>CM029503.1:11616857-12364143 GCA_017140595.1 Eucalyptus curtisii
TCTAGTAAAATCCTGCGCTTAAGGCTCACAGAGGCGACTTGCAAATCCTACTCAAGTTTTGGATGTTAGTAAGGATCTGTACTTCATACTGACCAACCAGATCAACAGTCCATACTTCTCTAAATCTCGAGGCTCCATCTGCGAGCTTGTTTGCCAAAAGATAAGTTCTCTACATGCTTCTGCAATTCCGTGTGCAAGCTTGCACAATCTAAATGGGGTTATTCTTTATTTGGTTTCTCGTCCATTTTATTTTATTTTCCATTTGCAATACTTGCTCAAGGAGCTGAGCATATTGGTCTCAAAATAAGAATCATCTTTGCTCTGGTTGTAGGAGATTTTTAGGGGTGATGAGGTATATCGATGGAGATTCACTGCATGCATATGAACTTCTCAAACATGCTGAACCGTAAAATTTCATTCGAATATTCACATTTTCAGGAATATGATTATTAATATGGCAAACAAGAGGATCGCTTAATTTTTCAATAGCTTTTTAGGCTATGCATGAGCAATGAGGTCATCACACTCTTCACATGTTAATCAGTTTCTGCTGCAGAACTCATGGAAAGTCGGTGCTAAATGGAATTGTTTGGTCTCGTCTGTTTGTCTTAAAGATATGATAATATTGTCTCTTTCCTTTTGTTTCGGAGTTCACTGGACTTCAAAACATCCATGATTTGACATAGTGGAATCTCAACTTTTCTTTCAGTCTTCTTTGGGTTATCTAAAATATGAACTCCCTGTTCTCTCCAAAATATGTGATCAGGTCAAATGTTATATGAGGCAGCTGTTGTCAGGGCTTGAGCATTGCCATAATCATGATGTCCTGCACCGTGATATTAAGTGCTCCAATTTGCTTATTGACAATGAAGGAAACCTGAAAATAGCTGATTTTGGACTGGCCACATTCTATGATCCTGAGCGCAAACAGGTATGACCAATAGAGTCGTTACACTATGGTACCGAGCACCGGAGCTTTTGCTTGGGGCCACCAGCTATGGAATTGGCATTGACCTCTGGAGTGCAGGCTGCATTTTGGGCGGAGTTACTGTATGGAAAGCCGATTATGCCAGGACGGACAGAGGTACTTTTGAGGGTCTTACTTCTTAAAATAGTATCCTGGTGGCATGGTCATGTCAGTAAATATAAACAGAAAATTCTTTCCCAAGTGATAACCATGGGTTGGGAAGTCATCTGTGTCAATCAAGAGGTTCTGAAACACAGTCTAGGCTCTATTTTCCATAGGTACCCTCGGTTGGCTGGTTACTCACGTATTGTCTATATTCCAATGTAATAGTTTGCTTTGCTTGCTTTGCCTCAAGGCTGAAGCTTGAATGCTGACTTGCATTTGATTTTTTCTCTCTTTCTTAGGTAGAGCAACTGCATAAGATTTTCAAATTATGTGGCTCACCATCTGAAGCATATTGGAACAAATTCAAATTGCCAAATGCCAATATTTTCAAGCCGCCACAGCCTTATGCTCGTTGTATAGCAGAAACATTCAAGGACTTTCCACCATCTGCTCTGCCTCTCCTTGAGACTCTGCTTTCGATAGACCCTGATGAACGGGGCACCGCCACAACAGCACTAAATAGTGAAGTAAGTTATGGTAACTCAATCTGTTGAACAGAGCAGCCTAGTGTTCTGTACTTGATGGAATGAATAATGAATATATTGCAAGAGTGTTCTTGAAGCAAAGACATGTAATATGACCCCAAACTCGCAACTAGTTTCAGTTGGTTCTTTCCTCTCGGAAGATGGAAACAGTTGGTGAAGCCGGAGATTTTTCCTGAAACAAAATGATTCACGAAAAAAATAATAAAACCGTGCCATCTTTTTTTATGTACTTTTTGCATGTCCTTCTTTTTCATTTTTCTTCTCAGTTTCTATGATTTTCAAGAATGATATCAGGGCAAGCATAACGCAGTACTTTCTTACCTGAAGCACTATCACATGTACATGTTCCAAGCTAAGAAATTTATTAGTGGGCTAGGTGACAATCCTCCCTTGGACCAATTCATAGAAGTTTAACTTAGTTCACTTCCCTGCGTAGTTCTTTGCTGCTGAACCTCATGCATGTGAACCATCAAGCCTGCCAAGTATCCCCCAAGTAAAGAGATGGATCTAAAGTTGATCAAGGAAAAAGCCGAGAAGGTTGGTATTCTTTCATTCCATATTTCTCTCTGCCTAAGCTATTGATGACCATGTTTTTAAAATGAGGTTTCCTTTTCATGTTCAAGAGATTCAAGCAAGAGACCCGGTGCAATCCATGGTTCCAGAAGAGATGGAATTCATGATCGAGCTGGGAGGGTAATTCCAGCTTCAGAAGCCACTGCAGAGAATCAGGCAACTCTCCATGTATGTGATGCGAATTCCATTTAATGTTCATGTATATTCTCGAATGTGCTCCTGTTGTATGATCCAACAGCAAACGTCATTTACAACTGGAAGTCTGGAACTTCATTTGCATTGTTTGAATATCCTAGGACTTTTAACTCCTTAAACAACATGTGCATTTGCCCACTCATGCCCTGGCACCTTGTAGTCAGTATCAGTTTTCCTTTGCATTCACTGCGTTGACTGTTTCCTGACTTGGAGCTCAGTATGAAGGTTAATATACTGATGCTTGCCCAATCCAGAATTGCTATTTCAGTGAGACCAAAGTCACCAAACATATAACACGTTCTTTGTTTGGCGCTTTGCATTCTTTTGTTACTGTTTAGTATAGGGAAACTGTCGCTGCTATATGGAAAATGCAAAACAGACCCAAACCATTGGATGGCACTTGTCTTCAGGGTCGTCTCCTTAACTGTCTGTTGTAAATCTGCAGAGGCCGAGAGTTATGAAGAAAGCCAACCCCATGAGCAAAAGCGAGAAATTCCCACCAGCCCATATGGATGGAGTGGTTGGATCTTCTGCTAACGCATGGCGATCTGGTCCAGCATCAAATGCCGCACCTGATTCCCGTCGACACTGTTCACTTAATCAGAACCCATCAACTTCAGTTGGAAAAGCTTCAACTGGATCCTCCACGACCCAGGAAACGTTGAAGGTGCCTCCCGAGTTGTTGCAGGTGGGAAGCTCATCCTCGCATCCATGCCATCGGATGCTTGTTTATGGATCCAATCTCACGATCAGAAGTAAATAGTTGGTGCCTCTGGCTCTCGATGCTTTCTGTAAATCGGAAAAAGAGCAGCACACAGACTCGATAATCTTTTTGTTGGCTAGGATCCTTTAGATTCTTTTTCCCCACACAAGTTCTGTATCTTTTTTCAGAGAGTAACCATTTGTTGTACAAAAGAATAAAGCTTTTGCATTGTCAATGTCAACCTATTCCTTCTGTTATCCTTTTCCCTGTTTCTTTTCCATGACGGAGCTTTTGTCCATAGCACTATGAACTATAACCCTGTGATGATGTAGCTAAGCTAACAACGATTGCGGTGAAGATATTGAACACCACGCTCAGTACATTACAAATTATTCAGACAGGAAACAAATTTTCTCAACCTCATCGAATGGATTTGCTGTTAACATGAAATGTTCTCAACTCGATTAATTTGATCAGTTCCAAATCACATCCAGAAGCCACTGCCAAACGCATCACCAGCCTAAGTCTGTAAATAGACGTACACTGCTCACCGATTCAGAGAATTATTTGAAGAAAAAAAGCTTGAACTAAACATGTGGAAACAAGATGACCCAACTGATATCAGTGTGGGACCACGAGAATCGATTTTCTAGATTACCCATTGACAGATATTAATTTAAGTGATAAGTGCACTGAAATGAAAATCTTAAAATTAATTGTGAAAATCAAACCGCATTTTAAACTTTTATGTCCCGGAATTTCAAGCATATCAGGTTTTAGTGATCACAATATCAACAAGATATGAGGATACAGCTGTTGCTTATATATATGTATATATGTATGTCTGTCTGTCTGTCTGTCTGTCTGTTTAAGTGTTTATTTTATTTTAACAAAAATCCGATGCATTCCTTTTTCATCAGGAGACTTTCATTTGGAAAAAAATGCAACTCTCCAATGGAATCCCAATCCCCATATTGGATACAAGAGAGTATAAGAGGCTTTATTTATAAGTGACGGACCTAAATGCATCCAGTATTAATGTCCCAACTCGAACACTAAAGAAAAATCACGAAAAAGGGCAGCAAATATATTTCTTTACAGATGGAAGGTGTTTACCAGCTAAATTGCTTCTCTTTTTTTCTTTTTTTTTTTTAATTGGTCGAAAGCTAAAATGCTTATGGAGGGTAGCTTCCGAGTGAATTGGGTCAGCTTTAGGAGTTTGAAGTACTGCTTCTCCCAGAGAAAGTGCCTTGCTGCTCGCCCCACCTGTTGACTTTGACTTCTTAGAGCTTTTATATTCGAACGAGCGTCCAGTGCTAATCCTTCTTGTCATTTTCTTTCTAATAAGTCCTATTATACTCCGGCCCAGGTTGATTCAGACATTATTCATCTCATTCCATAGGCAACATCAGACTATATTGTTGTAGCATGGTCTACGGAGCCCTGTCATTTGAAGAAGTGCCATTGAGTTATTGTTTTATCATTAAAGCCTATTTCCCTCCGGTTCTCAACTTGGTCATCACAATCCAACCACACAGGCCAGTAACTGTTTTAAAAACAAAGCCAGCCGCATCAGTTGTTTGATGTTTTCTTTTTCTCAACCTTTTACTGTATTCGAATTTTTTAATTCAAACTGAAGTTATCTTAATTACTTTGAGTTTGAGGAGATATTAGGGATAATTAGAATAATTCTCTAATATATTTTTCTATATTAGAGATAATTAGGATATTTTTGTTGGTTTCTTGTATCTCTCAAAATTGTGCAAATATCTCCCCTTAATTGTGCATATCTTGATATGTTTGTTATCTTATATAATCATCTCATGAAGCCTATAATTAGGCTGATTTAATCTTCATCATCGCATATAGAAATATACTGAAATTCCATATTTCTCCCTTCCGCGTAATATTTCTTCTCTGGCCCTAACACGCTCAAACACTAGCCACACTGTATATCGAGTCAATCTAAACATTCTTGATCGAACAAATTAGAGCCATGTTCATATGATAAATTAATGCAACTATGGCTATTTCTATTCGATCTGTGCAATTTCATCGAGTGTAATTCTCATTAGTTAAATAAGTCTTAGCGAAAGTGAAGACCGATCAATGGCCTAACAGATTCTTCTGTTTGACAGATACATCCTATCAATTCCAAACATTGATGAAGATGTAAGTTGGAAGAAACCCGTTGGGGCAAACTCGTTCCATCAACCAAACACAACCACATAATCGAATGTCACCATCATGTATCTCAACCTTAAAACTGTGATAAGCCATTAAGTCCACCGATCATCACCGATCATCATCAATGCTAAACGTACCAGGACTACAACTACCACGAGAAGATGCACTAAAACAGAAGAGGAAAAGAACAACTTACCACAAGATAGCTTGCTCCTCTGAGCTAAGCCATTAAGAACAAGGGTGTGCTTCGACACTCCTCATTGTGTGCTCACATGAACTGGTGCATTTCAGTTCTCAAACAACTACGAGCAACCAGTTACTACAACGCCATCCAAACAACAACTTGAAATGCATAAAAATATGACAGGAACATTGAGTTTCAAGGGAGCATGCACGTCCAATTTAATCAAAAGCACAGGGGGCAGCAGGATTCCGTTTTCTGAAGAGGAACTGGGACACATTCGAGAGAACATCAGACACCTGAATAATGATTTCTGAAATATGGGAGTCGCATTTTGATTAATATGAGCGTTTTCCATGTACTATATACATAAGAGTTGACTCTACACTCAGATGCTGATTGCAACTACAACACACAGCACTATGGAGAAATGGACCATCATTGTTAACTTCAGCATCCACCACTGGCTGGCTCAATCGAGCTCAGGAGACCATTACCTCTCAGCTGCATGCAGTGCTCTTCTGCATCTGCTTGAGTACATATAATCACGACTGAGAGGCCATTGTAATGTGCCTCCTGCATGATGTTCACGGCATTATCTAGCGTCATTCCAGGGATAACCTTCATGAGAACTTGGACAACATACTCCCTCTTGTTGAAATTATCGTTGTGCAACAGCACACGGAATGGAGGGGCTGTTTTCCTGGATTTTCTGAGACACATACAAACATGATGTTTACACGTATCCTAGCTGCTCTAAATTCATCCATCAAAAGGAGGGAGTGGAAAAAAAGAAAAGACGAAAAAGAAACTGCACACTCATTTGTTAGTGACATCAGAGACACCATACTGCTTGCTTATAACAGTCGCCCAGTATTCTATTCATTGTACTGTGTCCTTAATAGCACCCATAATTTCAACTGCATTTTGTTTTCCAACAAAAGGGGAACCATTGCATCTTGCTTTAGCCATGATGCTAGAAGCGAAGTCATACTTGAACAAAAATTGGTATTTCATCAGAGAATGAACAAGGGCATATACACAGTGCAGGTCAAGCACAGATGCAATCAAATATAAAAAGACTTGTCCTAACACCCAGTCCTTTATTCAACTAGGCAGAAAACCCAATGATCCATAGTCTATATGGTGCAGAGTAGAGTAGGCCAGGGAGTTTCTACCCATTAATTGCCATACAATAGCGGCTATAGCTCAACCCAGAGATCGAGGACAACAAATTGCTAGGCAATTTAACAGGAAAATAGTGAGGATACCATTCTGTTGTGGAATGGTACAGACATGAGCTGGGCTCTAGATTATGGAGAAGCTCCAAAGGCATTTCAGTGTCTATACCTCACATCAAATTCAGACTCCCGACCAGGTGTTGTCTCTATGGTTGGCCTCTCCAACAACCCACCACCCTTTCCTAATGCAGTGGTGGACATTGTCATTAAACTGCCTCTGTAAGAGCATTTTTATTAAAGTAATGTTTATCCCCTGCCACAGTCATAAGAATCATAATATAGAAATATAAGAAGCACTGTGGAAGATGAATAGTGACAAATAAAGGACCACCTACTAAAGGTAAATATGCCATAACTGCAACCAAACAAAATCAAACAGGCGCACAAATGACTGCTGATGCAGGACACATTCACCATATTGGAGTGACTAGATTGAAGAAAAATGCAGCAAGAACATGCATGGCTCCTGCCACCTATATGCAAACTACACTAATATGCACATTAAGAAACAAAACTTCCATTTTGGGACATAATTTATTAACGCAAATTGTCAGCATATTAGAAAGAAAATTCAAAAAATGCCTTGCAGACTTATTACACGCTACACCCACTCCAATCTCAAACGAGGCATGAACCAGTTACGAGCATAACCAACTACAATCTTCCCTCATGGACTACACATTCAGCCACTTGCACCAACTCCAGACCATTTGCAGTCACGTTAGGAAGCGGTTAATCAGCTGAAAATCCCAATTAGCTGGGTACGAGTAACCAATCACATCAAAGCCCCTAATCTCGAGCTTCTTCGATGTGTAGCGAAGTCGAGGAAACAACTAATAAGCTTCCCATCTTTGCCCAACGCGTCCAAGTGGACCAATGCTACTTCCCCTCCAAGCTTTCATTTCAAGGTCTCGACCAAATTAACCCATGGGCAGCAGCACTAGACTCCGAGCTCCACCAAGAATCATCGCGTATAATTTGCCAACCCGCCCACCAGTCACCACCAACAATGCTGCCGCACGATCTTATGATTTCGTGACCAAGGGTCCCCAGTCATCTCCAAAGAAACATTAGAAAAGCTCGACAATTCGCTCGACCCAAGAACCACAGGCAGAGCAACATCCTCGTCCAAACCCGAGCCAAACAAAACATCACCGGCAAACAAGATTACCCGACCCAACGAAAGACCCAAGAAGCTCGACCCGAATCTCCAAGAAAGTCTTCTTCGGTCGCGGAAACCGGTATCCTCTACCGATACGAGAACACCCAATTCGAAATAAAAAAGAAAACCAAGAACGAGTTCACCGAACGAAAAAAGGATCGAGGAACACGCGAGACGCCACGCGAATCGAACGCAAGAATCGCGGAGCCACGCATCGAAGACGCCGCTAACGCACGCAGTGAGTACCCGACTTGCTGAAGACGTGGTGCGGGGAGAGAGCGACCCGACCGCAGATTGCAGTCTCCATGGCAATTCCCGGAGACGTCTCCTCTCTCTCTCTCTCTCTCTCTCTCTCTGCCCCTTCTCCTCTGCGATATTTTGTAGTGAGCTTAGCAGCAAATTAATTGGGGAAATTTTTTGGGGGAAAAGAAAAGTCATTTTGGGACTATTTTTGTGGTGTCGAGGGGACGGGATTTTGGGCGCTTCGTAAAACGCGAGTTCGTTTGAATCGTCTCGATGCCGACACGTCGCTCGCCGTACCAGAGCCTTTGAAAAATACCATGTGCTGCGTATATATTTTTTGTATATATATTTTCGATCGAGCTTGGGCCGTCGTAGGACGACTCGTCGTTGTTGCATTGACCCGATTCTCGTGAGTCCGAGTCCGGCTCGTCTGAGCTTAAGGCCCGGCTTTCAACCTTCTTTTTTTTTCCAATATTTGCGTTGAATTTAACAAAAAAATTATTTTGATTTGAATTATGGATTATATGTAAATTTATGTGTCGATTTTATGTATTGGGGATGTTGAAATTGAAAAAGCACCCGATGCACATTACACCGCAACAGTTGAAAAAGATAAAAAGTTAAAAGTGAAATTCACTTTAAATAGACCGATTTTATCACGTATGAGATGTTGTTTTTGATAAATTCAGTGAAATTTACATAATTCGATAGCTCATACAAAGGAGAAATACTTGCATCGGTACAGCAACACCATCGCATCGAATTTGATTCACAGCAATAGCCTATCCACCAATTCGGATATGTTGTGATTGGATTATATAACAAATGGGTTCTATTCGAGCGTTGCATGTTTCTACCTTATTCAATTTTTTTTAGGTCAAACACTAGCGGTACTCTGTTGGAATGACTAGTATTCGACATCTTAATCCAAAGGGATTGTCCAAAGTGCTTGATTTTGTGGCGATAAATCTCCTGTTCTCCAATCGCAACATTCCCTGTGCATGTCCACTATCAGGTGGGTAGGTGCTTGGCCATAGTGACTGTGTGACGATGGTACATGATGAAGTAAGCCAATCGAAAGTAAGAGATTTTAAAATTCACACAAAATTGATTAAGATGCATTATTATGTAATCCATGTGATTGATTGAGTCTCCCATAAGCGATCATTGTGCCGGATCCATAAAACACTTTGTTCCCCTTTTGAGTAAAGGTTTGCCCGGAAGACATGAACGAGATTTGTTTGAATTCACAATGACTAATCTCTCAATAGGTATGGATGCTCATTAAATCGCAAAAAGGAAGAAGAATATACCTAAGCAACATTAACATTGACACGCATGACACGTGACGTATCGACACATCATTTCTAAAAATAATAGAGAATTTCGACACATTAAGATATCTTATATATTAAAATATATTATTTATACAAGATAAATTATTATTTAATTAATTTGATTCAAATTCATAAATAAATAATTATCGAATGAATTTAATTAATTTGATTCAAATTCATAAATAAAATAAAAAAAGAGTTTCAAACGAATTTATGCTAAAAAAATTAATTAAGTATATGTTATTTGTTATCATTTATTATTTCAATTTGATAAATTCAATTTCATTCCAATAATCCATAAAACTTAGAAAAAAAATAAACAATCCACATTCTGGATTTGCATGTCAAAGCACATCGGAAGAGAAGAGAAAAAAACAAATTTGATGATAAATTGTGCATATCATGAGAAAAAAATCAAAATAGAAAAGAATTTGTTTTTCTTATTTCCCCTTTTATTATTTTTATTTTTTACATATTTACATATTGAAACTTCATCTATTGAAAATTTTTAAAATTGACCTTATGCATGTCAGAATTCCGAACTCACATATAAGAGTTTCAAACTCGAGTGTCAGAGATTATTGGGAGAATTGACTAAGGCATTGCACGATTTTGATTTTTAATTCAAAATTATTGGGAGAATCGCATTTGGTAAAATTTTTGTTAAAACAATTTTAAACAAGAATTGAGAATAAAAAAAAAAAAAATGTGATTCTCGATGCGGGAATAAAAAAAAATCAAAATAGTGAAAGTCTTCTTCTTCCCTTCCACCATCTTGCCATCGTCCGCGCCCTTTGTGCCCGTCCGCATGGGTTCGCGCGAGCTCACCGGAAGCTCGCCAGGCCAGAGCGAGGTCTAGCAAGCTCGTCGAAGGCAAGCCCGGCCATCGGCGAGGCTCGGCCTCGCTAGATCGGCGGCAAGCCTCGCGGTGAATGGGCAAGCCTTGTAGGGCCGAGCAAGCCTCGCTACGCCGGCCACGCGGGTGGCCGGGCGGGCCTCACCTAACCCCATCGGTGGCCGGGCGAGGCCTCGCCCGGCCCCGACGAGGCTTTGGCGAGGCTCGATCGGCGAGAGCCAAGAAGAAAGAAAAAGAAAAAAGAAAAAAAAAATAGGAAAAAATGAAAAAAAAAAAAAAAAAAAGAAAAAGGAAAAAAGTAAAAATTTATTTAAAAATTAAAAGAAATTGATTTGGAACATAATAAATGAGCGCGTCTAAACGATTTATTAGGAATTAGAAATTTTAGACGATTCCAAACGCGTTCTTTTACTAGAATCGAGTTCGGGAAACAAAATAAAAAATAATCGTTTTTAGTCGAATACGAATCATTATCGGGGAATAGAATCGTTACAAACGCACCCTAAATGTCGGATTTTTCGATATTTGTTGACGTAGTATTGAAGAGTGTCGGACGTTTGTCGAAATTTCCAACACGATAAGAAAGTCTCGGATACTATTGGTGCTTCATGGGAATACCACTTCATATCGCAATTTGTATTACATGAAAATTAAATATGAAGTTTCTCATCCAGTGAAAAAAGATATCCGTGTAGTTTTAAAATTTATATTATATTTTTCGACATACTGCGTATCTCGCAATTCTAATTTTTATTTTACGCGAAATACTTCAAACTTTTGAAAATACGATCAATGATTCATGTAATAACTCCAACCGCTATTTAAAGAAAATTTCGAGAATCCGCCATAAAAGCAAGCTCTTTACCTTGCAGTTTCCAACCGCCAATTCTTAATCCGTTATATCCAAGGCAGTGCACCGGTACTGCACAGTAAGCCACCCCCTCCTCCTCCTTCCTCGCTTCGGAGATCGCGATGGGCTTCGCCGCTCCTCCTCGCCCTTCTCGTTCTGCTTCTTCTTCGTGGCTCCGCGCGCGGTCTCCTCTGTCCACCGGACTCTCCCCGAGTTATCTCTCCGCGACGCCCGCGTCCTCCCCGTTCCCGCGCAAATCCGCCGCGCTCCGCTGCTCCGGCGACTCCTCGCCGCCCCCGCCGCCGCCCGCTCGCTCCTACGGCCGCCGATGGTACAATCCCCTCGGGCGCGGCCCGCCAGAGGACCGGCCGTCGCCGGAGATCGTCCGCCGCTGGATCGAGGCCGATCGGCCGCTCGCTTCTCAAGGTGTGTCGTTTTTGCTGAGATTCTCGGCCGGCTTCTTTTTGTTCGGAGAGGTTCGTCGGCTCGGGCGTTGACTTGGCAGATGTTCGCGATTGTCAATGCGAAATCGCGGCGGTCGCTTCGGATTGCCTCCACCACTGTTTAACTGCTGAACGAGGATGTCAATGGCGGAATGATTTGTTTAGTGCGTCTCTGCTTTGATGCGGATGAGAGCGATATCCCAAGTCGGACAATCGCAGTCTTAACGTGGAAAGATTAGGTCGCGTCTCACCTCGCGTTGTTTGTGATAATTGGCCATATGTAAGCGAGTGCTATTTTAAGCAATTGTTGTTGAATGTGGAATTCCAAATGATTTGCTAGTTGCTCAGATTGCGGTATATATCACTCAATCCCCAATCTAGTGTACTGGAATGGTTTATAGGCAGGTTATAGATGAGATTATTCAGCAGTGCTGTCAATTTTGGTTTAATATATATCTTCGTGTGATTTTATGGTTCGTTACGTAAGTAAGAGGTTGATTGCCATTGGTGTTCCGTGTGTTTGTTTCAGCGAAATTTACCATGGTTTCTTACAACATTCTGGGAGATAAAAATGCTTCGAAGCACAGAGATCTATATACAAATATTCCTCCTCTATACATGAAATGGGAGCAGGCGTAAACGTGTTATATGCGAAGAGCTGATTGGATGGAATCCAGACATCATCTGCTTGCAGGTATATTTTCTGATCTTTCCTCAGGTATTAGTGCTAACTCTGGTGGCATAACATCTAGAACAGAAGGAGACTGATCAGTGCTCGCTTGATTGTAGGAGGTGGACAAGTATTTCGAGCTCTCGAAAATTCTAGAGAAAGCAGGATATATTGGTTCTTATAAGGTCGTTGTTTTCCCAAGATTTAATTGCCTAACTATATAATTGGCTAAAGGCATCCAGAGCTTACCTATTAAGAAATGGCAGAGACGCACTGGAGATGCTGTTGATGGTTGTGCTATATTTTGGAAAGCAAACGAGTGAGTTGAACATTGACGAGGCATGAGTTACCAACCTCCCTACAAAGCTGTATTGACTAACTGCAATTTTCTGAAATTTTCTAAATTAGGTTTTCGCTATTAGAAGAAGAGAGCATCAAGTTTAAAGAACTTGGTCTTCGAGATAATGTAGCACAGCTTTCTGTCTTTCAGGTAGGCATCTAGATGGCGAAGCTTGAACAAGAGTTTACTGAAACTGACCTACATTTAACTTTGTCAACGAGATTAATTATGGCTCTTCCATTTATGCAGTACACCTGTTCTGATTCTGATGATTTATCTATTGTTTTTTTCCTTTTTCAGTTCATGCTCATTTGGATAAAAAAACTGCTTTCTCTTCGCATCTCACTTCTTTTCCTGCAGGAAGGCGTGCAAAGCGGAGTCAAAGAAACTGCTTGTTGGCAATATTCACGTTCTCTATAACCCGAGTAGAGGAGATGTAAAGCTAGGACAAGTAAGTTTTCTCTACTGTTGACCTCCTCTGTGAGCTGTGAAGTATTGTGACCTTGTTTTCTCTTGTATCTTACTAGATGGCCAAATATAGATGTGCATGTTGATGATTGACCTCTGTTGTTATGCTTAGAAGAGGAACCAAAGATTCTGGGAGTATTTTGCTAGGATATCTACTTTGCTACTAGTTTGTTAATTATTGTAGCTGCAATGACCTCGTAAACTGGAAAGCATTCATATGATCCTAAGAGTGATTGTGGCTTCATGTCTTGGAGGGAGTTTGAAGTTTGTGGAGTATGACAGATGAGTTACAGCTCGTCTATATAAAACAGATGGAAGACTGAGGAAACAAAATTTTTTGGACAAGATGGAGGATGAACACGTAAAAGAATGTCTTTACCATAAAAGGCCTTTCTGGTCTTGGTAATTTTGTTTTTTGGTTGAATTCTTGAATGTGGTGCAAAAAGCTGAAAAGTGGTAATTTGCGCGTGCATGCCTTCGGAACATAAACAAATTAATATTTCGTTTGCTAGAATGCATGATAAATGAAGATCTAAACGTCTAATGGTACTTATCTTAGCACCCTCTAATGGGAGTTTGTATCTCAAAATTCACAAATGCAATATGTAAATCTTCTATGTTGTTTGAAAATGAGGTGGGGGAAGTGTCCCACAATACATTTGGTTAATTAGATGGCTACCCTAATTAATTTACAATTGCTTTTGCTCATTCAAATGTGAGGTATATTACATTTCAGATTCGTCACCTCTCCTCAAGGGCACATATTCTCTCAGAAAAATGGGGTAGTATTCCTGTTCTGCTTGCTGGCGATTTCAACACCACTCCACAGGTAGAAATCATGCACAGTAATTTTATTGGTCCCTCAGTCAACTGGAATTCCTTTGGTTGTGATATTTTATTTGCTAATGACAGAGTGCTATATACAAGTTCTTGTCAATGTCGAAGGTGAGCTTCTCCTCGTTTATTCTGATTTTTGAGCTAATGATGTCAAATATTACTATTTAATCAAACATTACCTCATATGTCATATTCTAAGTCTTGCTACTTTATGAAATGAATTTGAAATTCATTGCAGCTGGATATCATGTCATATGACCGAAGGGAATTATCTGGCCAAAGAAGCTGCCATCCTGCTCAAGTTTTTGGTGAAAAGCAGGACTTAAGTAACTCTTTGTTTCTGATAGACAGGTATATCAATTTGGATTTTGCTCTTTTGCCGCTTCTGGTCAAGCTTCAGCTTACATTGAACGTGCAAAAAGCTCCATTTTGCTTGTCTTGGAGTTTGACACTACATATCAATCTGAAAAAAGTGGCTTGATTCCTCTTCCTACACTATATATGGCTAGAAATGTTATTTCGCGTTTGTCAGATTTTCTATACTGAAATGCTGTTTATCATAGATTTTTGACATGTGGCTGGACTGACGAAGAAATCAAAACTGCTGGTGGTAATGCTAAAGGTGAGGTTGTGGCCCATCCATTGAATCTTAAGAGCTCCTACGCCACAATGAGGGTATGTTCCTTATCTCTCAATTTTGCTGCAAGGGGCAATTTATGGTTTTCATCTACTCTTTAGAATGATGATACCTGATTATGAGGGGATTTCAAATTTGAATATTCTCAGGGATCAGCGAGAATGAGAGGCTCAAATGGTGAACCACTTGCAACTTCATACCACTCCAAATTTTTGGGACAGTTGACTATATATGGTATGTGATATAGGTTTAACTAAAAGATTAACCATCAGTAAAGTGAAGATGAAAAAGAAAGAGAGTTGAAGAAAAACATAAGTTTGACTGTATAAGTTCCTCAGAATCTCTTTTCTCCTTATTAATGTTTAGACATAAAACTTAGTAAAAGCTACAAACGATCTATGTATAGTATTACTACAAATTGGATGGAAAGAGAATATGGCATCAAGCAATTATATGTATGACGAACTACAGTCACAAATATCAGTTTTTATAAATAGGAGTATTAGTATATTCTGGTATAGTCTGGTCTACCTTGGGTAAGAAAACCATCTTGATGTAAGTAAATACCTTTTCTCTTGAAATGTGAATTTTTGGCCTTTGATTCTCCCTAGAGAATCCATTGATTAGGCTAGGAAATGGAAATAAAATGGTGAATAAAAAATAGTCAAGAGTCTAAGAATTGATTATATGTCACAGTAATAGCATTGCATTGATTGATGCAATTCTTAAGCACTTGGACTAGTCATCATCTCTATCAGAGGTTCATCTTTATGAATCCGCCAGACCTTATATTTCTAAGGTCTCAGCTGCAGAGGAGGCCTATTCCATAATGGCTGTCAAGACTGATCAGTTCCCAGTCCAGTCCGATTCCAAGGTGGAACTAGGAACCGGACCGGGAGGACCACTTCCCAGATTCTAGGACTGGGAACCGGACTGACCGACCGGTCTGGTCCAGTCCGGTGGAACCGGGCAAAAATAAATTGAAAAATGTTACTGCTTTTTATTTCCTTGGACTGACCCTTGATAATTGATTTAAGTGCTCTGCTTCATCTTGGAAACATCGTGAATTGCCTAACAAAACAAACCGAATGTCAAGCGAATTACAGCATGCATAGACACAACAAAAAAGCTTCTAAGGCAAACCTAATCTAAATTAAAACGAAAGATGCAATTTTTGTTAAATCCTAATAAATCAAAAGCAAAAGGAAAAAGGCGAACAAGCTTGATATCTAGACAGTCATCATTGGTCGATCCAACCAAAATGCAAGACATTCCTTTGTATGAGCTAACGATTGGACCGAATTCTAAGTTCGGTGTAAGTGATCAAAGGAGCAAAGCTATTTTTCTCAGCCTTTTATTTATTTATTTTTTATTTATATATCAATCGGTCCTGTCTGGTCAGTTCGGTTCCCACCTTGGAACTGGGAACCGGACTGCCCTCTCTGGGAATTTCCCAAAACCTACCGGTCCGATCTGGTCCGGGCGGTTCCCGGTTCGGGCGGTTCCCATTGCACACCCCTAATGGCTGTGGCACTTTTGGTTATATGAAATTTGTCTTGTTCATTCCCTTGTCTCAAACAGATCCATTTGGTAAATTCGTGATTGGACATTGAAATTATAGACATTTTTTTAGAAGAGATTTCTTCCTTTACTTTCAGTTCATGTATTCTCATTGACCCAAACAATGCTCAGCTAAAGGTGACAAGCGTTTTTTCCAAGCTAAAACTCATATAGGACAATGGACTACATGATGAACCGCCCCCAACACACACACACGCACGCACACACACACACACTAAAACAGTTTGATGCTCAGTATTTATAGAGAGCGGGCAGCAGGTGAGAGACTATCAATTAACCGTTTCTATGGGTGCTTACCGCTTGGTTCAGGTACTCAAAGGGTGTTGTACCGACAAGAGTACTGGACACTCCTCAGTTGGTGTTCTTCGGAGAACAGGTGGTCTGCCATGCAAAGTAAGGACTGCATTAACGATTGTGACATTCATAGGGGTTGCTCAAGAATCATTGTTTGCAGTCTTATCCTTTCTGTAACTATTGGCAGATGATCTTCCTTAGTTTCCATAGTGAAAGAAAACCAGAATATTTAGATCCATAGACAAGCAACCAAAATTGAACCTTTTGGATCATAAGGAAAGCTAGCAACACAGTCCTAAGTAAAAAATCCAAAGACAGATGAAAAAAACAAACATTTAAAACTTATCGAAGAGCTATAGTTTTAAGAATTCAATTTGGATGATGCCCTGGTGATGGTTGGTTACTCACTACTGTTCATCTGGACAAATTTCAAACCCTGAAGTATACCGCATCCGCACAAGTAGTTTAGACTGGTTGGTCTGCCTTCTACTCCATCTCTAACCCTGAAGAATACCGCATCCGCACAAGTAGTTTAGACTGGTTGGTCTGCCATCTACTCCATTCTCTCTTAATCTTGAATTATAGAATTCAAGTAACAGTTTGCTACTAGGCAACATACAAGATCAGTAAATTATCAAGGGATTTGTTCACCTAGTTCATAGGTAGCAGTTGCACGCATCTGTGTCCATTTTCCTATCAAATTGAAGTGCTTTTCAATTTATGATCATTCTCAATTTGTTGCCCCCTTCATGCGTGAGTTAATTTATGCTGAGACAAATTATCCCTTATTATCCGGGCTGACCATTTTCTTTTCCTGTAACGGAATATGAATTAATCTTGATCGTGCAGAAAGTAGGGAGCGATCATCTGGCCCTGGTATCAGAATTTGCCTTTACTCAAGACAGTGATGTGGATGAAGAAGGCACACTTTTGGCAACATCCGATATGTAGCAATTGCACCCTGGAGGTAAAGCATTATGAAGTGCATCTCTTGATTCTTTTCTTGCGTAACCAGAGATCTCGATAGATGTGAGCCACTTGCTGGATCTTGCGAGAAAATCGGTTCATGAATATCTGCGCTCACTTAAGTGTTTCCCTGGAGTTTATTCTGGTTGAGATTGATTTTTAGCTATTAATCGTCACACCTGACAGTCTTATAGACTACGATTCATCGTGAAGCCGAACATAAAATTGCTGTAGTTATATCTGCATCTTCCAAAACTCTACATGTTTTCTCTATCGTTAACCATGTCCTGACAATGTGAGCTTCTTTTGCTGCTCATTGTCCAACATGCACCTGCAACCATGAATTTAGATGCTTACTCTTTGGCCAGGGTACATTGCAAACTTTTAGTAAGTCATGTATCGTGAGTGAATCTGATAACTTGCATGGATGGATAAAATGAGAAGCCAAGCTATGTACGCTTTTAAAGAAACCTACTGAGGTTTTCCAATGGATCGCAGTATAATTCAATATGAAAACTTGATTTGGATCTATGAGTTTTTGTCACTACTATTCTTTAACATTAGGGGACGATGACGGCCTTCCATTTAAGTTTCCATAAGAATTGAAACGTTTGTTTAAGCAAGCATGGCGAATATCAGGGAACTCGAAGGACATTTTACCTTGACTGTGAAGCGGAAAATTTTGGCCAATTTTTCTTGTGGATGCCTCTTTAACTTCTGCAATCACCGCCGATGGCATTTAAATATCAAGGAGTAGCGCAGTGTCACTTGGATTTCTCTCTCTCTCCTTTTGTGAACTCGACTTCATAGTTTGATCATTGACTTACTCTCTAAATGCGTGTTTGGTCGAATTAATAGGGAGAAGAATAAGTTCAACCCGGTGGGAGAAGATTAACTTCAAAGAATAATATTTCTTGCTTTCACTAGCAAGTTAACATGAAGCGCACACCTAGAATTGGAAATGGGTATTTTGACTATCGAATCCGGCATTTTCCAATCTTATCAATTTGTATTCCTTGAAGAGATGACGCGAGCGTTGGTTGTCCACTTATCTTGGATTGTCTTGCGTGTCGGAATGATTATGTTGCCAAATCTCCCTACTTTCCCAATAAACCGGGCACCTCAATTTTGACGTATCTTTTACTTGTTTTTCTCGCGTTCCTAAATTGTTTATTGTGGAAAAAGAAAATGTGGATGGCATCCTCTTTCGGTTTTGGCATCGCTTCTTTCGGCCGGCAGATCAGAGAAATGCCTCGTTCGGTCGGAAGCTGTCTCCACTTATCCACTCTCCTCCCCATCTCAACCGTCCATCTGCCCTCGAGGGTCACATCGGCACGCCAGCGCACGCGCGGCAATCTCCGCGACCAGTCCCGAGCCACTCGTCAGCCGACACGCTGGAGCTGGAATGAACCCCCTCCCCCACGAAAACGACACATATCCCCCTGCCCAATCAGAACCCCCCACGTGGCGTCCCCGCATGCCCCCCTCCCTTAAACGAGAAGTAAGCAGCCGACTTGCGACGTACGGCAAGCATCGCCGCTGCGATCCCACGCGCCTCCCTCTTCCGCCAATCGCCAGCTGCCCCCGGCGGCCCCACCTTCTCTCTCCTGCCTGAAATCCCTGTCTTAAAAGTTAAAACTAACTAATAAAATGGATATTGCCATCATTGATCCATTCCACTCTCGTTTCAAGAATCTCTGCCTTCGGTGTGTACGCACATTTATATATGCCATTCTCGTGGTGGTTGAAGAAGAAGTTGCAGTCACAATCCCACCTCTCCTCCCCTTCGCTCGCTCGTAAATTTCTTCACGAGACCAGGATCGCGAAGTTGGCGCGGGCTTCGGAACATGCAGCGGCTGGTCGACAACGTGCTCGCAATCACTAAAGAGTGAGTCGTTCTTCGCCATTCTCTCTCTCTCTCTCTCTCTCAGATTGGCGGTTCTTGTCTTTCCCATTTTTCCCGTAGCTGTGGGTTTTTCGAGGTTTGACCCGAAAGCAATCGGGACCCAGACGGGAATTTGCTGCGCACTCTGTGATGCTATGTCAAGCAGCTGTTTTTACACCAGTTGTGATCGATCGGCGATCATCAAAATCATGGGTTTGGGTTGTTTATTGGAGAAGAAGAAAGATTGAACTGATGTGAGATTGCGGGGTTCTTCTGTGCTGGAGTTTCTTTCCACTATGAAGAGCCCATTCCCTCTTCTCGGGTTATCTTAGATTCGTAGAAAGATAGATAGATATTTGAATGAAAATTGATTCGCGCCACGAAGGGAAGATGTTGTGATGAATGTTCGTGGCCATTAGGTGATACTCTCCAGTGATTCTGGTCCTGGCGCAGCAATGTTCGTACGTCTTGTCTCTGGACTCAGACAAAGAATCTTTACTCGAGTGTCGTCTGACAAATTCTCATATGGGTGACCGGGTTCTGCATGAATTTGTTGTGAATTGCGAACATTTGCAGTTGGAGGCGCGGACTGATCGTGGTCAACGGGATTGGTGTTGTAGGGTTTTGAGCGGAACAGCATATGATTTTTGAGGATATAACTTATCGTTCTTTACTTTTGCAATTCCTGTTCTTTGCATCAGTCAGTTATTTCTCATCTTTGTTGGCTGATGACTTTTTAAGCATTGTCAGTTTCTGGTCATTGGTGAATTTTGATTATGTATTATTGTATATAATGTTGGCTAAGCTGTGAAGCACCTCTTTTGTGATAAAAAAATGAGCAATTCCTTTTCTGTTCCTCTTTAGTGCAGGTCGGTTAAAACGGTTACATATGAATCTTTGATTAATATAGTGAGGCTTATTAATGGGGTTTCAGCACTTCTACTGACCATCTTGCCTGGGAAGGCTAATATTCTAGAAGGTGCTCATGGATGGGAGCTCAGGCCAACTTTTCGTGGACCCGCTTTCCACGATGGATGGAAAAGTGAGTTTAGTTTATCTTGGTTTTAAATTATGCTTTGGTTGATTCATCAGCTAGAATGATGAGTCACTGATTAAATAGTTGGGAAATTATAAAAAAGAAAAAAAAAAAAAAAGGCACTTATTATGTGCTCGTATGTGCCAGAGTTTTATCATGCCCCTCTTATTTTTATCAGGAATTGCAGGCTTTTTGTTTGTAGCAAAAATAACTGATGTAGGGTTTAATCTAATCATAGTTTTCCAGTTGGATATTTTTAACTGTGAATATTATTTTCATCTTCACACTGCAGTTTGCTGATGCTGATGAACTTTCTCTGTGATTGGTTTTGTAATTGATCCAGTGGTGTATCCTCCTTCAATCAATTCATCCATGAACTCTCTGTGGATTCTGATGAATCTTCAAGCATTGATTACTCATCGGAGGAAGAATTTAGTGATGGCAACATATGTCCTCCTTCTCCATTGTCCCAAAGCTCACATGCTTCAAGAGCTACTTCTTTCAGCAGATATGATGGGAGAAGGATGGGTTGGATAAGACTCATACTTTCATGGATTTTGCTACCAGCAAAGATTCTGTTGTCCCTAGTATCTCATCTTTTCTATCCTTCCTACTCTACTAGTGATGGGAATGCTTTGTTAACGGAAAGTGAGAAGCCTTCGCATGTAAGCTCTGTAAAAAAGTTGCACATTCTCAAAGATCACATCATACACCGCACCACCGACAGACGACGTGGAGTAATTGAGGTATGGTGAAGGGCACCATGGCTGATTCCTTATGAGATTGTCTGCTGTTTCAATTAGAGATGCTTCCCTTGTGCTCATCAGTTTAATTTATTTACACTGATCCAGGATCTTCATCTAGCCATTGAAATCTTTATAGAGGCTCTGTTTGATATTGTTCATAAGCAGCACGCTGCCTTCTCTCACCAGTAGAAGTAATCGCAATATTGTGGAGATGGTTTTTACCTTGTAGCACTGGCAGTGATGATATTGATGGCAGCAGGTCGGATGCCTCTGCTCCTGAGACTGAGCCAGCTGAAACTGAAAATGGAACTTCTTTTCATCATTCTCTAAATACAGATGCTCGGACATGTCAAGATGTGATAACTGAGCTTGGGTAATAGTTAAAGGCTGCTGGCTTTTTCTTTCTTTTCTCTTCTTGGTTTTTTTTTTCCTTGCACCCTCTCACCATGCCACCTGTTCAGGTACCCATATGAGGCTATTCATGTCGTCACTGCTGATGGCTATGTGCTTCTTTTGGAAAGAATCCCTAGGTATATTTTACTTATGTTCTATTTCAGTTTGTGATCTTGTTGCAACTCTAGTTTTTTTATGCATCAACTTTTGCCACAGACGTGATTCCCGGAAGGCAGTTTATTTACAGCATGGCATATTGGATTCATCGATGGGGTAAGCACTGAGGCAGTCATTATTAATTGTGGTTGTTTTCCTTCTTTGCTTGTAATGGTTCTATTTTTGTATAGTCTGTATTTTCCTGTGCCGGGATTCACAGAGTGGTCTGGAGTGCTTTATTCACAGATCAAAAGTTCATGTCTCTAGCAGTTTATGAATCATTTATGGCTTGGATTGATCTTCTTGTTGCTGTCTTTTCAAGTCATGGAATTACATCTTGCCCGAGTGTATTTTCCGACTCATATTTTCTATTTTCTTTCCAAAATATTTTATTGATTCCAAGGTAGGTTTCACGATTCAAAAATTGAGAATTGATTCCGATAGGATATGTTAAAGGTTTGAAACCTACTTACTCAAAACATTCTTTTTATTTGTTAGGGAAGCGCGTTTGGTAACGATTACATTAGAGCTGATTCGATGAAATGATATTTTGATTTTGTTAAAGGCTGATTTTGAGTAATCGTTTGGTAGCGTAAAGAAATTTTAATTACGAAATAAATTGCGTTTGATACGTGTTCGTTGATTGTTCCAAATCAATTTTTTTTAATTTTAAATAATTTTTCTTTTCGCTTTTTCCGCTTTTCTCACAATATCCTTCTTCTTCTTCATGTGGCGGCCCTCGTCGTAGAGCCTCGCCAACCCAGTTGCGTGGCTCATGTCTACTTGTCGGTAGCGAATTCGGACTCGGCTCGGAAATTTTGAGCGAGAGCCACCTCAAGCGCATCAGCGAAATTCAGCCTCTTAGCCCATCAGTGGCGGCCGCTTCACCCTGCATGGCAAAGGCGGCTGGCCCAAAGCCTCGTCGGTGGCCTAGCGAGCCTACAGTGAGCTCGCCGAATCGGCGGGCCGCGGAAGAGTAGCGGATCGCGATCGCGGGACGACGGAAGGAAAGAAGGAGACTTCCAATGTTTTTGATTTTTTTTTTTCAGATGGAGAATCACATTTTTTTATTCTCAATTCTTGTTTCAAATCTTCCTGGTAACAGATTTGTTCCCAGGAACAAAAAACCCTAAAGCGGTCTCAACGGCCCGATTACGAAAACAAAAAATCGAATCGGGCGTTGTTTGGATGGTTACCAAACAGTGCCTTAGAGATACCATTAGACAGTACATATATCGTTGGATATTAAACACCTTTCAGCATATTATTGAATAATGCACAATTTGCCATATTTCGCAACTAAAGAGATCAACAAAAAGAGGAACAAAGTTCAGATTTATCCAGCACCTTTCACTCATGATGCAGATATAAGATACAGCAGTGGTTAGAACACCTCGTTGGAATTCCCTAGTTGTACATGAATTTATTTCATTTTAATGACAGATTGGATGTTTGAGCCCGACTTTCCATCGCTCAAGGGCATTCTTTCTCGTACACTTCACTGGCGTATTTCCAGTCAATCACTTTCCATATGTTCTTCAGATAATCGGGCTTCACATTCTTGTACTGCAAGGAAGAGAGAAAAACAGAGAAGCACAGAGATAAGACTCGGAGTAAAGATTGTGATTCGAGAATATAATCTGTGCGGTTCTCTGCTTAAGCTAGCAAAAGACTGGGCGCTCAACTTCGAGAAACGCAAATAAGTACCACATACAAAGTGCAACCATCCACCGTGCAAGTTAATTGACAAGACTTAAAAATGCTTTACAGGCGGATTCACACACCAGCCATACCGATTCATCATCTCAACTTCAGGTAGGAACATGTGCAGGCATAATGTGTCATCTCATGGAGGAGCAAGACGTGTAACTTACGCAAGTTGAGTCATGCATTCGTTTATGTAATAAAAGATAAGATACTGACATAGTATCAAACGGAGTTAGTACATAGCTCTAAGCAACACATCTTGCCAAGTCAAAATGTCGTGAGCGCCACAATTGTGTTGTGCAGAGTAACCAAAGGCCAAATATTATAGAGTTACCTGCATATAGTATGCATGCTCCCATACATCTATGCCAATTAAAGGAACTAGATTGGCTCCTTTGGTCACCAGCGGATCCTGAAAAGAAGTTAAATCACCGTGAAAACCAGCCACTAGTCTTCCCGTTACACATCTCTACAAGCTTTCAATTAAATAATACTCGAGGGCCTGGATGAGGACATCAGGACAAAGTTACATTATACAGTCATGCTCATGCCACTGGCACACTGCAACCTTTGAGCTCCATCGCCTCGACAAATTTGGAGAAACTGCTGGCTTATAGATTCAAAAACTAGAGACATCCTAACGAAAACCACACTGGATTTTTAAATAGCTAAAGCCCCAATAACCTCTGATGAGAACTATTGCCCATTCCTTCTCAAATGCCCTACTTTCAGATACCATTCTTAGACTAAGAAACACGAAAGAACAATAAGGAGCACCGGCAAGGTTTATGTGTTTTCCACAAACAATTTAGAACAGTAGTTGTGTAGACAACGTCCTGTGTAGGTGTGAAAAACTGACCTGATTTGCTGTTGTTTCCACCACGAGTTTCTTGAACTCCTTATCAGACCAAGCCACTTCACAAGACAAATGTGGATAGCATCAATGAATACGAGCTAAATTAATAGATAACCATCGTGCTAACAACTATTGAGAAGCACGATGTGCAAACAGAGCAACTGAAAGTCATACCACCCATCCAGAGCCCTGTAAAGCAGCACCTTCTGCATTCATTTTCTGCACGAATGCTTCCCAAGAGCCAAAATCTGCGTCAATGGCCCAACCTAGTGAACCTTTTGGTGGCTCCCCACCTCCTTCCTGCAAGAATTAAAACATGAGCTCCAGAAATACTAAACATGGAGAACGAATTTATTCTAAGATATCCACTTACATGAATGGGAGCAAGATTTTTTCCAGAATATCGAGTGGTTGATGTGACCTGAAAATTTTCATTTCAAAGTTAAAAGCCACTCTGAACTACAATCCATAGATGAATATAAACTAAACAGGTTACTACAGGTGCTTTGCAGTGGTTGCATACAGAAGTTACAGCTCAGGTCTGGATGACAAGTAGAAAACTCTATAACACCCTCACAAGGACATCTAAAAGTCGGTAATTCACCACCGTCACATAACGCAAGTCCGGTTTGCAATCTTTTCTCCATGGAAATGAAAAATTAAAGAACAATCAGCTCCTTCATGCACACGCTGATCTTTATGCCTCTCTTCAATAGAATCGGCAGTCTTTGCCCATTGCACTATACAATCTACTAAACAACTCATCTTCAACGAAATAACTTGGCACAGTTTGATTATGTCCATATTGTTTCATCCTACTTCACGTCAC
This sequence comes from Eucalyptus curtisii, assembly GCA_017140595.1. Lineage (NCBI taxonomy): Eukaryota > Viridiplantae > Streptophyta > Magnoliopsida > Myrtales > Myrtaceae > Eucalyptus > Eucalyptus curtisii. Next base: position 11,641,847 of record CM029503.1, read on the forward strand.
ACTAGCAGGCTCAACTAGCTTACACCCCCACATCTGCGCTCCATTTTGCCACACTGTGTACTCTAAACGAACGATAATGTTTAAAAAAAAAAAAAAAAACAGAAATTCTGTAAACTTCAACACTTTGATGTGAAAACAGGAACGCGATGAGAAGCTTTGCCCATCTACTAAGACTTAAAAAATTCCTAAAATACCTTTCTTCTCCTCCAGCATGATCGAGCCACATCACTCAGTGACCATAATTTCCATAATTAGTTCAGGTATCCAACTTCCAGAAACAGCCCGACCATCAATCTTCTCTAACTACACAAAATAGAAAACAGAGCCGACTGAACTCTCTCTCTCTCTCTCTCTCTCTCTCTCGTCCATCTCACCAGCTCCCAGCCCCATCGATCAGCATAGCTATATCACACCACACGCTAAGTTCAAATCACCAACAGTAAGCGTAACCGAGCAGAACCACCTGGACCTGAAAATAAAACTAAAAAAACAAGCGAAGAACATCGAGGAAGAGAATCGTCACCTCCGCCGTTGAACTTGATGGCGCTCTGCAACTTAACGACGGCGGGAGCGTCGCCCTTGGCCACGGCGTCCTCCAGCTGCTCGAGGGCCTTGTTGTAGTTCGTCACGTAGCTCTGGTGGTGCTTCTGGTGGTGGAGCTGCATGATCTCGGCGCTGACGGCCGGCTCCAGAGCGCCGTAGTCGTAGGGAGATCGGGGAGCGAGAAGGTCACGAGGCCGCGGGACGCGGCGGCGGGGGCGGCGGTGGCCAGCCTAGCCTGGGCGCGGAGGCCGGAGCCGAGCGCGGCCAGGGTTTTGCGGGACGCGATCGCGCGGAGCGCCATCGGAGGGGTCGGGATCGATCGGGTCTGCGGGCGAAGAAGGAGGAGGGAGCGGTGAGGGAGCGCGAGTTGGGAAGGGAGGGAGCTGGGGGGAGTAAAATAGGGAGGCGGCGGCGGTGGAGGTGCATTTCCATGGCGGATTGGGGATTCCAGGTGCGGTACTCGGGAAGGGTAAAACCGCTGCCGCTGCTGTTCCCGATCGGCGACGGCGACAGGTGTCGCGCCTCCGTGTAGCGTTTCGCCACTGAAACTCGCCGGCCAGCCCCACCACAGCCTGTATACATATCCCGAAATTTCCAAAAAAATTAAATATTTAATTGTATAATATTTCATAATTTTTTTTTGGGGTCAAATGGTATTTCACATTTAATGAATGGCTAAATTATACAAATGATTTAATGTGATCTATGAATTTTAAATTTATTAAATATCGTTTATGAACTTTACTTGTAATTTGTAATGTCATCTCAAACTTTTAATTTTTTCAATATGATCTATCGATTTTGATCATATTGATTTAGTTTTGCGTTGTTAGAATGACAATATTAAATATTTTCATACAATTTAATGGTAAATTGAAACACGTGTTCATCTTGTTTGTTTATGTTATCTATAAACTACACCAATGGCTTTTAGATTTGCTTAATATGGTCAATGAATTTTATATTAATACGCGATGTCGTCACTAAATTTTAATTTGTTTAATACGGTTCACAGTTTTTGATTCGTATTCAATTTAGTTATTAAACTCTTTCTTGCAATGACGATATCAAATATTTTTAAATCCACGGACCACAATTTGATTGAGCTAAAGTTCGATCTATAATTTATTTTGTCATTATCTCTTGTCGAATCCCCATGGCCCACCTTACATTAGGATAAATATATTTACCTGGACTTGCTAATACCAAGCTTGGATAAGAAGAAATGTTTAAATGATCTGACATATCTTAACAGTTTTGCACGATGAAAATATTTTTTATTTATTTTTAATAAAGAAAACAAGTTATCATGTTTGAAAATATTTACTTATTGCGAAACGAATATACTTTTAAGTTATATGTTAATGACAGCACAAAAGGCATTTAACGAAATTATTCGATTTCTTCCTAAAAATAATAATAGGGGTCTACCCTTGGCAAGAAAAAACAAGATGCATTTCTGCCTTTTGTTACACGTGACGTGACATGCCAACATTATTCAAATGTTTTTGAAATAGTCGTTTCGGATTAAACAAAAAATTAGCCACAAAGGCATAGACAATTAAAAACTCAGAGCAAATGATCACGCAGTGTTTATTTTTTTTTTTAATTTTAACTCGGGAAAGGTTTTAATAATTGATTAAGGGCCGCTTTCAGCTCGCTAATCGCGATGCCAAAAAGACGAAAAAGCCACTTTCTCAACCGGGGTCGCAGTTTCCGGCCCAATGAGATCCCGCCGCGTGTCGAAAGCGACCGCGGTGTGCCGTATACGATCTCGGCACGCCCAATGCTCTGTACCAACCCGTCGCGACCGGCTAACGACCCGGAGTCTCGCCTTAAAGGAACCGCCGGTCGGAGAGCAGCTTCCCGTCCGATCGAATCGCGCCGCCGCCGCCGTCCTCTCGGCGAATCTCGGCTCCCGCCGGCCTCGGGCGGTCCTCTTCATGCCCGCGTGTCCCCGAGGTTCGCTGGCTTTTCTTGACCTCCTGTGCCGAGATTCTCTTTGCGCGTCGATTTTTTGTGTGCGGAGCTCTCTGGTTGAGTCGGTGCGGTGTTCGGACGCTGATTTTGGCGGGGCTGTGGATGCGGCCGAGCGTTGATTGATGGAGAATTCGGCGGATATTTGCGACAGGGAAGAAGCGGCGGCGTCGGCGTCGGCGTCGGCGTCGTCGGTGGCTCCGGGTGGCTCGGATTACCGGTTATTCGGCCGGCAATCCACCATCCACCAATGCATGGGCGGCGGAATAGGTATGGCAATTGTTCGCCTCAGCCTTAGATGTTCGTTGAGCTCCTCGCCTTCTGTATGCTTGTTTCCTAGTTCGAATCGCTGTTCACAATCGTCAGGCAAAGGCTGCGGTAGATTAGTCGTGCGCTAGGGAAGGTAGTGTCTATTTTTGAAAGTTTCTGCGCTTGAATATGATCATGTTGTGTGGCTCATTTGGTTAAGTGTTTGATGCATGTGAATGAAGCGGTTTTCGCACAGAAGGAACTTGATTCTTATCGCCTTAGCTGTTACATCTTGTTGGCTCTTCTGCCGAAAGTTCGGTCAAATGGCGAAATTTGAGCAGTTCTTTCTTCCTCGTCGCCTTTTTTCTTATTCTAAACTGAATAAGCCAGATAGGAGGTGCAACTGGGGGCATGGTGAAGTCACATAGCTATTGGGTTTGGAGATCTGTAGACTCAATGTAGTTATACCTTTGTCTGTTTAAGATTTATGTTCCTTGACCTAGAACCAGTTTGTCTCTTTGATTACTGGATTCACATGTGGATTCCATATTCTATTGGACAATTCTAGGTGTCTCGGTTATAAGATGCTTGTGACTCCTTCCTGAGGAAGTTTAATTTGTCATGAAGCATTTCTTTTCCCTGTTTGATCAGTTATTAGTTGTCAAAAGAAGTGTATGATTGTGGCAAATCTAGATACATTACCATAACTTTTTCGAACCTGGTAAAGCATTTTCTTTTTCTGCATACTCATTTTTCATGGTACAGTCCCACTGGAAACTTAAATTCTTCTGCTTCCTCAGCTGCCGACGTTCTGTTGTGGAGGCGGCGGCATGTTTCTTTGGGCATCATTATTGTCGCGACGGTTGCTTGGGTTATATTTGAAAGATCAGGATTGTCATTCCTATCAATTTGTTCCGATGTCTTGCTGCTACTAATCATATCGCTGTTCATTCATGCCAACTATGCTGTATACCGGAATAGGTATGAACATCCTACTCTTTTTTTAATGGTTACTCTGAAAGCATTATTGTTAATTACTTTTTCATTTCCGAGCAGGCCACTGCCAGAATTATCGGAGCTAGTTTTCTCAGAGGAGATGGTTACCAATGCTGCAGCTTCTTTTCGTGTCAAAATCAATAGACTGCTGCTTATGGCTCACGATATCACTCTTGGAAAAGATTTTAGACTATTTTTCCAGGTATACTGAGCTGATGTATACGAATTTATGAATGTTTGGGACGATGAAAGAAATAACTTAGTAGTCCTTCTACTGTAGGCATTACCTCTTCTTCTTCTTCTTCTTCTTCTTCTTCTTCTTCTTTTTTTCCTGTACAAAAATGTATCGAAAAATATTCATTCCAATTATTAGAGTGGATGACATTAGTAGTATTATCTGTGAGCGTATTGAGCAATAATAGAGAAGTTGAGATTGTAAATACCAGCATCGTACCGCAAGTAGGTGACGGTGTTCCTTGTAGTTATGGTCTTGATGAAGTAATGGCGGGTGAATTAGCAGAATTTGAAGAGGGCACAATAGGGATTGGTCTGGAATTAAATAATGTCGTTTTGTATCAATTAATGATGGTTCAATGATGGGAAGTTCTGTATAAGCAACAGGAAGAAATGCTCAAATACTGGTGAGTGAGGCTTATTTGGGTCATGTTATAAATGCTTTGCCAAACGTGTTGATGGTCGAGGTGAAGGGAACCTTTGCTTGATCTTAATGAGGCATTGATCGTAGCAAAATTAATGTTTTAAAAATGAATTGGACACATAAGATAAGGAAGTTGCTTTGGACTAATCGAATTTGCATAGTAGAAGTTCTTGTGCAGTTGGTTTCCTTTTCCTTCCACTTTATGTTGCCACTGGGTTGTCCAGTCTGATAGGTCAATCCCGATCACTATACACACTCTTCTCTGCTGTGAAGGGAACCTTATGCTTGATCTTAATGAGGCATCGGCTGTAGCAAAATTAATGCACTTAAAACGAATTGGACATATAAGATAAGAAATTTGCTATGAACTAATTAAATTTCCATGGTAGAAGTTCTTGTACAGTCGGTTTCCTTTTCCTTCCATTTTATGTTGCCACTGGGTTGTCCGGTCTCATAGGTCAATCCTGATCACTATAAATTCTTTTCTCTGCTGCAACGCATGCCTGTCCAGTTATAGTCCTCTCAATGACCTTTAGTTTACTTGACAGGTGGTTGTCTGTCTGTGGCTTATATCAGCAATTGGTAGCTTCTTCTCTTTCTACACACTCGCTTATATAGGTATGCATATTCCTCTGATTGAGTGCAGGATATGAGTAGTTATAGTCTGTCATGTGCTAATTCCATTTTGTCTTTAGTCCTCGTTTGTTGATAGATTTTGATCAAATTTGTGTTTTCCCTGATCCCCTGGAACTGTACTTTATTTTGTGGAGCCGTCTCGTGACTTGCATTACAGGTGAATGAGGTTTTAAGGGTTCTGCCCTCCATAGACTCTTGCTACGGTGTCTTGAATCTCACCAAGTTCATTATCAATGTCCTAACAAATCCATAATCAGGATCAATGTTTCTCATATTATATGTTCCCATGAAGCCTATCTACTTTCTTGGACACTTGACCTCTGTATGACTTGCATAATCTGATTTTTTTATTTATCCAACAGTTTGGCTTATTTCCAGTGTTTTGCTTAATATGGTGATAGGTACTATAATATCCATCACAGTTCCTGCGCTCTACAGCAGGTACGAGAAACACGTGGATAGGTTTTGCGGAGTGCTCCATAGAAACTTTTCGAGGCATTACAAAGTAGTAGATGAAAGTCTTATCAGCAAGCTCCCAAGAAGTTTATCCAAGGACAAAAATATGTGAAGCTGAAGTTTGAGTCCAAGACATCCATGCCAAGAGCTTACTACACAATTTAGGCGCTGTTTTGCGGATTGAGGCTCCATCATTTCAATGGGGAGCAAATGTCATGTCAATCTTGATTGCCATGAAGATGCCTTTGGCTGTTCCCTAGTACTTCACTTCATCAACCTCGTTTTTCGCTTGTTCTATCAGAATGCAATCGGATGGCAGCAGAAGCAGTGTCAACCGCTTGTCTGAACATAGAAATACCCTTCATCAATTTCACAAGTGACTGAAGTTTGTACTTGATGATTTCATCAATCCAACATGTTTTCACGTAGTCCTCTTTCTCCCCAGTCCTCTATTGCAGGAGATAAATTGCTCCCTTCTGCCCACAAGAAACATGCCTTAATGGGTGAATTTCAAAGGCCTTTTTTACGTTATTTCATAGGCCTCTCTCACGTTGGGAGGGATATCGCAACGTCAGATGATTGAAACTCCAAAGCGTGCAACTTTTCTGGTTTCTCATTGATAATGGAGATGGGTCCAACGAAACTGGATAAAGAAGAAGGGGTGTACCATATAAGTAATCAAGGGAAAGTAAAATGAGATCAGGGAACCGCACGATAACCCTTTCTCTCAAGGTTGCTCTATTCTTCTGCACAAGAGAACAAAGTTTGCCCAGCAGTCCCCCAACTGACGTCTTCTTCACCTCTTTGAAGGCCCACTCAAAAGAGTTCCGGAGAAGAAGGGTGCTTTTAGGTTTCTTTTCGCAAACATAACCTCTCTCATCTCCAATCAGTGATATATTAAGGAAGCACGGGTTAAATAAACATAACTGGCAACTTTTAACAATAAGAGCACCTTCGCTTGGGGCAGAGTGTAGGAAAAGAGGCGTTCTTCATGTAGGTTGCTTACTGCGTATCCGGTTCTTTTCATTACCAAATAGGAAAACAAACAATATCAGAGCAACAATATTATCGAATAGGCTTAATATCAGTTCTTTCACATGATAGAAAAAGTTCGACTGTACAGAACATACCACAGTCTATCTCATCCATCTTAAGCAAAGGCGGCAACATAACAATCTGGACTAGTAAAAGAAGCGATCACTCGGCCAGCCAAGAAACAGAAAATGTTTTGTTCACAAGTTCTATCAGCTTAATCATTCATATTATTGGCATTTGTCTCGCTCAGTAAATGAGAGATAACAGCACCACAGCTGGTGAATATCTACTGCTGAAGCAATTCCTTTGCCTTGCTCAACCAAACATTGTAAATATCATCTGAAAAGAGAACAAAATGTACCTGCAAAAGAAACGGTCAGTCTCTTCCATGATAATTCGTGTTGAGAAGCTTACTGACTACTGCAATGGTAAGTATTATTGCATGGAGCACTCGAACTAGAAAGATTGCACTGACATGACCTTAGACAAAATGCCGGGAAAGGAATAGACTACTCTATACTATACATTAACTATCCAAAACGGTGGTTCAGCATTTTTTTCAAGTGCGACTGATGATATCTCACATGGTACTAGTAAAGAAGCACTGCCAAGTGCTACTTTGCATTTTAAAATCAGTAAGATATGGTAAGCACCTCCATTCAACTAGGAGGTTGATGGGCTGAGTAATACATTAACAGCCTACCTCTTTCAAGCCATCTGAGGATTCTTTGATCGTAGAGATAGCTATTGTGGCAGCCTCATCATATGGATATCTGGAAAAATAAGATCAGGAATAGTAATAGCTTAGAAAACACAAGCACTTGGTCAGGCATTTTCTGTCTCGCTCACTCACACTGACAGACACATAGATGCACACATACACAAGAAAGAAAACTACTTGAACCACACTACAAGCATTCCTCATTTTTGCCATAAAGTCTCCTATGGATTTTAAATTTCTAATTTATGAAACATGCAGCTAAAAATTTGGATCATAGTCAAGCACCTACAGAAGATTAATCAATATATTTTCAACTGATGTCCACATGGATGCGATCGGTGTGAAGTTAAGAAGTTGAGGTTTACAATTATTGCCAACTTACCCATAAACTCCACAGGATATAGCAGGAAATGCAACGTACCGAAGCTTCTTTTCTTTGGCCACAGTCAAGCTGTTCCTGTAATAATAAGTGCAAAATGATTAGCATTCTATGAGAAATGGGGCAAAGAACTGAATGAATAGAAATTCCTGCAAGATACCTGTAAGCATTTGTCAGGGATGCTTGAGGATTACTATCGGCATCATAGATCGGGCCAACTGTGTAAATCACATGGGATGCTGGCAGCCTAAAGCCTCTGTTTGAAAAGCGTTGGATAATCAGACAACGAATAGATTTAGTATGACAAACCTCATTGATTTGCCTAATTAAAAATTGACAAGCGATAGGTTACTGTCCTGGTGGAACCCTAGAATGCAGATTATGCAGGAAAAGCTTACGGAGTAATTCTTGCTTCTCCTGTCGGGCAGCGGATCCCTGGACGTACTTCGGGGACCTTATAACAAGCTTCTAGGAGTTCTGGTCCGGCAGCTCTATGTATGGCTAATCGGAAAAAAGAGAAGAGGAAATTATATAGTTTTAGTGTAAAACTAATGACACACAAGTTAGCCAAGCTAAAGAGAGGTAACCTCCATCTGCACCACCACCTCCAAGCATTCGCTCATTTGCTGGATTAACCTACAGAAAAAACATCCACCTTTCAACATCACTGCACTCCTAAACACACTCTCCGAGAGCTCCATCATCGTATAACGTCAGGGTCTCATTCGATCCATTGCGCTCGTATCAGCTTTGTTTTTAACTTCACAAATGAGGAATTAGACACAGTCCGGGACAGGACAGACTTTTCCCAAGACTCAAGTCAACATGAAGCATCACGAAATCAACTCATGCAACTCAGAAAAGAAATTCTTTTGATCATCATAAAAAATTGAAACGGGAACTTGCCGCTACTTGAAGGCTTAAATTCCTTCAAAGCCACGATTCCGTATGAAGTCCAAAAGATTCAACACTTTAATAATCAGACCGAATAAGTTTCAGACAGTCTATGCGAACCTAGCTCTCTAGAAGTCAAGCTCCAAAGTCAAGAATCGCCCGACCGATGAAACCAGAACAAATCACAATCACCCCACATGACCCAAAAGAAAATTCGAAACGGAAGAGAGAGAGAGAGAGAGAGAGAGAGAGAATACTGACAATGGCATCGGAGGACCCATCGACGGACCACTTGGTGATGTCCCCCTTCTGGATGACGAGGGCGGAGGTCGGGGAGAGAGAGAAGCTGACCAATTTCTGAGCTTCCGCATAGCCTCCTTGACCCGACATCCTCGCGAGCTTGGCTCCGGCAGCAGCGAAGCGAGACGAATTCAGGGTTCGAAGAAAGATTGGATTTTGACGACGATGGCGAAGTCCGATCGGACTCGGACAGGGAGAGGAGAAGGCGGAGGTTCTTGCAGTGGTGGGTCTGAGAAATGGAGGTCCGAGTATTGCCGTACAGAGCCTGACGCTGCTCCTCATTCAGTCATTTGTCAGTGTGCCGGGAAAGTCCGAAGCTTTTTGTGCGACAAAGGCTTCTTATTTTACGAGACTCGGCCGTCGTTTTTTTCTCGATTTTTCCTAGCTACGTGTCCAGGAATATATTCAATGACATGAAACGTCGTAAATCATTTGCCTAGATTTTGATTCCACAACAAAAATTTCCCCCAGTAAGTTCTATTCGAGTGATCTTGATTCGATTGCTAAAATAGATTAATGATTTATTGACTTCACAAAGATCTATACATGATTCAAGTGAGCATGGTTTAAATAGATGATTTCCATGTAAGAATTATTGTGGCCCACATCATATGATTTATTATATGGTTTAATAATTATTGAAATCTTTATAAAATAATTATTGGTTATGAGAAGTTCATTTCCGATAAAACGAAAGGGTATATCTTTGATGGAAAGCGCACTTTTCAACGAACGTATAAACAGTCCGCCCTCTCTCCACCGATGAGCAACAGGTAACATAAAAGCACTTAGTATTCTCTCCTCCATCAATTGAATACATTAAGATTTAGTGGGTTAAGGAGAGAAATCGGATTTCATCTTTTGGTTCGAGTTCGGTTTTTTTACAATGATCATCGCGAGAGCAACGCTATGGAGAAAGGTATGTCTTCATCCATTTGTGAAAATCATGAAGATCAAAGATCGCTTTTCTTTGAATTTCCGCGATCAAAGTATGATATGTATATTCTAACAAGTTGGTATCGGAAGCGTGGTTTATGATCTCATGATTTTTCGATTTATAGAAATATTATGATTTATGTTTGATGATTCGTTAAACGATCCTGTTCGTACTATTTGTTGTTGTCAAAATGTTACGGATGGTTCTGTCGAAGAAAATCTGAATGATGGAAGTTTTCATGGAGAAAAAATGTCGAAAATGGAAGAATTAGAGCGAAACAGGGGATGAAAGGACGAAAAATGGCGAAGAAAATCGCCTTTGTCGCGCGGGAAGAAGGCGCGTGGGTCCACGCGCGCGCTGCGGTTCCAGGCGCGTGGATCCCACGCGCCCCGCGCCGTCAAGCGCGCGAGATCGCCGAGCGCGTGGGATACACGCGCGCGCTAACCGCTGGCGCGTGGATCCCACGCGCCAGGAACAACGCGGCGGTTGGCAGGCGCGTGCAACGCGCGTGCGAGGCACGCGCCCGCGGCAGTTGCCAGGCACGTGCCAAGCACGCGCCTGCGCGCCGAACGCGCGCGTGCGGGGCACGCGCCCGCCAAGGACGAAGGCACGTGCTCGGCACGTGCCTGACGTCCCCGCGTGGCATTTTTACGCTTTTGCCCCTCCCGCGGCTCCTAATTACCGTTTTGCCCTTCTTTTGATGGTTATTTACAATTATGCCCCTGTTTAATTTATAATTACGATTCTGCCATTACTGATTATTTACCATTTTGCCCCTGGATTATAAATTTATGATTCTGCCCTTATGGAATTATGATTTTACGATTTTACCCTTATGCTTTGATTACGGTTTTGTCCTTGTGTGCAATTTGGTAAATATTTATATTTTACAATATTAAAAATTCATATTATGAATGGTTTGTTAGTCACCAAAGTGGCCAAACCTTGAAGTCTTTTGAATTTTTTAATATTGTAAATTGTTTTATTCAATTACCCATGATTAATTGATGCTATATATATGAAATTGATATGTTGCATATCATTATTGGAGTTATGGGTATATTGAAGTTCATTTATTATAAGAACTTAGGGATTAACCCAAAGGTTAATTATTTTCTTATAATTCATGAACATGATAGTTGGTAATTAATATGACTTGTTAAATTTGTTTGTATATCCAAAGATAGCAAATAAATTTTAATAAGAAATATTTACAATTACCAAATAAAAGTTATTAGCATCATTATGGTTTATATATATTTGTATATCATAGGATCGCCCAAAGGAGAACTATGATGTACATGTGTAGTTTAGTTTGAATCGATTAGGTGATATTCTCAAAGCATTAATGTATGAGTATTTTCTTGCACATTTGCGTATCGTACTGTTTCACTCCATTCGCATGCTTCGTCATTGTTCCCTTATTCAATGGGATAAATTTTCCGATTGGAGTGAACAAGTCCAATTTCACTTAGGTGTCCTGGATCTTGATTTAGCACTTCAAGCCGAGAAACCAGCTGCTATTATCGATGAAAGTAGCGATTATGAAAAGTCTTTCCATAAAGCTTGGGAAAGATCGAATGATTAAGCTTAATGTTCATGCGAATGACAAGGTTGCAAACAACTTAAAGACTTCTCTTCCCAAGACTAACAATGCTAAGGAATTTATGAAATTTGTGGAAGAGCGTTCTCAAACCGCGATAAGTCACTTGCTGGTACATTGATGAGCACACTAACCACAATGAAATATGATGGTTCGCGTACCATGCATGAGCATATACTTGAGATGACGAATTTAGCAGCAAAGTTAAGGACTTTGGGAATGAATGTGGATGAGTACTTTTCAAGTACAGTTTATACTTAATTCCTTGCCTCATGAGCAATATGGGCCATTTCAAATGAATTACAACACTATAAAGGATAAGTGGAATGTAAATGAATTGGCCAAGTATGCTAGTTCAAGAGGAAACAAGGATAAAGAATCAAAAAGCTCATTCGTTCATCTCTCAAGTCATCAAGAAGTTCGAAAGAATTTCAAGAGGAAAGGTGGAAGGAGCAAGAAGAAAGGACTACACGTCCTGAATGATTCTTCAAAGGCTTCTCAAATCCACAAGAAGGAACACAATCTTATTAAGTGTCATTTTTGCAACAAAATTGGACACTTGAAGAAAGATTGTGCGAAATGTAAGGCTTGGTTCGAAAAGAAATGTAAGCATTTTGCTTTAGTATGTTTTGAATCAAACTTTCGAAGTTCCTCATAATACTTGGTGGATTGATTACGGTGCCACCACTCATGTGTCAAATACGATGCGGGGATTTCTTACGATCCAAACTATAAAGCCAAATGAAAGTTATGTGATTACGGGAACGAAACAAAGCTCCAGTTGAAGGCATTGGCACTTATCGTTTGATCTTAGATCTTGGGCATTATTTGGATTTGTTTCGAACCCTTTATGTACCTACATTTTCTCGCAATTTAGTTTCTTTGCCAAGACTTGATGTAGCGGGATTTTATTGTAAGTTTGGATCTGAATCTTTCGGTTTATTTAAGAGTGATACTCTTATTGGAACTGGAATTTTATGTGATGGTCTCTACAAATTTAGACTTGATAATACTTTTGTTGAGACATTAATGACCTTGCATCATAATGTTGGCACTAAACGAAGTTTGGTGGATGAAAATTCTGCTTACTTGTGGCATAAGCGTTTGGGTCATATATCCAAGGAAAGAATGCAAAGATTAGTGAAGAATGAAATTCTTCCAAATTTGGATTTTACTGACCTTGGAGTGTGTATTGATTGTATTAAAGGTAAACAAACAAAGCATACTAAGAAAGGTGCCACAAGAAGCAAAGAACTTCTTGAAATTATACATACTGACATATGTGGTCCTTTTGATGTTCCATCTTTTGGTAAGGAAAGCTATTTCATAACCTTTATTGATGATTTTTCACGTTATGGTTACATTTATCTATTGCATGATAAGTCTCAATCAGTGAATGCACTTGAAGTGTATATTAAAGAGGTTGAGAGGCAATTAGATAGAAAGGTGAAAATAATAAGATCAGATAGAGGCGGTGAATATTATGGAAAGTATAATGAATCGGGACAATGTCCAGGTCCATTTGATAAATTCCTCGAAACACATGGCATTTGTGCTCAATACACAATGCCAGGTACACCACAACAAAATGGTGTAGCAGAAAGGCGTAATCGTACTTTAATGGAAATGGTTAGGAGTATGATGAGTCATTCATCTTTACCCTTATCTTTGTGGATGTATGCTTTAAAGACTTCTATGTATTTATTAAACAGGGTTCCTAGTAAGGCAGTTCCAAAGACTCCTTTTGAACTGTGGACGGGAAGGAAATCTAGTTTACGACACCTGCATGTTTGGGGTTGTCAAGCAGAAGTAAGAATTTACAATCCACATGAAAGGAAATTGGATTCAAGAACGACCGGTGGTTATTTCATTGGTTATGCGAGAGAAATCCAAAGGGTATAAATTTTATTGTCCTAATCATAGTACAAGAATTGTTGAATCTGGAAATGCTAGGTTCATTGAGAATGGTGACATCAGTGGGAGTGAAAGAATGCGTGATGCTTGCATTCAAGAAGTAAGGGTAGAAGTTCCTATACCCGAAGCTTCTAAAGTTGTTGTTCCCGATATTATAGTACAACCTAACAATAATCAAGAACAACAAATTAATGAACAAACACTCCATAATGAAGATGTCAATATTGAACCTCCAATAGCCGAGTCACAAGAAATAGCATTAAGAAGATCTCAAAGAGAAAGGAGGTCGGCTATTTCGATGACTATATGGTTTATCTACAAGAGTCGAAATTGACTTAGGAATTGGAAATGATCGATTCATTTTCCCAAGCCATGGAATGTGAAGATTCTAATGAATGGTTTAATGCCATGGAAGAAGAGTTAAAATCCATGCATCAAAATCAAGTTTGGGATATTGTTGAATTGCCTAAAGGATGTAAAAAGGTCGGGTGTAAATGGGTCTTTAAGACCAAGCGCGACTCAAAAGGCAATATTGAACGACATAAAGCCAGACTTGTTGCAAAGGGTTTTACACAAAAGGAAGGCATTGACTATAAAGAGACATTTTCACCAGTCTCTAAGAAGGACTCACTTAGAATCATTATGGCTTTGGTAGCTCATTATGACTTGGAGTTACACCAAATGGATGTAAAAACCGCCTTTCTTAATGGGAATTTAGAAGAAGAGGTTTATATGGATCAACCCGAAGGCTTTTCGAGTTAAAGGAAAGGAACACATGGTATGTAAATTAAAAAATCAATATATGGACTTAAACAAGCTTCCCGACAATGGTATCTTAAGTTTAACGATACCATAACTTCATTTGGATTTAAGGAAAACACCGTTGATCGGTGTATATATATGAAGATTAGTGGGAGCAAGTTTATTTTTCTAGTTACGTATGTTGATGATATTTTGCTTGTCTGCTAATGATCTTGGTTTGTTACATGAAACCAAGAAGTTTCTCTCTAAGAATTTTGAAATGAAGGATATGGGAGAGGCAACATATGTGATAGGAATAGAAATATTCCGTGATAGATCACAAGGATTATTAGGATTGTCTCGAAAGCCTACATTGAGAAAATTTTAGAGAGATTCAATATGAGTAAATGTTCAGGAATAGTTCCAATTCGAAAGGTGATAAATTTAGCCTTATGCAATGCCCGAAAAGTGAATTGGAACGAGAACAAATGAAAAATATTCCTTATGCATCTGTTGTGGGGAGCTTAATGTATGCACAAACTTGCACCGAGACCGGACATCGGTTTTTCTTTGTCGGAATGCTGGGCGGGTATCAAAGTAATCCTGGACTAGATCATTGGAAAGCCGCAAAGAAAGTTCTTAGATACTTGCAAGGAACGAAGAATCATATGCTCACTTATAAAAGATCCGATCATCTCGAGGTGATTGGATATTCATATTCGACTTAGCCGGATGTGTTGATACAAGAAAATCAACGTTTGGTTACTTGTTTCTTCCGGGTGGAGGGGCAATTTCATGGAAGAGTGCGAAGCAGTCCGTTATTGCTGCATCTACTATGGAAGCTGAATTTGTGGCATGCTTTGAGGCCACTATTCATGGATTATGGCTGCGGAATTTTATTTCGGGGCTTGTGATTGTCGACGGTATTGCCAAGCCGCTGAAAATTTATTGTGATAACTCGCAGCGGTGTTCTTCTCTAAGAACGACAAGTATTCTAAGGGTGCTAAGCATATGGAGATCAAATACTTGTCTGTCAAGGAAGAAGTTCAGAAACAAAGAGTGTCAATTGAGCACATTAGCACCAATCTTATGATAGCAGATCCCTTAACAAAAGGACTGCCGCCCAAAACATTTAATGAGCATGTTGAAAAGATGGGCATTATTGGACGTCATTAATGTTTGTATTATGATTGTATTAAGTTTATGTATTTGACACTTTGAGCTCACTTACGTGTTTATGATATTTCCTGTTTTCTATTTGGTATACATTATAGAAATAGATTAATGTTAAACAGGATAGTTTCTAAAGAAACATTATGGTTGGACTATTATTGTACTTCTCATTTATGGATCATGTTAAGTAAAGTGCTATAGTTGTAGTACATAGAAGGGACTATGTCGATTAATGACATACAACCGCTATGACTCACATTAGTTTTCTTTACTTAATTGTGATTATTATGTGATTGCCAATTTAACGAAATTTTATAGCATGATGTTATTGTGCACATTATAGTCTTTATTAAACCATGAAAGGAAAATCATATGGGCCAAGTGGGAGAATGTAAGAATTATTGTGGCCCACATGATATGATTTATTATATGGTTTAATAATTATTGAAATGCTATAAAATAATTATTGGTTATGAGAAGTTGCGACTCCAATAAAACGAAAGGGTATATCGCTTTGATGGAAGGCACCTTTTCAACGAACGTATAAATAGAGTCCGGTCCTCTCTCCACCCACAATGAACAACAGTAACATAAAAGCACTTAATATTCTCTCCTCCATCAATTGAATACATTAAGGTTTAGTGGGTTAAGGGAGAGAAATCGGATTTCATCTTTTGGTTCGAGTTCTTCGGTTTTCTACAACGATCATCACAAGGAACAACGCTATGGAGAAAGGTATGTCTTCATCCATTTGTGAAAATCATGAAGATCAAAGATCGCTGTTTTACTTTGAATTTCCGCATCAAAGTATGATATGTATATTCTAACATTCCAACTTGTTTAAAAAAATTCGAATCGAGAAGGGAAAAAGCCAGCAAAAACTCTAAATTTTGTTTAAAGTGATAAATTTACCCATTTTTTTTTTTTTGTGACATGAAAACTCCGAAATTTGCTAACCGTGATATATTTACCTCAAACTTTTATTATTTACCCTAAATCATAGGGGCATTTTGGTCTTGTTACTTTTAAAAACCTTTTTTTTTCCTTCTACCTTCCCTCCGCTGGTCATGGCGGAGGGAAAAAGGACTCTAAGAAAAATGGAATACTCGGCGATCAACCCTAACTTAACTCTTACTACATAAGGCGAGGCGGCCCTCGTTGGCGTCGGGTGAGGGCCTCCCTTGGCAAGGCGTCCTCGCCAAATCCGGGGAGGGCACCCTCGCCAGCCCTCGTCGGCGTCGGGTGAGGGCCTCCTCGCCGAGATCCGGCAAGGGCACCGGCAAGGGAGGCCCTCGCCTAACCTAGCCGAGGTCGCCCTCGCCCAACGCCGGCGAGGGCCGCCCTAGCTAGCCCATGTGAGGGTGACCCTTGCCTGATACCGTTAAGGGCCTGGCGAGGGCGGCCCTCGCTCAGCGCAGGCGAGGGCACCCTCGCTCGGCGTCGACGAGGGCACCCCCCGCCAGGCCCTCGCTCGATGCCGGTGAGGGCAGCCCTCCCCGAACGCCGGCTTCCTCCGCCGTCTCCGCCATGGCTGGTGGAAGAAAGAGAGAAGAAGAAAAAAATAAAAAATAAAAAGAAAAAAAGAAAGAATAAGACGAAAAAGCCCTTAATGGGGGTAAATGTGTCATGATTTGCAAAGTTTGGGGTTTTTCGTATCACAAAAAAAAAAAAGTTTGGGGTAAATTTGTCACTTTAGGTCAAGTTTGGAGTTTTTTTTTGGTGGCTTTTTTCCTTAAATAAATAACTATATATTACCGATCTAGTTTAGGTGGGTAAGTAGATGATTTCATACCCATAACCGAGAACCGAACTGATACTTATCGGTTTCAATAAATTTGAACCAGGAATTGAATCGGTTCCCTTGGGAACTGCCGGTTCCGATTCGATTTGATCTAGTCCAATTATGGGTAGGTCAGGCAATCCCTAATTCTTTTGAACATCTCTAATACATGATCTGCATTGTTATCTCGATCCATTTGATAACACGGAAATATATCAAACATCTTTCAACGTGTTCTTTGATAAGTAGGCCCCGCTACTTTCTTCTTCAACATCAATTATTAATTATGGCTTTTCTATCTCCTTTTACTTTCAAAATTCTATTTTTTGTACAGCTCTTTGTTTATTGCCTACCAACGTGTCATAAAGAAAATCCATGTGCAGACTAGACGCCGAACTTGGTAAAAGGAACGAACGAGTGAGCATTCATGTAATGCACGAACAGGGCATCACTCTCAATAGTACCATACTGGGCTTGGGCTACCAAGGAACTTCCATTTCCATTAGAACTTGGTTTGCATCTCTAAAGGCTGGAGAAGACCTGGGCCCAATTGATTACTAGTTATGTCATTTACCACTAACCATAGGAAATCTATGGCACTTGGCCAGAGTCACACATTATTCAATAGACTCTATGCCATCTAACCGAAGGCCCAACATTTTCTAACCGATCCAAGCCCATCAATGTCTCTCGCATACCGACTTATTCGGCACTATGTCTCATTAGAGTTTATCGACCTGATCAGGATGACATTTCATTTTAGACCTGTTTTACTAGAATCATGGTGACTTACGTCATATGTTATATGTGTTCCTTGGTTGCGTTCGATGATTTTGCTCTGCGAGAGAGCACCAAAGCACAATCTGAATTAGACATCAAATGGGCCTAACACAAGTGCTCAAATCGAGGGCAACGATATCCCCAATAACAATCCTGGCCTTTATAAATTCGTAGCAAACAATGGAGTTTCCCATACTACAAAACTCGCATAGTCTAGATACACAAATTCTTAGTTACCTAGCGGGTGCCAAAAAGCCACCTCTGCAATAGGAACGACCCCAGCTGGGCTCCTATCTTCTCCTACACTTTTTCTTTTTCTCTTCTCACTTCACCTCTCCCTCTCTTTCTTTAATACATTGGCACACATTGGCACTCAAATTCATATACAAATTCATCAAGTACTTACTAAAGTCACACCTCGAAGACCTCTAGAGATTCTTAGAATTGAGACCCTTCAAATGTCTGTCCAAACTGCCAATTCGCCGGTGCGGCATTGTAGCTGGTCACCGTCCTCCCGTCGCTTGTGGTCACCTGGAACGAGAGAGCCTGGCCGTTCATGTAGGCGTTGCTCTGCCAGTTCTGTCCCCAGTTCCTTGACATGGCTTGCCAACCAGTCCTTGAGCCCTTGATGGACACGGAATGGACATCACCAGCACCTCCCACGTTGGTGATCAGCACCAAGTTGAAGTAGGAGTGCCCATTGATGGTGAACCTTATCCCTCCTTTCTTCACACACGGAACCCTGTCAGGATCAAGAATGAGCCATAAGTCGATTTCGTCACATATTGGAGATTTTGTGGACTTTAATGTTGAAACTTGAAAGCCCAATTGGCGACAAATAACTACAAATTTGCATTGAAACTACTGCTGTTTACCTTCTGAAGGAAACCGGGACAATCCCAGCTCTGTACTGGGCAATCTGCAAGAAAGCCGGCTCAGCCATATCGAAGTGCTGGAGAGGGGGTTGCACCAGCCGCCATTGTCGTTGGAGAGGGCCAAGTTGGGAGGGCAAAAGTTGGTTGCCGTGACCATGATGGTCCCCGGGAGGCACCACCTGGGGTCGTCGTTGCACCGCATCTTGTAACATGCCCCGCAGCTCAGGCCATTGTTGAACAGGGCAGTGCTCAAAGCTGCAGTATTGGTGCCATAGCCTTGGCTGTACAGGTTGCCATACCCACAAGCACCTCCTGAAAATTTTTGAACCATTTATACATGTGATCAGGCACATAGTCTCAACATGACCAAGGTACGTTGGTTGAAATTAAAGTTTCAAGGCCTAAATTATACTGCTTTTTGAAGGGAAAAAGGGAGCACTTTTTGCTTGTCACATTAGACATTAAAGACTTGTCTTACACAAGAAGTAAAGGTCAGCCTTTTGAATTGGTTTTCACTTTATGTGGAAAAAGTTAGTTACTTTCCTTAACCAATGGACATTTTGACAAAGGAAATAGACATAGTCTATTCTTTCAAGAGCTAAAAGCTTAACTTCATATCATATTGGTCTTTCCAGCAAACACTATTGATTTTTTTGGACTTACCCATTGTGCCAGATGCATCACCACCCCCATAAAATGTGGCATGACCGCCTTCCCAGCCTCCATAGTCCCCAAAAGCACTTTTGAGACACAGGAACACAAGAGCAACAGCTGAGATTGCTGCAAAATTAGCCATTCTTGCTTCTTTTTTCTGATGTGGCTTGGCTTTGCTAAAAAAGAATATAGCAGTAGAAAGACAGAGATTGAAGGAGGAGAGGAGATGAAAGCGTTTGCTGGTTAGTGTTTGGTGCTTGGTGCAAAATGGGAGATGGAATGTTCACTTATATAGGCAGCAGAGACTGAAGAGCCTATGAGGGTGTAGGGATTGCAGAGGAAAGGGACAAAGATTTGAAAGAAGGTAGAAGGCCACAAACAAAGAATCAATTTCTTTTAGGCCTCAGATTTTATTTTTCTTTGCAAGAAGGGATCAGAAATTAAGTGCACATGCATTTGTTCCAATTTGGCTACCAACTGCTAAGCCTAAAGGGCCCCACCTGCACATGCTCCATCTCAACATCTCCTTGCATTTTTCTTCCTCCTTTTTATTTCTCTTTTTACTTAACTTCTATCTTTGAGTGTATAATTTGCATGCCAACAATGCTCTCTTTTTGTTCATTTGCTCCATACGTGCGGGTAATGGCAATATATTGGGAAGTACTAATTATTCTCCCGAGATTGCGCAAATCAAGATAAACTAAGATGGGATGGAACTCATGATAGGAGAAATGTGAAGTCAAGACATTGTGATAGATGATTCAAATAAATAGACCGAGAAATTATATTGTCCGTATATTATACTATATGTCTTTGTCTCAGTGACATATGGCACAACATTATAGAAATAAAAACTAGAGAATGTTTTATAAAATGAGCAGATATCCATACTGCTCGATTGAAGCTTTGCAATCGATCGAAATGTATACATCATGCAATCTCCATCTATGGCATTTTCAAGCCATGTTCAATGTAAGGTGCTCTGTCTGATCACTGTAAATTTGGCAAATGTTTCATTGACTTAAAGAACTCAGCAATTAGAGGGGAGTTCTATGGTAACTGCCACGAGAAGATCAGTTCTTGACTTCAAGACATCTGTTGGGCGTCCCTTGTTTTATTCCCCCGGTTTACGTGTTCATCTGTTGGGTGTCTGTTAATTTAATGTTTCTGTCGGTGTGCGGACAAGAAATCGCATGTGTACTCGGGTTGGTTTCGCACACAAACAACCACCAACCTGCAACCCTACACCAAGCGCCAATCATGCAGTGCAGTTACCTAATAGCACAAAAAGAGAAGATTCCTTTGAACTCCCTTCATGAGTATAACCTACTTTCATCCATTCACACACTCTCTAAGAGACCTATGAAAGCCCTCGCCTTACCCTTGTGCCGTATTTTGCAGATAGATGTTCAGTTGTTGGCATAGTTAGTAGATAATTATTGAGGTATGATTGAACACATTCGACCATGTGATGGATTGGATTCATGGAATCGATTTGCTTTCTCTTTTCTTACGATTTGACGTGCGAGACATTTCATTTTGTGGTAACTAGATGTTGATGTGACAGTCGGAATTAATGACAAAATATGTTCGACTCCATAATTAATTAGTGTCGTGGGCAACTCTACAAGGTGCCAAATGGAGAATCAAGAACCCTAATCCTTGGTACGATAGAGCATTGGTCGATGTTGCTTGGTTGATCAAGAGCTTAAACAATAGGGCTTCACGATCACCCACCGACCTTGACAAGGATTAAGTTAAATCCCATTCGGCAAAGTCTGTCTGTTATTTATTGTGCCTAATAAGCTATTGAGACATCAAACGACGTGTCGCAAGGAGAGTTCTTGGCGATTTCTCGGACCACTTCGCCGGTATCAGCAGGTTCCTTGCATTATCCTCTCACTAATTAAAGGACAATCAACTGTTCAATTATAATTATTTGCTAATTATACATGGAAAGAAGGAATCAACACTAATCTTCATCGAGCCATGCAATCTACATCAAACCAGTCTTTCTTTTTTAATTACTGTTATTATATTCTCATCTGCTATTGTTTAGTACAGGGAACAACAGAAAGAGAGAGCTCGAATTGAAAAGGATTAGGAGGGCCTACCATGTTACGAGCACATGCATGTCCGGGCTTTACGGTCCATCAACATCCATGCATGCATCGTTCTCATAATGTATAAGAAAAACGATTTTTCCTAATATAAAAGCCAAAAAAAGTCCCCCTAATAATCATGACACGAAAAATTCTCGTCCCGACAAGTGGATATTAGAACAAGTTGATAATCGGTATGCTCATTGATTTATTCATTATTTATTGTCTACATAAAATATATGGACCACAACAGATGCATCCTTTTCTACTTCCTACCATGCAAAGAGTTCTCTACCAAATCCTGGAATTTGTCCGTCTTGGACAGTAATTATTTTAATATTATTGGGGAGGTGGGTATTTAAGTATATTTCTCGTACCTAAGTCAAGATATTTAAAGATTAATGTTAGAATAAACTATGTATAGGGCAATACTTCTTGCACCGACTTTTGGCAATGCAGCCATTCAATGAATATGAATTGAACCTGATTTAATTTGTACTGAAATTTCGGTGCTTTGACAGCATAGAGAATTGGAAACTGAAGGTCATCAAGGATATGGATAATCCCCTTCTTTTTTATCTATCTGATGTGATAACCCCGGCATTGGCATCTTCCACCCTGAGTTATGAGATACTTCACTGCAGAAGAAATAACTAAGGCTTGCAAAATTTTTCAAGCCTTTCCCTGTTCTTTTTCTGTCCCAGATTCTGCTGATTTCCTCCAAAATGTGTAGGGTCAGAGCAGATACTGTGACCCACCAGAGCAGCAAGAGGTCCTCTTTACCAGGGACCAAAGCTGCTCAGGATTGAATCAGATCCACAGAAAGGGCATGTGGACTTTTCTCTAGTTGCAGTTTGGTTCACCACCAATGAAACCGCCCTCCACAAGGGCTTGTCTGTTTGTCCCTCTTTGACGGAACTGTTTGAACTGCCCTCAAATACATGAAGTGAACCCTTTGGCAAACTGAGCTTTCTCTAGGGTCATGACATATGGTTTGATAGACAGTTGCACATGTAGTCTAGTATTAATGCCATTTCGTGAACAGGCGCAGTTACGGCACAAAATTCATAGGGACACCAATGGATAATTGTGGGAACTAACATATACCACCCATTGGCTTGCGAGTATGATCCATTTGGTCCAAGGGAATAAGACCATACAAATTATTATGAGCATCTTTCTCCCCTATGTTTGGCCTAATAGAGTTAACATGTCGTGTGAGCAATATAGGAGGGTCACGCGTCGTGTCACTAACGGATACAGCCAGCCAAAACCAAATAGACATGTGTTGGTTGTAAGTTAGGGGAAGCCTATGATGGATGTGGGTGCGTTAGTTAACTCAGATATGACACCAATGTATAATTGCAGGAGCTACCGTATACAGCCCATTGGCTTGTGAGTGTTATCCATTTGGTCCAAGGGAATAAGACCACACAAACTATCACAAGCATCTTTCTCCCCTATGTTTAGCCTAATAGAGTTAACATATCATGTGAGCAATTTAGGAGGGTCACGCATCGTGTTGCTAATGGACACGGTTGGCCAAAACCGAATAGGCACGTGTTGGTTGCAAGTTAGGAGAAGCCTATGAGGGATGTGGGTGCGTTAGTTAACTGAGATGGCGTTTTGTCATTTGTGCCGCCTGGAGTGCCCATGGACTATGCATAGCACCTATGGTTAGGAGGAGTCCACGTAAAAAAACAACAAAACTACAGAGTTGGTGTGGGTCTATCACTCCGGCTAAGGGTTTGAGTATTCCCATTAATTTTCAAGTGACATGGACTTTTCAGGAGGTTATTTTCAAAAGGACAGTTAATAATGTAATCCAATGTAACAGTTGCAGACATATCCTGCATCATTCTTTCTCCCTTTTCACCTTCTTCTTCTTTCTTTGGGTGAATGAAAGGATTGTGATCAGATGATTCGGTTCCATGCCATGTGCATTGGAGGGGGAAGTCGGATAGGTAGGCCATTGTTGATTCTCCCAATTTGACATGTTAGACGTGTGTCGCTTCCCTAATAATGACGGGCAAAAAGGGTATGGCCATATGCTGCACGAGTTCAAAGAGCCGACCTCCCTAAAATTGATTGATAAACAAATCTTTCTTTCATAGCGAGGGCAAAGGCAAATTAGCTCTGCTACTCTCTCAGCTTTTGTGTAAGAAACTAGACGGATTTGACTGGCTACAGTGGGCTCGAGTCTTGATTTACTCTTTAAGTGTAAGGTGGGTTTTTTTTTTTCAAAGGTTAATACGATAAAAAATCCAAAACTAATATATCTGTGATAAATTTATCCAATTTTTTTTTTAAGTATTAAAAACTCCTAATTGATACATCTACGACAAATTTACTCCAAATTAATTTTTTGACTACTAATAACTTTAAACCATCGTAACAAATTATCTTCCGTTAGTTTTCATTAAATTAAATTAATACCATGAAAAATCACAAAATTAGTACATACGTGACAAACGGAGGGTAAAATCCCAAACTAAGTATAATCGTCAATCGTGACGTGCCATCTAACTTAACAATTTGATGGTAAAATTTAAATAGAAACTAACAAATGATAAATTCATCACAAATGTATCGGTTTGTGGTTTTTGGTGGTAAAATAATTAGTTTATGATAAATTTCCTATTGCTATTCCAGTTTAAGGCACTTCCAAAAAGGTCTCATGACCTGTCTCATGCAAACATGATTACAACGGCTTGGTCAAACTTTAATAAGGATCTGTCGAGTGACGGTGGTTCACCAGCTGTGACGGTTCCTAGAGTTGACAGAAGAAGAGGACTAACACTTTGTGCAAGGTACGTTATTTTCTTTGTTCAAAACCTTGTGAGGTGCACTTCGTATAAAACTTGCTTCAAAATTGAAATTCAAAGGCATGTAACATGGCGGCTTTTGACTAAGAGAGGCACATATGATGCACGTTTGTAACTTCTTCTTGGCTGAAGCTATACCATAACGACAAGACACCTCTCGGTCAAGCAAGACAAAAAACAACAGAACCCTGGGATATTTTTGACACAAAGCTGCATGAGTCCAGGATTTTTAAGAAATCAAAAGAATCGCATTTGCTGAATAAATAATATCTCATAATGTTATGATTACAGAGATCGATCTATAGACAAATCAATGGGGGTGTGCTTCAATAGTGTGACAGCATAAAATTTACACTAATATGTGCTACTGCTTTCACTTGCTGAAATGGTAGAGCCTTCAGACTTTACAAGATGTGACCCTCTATTACTAATCTCAAGCCCCTCCAATCGACCAAGGGAATCTTGCTGCAACAGCTCTGAGAAGCCATGAGAATGGGCAGGCACGGTCGGAGACTGCCCTGAAGCTGCTATGTTCATATGAAACATGTTGAACTGAGGCATTTGCATATTTCGGAAGTCGACTGATCTGGGTTGTTGCTGAGAAGGGAAGAAGGAAGGTTGTGAATATGGATATTGGAGCATTTCCAAATTATAGGCATCGGTAGGTGTCATCATTTCTCCAGTGGCAATTTTGAGCCTCTCTACTTCCTTTTTCAGAGCTTCATTTAAAGCTGCGCTCAAAGTTAAGCAAAAGATTAGCCAACAACTTTGTATGGTACTGTCGAAAGAAAGAAACAAATATGCAATTTCAAAACTTAAAAAGGAAGAACTGGGTGATTACAGACATTAGCACTGAAATTCGGCAAGTCACCATAGTTACCGTATTGGTGACATACTATTAATGCACCAGAAAGTGGTTCCCTATAACATTTAGTAACTGAAGATGCAGTTTTGCATATTACTACCAGGTAATCAAACATTGCAAGTGTGTTGATTGTTGCAGTTCCTTGATCCCAATATGTTTCTAATATGTTAATGTACAAGCATTCATATAAGCAACAGTTCCAACAAGCATGGAAGATGCACCTGCCTCTCTGACTGACCTAAGTAAGCACTTTATCATTGCGATGGCATTAAAACCTACAAAATATTATGCAAAATGCGTACCATCACGTAACTGAGCTTGTTGTTCCATCGCCTGTAACCTAAGCTCGAGCTCTGCATTTTCAGAAGTCAAACCTGTGGTATCTCTCTGAAACACAGCACAGGAAGCAACAGCGATATTAAGTAGTGAGTCAATAACTAAGCAAATGCAGAAGAACAATATGAAAAGCATAGAAAAGTCCAGATATAAGCGCTGAAAATAATGTGGGAGTTATCGTAATGAGAACCAATCTTTAGCTTGACACAAATACCAAACAAAAGAAAAATTCACGATCTTGTGAGTATTCGACTGCTGACCTGAAAAAGTGTGAGCTGAGCAGAAAGAGTAGTTGCTTCTGTTTGAAGGGTCTGGACTTTTCTCTCGAGTTCTGAGATGTACCTTGCTTTTCTCTCTTTTGAGCGAGCAGCAGACTGCCGATTTGCAAGTATTCTGTGAAGAATATCAAAACATATTTAAGAAACAAAGAGTAGCACAAAAGATATAATGGATCATAGATTACAAGTCTTACATCTCTCCTCCAATTGGCTAAAATGCAATATCATAGTAAATTTCTCCAAACAACAGAAACAATAATCCGAAAATAGAAATCAACGAAGAGAATCATTTTTCCATAACATTTCAGATCATTGTGTTCATTCATGTGCATTCTGGAAGAAGAAAAAAAGTGGGCAAATGATTTTTGAATTAACATCTAACAAGTCATGGAGATATATACCTTACAGAAGGGTTAATGACAAACTGGGAAAAATTAGAAATTTGAAAAAGACTCTGATTTAGCGAGAGATGAGGATGATGATTCAAGTCCAAGAGTGAAGTGCTTTTCTGATAGTAGGCACTTTCTTTATCCCTCGGATTTCAGAACCTTTAGAAAAGCTCCATTACATGATGTTGCAAGGGGCAAGCCAAATCACAGGTTTAAAATAGTTTGAGTGGAGGCTATTGTCCAGCATGGTTTCAAAAATGAGCATTTACTATTATTGCCATCATATCCTGTTCTACAACATGCTATTTCGCGTAGGTTCTTCTAATCAAATATATTCCACATGAAATATATGAGTAACAATTTGTCCAGCAAGGCATCCATTCTTGAGAAATGCAAATGATCAAGAACAATAAAAGGTGGCAAATGATTTTTGAATTAACATCTAACAAGTCGTGGAGATATATACCTTCCAGAAGGGTTAATGACAAACTGGGAAAAATTAGAAATTTGAAAAAGACTCTGGTTTAGCAAGAGATGAGGATGATTCAAGTCCAAGAGTGAAGTGCTTTTCTGACAGTAGGCACTTTCTTTATCCCTCGGATTTCAGAACCTTTAGAAAAGCCCCATTACATGATGTTGCAAGGGGCAAGCCAAATCACAGGTTTAAAATAGTTCGAGTGGAGTCTATTGTCCAGCATGGTTTCAAAAAAGAGCATTTACTATTATTGCCATCATATCCTCTTCTAATCAAATATATTCCACATGAAATATACGAGAAACAATTTGTCCAGCAAGGCATCCATTCTTGAGAAATGCAAACCATAAAAAACAATCCCGTTTAAAGCTCATTCTTTACCTAAATGCTCTGAAAATAAATTTGTATCCTAAGTCAGCCCCCTAAGGTTGCATCTCCTGTCAATCTATCTTGTGTCAACTACAAAGCATAAAGTACAGCCCTGCTGCCCAAGGAATTTGGGCATTAATTATGAACAAAAAAAATCTGCTTGCTCAGGAAGAGCTACTGTTTAGTTCAAAGCCAATATTCCTGAAACTTGAATCTAATTATAATTATATAAAAGACTGAAAGCAACAAGAGGGACCATGGTATGGACAGAGATTAATATAAGCACCACATGAATCCAGCTAATGCAGAAGGGAACGTATCGAATGGCAAGTCATATAATTATCATTATCAAGGTGGTCACATCCACGGCAACAATGGTTTAGTTGTATGTTCATCATCATCACAATAGAAACATCCCCCATACCAAACCCATTATTCACACCATTAGCCTGCAACCCAACCTCCATACTATTCTCCGACACCAACATCATGGTCTTAGTCTAATCACGCGGGCGGGGCAGCCACAAAAATTCAACCAGAAGAGATCGAGCACAATAATCTCCGCAGACAGCCCTTTAATCAGACAACAATTAATCCAATTTCCAAACAATTGTTTCCTCAATACCTCACCTAAGAATTGTTGATTAACCAAATTCAGCCCTTCAAATTAAGAAACTTCCAGCCCAAATTTAATTACAGCCGAGTCAAAGAGCCATGAGAAAAGACAAGTTCAACAATGACACCAACCTCTTGGCTCTTTTGGGATCCACCGCCCACAGCTCCGCCAGCTTATCAGGAGCCATGGCCTTCTTAGCCTCTATCCCCTCCAAGACCGACGACCCGTCCGCCGAATTGCTATACCGATGCCTCGGCCTCGCCCCCTTCTCTCCTCCGCCGCCGACGTCGGCATTGTCGGGCCTGGGGCCGGATCCGGGCCCGCCGTCGAGCTTGTCCCCGATCTTCTCCATGTCCATGTACGTGCTCAGCAGGTCGTCCTCGGACCCGAGGTCCTCGAAGCTTCCCGAGGCCGCATTGTCGAAGGGGTCGCCGTCATCGGGCATCCGGAAGCTGACCTCGGAGCGGGTACGGCGGTGGTGGTGGTGGTGGTGGAGGAATTGGGGCGTTACGGGGATTTGGGGATTAGGGTTTGGGGGATTGGGTGGTTCGGGCACTTCCATTTGGTCCGAGAATCGTGGGGAGCTTCGGTTTGCTGGTTTTCGCGTCAAACGATAAGGATCGGAGGAGGAGAAAAAAGATGGAATCTTTTTCGGACAGTGATGATGATGATTCCTGGCCTTCTCCGATCTGAGTGGAGAAGAAGATGGAGGTTCCGGTTCGCACGTGAAGCGGTGTCGTTTTCCGGCGGGGCCTCTCCCCCTCCTCCTCCCCCCTCCTTCATTTTTAGCACTTATTGTTACCTGGATTTTTGCCTAATTTGAGATGCTAAAGATGGCATCCCCCAACAAGTTTCTTGGTCTTGATTAACGATTATGACTCGAGTTTGAGCAATGAGCATAGCCTTATGTTTTTCGAGTTGAAATGATTACTCAGATCTGATTGATTGCAGGTCTAGGCTGATTTTGGATATTGACGATGATCGATGTCGCGTTAATTTTATGTAATTTGACCTTTGTAATTGTGGTTGTGTCTAGTCTAGCCGTCCCACTCGTGCAAAGTGTTTACTAGGGAAAAGATTGAATATAGGTGATATTCAGCACAGCTCAAGTGTGACTTGAGCTAAAGGAAAAGAAGGATATAGTGAGCTCCATAAATATGAGGGTATGTCAACGTGAAGAGCTTAGAACAAGTCAGATCTAATCATCTATCAAAGACTTTGATGATCATTGGATCAAATGCTTAAGTAAGATTGGCAACGATAGTAAGAATGGGCAGTACCAAGGAACAAACCACTATGTCAATCGATCGTCAATTGATTGATGTGAAATTTCCGGATGTTTTTACTTTTTTTATTCCAATAATCCATACCGGTGTGCAATACATCTTTTCAAATCAATTCACATGGCTGTTTTCTTTAATCCTATGCGAACGTGTGGATTCCTAGCTCTTTAAATCTAGGAAAGGACAAGAGTTCATTCACATCTTGGCAGGTGTGGTGGGTCATGGACTGTGGAATTCTTGTGACGATGGGCAATATATTCCTTGGGTTGGCAATGTTAAGCAATATGATTATCTTCATGTTTAAACAAAAAAGAAAAAGAGAGAGGAAGAGACATGAAGTGAGTGACAAAAGGCTGTTCAGATGGGCCATAGCTGTCAAATCTGATTTACATGAACCAGTGTTAACCTTAATCCTAGTCATTTTCAATAAGGATCATAGCTAAAAAACATTTAGTAGCTTGGAGGGGCTACATGCACTGGAATCTCCATCACTTAGCCATGCATGAGGCACAAGCCAATAATTATCATGTTTGCTCTCGATTGTGCAAGTCATGAAATCTTTTTATATAAATAATATCACAATTTTTAACTGTTTCACAAACCGATCATCATGAACCTGACTGTCTAAATAACAAGATCTTGTAATTAATCAGACGTTGTTGTTGCAAAAATCTCTTGTCATTGAAGGGAACTGCGTTCTTGCTTTTTGTGAAGAGATTTTGAATGGCCACTCTCAAATTTTTCGGGAAGGAAAAGAAAAAACGGATTTAGTTAAGTGCGTACCTTCCTAATCTCTCGAAGCAACATTTTCAACTCCCTCCTACCAATCTTAGCAATCGCGAGACGTTCAAGAGACGAAAATCGATGACTTACAAATCCTGCAAACCGTCCGCCACGTTATCGACCGAGTAAAAAATCTTGATTTTAGTAGGGTTAGGAGGGAGTAGGTGAAGATAACACGATAAAGGCCTGGCTGTCTAGTGATGGAACCGGGGAGAGAGAGAGAGAGATGTTATGTGTATGATTTGAGAATTCCGTGGCCCATGAATTGGAAATTTTGATGGGGACATCAGCCAATGACGCACGCTGGTGGCCAATGGTAAGAAATTTTGATTTGAAACATCGGAGCCAAAGGAGACGATCCACCCCCATGTGCCCCCTAAGCCTAGTCTTTTCCTTCACAAGCCACACAGGCCTTTGAACTTTACCCCTTGCTGTGGTCACAAAGTGTGGGAGTAATTAAAGAAAATGGAGTGTCTCTTTCGTGGGGGGAAACCATCACAAGAATTATGGAGTGAATGAATCCAAGGCTCCTTTCACTCGCATAATTGAATAGCTTGTCTAGCTCCCTTTGTCTAGAAATAGCCGAGGCCATTGTGCGTCTAGACCCCGTTTTGCGTTCTTGATACGGTAAAACAAAGACTACTCAAATTAATGTCGGTCGATTCGTGAAGACTTGGTTTCTTTATTAATATGATCTGATGTTTTGGCATTGCCTATTTCTTTTTTCCCGTTATTGGTATCTTCAATGTATATTAATTGAAGTGGTTGCCCCCATTGTAGCAATTGACAATGTAATGGGTATTTTGACTTTTATCTATATGTAATTTGTTACCGGGACATTAACTTAGCTTTAATGTCCCATGGGAACTGTGGTGAGTGCCTCCATAACTATATGGTCCAAGCAATGATGAAGGTAATAGAGGATTTAAAGAAGATAACTTGTGGGGAAAGCTCGAAGCGTTTAGAAAAGTATGCAGAAATTAGGTGCAGCTTGAAAGTTTGTGCCTGCTTCAACAAAGATGACGAGTTTAGTATTGCAAGTTGAGACAACTTAGATGATGACTATGGACAAGCTTCTGAGGAAGATGTTTCCTAGTGTATTGATCTAAAATGCACCTAATCCTTTTAATAATCCGTTCATGCTGCTCTATTTCTTCAATACATTTTTCTTCTTTCACATCATCTTTGACACTTACACTAATTTATTAACGTATACATCTGTCTCATGACATCTTTAGAGAAAACATCGTACTACTTTTCTTTTGCATTGTTGGAAAGGTTCACTGTCTGCTTTTACTTTTAAAATTAGCCAATGGAGATAACGTTGAGATACGATGTCATAAAACCTTAACCACTATGGATGCTTACATGGAAAAGGCTTTGTCCATGTCACACTATAATGTCGACTAACGATCATATTGGCTGGAGTTGGTAGAATATAGTGCCGGAGGGATTTGATTAGGAAATTTGTAAAATAGAACAGCTTGATTAGACGAACCAAAAGTATAATGATGTAATTAGAAAGCAAGTCCACACAAGGGTGAACCAGTCGACCACCCTGCCCTGAATTTACTATTGACCCTCTTTCTAAATTTTTCGAATTGTCTCACATGGCACCAAAAAACTTTACTTAAGCCATAATTTGGAAACCGATGCCCCATTGATTTATTTGTCCAGTAAATTAAAAGGAAAAGCTATATTTATCATGACGTTTTACTTTTACATTGCACTATGATCAACACACTATAATCAATACAGATTGGCCCCATCTGAATAGCGGAAAGCAGCTATTGGCCAGTTGACAGATAAGGGAACAAATTAATTTAGCCTTTGAGCATGGGATGAGCCCCTAAGTGGAAGAAGTATTTGGAATAAGCATTTCACAGGCCCCCAAAAAAGTAAAAGAGAGAGAATAGAGGGGAAAAAAAGGGTCAGAGCTAATTGTGATCTTGCTGGATCAGGTGCCATAATCCAAGATTCCCAAAGAACACTTATCTCTTTGCTTGATTCTCAAGTTTTCACTCATTCTTTTGTTTGCCATTTCACTCCCGCAAACGATAATTATTGGACCATGTACTGAAAAGACATCAAACACACATGATACCCCTGCCTTCATTTTGCCACATTCTCTCCTCCATCTCTGTTCCTCCGTCCTTTCCCTTCAAGCAAAGACCAGCTCCCAGCCACTTAAAAACGTCCACTGAGTTCTCCTCGTAAAAAGATCAGAGCACAAATTCAAGATCAACCCTTTTCTTTTCCATGTTTTGATTGCAGAAAGAAGAATTTTTTCAGCACTTTCCCTGGGAAAATTTTGGAATCTTGATCACTAGTGTGAGTACGCATCACTGGTAAGAGCCGAAATTCTAGTCGTCTTCATCTCTTTTTCCTTCTGGGGTATTGTTCTGAGGAGGGAGCTTGAAGGTTCACCCACTATTTCCTCTTCTTTTCTCGCATCTCAGGTTTTGAAGTGACCTCCAAATGGTCTTTCCATATCTTGTCATGAAATTCTGAACCCCTCCGTCTGTCTGTCTTGTGTTGTCGCCATATCACTCATCAAGAACCAAAGAAGCATCGGCCCTCACACTTTTCCTCACTTCCCTTTTGTGCAATAATTCCCTTCACAGTTGTCCAAGTCCTCCAGTGCCTCAAAACTGAAGATAGAAAGTCTGATACAGCAGTTGAGCATGATGAATTTCGTGCTCTCAGTATCATTCGTGGTCCGATTCGCCGCTGAAAAGTTCCTAACTCATGAAAGGACAACCCTCTTTGCATAAGTAACTTGCGTATCTGTTTGGGAGCTACAGATTTAGCTCTAAAGGGTTCAGAGGTTTTCTGGGTTCTGTTCTGGCCTAATGCTCGTGAGGGAAACGCCGTCTATCATGGCTGCGCTCCCCCACCGTCCACACCGCCTGCTGCTTGATAAAGAGCCTAATTCTGTGCCGAACAATGGAACGCGGACTCGGGGATCCTACGGCAACGAGGCAAATTTCGACACCAACATGGTGATCATACTCGCGGCCTTGCTCTGCGCGCTGATTTGCGCCCTCGGATTGAATTCAATTGTGAGATGCGCCCTCCGGTGCAGCAGGAGGTTCACCTTCGAGACCCCCGATCAGACGGCTGCTAGGCTGGCTGCCACGGGACTTAAGAAAAGCGCTCTGCGCCAGATTCCGGTCGCCGTGTACGGAGCGGGAATAAATATCCCGGCCACAGATTGCCCAATTTGCCTCGGAGAGTTCATGGACGGGGAGAAAGTCCGGGTGCTTCCAAAGTGTCACCATGGCTTCCATGTGAGATGCATCGACACTTGGCTGGTGTCGCATTCTTCGTGCCCGACTTGCCGCCAATCATTACTGGAACCTCCGCCCCCAGCACCTTCAGTTTCCGATGCGGCCGGAGCAGCAAATCCACCGGGAGGGGAGGTGGACCTGCCGATACCAGTTGATGAGGTAGGTTGATCTACATTTCCAACAAGCAGCCACTAGTTTTCTTGAACAGAAGAGAGGACAAAAAAAGAAAATTCTTTGTAATAGGTAAAGTATAGCTGATGTGATATAGAGTGTCAATAGAGGAATAGATTAGTTGGACTTGCATATTTGTTACTGCACTATGCATGTGTTAAGGTTACTGAGACGATACCGAGTCTGTATTTTGATGCATAACTTGACGAAACGGGAATATCGATCTACAAAAAGTTGGTACGATCGAGCGTCTCGCTTATTGTAAGGCGAACCTCTGTTAATATTACCTAAGAACTGCTAAAAAAATTTGGTTCAGTTCGATCCTGTGTTTCCTTCTTGGTTTCTATCAAGATGCTTCATAATTTTCAGGCTGGTTCTGATCTAATTGTGCATTTGTGGCGCTGTCTCTCTTCGTTTTCCCCTGGAAACTTCATGACAGAAGCTAAGCCACTTGAACTTTTAATTCCAGAACGATCTAATAGGCTCCTGAACGTCGCACAAAAATACCGCAGCAGACGTACAGCTTGTTCTTCCAATGATCTGAGTATGGAAAGGAAGGAGTCCGACCAACAAGGAATCGAAAATTGACGAGAAAACTTCAGAAAATTCTCATGACAGTTCAACTTCGGAGAAGATAAATTGTTCTATGAACCTTGCTAAGTGGACACTGCCGTTGGTTATTGCAACAAGTCCATGGCAACCGATTGGGACTTGTGAAGGAATTTAGATGTAAAAATTGTAAGATACACATTCCTTATTTACTTCAACAATGAAAGCTAAAGAAAAAAAAAAAAAAAGGATAACAGCATGCCTAATCTCTGTGCACAGGTAATTGCTGCACTTTTTTTTTTTTTTAAATTTATTCTATTTCATTGACGAAACTTCTTTTTTTGTCAATGTAGTCTCGAAATAATATGCCTTTTTTTTTTTGTTCAGATTGGTCATCACATTAATAAAGTAAAGAAAAATACCGACGTGGTCGGTTAGTCGCCATTAAATGGTGAAGTGGTTTGGATGTGGCATCTTTCCTCACTCTCAAATTCATTTAAAAAATATAAATTAGGACAGATAGAATGAAAAGAAACAAGAAAAGAAAAGAGGCATGTTGACCCTACCAAGAACTGAGGCTACTTGCGTGGGCCAGTGCCTATTGTCTGGTGGTGGCTAGAGTTGCTGCGACTTGGGTAATGGTTAGGCCGGGGAAGCACGAACCAAGGCGAGCCAAATTTCGCAAGGGTTGCGCGGTCCTGGCGACGGTTGGCCGGAGGTCGCTTGATCCTACTTCAGCCGATCTGGGCGGTGGCAATGAGCCACCACTTCTCTCTTCAACTCCATCTCTCCCTTTATTTTTATGTGCATGGGTGGTGCTTCGATTGGAGGCACCGTGCTCATGCCGCGGTCGGCCAGAGGCCTAAAAGGACTCAATGGCCCTCAATGGCGCCTAAGCAGAGCCACCACTTTTTTCCCTCGTCCTTCTCTCTTTCTTGCTCTCTTAGGGTTTGAGACTTTTTTTTTTTTTTTCATTTTTCTAATATTATTGCCTAGTCGGCACTTACACAACGTTGCAATATCGGTCCACATCAACATTTCATGTGCATTTTTTAATTAAGCTCTAACTTGGATAGAAAAACACATAATCTAGGGACCAGATTTATCAGAAGAAAAAAAAGTAAATGAATGAATTTGAATAAGCAAAACAGAACAGGATTAGCGGTGCCGTTATCCCAAGAAAAAAATTAATGAGAAAACTCTAATTCATTCTACCCAAGACACCCTTCGCCAAATTATTTTTTAATTTTCCGGAACCTGGTGAGCAAGTCATCCGGTCTCAGCAAATTATTTTGTTTGGATCTATCAATTCAATACATAGCAAAACAGGCATATTATTATTAACTGTACATCCCCCACGGCATTATCCTTCACCACGGGAGAATATATTCTTTTTCACTTTTCCATTTTCATATCCTTTTAGCATTGCAAAGAGAAACGTGGTAGATTACCCATTAAGGGAACATATCCTGGAAAACGAGACTTAGGAAAGCAATACAGATACCAAGAAAATTAAGCTCCTGAGGACCTTATTCTAGGGTCCTTTGTGCGGACTGTGGAGTCCAGGACTATGATTGTTCTCCCCTTTCTTTCCTTTTTCTTTCGTGGCAATACCGGGCGAAATCAGAACTATACGGATTTGGTACACGACAGTGATTGCTCAGAGTCGTGGTCCGATCTTTCTTTGCCAAGACCCGATATATCTTAGTGAGTCGCGGTCACGGGATGTTATTCTAATCACCACTAGTAGCCGAAAAGGTATTTGTTTTCCGGATCTCTCCTCTGTTTCAGCATACTAGGGGATGGAAGCTTCAGGTAGACAGAGCAGAGAAAAGCAGGAAAGGGATTGAAGAGCTAATTGAGAGCAGATAAACATTGAGCTGAAGTTTAAAAAGTCTCTGTTATTCCTCTTTGATTTGATGGGGGGAATGTGGAGGAGAGCATATAACACAAGGAATCAACAATTTCTTACTTTTTCGGCTCAAAGATTGGGAATCTCTAATGACCCTTTTCAATTCTGGAGATTCCATTTCTCTTTCGCTTTTTGGGAGTCTTCTCGGGCCACAATTAGGAAAAATTCGCGCATTATAGCTTGTCTCTAGGCAGTGCTGAGGACTATAGATAGAAAGGAAAAAGGCAAGAAGCCAGGCAGGCTCATTAAGCTGATTTTAACAGGCTTTACTAATAGCAGTTTATATAACACGCAAGATGCAGATTTTCGGGTCAATTCTATATCATGAGTCTATGTGTGACAACTTAGGCTCTCAAGAGAAACACTCAAGTTGTGTAGACCTATAAGGGGCTATTCTTTAAAAAATAATAATAATACATTAACCTTAAGTTTAATCTCAATTCTGTCATGAACTTTTTATGTCAAAAAAGAATTCTCAACTTTTAATCTATTCCCAAATTTTTTCACAATGTAAAAAATCATTATTGGTTTTCTTTTCTAAATTATTAATATCAGGAAGTTACTATTATTCCTTATGGAAGTGAGTGTATTGATGAAGACACTAGCTTTGCAAATGAACCTCTAACTAGTCATGATACCGATAATTTTGAAGAAACTAGTGATGATTTTTGGGGGAAAAATTGTCCAAAAAGTCTTAAATTTATTTTACAATTGTCAATTCATTCCTAAACTTTTTAATTTTGTCAAATGAGTCATAAACCTTTTCACGTTTTGCTAATTAAGTCCATTTAGGAAATCGTTGATGTGAATGTCAGTTGTTGCCGGAAATCACTGATGTGGACGCCAACCGTCTTACGTGGCACGAATGATGTCCACGTTAGTGATTTCGTGTCGAATTTGGTTGGATGGATTCATTTGGCTAAACTTGAAAGGGTTTGAACTCAATTAGTAATGTTGAAAGATTCATAATCAGATTGGCAAAAGTGCAATAGATTTAGGGCTTTTTAGACAATTTTTTTTAGAGTTTTGAACACGTGGGTAGATTTGAAATTGGAGTAAACTTAGGGATTTAAAAAAAATTATGACAAAATTAGGATTATTTTTTTTAAAGAGAATTGCCTTATAGGCCAGGGCATATCCTTGACGCATAAGTTAGTGCGTGACCGGTGACGCATGACATCAGAATGATGTGGAAAGGTCATCATGGGCTCACTCTGCTATTCTTCACCATCCTAACCAAGTCATTCCTCGAGCATTGGATCACGTGCAGGGCACGTCACCCGGGTCTCTGCATTGCGAAGACCCATGATATAATACTCAGTACTCGATTTGTATTCGTCCCACAGCATGCGAGCCCAATCTTGAAACAGGCATTAGAGGGGGCAACGACAGTATAATCAACACTCTCTATCTGGACTCCATAAACATTGCAATCATGCCAGATAATGTTATGTAGTTCTGAAGTGTGTCGGGGACAATTTGGAGGCACAAGCTATGCGGGTGGACCACGCCTCCTTTGTCGACGATTGAGGAGTATCCATCCCCGAGATTTTCCCTGATGCGGAGGGAAGGAGATTGCTTGTGGCTGAGAATATATTTTGGTTTCGTCGAGAGAGAGAGAGAGGGATGGTGCGGTGGTGGAGGAACATAATAAGATTAACTTTCTTATGAATCATGTGTCGGTTCCTACGTTTCGACAGGATAGGATCGCCCCACTACGAGAGTCCATGATCCGCCATGAATGTTGAGCTGAAAAAAAAAATTAAAAAAAAAAAAATCAAGGAAAACGTGGTACCGGGATGCCCGTACCGCGCGTTTGTACGAGAGCGAGTTGCACGGAACGACGGCGAGTGCTTATCTAAGGACAAGTGTTCCGGGCCATTGGAGAGACACCTCACCAAGGAGGAGCAACAGGCGAATGGAATCCTGACAACTTGAAGATGGGGAGAGCACTTGGGTCACGACCGACGAGGATTAGCATATGCATTGCAGATTCGTCATTTTCTTGGTTCCTGTCGTGTTGTTGGAGATTCTAGGACTCGGGATTCTAGGACTTCCACGAGAGGCTTTCTTCTGGAACACCTCTGTTGTCATATCGTAATGTCGATTATTTTTCGATGACAAGAAAGGGTAATTAACATGAGTAAGTCCCGAACGCATGAATAACCAACACAGAAATCGTACTACCAGGCTTTAAATCACTCAGCTTGTTCCGGAATGGATTTTCATGTTTTGGAAATTGGAATCCAATTTTCTGTTATTTTTATTTTGGATAAGTCATCATCCCTTTTTATTAGCACAATTGAAGTAGATTCGTAACCACCATAATGCAAGTCGGTGGCAAGAAACTTATATTAGAGATAAGACCGTCAAATGGGTGGGTCGGACTGAAGATGGTCAAACCCAAATTAATCTTTTTTTATACAAATAATTTATCGATTCATAACTGATCCGACTCAATCTGGATCCAACTCGCATTATTAAACACGTCCATATTTAACACAACCTATGAAGATCTATACCAGTCCATTTAACTCACTTTAAGCTCCTCATTGGATAAAATCACATGTTGTATTTAAAATGTAAATCTGCCCGATAAAAAGATGAAGTAGATGATGAATTTTCCTTAACAAGCTTTTCATGTCCATCATCAGAGTTGAAAGCACCCGTTCGCCTAATTTTTCGCTGACGGTCGGAGATCAATCTCTTGGACAATATTTAGGAACTTCGATGTCTGCCAATTGCCATGAAATTTGCCCAATCATGATTTACCCATTTGCTTTGTTTGATTTTTTTTTTCTCGGGTCGGAAGAATGGACCGTAAATACGGGAGAGTCTGTCCCTGCGGGTCGGCCTATGAAAGAACGTTCATCAGATTGAACACTCAAGGCCTTGGCCCAGGGCCCTTGGGCGTATACCCCGGCTATAAGAACGCGAACGGATTTAAGCACGGCAACGCCGTGTCCGCAGACGCAAGAATCCTCCCCACCACCACCCTCGTTCCTGAACTCGCTCCCCAACCACTCCATCAGCTCGAAGATCCTCCCTCGTGTTGTATGACACCGGCACGAAGGCCCGGATCGCTGTCGAGAACCGCCCCCAGAACGCCGTGCCATCCATGAAGACCTATCTCAGCGACGGATGCAGGAACTGCAACTAAAGTCAGACAGACTAAATAAGCAGTCAATGGAAACTCTTGGTTCATTCCTGGGTCGGACAATGACCTGGCTCGCGAGGAACAAGTGCTGAGCGGCGCTTGCGATGCCCTCATGTCGCCCTTGTAGGCTGCGCTTTGGGTTTTCGGGAAAGCCTCTGAGAAATGCAAAGGGATTAGGTTAAAGAATTTTTCCATGCAAATAATATTTGGCAAATTGCATTTTACAAGTAAATTTGGAAGTAAAGTTTAAGTGGTGTTTAGAAAAGTCACGGACTTTTGCTCTTTATAAAAAAACAAGAAAATTGAACTCAAATCCTTCGTTGGACGCCAGTGAAGGGCTCACGCTGCGGGCAAGCCAAATATGGCACCAGCGGCCACTGCCTCCAGATCTGGCCCATCGACGGTCAAATCTAGCATTGCCAGCGGCATCATGCGAGGTGGAAAATGGTGAGGGCATTTTCAAAAATTAAAAAATTTAATATTGGGAAAAATGTATTAGCCTTCCGGAAATCCTAATGCCTTAAAGCCATAGATGAAAACGATAAGGGAATGAAAATTGAGTCTACTGATAATATTGTTGTAATAGTTGATAGTAACTTAGATGATGCTGATTATGTCTTGTCTATCATCGATGATTTGTCGTTTCAAAGATAGGTTATGAAGTGGTTGTTCGTTTCATGTGACATCAAACATGAATTAGCTTACTACTTATCAATGCACATGTAGTGGTGAAGTACAATTTGAGATCTAGGCGAAGGTTGCCACCCATTGGCCGAGGCTCGGCAGCCCCCATCCGCCATCCCCCACCATCATCGGTCCTTCCCAATGATTTTTAATTAAAAATATATTAAAAATCAGATTTAGACCAACACAACATTGTCTTGGTCATATTATACCACGTAGGATAAAGAAAATACTAAAGAAGCCACGCCATCATTTTTCATCAGCCAACTCGGATAGAATTAATGAAAAGACTAGATTATACTAATTTAACAAATTTTAGGACTTAATTGCACTTTTTATAAATGCTATGACTCAAGTATACTTTCGTGATAAATTTTAGTAGTTTCAATGCATTTATTCCTTCTTCTTTTTTTCCTTTTCTGCTCTTTTTGTAACTACCTCTAATAAGTTGGTGCAATCTCATGCTCAAGCTAGGAAAATTTGCAATGTCCAAATGGCTACTTCAGAAGAACAATTCGAGCACGGCGTGCTCTTGAGCTATAATCGACGCGAAGTCGATCTCAGCAACAACTCCCTATGGCACTAGCATGATGTCTGGCGTCGAATTGGCATCAAATCCTAAAAATATAGCGAAGATCTTGATGGGGGCGATTTCTTCATCCCTACGATTGACAAGGCCGTCAAAGATTCTCCGATGCCTTGTCGAAACCAAAAGGATAAAAGATCTTTGAAGGGTTTGATGAGTTGAGAACACAAATATATAAAAGAGAGATAATAAAATCAAAATGTCCTGCGTAGGCTTATAATTTGTAGAACAGACACATTCCACAAGCTTAACACTCTCACTCTAGGTTTCTCAACACGAGTACAATAGGGAGGGGACGTGCATATTTATATTTCTCCAGAGGCGGTGAAGTTTTGTTCTTTGTTAAGCAATTTTATCAATAGATGGCTAATCAATGATGGAAGGCCATCTTGGATTTTTCTTCTGCAGTAAATTGCGCAGGTGGTGCCTCTGCTTTTCCTGTTATTTCCCGACTTCAATTTGTCTGTCCACCTGTCAAGAAGTCCTCTGCTCCACCGCAGACCCTTTTCTTTGACTAACGTGTGCCTTTCTTGCAGGTTACTTTTCTTTGTTTGGCAGTTTGAAAGCCGCCATACTTCTTGCTTTCATACACTTGGCCAAAAAGCTTATGAAATCTTCAAAAAGAAAAAATCAATTTTACTGTTTTCTAACATGGCCACCATCCCTTCAACGCCGCGGGGATCAAGTGCAGGGATTTAAAGGCTACTTTGCCATTCGTATGTTGATTATTCATGAGCTTGGGACTTATTCAAAGGGTTTGATTTTGCTTCATCACTGATAGAACTACCGGAAGAATTTTCTTGTTATTTGCCGACTTCAATTTGTCAGTCCCCGTGTCTGCCATGCAAGAAGTCCTCTGCTCCACCGCAGACTCTTTTCTTTGATTAACGCGTGCCTTCTTGCCTATTACTTTTCTTTGTTTGGCAGTTTGAAAACCGCCATACTTCTCGCTTTCATATACTTGGCCAGAAAGCTAATGAAATTAAAATCAAATATCCCTTTTCTTCAAAAAAAAATAAAAACAATTTTACTATTTTGTAACCTGGCCACCATCGCCTTTGTTGTCATGGGGACCAAGTTCAGGAATTTAAAGGCTGGTTTGCCATTCGTATGCTGATTATTTAAGAGCTCAGGACTTATTCAAATGGTTTGATTTTGCTGCATTGCCAACAGAACTACCGGAAGGAGGCGTGCTAAAACACACCAAAATTAATTTTTTTATTTATATATTTCGCCCTCTTTAGTTAAGACAATGTAGACTTTGTAAGACTCTCTCTCTCTCTCTCTTCCTTTTCGCAACGTGCTCATCGCCCTTTAATAAGTTGCCTAGACCAACCACGCTCGAGATAGGAAGGTTTCCAGTGTCCGAATGGCTACTTCGGAGGAGGAACAACAACAATTCAAGTACGACGTATTCTTGAGCTATAATCGGCGCGAACGCGATGCCGGCAGCTTCTTCCCACAGCACCTGCACGACGTCTTGACTCAGAAAGGCATCAAATCCTACAAATATGGCGAAGATCTCGAGGAGGGTGAAGAGAGAACCCCCGCGGTCGATGAGGCCATAAAAGATTCTCGAATTGCCCTCGTCATCTTGTCAAGACACTACGCTTCTTCGGCATCGTGCTTGAGCGAGCTGGGGACAATCTTAGAGCAGAACAACCAGATTGGGAAGAGGGTGATGCCTCTGTTTTATGGAGTGGAGCCGAGCTGGGTGCGGAGACAGAGAGAGAGCTACCAGGAAGCAATGGCGGAGCACGAGAGCCGCTACGGGAGCGGTTCGGATAAGGTGAGGCAGTGGAGAGAAGCTCTTACGGAAGTCGGGGACATGCGGGGGTGGATTCTCGCCGGGAATCAGTATGTTTGATCCATGCCCTCTTTCTTTTCTTTCTTTTTCTTTTTTTTTTTGGTAAAATTAATTGATTAGAAAAATAGAGGCGTTACCATAAGAGTCCCATGTAGTTTTACCTTTCAATAGAAAAAGGAAAAAAAAGTCAATCCCCAGATTCAAGTAAGAACATCGACGCACTATGAATACGTAATAAAATCGTTAATATCTGTCCGAGTGATTTCTTGTGATGCATGGAAACGTTGGCACTCCGGTCTTATTTTCTAGAAAAATACAAGACTCTATGGTTCCGATAAGGTTAAAAGCGACACCACACTTGTTAATATCACGAATATATATTTCTAGTTATTGCTGGGTGATAACTTAACGATGCTTCAAATGTTTTCTAAAGGAGTAA
Source organism: Eucalyptus curtisii (assembly GCA_017140595.1). Classification (NCBI taxonomy): domain Eukaryota; kingdom Viridiplantae; phylum Streptophyta; class Magnoliopsida; order Myrtales; family Myrtaceae; genus Eucalyptus; species Eucalyptus curtisii. Next base: position 11,684,064 of record CM029503.1, read on the forward strand.
GGCGTGATTTGGATTTTGAACAGAGGCGAAGCAGAGTTTGTTCAACAAGTTGCTGGGGACATCGGAACAGCGCTACAGCAACTGAAAGCGCCGAACACCCCGGAACCGGAAGCGAGTCCTAAGCACTCATTACATTGGGCCGAAGTCATTGCGAATTTAGCTGCGCTTGCACCGCTGGTTTGCTTACCATCCATTATTCTTCTAGCGACCGGGAAAGCTGGCTCCTTCCCCCGCGGTGTGGTGATTATGTTTGTCTCTGCCAATGTTCTCATGTACTCCATTGCTGCCGTAGGGATTCTTCGTGGTAAGTTAGGACAGAATGCTGCCTAATCTCGATCCAGCAAGAATTCAGCGGTGGCCTAGGATTGAGTCCACGTATCATTATATATCTTCATGTCTATGTAGTAACTTCGAACTTTGCCTCGGCTGCCATGTTCTTTGTAAATCGTGTAATGCTCCTTATTTATCTTTTTATTATGTCCATAAGATATCTTCTTTATTTGGCTTGAAGCTGGTTTTCTTGTCAGTGTTCTGTTGAAACGAATTTCCATAAAATTTGAATCTCGTATGAATATATAAATTAACTTCACTTCAATTCTCTGATAAATAACTAACTTGTCCTCAATTGTACAAATAATATAACCTTAGCTAAATACATCAAAAGCTTCTGTACAAAAACTCATCTCCGCTTTCGCTAGGCAGTCTGATCCGATCCTTATTAGTGATCTTCAGAAACGTTAACCTTATGCCCCGAAACTCCTAACTTGACAAATCCGTAAAATATATTGGGATGAGCCTAAGCTCAGTAAATAAACTTTCTAGGTCTAAGATAGAAGATCATTTTATCACTCTGACCTGGGAGCACCAAAACATAATAACAACCAATATTCCAATTGCTCGTCAATTTCCCACTTTAGTAGCAAGGATATCAATAGAATAACATAAATTTAAGACAACTACAGGATAATTATGTGCGACAAGTGAGGGAGCAAATGCGTTGCCTTCTCTATCATGATATGCCGATGAAAATCATTAATAACATTGCATAAAATATTCATTCAAATGTAAGCAAATGGTATATTATTTCACGATCGTAGATACCACATAATAGCTCGCCAACATACACATATGAGTTCATATTTGTCATTTGTCAAGATCATCTTGATTCATGAGGCATCTTGACTAATGAATGTCTCGTCACCACCAACTTATTAGGGACGGAATCATACATAACCTTTGCCACACCTCGGCCCATTCATCGTAGGTGTCCCCTACATTAGTGAGGATAACTATAGTATTGTACATCTACATGATGATAGTAATTTCTCAACATCATATCATGACTATACAAGCCATGTCATACCATGACTACACAAGTCATGTCATTATAGGATTTCATGTCATATCAACATTGTAGAGAACTATAGCATACGGTAAAACATTTGGTTAACTCTAGAATGTCATCCACATACTCATATAAGGGAATTCGCATTATGGCATATAAGCCATGGCAAAGGTCTTAATTACATGGCATCATTCACATATATTTCATAACAACATAATAATTGCCATGCATAATAATTGCCATGCACATTTCAATAATTTGTCATTTCTCATGCAATTAACAATAGACAATTAATTACATGCACTTCAACACATATATCATAATTCTTTCCATGCCAAGCCATCATAATTTCTCATGCAATTAACGATAGACAATTAATTACATGCACTTCAACACATATATTATCATTCTTTCCATACCAAACCATCATCATTTAATTGGAAGCCATATATAAGTAATTGGTAACTTAGAAACGAATGCTCATAGATCTATCATGTGAACGACAACTCAAAGATTTGACCACGTGAGTAACGATAACTCAATGAATCAATCACGTGATTAATTGGCAACACTTAGCTAGTACTTCGATAACTTAGTCAAATTACAAGAATATTATTATCAAATCTAATTTCTCCATCTTCACATTTTCACTTAATCAGTCAATATTAATTAAATTAAACACCAAAGGCCACTTTTGTCATCTAAAATATACAAATATTTTATTTACACTAGTGGCCTGCCACATATTTTATAAAATTACCAAAACATCCTACTTCCAAGTTAAATTACACAATCAGGTCCAATTTTGCATAGTTAGATGCATAGTCTAGATTAAGCAATTATTTCTACAAATAACTTAACCACCTATCGAAATAAGGCTCTTCATGCTATGAACAGCCCCCAGAACTTTCAGTTTTTACAAATTCGTCCCTCAACTTGGTCAAATTACGGATTTGCCCTTAAAGCTTATAAACTCATTTTTTTGAACCGGTTTGGTTTCTTTTAATTAACATTATTTAATAACCTGCTAATTAATGTTTAAACCCACAAAAAAACCCTATTAACAGCACCATCTCTCTTCTGTAAATTTTAAAATTTTCCCATTACTTTGTCGAATATTACACCCTTTTATGCCTAGTTTTATCATTTTCTCATTCTTTCCCATCTAAGGTGCAACAAAACCACTTGGGTATTCTTTCAAACACCTTCTGGGCATGTATTATTTCAATTTAGGCAAGAATTCACCATAACTCTATATGTCAATCTTGGAACCTATTTGAACTTAAAATCAAATTTACACTAAACTAACAAACATCAATCAATCAAGTCGAGTATTAAGTAGATCAATCTAACTTAGCTTCTAGAGTTTTCACTTACCTTGAACAAAGACTTGGACAACTCAAAATCTCAATCACTTTCAAAGCAAAATAAACAAGAAAAAACATTAACAACTCTCAATCTTTAAGCAAATAACAAAACTGGCTTGACAAGAAGAAAATGAAGTCCATGAACTTTTACCTAGAAATACTTGAAAGATGAATTTAAAGCTCAAACAAGTCAAATTGAATAAACTTTGGAACTTGATTGAAATTTACGAGGAGCTTCACTTGTTGTTTTGAAGGGGAAAATAGAATTTGCACTTGAAAACAAAAAGATAAAATTGCTCTACCAAAGAGGAGAAGAGAAAATGAATTTTTCTTCTTTCTTTACTTATTTTGAAAGAATAGCTTCAACTCGTGTTAATTAACTAGGATTATAATCATGATATGAAGTAACTAGAGATAGAACATTATATCATTCATGATGTCACGCATGATGTAATTTGATAGGTTAAGTTTAATGTCACCATTTTAGAGCATGTGAGTTATTACTTAAGTGACAAATGGCAAGATTTTGGATGGAAAGATGAAAATATTTGATTGAGAGAGAGAGAGAGAGAGAGAGAGAGAGAGAACATCAAGTAAAATACATGAATGAGAGAATATTATTTGAATTGTAATCATTTCAAGCATTAATAAGAGAGATAGATAAGACCTTGCTTTTATTTCTTATGAGTTAAAATCAATAGATATTAGTTAACTAAGGCTAAAATCCATGATGACGTTGGGGTGAAAAATAGTTGATGGAGAATGAGAGAGATGTGTACAAATTGAAAGGTTAAGAGAGGCATAATTTGTGTAGCTAAATGAACATAATGATTAAAGAGAGCATAAAATTGCCCAAGTAGATGCATGATTAGGAAACATTATTTGATTTGTAATAATTCAAGCTTATCAAGAGATGTCATGAATGATATGATATGAGGGGTAGATTCAATGGAACAAATAGAACATGTGGGTTAAAATACTTGGTCGTATTTGAATTAGAAGTCCTCAAATTAGAAAGTGATAAATGGCTGAACTATACGGTTTCAAAGTAGAAATTTTGATGACTCCCAAGAAATTTTGTACTCCAGTAAATAAACAAGGAAACCGGTGTCGGTTTAAAATACTGATTAAGTCCAAAAATATTTTAAACCCACTAGTGAAAGATAATGGTTGCTAAGAAAATCTTTACGCAGAGAATTTTAAAACTTGAAAACCATCCAATATGCATTTCGGAGCGTGTTGGTCCCATCTGTTGGAATATAATACGCGGAAACGACAAGATCTTGCACTTTACGTCAATGTGAAATCACTAGAGAAATAAACGAGAAATAATAAGGACGCTAGAAATTTACGTAGTTCGGTCCAAGTATCGGTACCTACGTTCACGGGGAAAGCCAGCAGCAAATAATCCACTATAATAAGAGAATCAGAGTTTACAATCGCTCAGATACTCGAATATTTCTCACATCTAGATTTAACCCCAAACCCAAAGTGTTTATAAATAAACAACTCATTTGAACGTAAACTCACGACACAAAATCATCACGCGTTCAAGTTCAAAATAGAAATGCTCTACGTACGCCAAAATCAGGAACTTCAACGTTCGTCTTTGGTCCACGTAAGTAAGACGTTCCTTTTTCCGGGCTTCGCGTGGCTTCAAGGACTTGCGGCTTCAGAAATTTCGCGGATCGTGGACGTGCAAAGGAGACCACTTTCTTTCTTTCGTAGCTTCACGTCACTTTTCTCTCGTAGGGCTGCACGTCTTTTTATATGTGTGTGCGCCCAAAGGTCAACAATTTGACCTGAGCCCACCACTTTATCTTCAACGTGAACAAACTTTTGCTAGAAGAAAGAAGATTCTTATTTTACTTTTTATTTCCTCTTTTATCTTGTTTTGCACGTTCGAAAGAGAAAATCCAAGAAGGAAATTGTTTCTTCTTTCTTCGTTCGATTTCTAATCCGCGTGGGAAAATCTTCCTCAACAAAATTCGATTTAACAAATCGTTATCCGAATTCAAACTTAAAACATTAATTTAACACCATTTATAACTAATATGGCTGTAAATCAATTACCCTCATCTACGCTATCAACGTACATGTAAAACATCTATCAAATTAATCCTGAAGCATCACACTTCAATGATTATGATCGCGGAAAATCGTCCTTCGCACTTTCCATTCATCACAAAATTAATGACCCACTTGAGATTCCATACGAGCCATGCAAAACTCCAAGCTACTTAACTTTAGATATATATATATATATATATATATATATATATATATATATATATTACTATTAAATATAGAAAATTCTGGATGTCTCATTTCTAATTTTATATCTTCATATTTGGCCCTCCACACTTTGACATCATGGACTTTTTAAGTCTCGTTCCTCTAATTGGAGGAGGCAAAATAGGTCAAATCTCATTGTTTAACTCATTTGATGGCTATGTTTTAAATGAATCGCCTTAAATTTTAAAAATAGGTTCAAATGAGTCTAAGAAATAAATGTTTAACTCCATATGGGTCAATATGGGTTGGGAATGTACCCATTTTATTGCAGCATAATTACCCCTAAAGACCCGACCTTCCTTGGCTACATTTAGTTCGACTTTTGAGGAAAGTCTTTGGAGAAATGCAAAGACTTTAGGTTGAAGGGAATTTTCGAAATGTAAATAGTGTTTGGTAAAGTGTAATAAAAAATGCTTTAGAAGTTGGTTTAAATGATGTTTGGAAACTAAACTTATAAAGGACTTTGGTTATATTTCTTAAATAATTAAAAAAAAGAAAGAAAATCTATTTGCAACCGCTAGTGACAACCAGACGCAAATGAGCCAAATCTGGCACCAGTAGTTGTTGCTTGAGGTAACACAACTTTAGGTGACTTGCGGTGAGGGCGGCTTAGGTTCGCATGACCACTGGTGAGGCTCGCCGATGATGTCACGCAAGGTGAAAATGGCGTGGATAGAATTAGAATTAAAAAGGTTCAGCGAGGGCAAAGTTGGAAGAGCAAAAAGAATGCATAAGCATTCCGAAAATGCTAAAGCTCAAAGCTGGATAGAGGTTAAACGCTTTTAAAGGATTTTGGAAATATCCTCAAATCTCTCCACCAAAAAAATTGCCAAACGCCCTCCATTTTGCACAAGAGCCTAAGCTTAAAGCCCTTTGAGAAAGTGTTTCCCAATCACAACCTTTGTCCTCTCCCTCCTCTATGTCTATGTCCTCTCTACCGTCGCCTCAGCCTCCCTCTACCCCACCTGCAAGCCCACTGTGTTCAACCCTAGAAACAACGTCCCCTACCTCCACTTTCTCTTTGCTGCCACTATCGCCCTCTTCCTCCCCATTGCATGCATCTTCAAGGGCATTTGTAGGGGTGAGCCTTGGTCCAGGGTCAACCCTGGTCCGACCCTAGACTAGCTTAACCCCGCCAATCTTGGTCCGATTCCTAGGGAGACTAGGTCGATCCTTAGTTCTAAGACTTTTAGACCAGTACTGTGTGGGTTGGTCCTCACTCTTGAGAGTTTAGGGTCAGTCCAATCCGGATTAACCCTGACTATATATATATATATATATATATATATATATATATATATATATATATTATGTATAATATATTATTTCTATTTTTTTTATATAGAAAAAATCTTAAAATAAACGGCGTCAACAACATTAAATAATTATTTAGTGAGTAGTTCAAGTAATTTTACATTGTTCTTTAATAACTTAGATTTTTAATGTCTTTTACGGTGTTAACAGTTATAATTTACGAAGGAGGAAAATATTTTTGTGATGAGTCCTCACGGCATCCAAAATGGCAAACAGCTCCTTACGGCATCCTCCTCTAATACTCATTCTCTTATGTCTTATTTGTCTTCTTAGTCTTCAATTTGCCAAAATCGAAAAAAACAACTTCTCCACTCGCCACTCAACACTCGCCTCGCTCGCTTTAGGTCACTCGTGCCGCTCAATGCTCCCTTGGCTTGCTCCCTGCTCGACACTCGATGCTCACTTTGTTCTACGCTTACCCCACTTGACCCTCACCGCTTGCCTTTCTTAGCTGACCTCGCTTGTCATCAAACCCATTGGATCGGTCCGATCCTCGGTTGCCATTTCAAGGAGTACAAAAAATGAAATAAAAAATTATTGATATATCCCGGGTTGACCATGGAACCGGACTGAACCCATTGGGTCGGTCCGGTCTTCAATCGCTTTTTCAAGGAGTATTGAAAATAAAATAAAAACTTATCGGTTGGTCCCTAGTTGACCCTAGAACCGGACCAAACCCACTAGATCGGTTCGGTCCTCGGTTTCAAGCTCAAAATGGTCAGTCATCGGTCCCAAAAATTAAGGACCAACACTATGCGGTGGTCCTAGGGTTATGGGGTAGACCGGCCCAATCTGGATCATGCTCACCCCTAGGCATTTGTGGCTGCATTTGGCAACTACTTGGCCAAAGGCCTTTGGACCTCTATTTGAGTTTCTTTCGAGATGCCCCCTCTTACCACTATTCTACAGACCCTCCAGGTCCTAAATTAATTATGTCTATTTAGGTTCACACAATTCCTCCTAATTATTTTCCCACTTTTCAATGTTTTGATGATGGAAAATTAATCGATTTATAAAAAATGTTTTCCATGGACCGAAGACAAAAAGCTCATATCGGGAAAAACGGCTTTCCCTTATGGCAAGAAGAAAATAACTTTCCCTAGACCACAAAAAAAAAAAAATTGAAAAAATTAATTGCTTTCCTTGAAAAAAGAAATTCCTTTGGCATTAAGTTTTCAATTGAAAAAAACCCACCTTAGTTCAGCTACAGCAATAATTGAGAGCCAATTACCACCCAACCAAACCCGCTAACGGTTTCTTGTGGATCATGGGACTGGCATGTTTGAATGCTGTCGAAATTTTCCAACAGTGGAAAATCAAAGCAAGATGTGTCTCGCTGTATCACTTCTCCAAAAAATTACAAGAAACCAAAAGTGACAGTCATAGTCATTAGGCTTTATACGAATGATTAATGACCGAGAAAGGAACATGAACTCACATTAGGAAATGCAGAAGTATTAAAGATGCTTTCAGAAATAATTTTATTCTCAATCCAAGAAAAGGGTAGACCAAAGTTCCTTACAAGGGCCAATGCAGTTTAACCCGGATTCTTACAATCAAAATAAAAAACAAACTTGTAGCAGCATCAAATACTCGATCCGGCAGAAACAGAGAGGAAGAGCTAGTTCAAGATACATTCTTGATTGGATTGGATTCGAGGATCCGAATTACAGAACAAGCCCTAATTATAGGTTTTATTCATTCATGCAAATTACTCATTTCTATAGATACAAGGTACTTGCTCCTCCCATACGATCATCAGAGAACACGTAGCAAAGGGCATGGTTGGCCGTTGTCATACCCTAATAGTTGCTGTGACAACGTTGGGGGCGGGCATTACCGTTGGGACCGAAACATCGAGGTTGAGGTGCTCTGAAACATCGAGGTTGGGGTGCTCTGAAACATTGAAGGCGGTTGCTGGCTATGGTGATGAGTGGAGGGCGTCGGAAAATGGTTGTGGCCAAAAGTACGGAGAGAATGGGGAGTACGTTGTCCAGAAATAGTCTTACGTTTTCTCTTGGCTTCAAGGTGTTGCAGTTTAGCTTTGACGTCTTCAACAACTCCTTTGATAAACTTAGCTTCGTCTCTGTTCAAATGAAAACAGGAAAAGGGAGGCATGGGACAAGTCAATATTAGTAGCAGGATGATATTTTTATGCTAGAGCAATGGACGTTGTTGGGCAAAAATTTGCTAACAGTTAATATATTCAGATCCAATGTTTCTTCGTCATATTGACTAAGCACGGCCCTCAAATGCTTGTTACATATTATCAGACACAACGCTATTTTCTTACAACAAAATGAGTTAAGCGCTAAATCGAGACTTCATGATCCAGAAGAAACTCATACACCTGACCATCTTTTTCCATTTTTTCAAAGCTTATTCACTTACTATGTGGATCGAATCACTGGTTTGATATGATTTGAAAGTCAAGCTGGCAATTTGGAGACCGATCATATGAGAATGGCAAGAAATCAGGAACTTTCAATTAAAAAGAAAAGAAGAATAGACATCCTTTGTAGAGATTACATGAAGGGGAAGCATTATCATGTGTCTTTATCTCGAAATGACCTAAATGGTTCCTAGATTTCCCTTGTCCCTTACAGAGATAAATTGACCTAAATCTAACTCCTCTCCTCCCTAGAGTCAACTGCTTATCTCTAAACATAGGTGATGAAAATATTTTTTCGTTCATTCATTTTTATAAGTGATACAAGTGATCGTTTTCAGAAAAATATTTTTCAAATTATTTATTTTTTGCAAAATAAACAAAGCCTAAATAAGAGAGATGATATTTCCACTATACATAGCTCTCCCTAGGTACGTATCCATATCTCCATGCTTAGTCGTTGCTCCACCTCTGTGATGAACGCCGGCATAGAAAAGATGGAGAAAGATCGAAGGAAAATTTGAGGAATAGACAGAATCTAGAGAGAGTGTATCAGAGACTAACGAATTGTCCTCGAGATGCAATCCTGGGAAGACGGAACCAATGAAAAGAGCATGCCTCCATTTCTCCACCGTGTCCGAATCTTTGCCATGCCTCCGCTCATGCTTGGCCATGGCTTCTTCATAAAGCCCGGTCTGATGCGCCACTTGGCTCGGCTTCACTTTATAGAACACGGTAATCACCATCTGTTCCTTGAGCTTGCTGCACTCGAGGATCTTCACCAGCTCTTTCAGACACCATTCAGAGGAGGCGTAGTCCCGGGAGAAGACGACGATGGCGACGAGGGATCGTTGGATGGCCTTCTCGAGGGCCGGGGTTAACTTTTGACCCTGGTGGAGGTCCTTGCTATCCACGAAGGCTTTGATGCCACTCCGGACCAAAGCCTTGTGTAGATCCTCCAGGAACCCCTCGCGAACGTCCGGTCCTCTGAAGTTCACGAACACGTCGTGCTTCCACCGTTCCATTGAACCCAGAATCGATGATGAAACTTGGGAATTTTCTCAGGCTGCAATTATCAAGAGAGAAAGTGGTAGAAGGGAGAGGGAGAGGGGACGCGGCACGGGCTTTTTCAACGCGGCTTTCGGGGTTCAATTTTATATGCAGGAAGAAGAAGACACGCATCGACCCGATGGGCAGGACCGCAAGAGGAGGCGGTGCAATAACCTGGTTTTTTCGTGGGAACATGTGGTTGACTTTTCTTACGTTCTTCTTTTCTATTTATAGTTTGTTACTCGTTTTTTTACTTTTCATTGTGTTTCAAATAGTCCTATAGTCATGCCGTGTCGTCGCCAATGTACAATCAGATATATCACAGTACGATGTTTCTATTTCTATTTTTGGTTGAAAGTACGATGTTTCTATTGGGTCGTGCTTTTTCCAACTACTTTTTAACTGAAACACCTCTATTGCTATAATATGGTCTTAATTTTAATAAAGACGAGAAAGTTTTGATATATACGTCTCGAGCTCATGGATGACCATTGTGCAAATTGTTATACAAGCCTTTAAATCACTCACCTCGGTCCGGATTGGATTTTCATGTTTTAGATATTGAAATTCATTTTTTCCTTTTATTTTTGGATAAGTATCATCCTTGTTTATTAGCACAATTGAAGTTGGTAGAAGCGAGAAACTTATATTAGGAGAGGGAGGCACGAAAAGTTTATATTGTCCCAATTCAGGAGGGCAATAAAATGGGAAACTCGTGGCCTACCGAAACACGTGAAAGTTCAGACGTCAGCCAAGGTAAGTCCAGAGCATTCGCAACTTCTATTTTCACCTGGGGAGGTCATCATTCACATATTCAAACTCAAGACATACTTAATTAGTTAAATCGATGAATTTATCATTTCTCACGATTTTAGTTATGACGAAGTCATGTCTGATATCATTCCTACAAAATCTCAGTCCGTCCTCAAATCGTATTGTTCATTTTAACACAAATTGCATCTGATGAACTCTTTGATATGGTATTTTTTGAGGGTCACGAGAGAATTTAGTGCTACGTGTACATATTGATCCTTATGTAGTTCAGCTTGAAATTCGCAGTAGCAACTTCGAGCCAATTCCCCAGACTCCACCAACCACGGCTAGCAATTTCTCATGGACCATGGGCCTGGCCTGTTTGAATACTCCTCCAGCTCTATCTATCATAAGGCCCAATGCAGTGGAGCCCAGATTCTTCCGATCAAAGCCCAAAACGAACTTCTAGCAACAACGACTACTCGTTACGCATGGAGGTGCTTTTCTCCTCCAGTTCGGTCGTCGAAAAACATGTCGCAAAGGGTATACTTAGCGGTCGTTAAAACCTAATACAAGTTACGGCTTCATGATCGACAAGAAAACTCGTACAAAGACCATCTATTTCATGTCTTCAAAGCGAATTTACATTCAATTCTTATCAACGATATGAAAGTAGACTGTGCAATTTGAAATCGGAATATTGTTAGGAATTCTCAATACAGAACAAAGAATATGGGTAGTTTATTATGTGCAGTTATCTCAAAATGACCTACCCACCCTTAGATTTTAAGAAATTCTCCCAAATTTAACTCGTCTCTCTCCGTAGAGCCAATAAATTTATGCATGGATAACTAAAATCTTTAATATAATCTAGTGTCCTTATGCCCATAAAATTCAAAGATTTTGTCCATTATTCTTGTGGCGGCCTTGCATTCCCCAAGCCCCACTCCAAATATGTGCATCTCGTAGCATGCATGGATAGTATGCAATTAATAAGCGAATCTGATACCAACATATCGGTCTTAGTTTCTTCCGAAAAATTGTCCCATATCTCTTTTAATCATTTTCAGTCTGTGTGTCTAGTTTGGTCCTGAAGATGCAATCCGGACAAGTTGGCAGCAATGACAAGAGCTTCCCTCCATTCGAATCCCCGCCATCCCTCTCCGCTCGTGCTTGGCCGCAGCTTCGCCGTGATCCCCAGTTTGTCCTTAACACGGCCATCGCCACCTCTTCCTTGAACCAGAGCCTCGCGTAGATTCTTCAGGAACGCACGCCTCGCGAGCTCCTTTGAATCCCACTCGGGACTTGACGACGGAACCTGCAAATTTTCTCATCTCCTTTGGTTGCTAGCTAGCCCGTGTTGTTTCACCGTGCTTATGACTAAATGTCGAGAACAGCGTGTTATCGCGAAGACGATACTGCACCACTGCTTGAATTCTGCTGTGCACTCCAAAGAGTATTAAGAGTTACTGAAGGGCAAGGCACTTCTATAACCTGAGTCTTTCAAAGAAGGGAGAACTATAGGATAAGGTGAAAAGGGATGGGGTTATGCTGCCATATGATGACGAGCGATTGCTGATAAGGAGAGGGCTCATATTGCAAAGACTAACCATCGAGCTGTCTCATTAAAATTTAAAACCACAAAAAAGAAAAGAAACTATATAATTTCACACCGAAATTGACCTCTATTTAGCAATACTTGAAACGGGAATTATACGGTTCGGGATATGGACGTATATACATCGTCACCTTCCTTAAAATATGTCAGAAAAGTTCGGTGTTATTGTAATAAAATCATAAAATGATGTTGCCATAATTTTTACGTTGGTTATATTATAAATAAACAAGAGAAGTTCACGCATAGTAATAGGACTATTTAAATTGCAAGATTTGTAGAAATATCTTATGATAAATTATTTATATTGCTAATCTTTGCTATCTAATGAAATATCACAAGAATATTGTATTCATTCAGGAAAATTGTACAAACAATCCTAACCTACTAATACGAAAACTAATTTAGACCAAAACTTTTCAATTTAATCAATTTAGTTATAAATCTTTCAACGATTTTCTAATATAGTCCTTTTGATGATTTTGGCTGGAATATGTTGACACGGCGATTCAATCAGCATCGATTGTTTTGCGTGGCACGACCGGCATTGGATGGCTTTGACATAAACAATCTTTTTGAAAATTTATGATTTTCTTTTCCTTTTATTTTCCTATTTCTCTTTGCCGGTCATGGGGCCTCTAATAGTGAAGGCATAAATTGAAACATTTTTTACTGGAGGGTAATACGCTATGGGTTTTATACGTGTAAAATTCGTTTTTTTTAAGATGATGAGTATTTTTTTCGTAAATTCAGCAAATATATGGAAGTTCATCGAAGATGACATGTGTTGTATGTACATGATTGTGGGAAAGTTTTTCGCCCTCTATCTATTTCCAAAGACATCCGATCGTAGGAAAATAGATTAAAGCGAGTTCTTTAAGATTTACTAAAAGCAAAACTTTTTTTTTTTGTACTTTCTTACCAAAATTTAAAATATTATTTGGATAAATTAAAATAATGAAAAAAATCAAGAGCTTCAATTACCAAAAGTCGAAATGCTTGAGTGACTGTATTCAAATTACGTAAAGAGCAAAAATTAAAAGTCAGTCTTCGCTAGCTTTTTGGCTCCCTAGTCCCTATCTCTCGTTAGTGGACAAGTTTCAAATTATTAGCTAATTTTCGATGTCGTCCTCGAGCAATGATTAAAGTCCAAAGTGATCGGAATCAACTTTAAATATTAAAGAGGATTAGAATATGCGAGATCAATAAGTGTCTCTCCGGGTTCAATTTCACTATATCTTAATAAGCGTCTTCAACCAAGACTACTTTGTTAAGATTTTATTTATATCACGAAAAATTATTAATTTATAAAATAATTATTTCTAAAATTATAAGCATGTCGTTTTCTCTCATCATAAAAAGGACATGTTCTTTTCACGTGGACGACTTTGATTCAATTGGACCGGTTCACGTTCAAAATGCTGGAAAATAAAATCGTCGTTTTCCATGTGAAAAATTCTTGAGCTCCTCCCGTCTCTACCGAGTCAAAAACGACGAGCTCTTTGACCAATTACTTTTCTTATTTTTTCCGTCAATTCTCGAATTTCTCTTTGACGCGGACCACCTCAACCGCCACCAGCGACGAGAATGACGTGGCACTCGGCCTGTGTCCACGTGTCCGCCTGTCGGATTTCACTGGACGGAACGCGCTCGAGGGTCGACATCAGCTTGTGGCGAACCGCGAGCGCGTGCGGCTTTCGCGTGTCAGCCCGTGCGTTCACCCTCCCCCCCACCAACCACCGACCTCCACGTCAGCACGCTCGCGGTGCTCCAGCCGCCAAACGACAACGGGACGCGAAATGCGGTGCGCCAGCTCGGAGGATCGAGACCGTCGAGCCTGAAGGAACCTTGCCACGTGGGCTCGGATGCGCGGCCAGGATTATTCCCCGATCCACGTCACGCGAGAATTTAACGCGCGCCTTGTGTGCGCCTCGTGGAGGGAGCAAGACTGCACGTTCCAGCGAGCATTTCGCCTCGTGGCGTTGCGAGCCGAGGGAAGGTGTTATCTTCTGCACCCGGTTGCAGGAGACGCGGATTGCAATCACCAACAGAATTTCAGTTTCCGACGTCATCTTAAGTGGGAAAAAAATTATGAAAATAATTCAATGAATAATAAATTTATTTTTAAAATTCAAATTCCGAATAACAATATTCATTCTGAAATCAGTGTTTGATCTCACTATAATTTCGTGAATTGGATTGATTTAAATACCCAATCAAGAGGAACTTCATTATTTTGAAAGAATACAAGTAATTTTAATCTCTGAATGGATTCTAAATTCTAGCTTATCGCTTCGATGCATGGTCAGTAGATAATCCATTCAATCGAATTCCACCAAGCCCTACCCACAATTTTGAACCAACGAATTCAAAAGGGCCTTATATTTCCAGATAATCTCTCTTCTAAATTTTCCCATTGGCTAGGAGGGAAACGGGTGCACCGAAGCCCAGTGCTCCGGACCGCAGGCGACAGCTCCTCAAGTTCTCCGGTGGATTATTATAGTTGGCGTGGCGGTAACAGCTACCAGGCGGAAGCGTCCCAGTCATGACATCGATGCTTCCGAATCTATGCAAACTCTCCTACAAAAACATCAACTTGCGATTCCAAATTCCAGTTCTTGTTCCTGCCCTTTTTCCCCCCGGTCACCATCCATTCTTGACCACCCGTCGATAAAGATTAGTCCTCGTTCAATCCCGTGTTCGTTCGTTCTCTCTCTCGTTCCCTCCGTCACCCACCGCAAGAAAACCACCCCTTCATCATCTTTCCATCCCGACCCAAGAAGCCTTTCCTCTTCCACGGATCAAGGAGCGGGTAAAGCTCGAATCTTCCGCGGGTTGCCGCTTCTGGGTTCGCTCTTCCGAGCCGCCAGGTGACCGGCGATGGCGTCTTTGGGGGTCCACCGCGGCGGCGGCGAGTGCTGCATGAGCCGCTTCGATTTCCCCGCCCGCCACATCGATCACCAGAGCCCGTCGAAGCCGTGGTCGGTGACGATGCCCGACGGAGCAAGATCGAGAACCCAGCTGCGGCGCGCCGTCTCGGCGGCGGCGGCTCCGATGGCGCCGGTCCGGATACCCAGGAAGCCGAAACCGTACCAGGAGTTCGAGGAAGGCGCCGCGATCGCGCACGAGAAGCTGGACGATTGGATGGAGGGCTCGGTGGCGGAGATCGTGAGGAACCTCCGCGGGGCGCCGCTGTTCGTGCACGTCTACGACGAGAACCGCGGCGCCGGCGGCGGTGCTGGCGGGGCCGGGACCGGGGGCGGCGAGTCGATAAGGCTGAGGACGGAGAAGGGGGTGAGGGAGGAGGATTGGGATCGCGTGAGGATGACGTGGGAAAAAGGTGAGGTCCAAAAGCCTGAAGGCGTGATCTACGTGGAGGAGCTCGAGGATGACGACGATGGAGGAGATAATGTGACCAGAATTTGGGGATTGGTGGTGCAGGGGAAGGGGGCGAATTGCGGGCCTGCTTGCTATCTGCTCAAGACGTGCCGGGTCGGGTCGGGTTTGGGGGCGTGCAGCACGCACTTCTGCTTGATGAAGGTGAAGAGTTTCCGGGAATCCGCGAGATCGCAGCTCAAGAATTTCTGGTTGTGGTAGGTGTCGGCTAGAAGGGTCGCGAATCGTGACGGGAGGGGGGATGATCGATTCTTTCGATTCGAATGTAAGCAGCATTCGGTGCAAATCATTGGGGTTGATTGGTGATGATTCTTTAATGATTTGAGCTTCAATTGTATAGATAATTCACAGAGAACGAAGGGGATTGAATTTTAGTATGATGGGCTCTTGATGGTTCTTTCTTTTCCCCCAATGAAAGTTTTCAGTTTACGTTGCCGTTGGAGTATCTAGCAATCCTAAACGGTAACGTACTTACGGCATAGAGTTTAACTAGTACTAGACTTTGCTTTGTGGCATCTCTGGGAATTTGATCAAACAAGCATCATCCCTGATTTATTGCTCGTTATTCTGCCTAATATCGCTCCTTTGCTAATGATTAATGTGAATTTTGTTTGATCTCTGCCGAAGCATGATCGGTCGAACCAAATAATTGGCATGAAAACTGAAACTGTCATTGGCTATGGTTAGTACACCTCGAGATCTGATTTCTTCCATACTCTATGATGAAAGTGGTTGGCTTATGTAACGACGATTCTGCCCGTTTCCTGTTAGGATACAGGGCCGAGGATGCCTAAGTGCGCTGAGGTTAATTGTGTCTCCATTGTCTGGGAACACAGGATGACATTGCCTAGATGTTGTATGGCAAATCGTATCATTGTACCTTGAGCGTCGTTATGGATTCGTTTAAACATTTGCTTTGCCATTGAGCAGTAAGGTTGCGGCCATTGGCGTACTTCCCTGAACGTGCAGCGATTACAACTCGGGTGTGTTTGGTTGAACTTTTGGAGAAAATCTTTGGAAAAATGCAAAGGACTTTAAGTTAAAGGGGATTAAATGAGTTTTTCAAAACATAAATCGTGTTTGTTAAATTATAATCTGAAAGTTTATTGTAAAGTACTTTGAGCAAAATTGTGTTTGGAGATATTATATTTATAAATGACTTTTGTGATTAAAAAAGGAAAAAAATTCGTCAAAAGAAAAATAAAAAAATTTGGTCGGTAAGGATAGGTGGCCGCCAACGATCGAAATCTATCGCTGACGGCCGACATCTGAGGGCGCAAGAACTCAGGTGGGCCTTGGAGACAACTGACGAGGGTCGCCTGGTCACGCGACCTCAAGTGGCCCTTCATAGAGGTAGCAATGACCCAAATTTGGATTGCGGTGAGGTCGCACGACTGGTTGGTGATGGTGGCCAAGGTAGTCGTGACCTAGCTAGCCTTTCTCTAGCCCATCGCCGACCAACCACACACAACCACGCCATGTGAATGGAGAAGAAAATGAACAATAAACCGTGAAAGCCTTCCGAAAATGCTGAAAGCCCCAGGCAACCTAGGACTTGCCTCGGGCTTTCAATTTTTCAAAGGCTAACATTCCCTCAATGCAGGTTTCAAAAAATTTACCAAACACCCAATATTCTGCCGAATGGGCTTTGGACACCCAAAGCCCATTTCCAAAGCGGATCTCAAATGCACCTTAGGTACTTTGGTGTCACCTTGTCTATAGGCCATATGAACCATAAAAAGAGCTGGTTCAGAATAATATCCATGAAATTTGCGGCTTTGTACAGTTAACACACGAGCTCAATCTGAATTCTCAGGAATTGCGATGCCACAATGAGAAGGAGAAGATTATAAGTATTATATTCCAGTGAAGTGACAGTAAAAAGGGAAATTGTTGAAGGCCATAAAATGCAGTAAATGAGACAACCTTTAGTCTGGCGAGATTCACAAAATTTTTCTACGTTTGCTATCCCTGGTGTAGTTTCTTGAGCACTAGGATTTGGTTTGATTCTTTAGGTTTGCGTAGAGGTGTCCATGACAGAAGGTGCAAGGAGCTATGGTTTATTCCATCGCGGTTGAAGTTGTGATTAGGGGTATCAAAATAGATTGTCTGAACCAAACCGAACCACCCGGTTTGGTCTTGTTCCTCGTTTCTAAAAGTAGAACCAATGTCTGGGTGGGTCGATTTCAGGTTCTCTCTTTCAAGAGAGAACTGGATCGAACTGACAATATATATAAATTACTCCGATCTTAACCCCTTTATGGTATCAAAGCCAGTGGAAAGGTATAGATAGTCTTTGTAAGAACATACTCATAGATCAAGAGCCATTCGTTGGCATCATTCTTGTTTCTACAGAGTGGTCCAGGCCGTAAGTCCCTGAGAGGCTGTTAGACCGTTGGTTTAGCTCTGTAACGGTTCTGAAGAAGGGATAGTTCCGATCTTAAGTATGAGTTTACATAGAAGATCTACATCTTCCTCTAGTTCTCTATCACAAATGGACCCAGATCCAAGTCCTATACATAGAGAAGACGTAAGAATAGAAGATTTCAACAAATCTATAGAGAATTGGGAAATTCCTAAAATTCAGCTTAAGGAAATATACAAACAATCAAAATTGAAATTCTTCAAAAAATCAGACTATGTCATAGCCTTTGAAGAAAGAGATGTTCCTCTTTCTAATTCCTATGAAAAAATATATCTTTTAAATAAAGAGTCCATCCAAAAGCATAAACAAAAATACAATTACATCCATATAGGACTCGTCCAAGTAGGAGTCAAACCTCTTACAAAAGAAGGTCTTAATACTTCTATTCTCCTAGTTTTAAGAGATTCACGTCTCTTAAACTATGATGAATCTATACTTGGTACTTGTAGAGACAAGTCTCCGCAAAGGACCAATACATTTTGATTTGTTACCCCAATTTCTCGTATCTCTTAAAGATAAAAACATTCTTAGAGCCCTCACACTCCAAATAAAAACTCATAATTACAAAGTAGCAGATGGATCCATTCCTTTAGCTCTTGTTTATAGGATCCATTACAAAGCCATGGCCTCCGCCTTTGGAGAAAATGCTTTCAAACATAGTCCTCGAGGAGAAACACTCCTCCTTCAGACTGACATTTCTAGAGCCAATATGACTATTCCTAGATCTATTAATTGGAACCAAGTGACTTTATCAGAACAATGGGAATTAGAAAACCAAGTTCCCCAGCAAGTTGTTCAAAATACAGATCCAACTAATGTCATTCAACATCCAGAAGGAAAAGTGACCATTAGGTTTCCTAGAAGATCTTTTGATTCAAGATCTAATCCTTTTTCTCATACTTCTTATACAAGGTCTATAGATCTTAATCCCAATCTTCCTCCTATAATCACCATTCCCCCAAGTACGCATAGAAACACTCACACACGTAATACTACACCTTTACCTCCTTTTGCTAGTAGGAGTAATCATGAGACACCACCTGAACCAGAAATTAACGGTTTAGATAACAGATCAGGGATTTCCAGGCCAGTTTACCAACAAAACCAGCCTGATCCAATCTTACAAAATCCAGATTCTCCTCATCATTCCCCCACTTATTCTCAAATGATAGATGCTGAGCTTAATGTTTTAGAAAAACAATTTGAACCAAACAGAGCATTCCTTAACAAAGAATTCAACTCTGAAAACAATAAACAAATCCGACAATGGTTCTTCAAAACCTTTGCTGATAAAGCAAAAGATATCAAACAAAAATATTACGACTACATGTATGAATATGAAGTCCATATATTTTTCTTTGATTGGTTAGAAGAACAATTCCTTGAACCAAAAGAGATAGTTGTTCTAGATCATCACTATAAGTGGAAACTTGATAATGGTGAAACCATAGAATCCAACCATCCACCCCTCAGGAAAATAAAAATATAATATGGAGATAGCGAGATTTCAGCTACTCCTTTTAGAATTCCAGACAAAGGAGATTCTCTTTACACTCACAAGGTCATTGAACAAAACAATTTTACTAATCAACATTTAGTAACCATAGGAAAACAATTAAAAAGGATAGAATCCACTATACAAAATCCTACCCAACTAACTACAATGCAAACTGAAACACTCAAAAAACCCATTGTCGCGACCTAATTTTCAGGTACACCACCTAAAACTAGGTTAATGGACTACTAAGTATTTAAACTTAGCTCGGGCTCTCCCAAGCCCATACCAATTCGCGACTTAAGATTCAAATGTGCAAATGATTATTTTCTAGGAGTCGCCACTAATCGGTTTAGGGTAGGTCGATTAGACACCTAAGTAAAATAATGGGAGAATTATTTTACTCCTACGAACCAGAGACTAAGGGTACGGGGACTTGGTTACACTAGACTATCCTAGTGCCCTTTCGGTACCATTTCTTTTTTTAATTTTCAAAAATGTTTTTGCAAGCGAGCTTGGATTGATTTTAACCTAAATTCCTATTATGCAAATGAGTGACCACACGGGTGCTCAACCATTATTAAACAATCAAAAGACTTCCATTAAAATAAATAAACACACAAAGCATTTTTTGGGATTTTCTTTTATCTTGAAATTGAAACGTGCATTTTAACTTCGTGATCTAACAAGCAAATTCTGATAAACCTAACATGCAAACTTAATTTTGATTTTTACTTTTTTTTTTTATGAATATCGTGCGATGCATGCTAATGATCTAATATGACATGGCAACATGACCTAAACTATATGACATGAAGAAATGCAATAATTAAATATGCAATCTAAATTAACTAAAATGGCCTAATTCTAATGACATGCAATGCAATGCAATGACGTACAAAATTATCTCAACTAAAATGACATGCAACATGTAATTTAATATGTGAGCTATATGTCACGCGACATTTATTAAATGACTTAGTCTAATTCTAATTAAATGAACCTAATAAAAATTAGATGACGTGCATTTGACATTTCTATTTTTAAAAATGCAATCTATCCTAAATATTGAAACTAACATATGCAAAGAAATTTTGTATTTTTTTTATGATATTCTAAATTTAAGAAAAATGCAAAAATGATCTAGTTAGATTAAAATTCTATCTAATTTAAACTAAGGATCAAGTCATATTAAACCTTAATTTAAACTAAGACATTATCTTAATCTAAGATGCAATTTATCTAAAAGATGATCTAAATTTAAAATGAGACATGCAATTCTAACCTAATATGCACAATGATTTTTTTGTGTTTTTCTTTATGAAATTCGAAATTAAAACTAACACGTAATTAAACATGCAATTCAAATAAAAAAAAACTAACAACCTAAATAAATGCGCTTTTTGTTTTTATATTTTCTCTGAAATAAAATCTATATTCTAGATATGCAAAATAACAAAAAATATTCTAAAACAAATTGAATCCTAATTCAAATATATTTTTTTTATTTTTTTTTTAATGATTTCCCATAAACAAGCAATTGTCAACTAAATCTTAAATTTAAACAAACAAGATATTTAACAGAATAAAAGATTAAAGTAAACGAAAAAATAACCTGTTGTCTCACGAGTCAAATTAACGATTACTTCTAACCCCGAACATCACGACAAGAAATCAAAATAATTAAAAATCTGATCCGAAATCTTACGGATCAAATTAATAATTATATTGATTCAACAATTAATATTCTATCAACAAACCCCATAAATTAATATAATTAAAAATTTGATCCGACATCTTACGGATCAAATTAATAATTACACTAACATCGAGCAAAACTCCTATGGATAATGCCTACAAGATTTTTGAAGTAAATATTGCCATCCAATTTAAATAACTTAAATAATACTATCAAAATAAATAAATGAAAATAATAATAAAAAAAAACTAAACTACCTAATTGTATTTTTCTTTTTCCTTTTTTTGTTTTTCCTTTGCTTCTTCTTCCCAAATGGAGCAGCGTGGGTTTCGATTCAGCAGGGAAACTTCGGCAAGAGTGATCCGGTCGGATCGGTGACGAGGACGTTCGGATCACGCACGGACGTGCGTCGGGTCGGAGGAAGAGCGGTCCGGCTTGGGCGGAGGTGAAACAGGGCGTCGGCGTCGGGTGCGTGCTGGTGGTGGTGGTGCGGTGACGGGCTGCGGGCGGCGGTGCGGCGGTGTTCGCGGGTGGAAGCTGCGCAGGGGGCGAGACGGCAGATCTCGGCAGTGGCGGAAGAGGACGCGCGGGCGTCGGACGGGCAAGCAGCAGCGCAAGCGGAGGAGTGATGGTCAGTAGTTTGAACAACAGCGTCGCGGCTCGGGTAGAGAGGCAAACGCGGCGGTGGTGTCCGCGCGACAAGGCGGCCGACGCAGCGAATGGGCAGCAGCGGTAAAGGGACGTCGTCGCACGCGGGAGATCGAGCAGCAGCGAAGACCGGTTCTTCGCTTTCTATTTTCACTTTTTCCTCTTTTTTTTTTTCTCTCTCTGCTGAGCAATCCCCTCACGTCTTCTTCTCTCTGCAGCACTTTCTGCTCCACTGCAGTTCTCCTTTACTGCTTTTTGACTTTTCTTTTTTCTGACTTTTTCGAACGGAGAGAAACCCTAAACGAAGCTCTCTTCCTCTCTTTCGATTTATTTCTTTTCCTTCCTAATGGAGAAAAAAAGCCCCTATTCCTCTCGCACGCACGACTTTTATAGGGGAAGGAATTGGAATTTTCTTTCAAATTCTTTCGAATCAACATTCGCAAATATTTTCACACAATTCATCCCATATTGATAAGATTTCGAGATTACGGTGAATTTTTCTAAATCCAAATCTTTCAAAGACAAATCGCAATATTTTTAACCCATTTGCCATATCCAAAAAAATTCATATCTCAGCAAAATTTTGAAATTTTATATTCCCACGAGATAATTTTTAATTATTAAAAAACACGGGCTTGGGCCAACTTTCGCTCGCTTCATGGGCCGATCCATCTAACTCGAACTCATCCGCCACCGGTCCAATAAAATGCAAAAAATACAAATAACAAAATAAATGCATCCTAAATCTATATGCTATGCAATTAATAAAATTAACCCCTAACTTCCTACTAAATCGCCAAAATTTAGGTGTCAACAGTTGCCCCTCTTTGAAGGTGAGCTCGTAGAGGTTGCATTCAAAGACAAATTGAAACCTAAATTTTGACCATGCATATGCATTGAATGATTTTGATTTTGATTTTGATTTTTTTTTTTTGCGGGAAATGAATCCCATTTTAAAATGCAATTTATATGATGCATGGAAATGCTAATGCAAATGCATGATGCAAAAGGAAATAACGTACCTTCAGTTACTTACCAATCAGTGCGGTAGAGCATCTTGAGGTACATGATAAATTCCCGTTACTCCAGAAGTACCCAACTCTCACTCGGGTTCCTTGAAGGGTGTGACAGGCAATAGATTGAGACATTGAGATTGAAAAGAACATTCACATCCAAAGTGAAATGTTCAGCGAAAATAATTGAGACATCTAGATCCAAACTGAGATGTCAAAGGAACCTACCTGGAACAACTTACCTTCAAGGAGGACAGAGTAGCTCGAGATAGTTTGGTTACATGTCCAGGACCCGTACCATTCTACGGTCGCCCAGAATAGTAACATGGCTTTGTAAAGAGACTGCTTTCCCAGGACTCGTACCATTCTACGCCGCCCCATGACGGTGCTTGGTTGTGTCTAGGACCCGTACCATTCTACGGTCGCCTAAACGGGATTTACCTTCCGGGACCCGTACCATTCTACGGCCGCCCGAGTAGGGAAATAGGTTTTGTCTAGGACCCGTACCATTCTACGGTCGCCTAAACGGGGATTACCTTCCAGGACCCGTACCATTCTACGGTCACCTGAATAGGGAAATAGGTTTTGTCTAGGACCCGTACCATTCTACGGTCGCCTAAACGGGAATTTACTTGGCTAGGACCCGAACCATTCTTCGGTCACCCAGCGTCGCAATTTTGGGAAAAATCTTTGGGGACAACTCCATCGAGTGTCAGTGTACTCAAAAGGGAAAATACCTGTACAACGACAAGTATTTAAGGCATAGATAGAGATATACTTACCTGGTGATATCTCTGCTCATTGGGGATATGTCATCCTGTAAAACTTGGTTATAGGAGAAGCAACATGTATTTGTGATTACAAATAACACATGCATTAAGTAAGGTTCATGCGTAATGATTTCTATCAACCATGCATCACCTAATTCCAATGGAAAGGATTTCAAAAGAAGATTCCAATCTGAACACATGAGCGTCCTGGATGTGTCAAATGAGGGATCCTTGATCCGAAAGGACTTTTCACTCATCCTCTTTAAAAGGGGCTGTTTTATCCTGACCTTTGATGCAGGATCTTGACAATCACTCTATCTCACTCTCATCATGCCAAACAAGGTTTTGTGCAATCTCGCAAGTGGTACGACATTACCAGTCTGAGAGGTCTTTAACATGGATTGTAATGTGGGCTTGGTCAATGGCTTAGCAAAGGAGACTCTTTGAGTCGAGGCTAAAATAACATTTCGCAATTGTCTTAGGGTTTACAAATCAAGAGACACACGAGATGAGGCAGAAATTATCTTACTCGCACTTCTTCAAGCGATGCTTTCAAGCATATGAACTCTTACGTTAATTTAAGTGCCATAATCTGAAGAGACTTTGCAAGGGACGTAATGTAGGCTTGGTTCATGGGTTGAGAAACGAATGGATCATTAGGCTAAAAAAAAAATGTTTAGGGGATTAAAGTTGGTGATCATCTTAACATTTCCACCAATTTTCTTCTTCACCATCAAAGATTTTCTTCACATCACAACTCCATTAATTGCAACAACATTTGGTTTTTTTTTTTTTTTGGTACCACCTTGTTGGGGAAACGACTCACTTCATCAAGTGTTTGATTTCTTTTGGGCATTGGCCTTGCTTTTACCAGGCACACTACTTTTTCATGCCCTTTTTTTTTTTGCACTTGTTTTCTTTGGATTTGCATAGTTTCTTTTTTTCTATCATTCTAGACCATGCCACTCGAATTTTTTCTTATCTTTGCCTTGCCCCAGTGTGGGGGATGATCACCGGCTGGGTTTAATACGAGATGAATTCATAGGCTCAAGTGGGCTATGCAACGGATAAAGTGTATAAGATAGAGAAAGAACCGCTCTTCATCATCCTAAGGCACTTCAAATTATCGTAGAAGTTGCACCGCGAAAGCAATACTTGAAGATCGATGCAAGTGTGAATAAGAAAATTCCTATCATTCATTTCAAATTTGTCCCGATGTGGGATGATCCTTGACAGGGATAATTTAAAAAGTTCTTCACGTATGTGGGCTCAAAGGGCTAATCAATGGGTATACCGTAGTGTTTCGGGTAGAAAAAGCGCCTCTCATCACTTTGGTTAGCGTACTCTTTGCGAGATTACCTTTTTCCTTGCGGGCATGGAATTTTTCACAACTCACCGAGGATTAGTGTATGGAATAGTGGACGGAACAAGGCTCGCCTTTCATCATTCCAAGATATCCCATTTGACACATTCAATTTATCTCTTTTGAGCTCATCAAGGAAGAAAAATGCAAGTTTTGCAACAAATTTAGATAATTCAACTCATTGAAGCAATTTATTCAACATAGAAATGCTTGCAGTTCAAAACATGACATGGCAAATTCTATCATGGGTAATACTTCTTGACAAAGATCGTAATTAGCTGGATTGGAAAACTCACGACCATCCATTTCGCCAGATCAAGGCACCTCCGGGAAGCACTTTCTTCACGACATAAGGGCCACTTTGTAATTTGGAGCAAACTTGCCCCCGGATCTGGAAATATTGGCAATAGCTTCCTTAGAACAAGATCATCCACTTCGAAATGTCTCGGCCGCACCTTCCGGTTGAAAGATCTAGCTACTCTGTTGATATGTTTGGCCATGGCAAAGAGCTTTCAATCTTTTTTCGTCGATCAAGTTCAACTGCTCAAATCTTTGTTGCAACCATTCTGCCTCCGATAAATCCACTTGGGAAAAAACTCTTAAAGAAGGAATCTCCACTTCGACAGGCAGAACTGCCTCCATGCCATATACCGAGCAAAAGGGGTTGCCCGGTAGAAGTGCGGATCGAAGTTCGGTATGCCATCAATGCGAAGGGTAACTGTCATGCCAATCTCGATAATTCTCGGCTGTCTTAGCCAAGATCTTCTTGATGTTCTTATTGGCGCTTCAAACAGCCCCGTTCATTTGAGGGGCGGTAAGGTGACGAATTCGATGCTTGATCTTGAACTCGTTGAACAACCCATCAACAAGTTTGTTGTTCAAATTTGTACCGTTATCAGTGATGATTGCTTCAGGGACGCTACGTTTAACGAATTTTACAATATTGCGGGCGGTGACATTTGCAAAGGATGTAGCTTCAATCCATTTGGAGAAATAGTCTATTGCCACCAAGATGAATCGATGCCCATTTGAAGCTTTAGGGTTGATTGGGCCAATCACATCAATGCCCCACATCGAGAAAGGCCATGGCTCGGAAAGCGGGTGCGGCTCGGTTGGAGGAACATTTATCTTATTCCCGTGAATCGGCAACGGTGACAACTCCGAACATCTTGGATGCAATCACTTTCCAAAGTGTGAGCCGTAGTAGCCTAGTCTCATGATTTTCTTGGCTAACATGTATCCATTCATATGAGGGCCACATACCCCTTCGTGCACTTCTTGCATGATTTGAGTGGCCTCAATCGCATCTATACACCGCAACAAGATCGAATCGTAAGATCTCTTGTACAAATTCTCACCACCGACGAAAAACTTCGAGGCCATCTTCATGACGTACTTCCTATCCGCCCGAGTGCTTCCTTCGGGGAATTCCGCTTTTTAATGTAATTCATGATATCGTAATACCATGGTTTTCTATCGGGTTCTTCGATCACGGTCATACAATAAGCCGGTTTTGGCAAAACCTCTATCTTCGTGAGGCTCGACCTCTAACCCATCGTGACTTGCAACATAGAAGACAAAGTTGCGAGCGCGTCCGCAAATTGATTATGAGACCTTGACAAGTATTCAAATGAAATTTCGTCGAACTCCTTTATCGATCTTCTAAATACTTATGATACGGAAGCAATTTGGCATCTTTAGTCTTCCATTCACCTACGGTACGTAGTATGATTAGCGCTGAATCTCCGAACACTTTTAATTTAGCTACACCCATCTCAATTGCGGCTTGAAGCCCAAGGATGCAAGCTTCATACTCGGCCACATTGTTAGTGCATGGGAATATCAATTTTGCAGCTACTAGATGGTGTTGTCCCTCTGGAGATATCGAACCGCTCCACATCCAGAACCGAGATAAGTTCACGGCTCCATCAAAGAACATTGTCCATGAATCTTCACTTACGTTCAAGACACGATCATCTAGGAAACTGTCATCATTATTCGAGACTCGAATTCTCGCCAATGAGATCAGCAATCACTCGACCCTTAACCGACTTTTGTGGCATGAATTGCACATCAAATTCGAGATCAAAATCTGCCATTTAGCTAACTTACCCACCAAAGCTGGTTGATCAAGTAAGTACTTGATAGGGTTGCTCTCGATCCACGAGGAACGTCGGTGATGCGGCGTGTCGTCGCAATCTATGCAATACCCACACTAATGCGGCACAAGTCTTTTCCACATCGAATATTTCGGTTACGATACCGTGAATTTTTTACTCGATAATAAATGGCTCGTTCTTTTTTATCGACGGGACTTTCCGAGCCAACATTGCACCCAATGACTCATTATGAATGGTGAGGTAGAGAATCAAAGGTTGCCCGGCAATGGCGGGACGAGCATCGGTGGGTTCATCAAGTAATACTTCAATTTGTCGAACGCTTCTCGACACTCATCATCCCGATTGACTTGTGCATTCTTCTTTAGGAGTTTGAAGAATGGCTTGGCAGTTTCAGAAAGTTGGGAAATGAATCGAGCAATGTAATTCAGCCTCCCTAGAAGGCTCCGGACTTCTTTCACTGTTGACGGAGGTCGTAGCTCACAAATGGCCTTAACTTTAGCTGGGTCGATTTCAATCCCTTTACTGCTCACAATGAATCCAAGTAATTTACCGGATGTTGCTCCGAACACGCACTTAGCGGGATTTAGTCGAAGCTTGAACTCACGGAGTCGATCAAACAACTTCTTCAAGGTTTTGACGTGGCTTTTCCCAGTCGGGTTTTTGCAATCATATCATCGACATAAACTTCGATCTCTTGATGCATCATGTCGTGGAACGGTGCTATCATGGCTCGCGATAAGTTGCCCCCGCATTTTTAGTCCGAAGGGCATAACCTTATAATGAAAGGTTCCCCAAGGGGTGATAAATGCAGTCTTTTCCTTGTCTTCCTCATTCATCTTTATTTGATTATATCCGGAAAAACCATCCATAAATGAGAATAGTTCGAAGCCGCGGTACTATCCACAAGGACATCTATGTGTGGTAACGGAAAATCATCTTTCGGACTAGCTTTGTTCAGATCCCGATAATCAACACAAACGCGAACTCGACCGTCCTTCTTCATTACTGGTACAATATTGGCCACCCATTCGGGATACTGTGAAACTTCAATGAATCCCACCTTTAAGAGCTTCATCACTTCCTCCTCTATCTTCTTTGAGAGCTCGGGCTTAGTTCTCCCGAGCCTCTTGCTTCTTAGGTGGCACGTCCGGATTAGTGGGTAGGCGATGCTCCACAATTGACGGGTCTAAACCAGGCATGTCAGCATAAGTCCATGCAAAAATATCCTGATATTCCTTTAGTAGCTGAATCAGGCGTTCAGCCTCATCTTTAGGAAGACTCGCCCCAATTTTCACCTCTTTGGCTTCTTCAGTGTCACTTAAATTAATAGTGACGGTCTGCTCGGATGTGGGAGCTTTAGCCTTTTCATGTTGTTCCCGGCTACGTTGCACTTCTTTGGAATCTTCGATTGAATCTTCGGGATCATTATCATCAAGCACTTGCTTTGTATTGGATTGGACCATTTCCACACCTTTGCATGTTATATGATTGTTCCTAAAACAGAATGTAGATGGATCAAAAAGACAAACAGGGGTAAATCATACTTATCTATCTTTTTTTTTCAAGGATTTTTCTTTTTGAAAGAAAGAAAAAAAAATGAAAAGTGATTGGAAAAACGTTTTTTGAAACATTTTGACATAGGAAAGCATGATGAAACCCGGGCCTCGGAATTCTCCTTGGATTTTTCATTTGTTTTATCGGTTGGATATCATCCCGGGCTGGTTTGGTGTGCCTCATCATACTTTCAAAATAAATGTTGTAATTTTATTGAAATTCATCAATCAATTACAATTTATTGAATGGAAAGTGCATTTCAAGTCCTAAGAAGAAAACGAAAAGGAAGAAATCGAAAAACGGTCCTAGAAAGCAATAAAAATTCCCGCGGGGGAATGTGCGAAAGCAAAAAAAAAGTTACTCTTGTGGGCCAAGGCCCATCTCTTCGGGGATCCTTCATCAATGGCGCCTATGATGAGGTTGTCAAATAAGCTCGCAACTCCCAGCTCATCCTCAAGGTTTCCGATCTTCAGGGGTGTTGGGTCATCCATGCTATCCCATCCATCTGGGACTATCTGACGAGGATCAGCGCAGTAGCTGGGAGGGGCCGAATACTTCACCAGATACTCAAATTTGCCACTAGGTTGCCCCAGGGTATCTGCTTCATCCTGCAACATTCTAGGAGGACCGGGGAATGTCTCATGAATGCTCGGGGGTAGCGGGTTTTGCCTCCCTCGTCTGGGGTAGCGGGTTTTGCCTCCCTCGTCTTTGTCCTCTTGAACTCCCTCTACCTCTTCCACGGTACCCCAAACCAGCGAAGGGGACCTCGAGGGGCTTCAATGGGGCTTCGAATGCCTCGACCATTCATCCCAAGACCATTGCCGGAATGAAACCATTTCCGACCATCACTCTTCCTACCATAAGGGCAACATCTGAAAATTCAGGAATGGGTGGTGATGAACCTCGAGAAGCATGTATGGTGGATACCAACTCGAATGAGTGGTAACTTGATTCGAGCTCAGAATCCGGCTCTACATAGGGGATGGCCGTTTCGTGATAGATCCGGTGGTCTTCCTCACCGTACACGGTGACCAGCTTCATTCCGATTACAAATTTCACAGCTTGATGTAGACTTGAAGGCACTGCTCCAGCAGTGTGTATCCATGGACGACCCAAACACGGGAAATTGAACGCAAAGTAGGGATGTCCAAGACCGAAAGGGAATGTTGAAGACAACCGGCCCTATCTCGTATGTCGAGATGGATTTCTCCAAGCACCTCTTTCTTTGTGCCATCAAAAGCTCGTACCGAGGTCATTGCTGCATGTATCCTTGACGAGTCTACCTTGAGGCGGTGCAGAGTAGCTAGTGGACATATGTTCAGAGCGGACCCGTTATCAAGGAGCACTCGAGACATATGAGAAGACTTGTGTTTAACGGATATGTAGAGTGCTTTGTTATGTCCCCGGCTTTCAGGAGGGAATTCTTCAGCAGAAAAAGCAATCAAATCCTTGAGAAGGACCGATCCCACAAATTCTTCCAACTTGTCGTCTCAATTGTCTCCGGCACATGAATTTCACTCAACACTTTCATTAGTGATTTTTGATGCACATAGGATGTTTGGAGAAGCTCGAGCAAGGAGATTTGAGCAGGCACCTTACGCAATTGATCGACTACATTATACTCACTTGCCTTAATCACAGCCGAAACTCCTTAGCCTCTTCATCGGTGACGGCTTTGCGGGTTGAGCACCGGCTTGACCATAGGTTCGACCTGGACCTTGTAACAAGGTCAACATCTAAGTCATAAGACCAAGGCATCGCCTTATTGTTGACATACTCGTATGGTTGAGGTACCTCGATCACAATCTCCTCATCAGATGCATCTTCTAGCGGGGGCATGTCCGCGAGAGAAGGATCAACTTCTTCCTTGTCGGCATTGAGCGCAGCCTGCTCCTCCTCCCAATCGATGATGATGTGAGAAATAGTGGAAACTACGCAATTACGATAAGCATATACGATAATGCCGTCATCCACCATTTGGGCAATTCTTTCCTTCATCAGCGATAGGGGAACATTCTCTTGTCTTGGATAATATCCAGCCCTTACTAGTCCATTGTAAGCATCTGCCACGTGCACCTTCGAGTCCTTGATTTGACCAACTTCAGGTTCTAGGATAGCATTCACCGTACCTTCATGCTCGGGTAGCGGATTTTTCTGTACGTTCGCCGAGCGGTTTGAAACGAAAAGACTTTCGTGTCTAAGAGGTTTCGGATCTTGTGCTTGAGGGTGAAACATTCGTCGTTGAATGCCCCGGTTCACCGCCGTGGTAGTCACACTTCTTTGACGGGTCATAACTGCGATTGCTTTCACGGTTAGGACGCTTTGGTTCACTAGTGAGCAAACCTTTCTTTCGGAGGATCGTTAGCACTTGGGATGGAGATCCAGGGAGAGGAGTGAACCGCCTTTTGCTTGGGCAAATGATGGACGACCGGTTTGTTGTTGCCTTTGATTCATCTCGGATAGCCGGGGCACGTTTGACATTTTCTTGGCTATAAGCCATATTCACATCTACAACCGCTTCCTTCTCTTTCTTAGCAGTGAATCTTTTACTAGATGGCTCAGTAAACCATCCTTCCCTTATCCCCCATCTCAATTTGTTCTCCTACGGGAATAAGCTGATTGAAGCTTTCGACGTACGTACTGGCCATTCGGTTACGAAACTCCGAAGGGAGGGTCTTCACAAATAATTTCATCAGCTCTTTGTTGGTAGGCTCGGGAGTGATTTGAGCCGCCGAGGTTTCTCCATCTTACAAAGCATATTCTTTAAATGACTCGCTCCTTTTCTTTTCCATCCGCTCCAGGTCTTCCCGGGAAGGTGCGATGTCCATGTTGAACTTGTACTTGTGTGAGGAACGCGTCGGCCACTTCGTTCCAGTGTTGAGAAGATTCACATTCTTCATCACGTACCGTTTAATGCGGGTCCAAGTCAAGCTTGCATGGAACGATTGGATCATGAGGGGCTCATTTTTTTTACGTGCGGGCCATGCGCACGTGGTACATTTGCGAGATGAGATTTTGGGCAAGATGTACCGTCATATTTCTCAAAATCCGCATCTTGAACTTGCTCGGCATTTTGACCTTCTCATAGGCGAGAGGTCGAACGGGAGTGAGTTTTGTGATTCCTGCAGGTTGTCTCACTTTCTCCTCCAGCTTTGCAACGCGCTCATCCCGATCTGTCTTCGGAATGCTATTAGGTTTGGCCTTTCCAACAAGGACCATGTCATCTTCCAACTCGGGCATTTCGTCATCGCTCATCTGGGCCATGTTTCTGCTTCGGGGCTACTATCTCGGGAGAGCGGGTGCGGGATTTGGATTCACCCGAATGGATTGAAGTTGAGCTATTATAAGCTGCATAGAGGCGGCTAGCTGTTGGAGTTGATCTTCTATGGTGGACATACGATCGCGCATCTCATTCTCCGGGTCGGCCATTTTAGGCCTTGACCTTGTAACAATAGGCGATCGAGGTGGATCCGTTGTCACCTAAGGAAATAGAGATAATGTAAGAACCAAAGACAAGATAGGAAAGCGGCCCATGACAATGGTCTAAACGTCGATTTTATTGAAAATTCACTTGAAATATAAAGTCAAACTTTCGAACAATGAACTAAGAATTGAAATTCAAGTCCCTAAACATCAAACTAAAAATTGAAAGTATTGAATTGAAAATTGGAATCAAGATCCTTAAACATCAAAAATTCAAAACATCTCATTTTATATGCTCTCGGGATCCCAACGTCTTGCGAAGCTTCTTATTCTCAGCTTCAAGCATTTCCACTTTCCGCTTAAGATGCTCAATTTGTGCTCGCTGAGTAGGCTTCTCGGTCACATCGGGGACCACCGGGCGTAAGGCAACGGGAATCCGGTGTTGTTGGATGTAGAATGTCGACGCATGGTGGATCTCCTCCTTGCCTTTCGAGTCTCTTGGGCACCAAAATCTTCTCTAGATGGCACTCCTTCCACGCAGCAATGATCATCTGGACCTCATTGAAATAATCATAGTCCTTGCGGAAGAAACGAACTTGGAACAATCCCGTCTTGAGGGGCGGAGGAACTTCTTGAAGAGCTCTGTACTGACGGGCCACTCTATACGGGTAATAGGAGGTTGCACCAGAAAGGCCTAACAACGGAATGGGCCCATCATATTTGTGAGAGAAACGAGCCTCCTCAACATGAAGCCATTTAGTATACCATAGAAATGCCTTGGGCTTAGGATTTTTCAGAAAATTAACCCAACGGGCGTATTGTTTATTCGGGGAGAAACGTTCCAAAATCGCAAATTTTTGTATGGGGTGCCTTAAATCATCAATCTTAAATTGTTTCATAAGGTGCCCAAAACCTTTTATGTGTGAGAAAAACCATATTTGCAAAAGTTCAGGGAGGGCACACATAGTCTTTTCTTCATTTTGCTTGAAACGGTTCAATGACAAGAATGTTTCGGCTAAAACCATATTGACATAATTTAGGCCGTTGCAAATACGATTAACCACCCATGAAATTGAAGGATTAATGGCATTTCTTCGATAAGGAAAAACAACTAACCCGAAAAATGCTAATATGAAAATCCTAGCTTTTGAAATCATTGATTGATTTGCAAAACATTCTTCCAAAAATGAAAATGGGCATGCAAAACAATTGGCTTTGACGACCTTCCTTACTCTTTCGGTTTCGATTTCTAAAAAGTGTGATAATTCAGAAATAGAATCTATACCGATAGGCGGTCTAACAAGTTCCTTTTCCAAAGGCATTCCAATGGCAATACTATATTCTTCAAGCGTTGGGGTCAGCTCGAACTCACCAAATATGAAGGTGGAAGTTTGCGGACACCAAAAATGAGGGAGTGCTTGTATCACACCAGAATGAATGTTGATCTCTAATAGTGGAAGAAGTCGGGGGATCCCGGCTTTCACATATCTCGGCCATCTTGATCTAACTGGTCCAACCACAACTTGAGCTCTTTTTTGGGAGTGGAAATGAATTGTACGTCGGTTTTCCCCATTGCATATAAAACAAAATTGACGACGAAACCTAATGTCATGGGCCGACAGAAATTAAAGTAAAGTAAGTAAATTGCGAAAATTTAGACAACTTACTTTCACCAGAAATAGATGACAATCACATAGACACACACATGAGACGTGAGGCTCGATTTCTATCTAAATGGCTTAACAAAGTGAGCTAAGAAGGTGGTCGACCGTTGCAGTCTCGCATTAACGTGTCAGGCCCCCTTAACTCCGGCTCAGTCGAATGGAATGTCCAATAGTCACGCAGTCTCGCGGATATGGACAAAACACATTTCGACACCATGAAAAACTTTCGGGGAAGAGAAGGTCAACCTCTACATAGCAGTCTCGCTTTGGAGGAAGTATACTTCTCAACACCATCCTAGAAATCCTATCGCAGCCCAGGTCCGACCGCAGGTTGTGTGTGCAAATAGTGTAGTGCTAAAGCAATAAAGCATGCACAACAGTTTAAATGCAAACAACACTTCTAATTTGGAAAAATAAATCATTCATCCCACACTCCAACCCGCAACACAAATGTTAGCAAAGACTACTCCCCTTATACCTCCCATCTGCGCAAGAACATTTAACACCTTAGAAATGTTAGGGACGTGCACCGGGATCCTCGCTGCAAAACAAAAACATTTTTAAAAAGAAAAATTGGCCTAAGTCCACTAAGTGTTTTAACACAATTCCCCAGCGGAGTCGCCAAGCTGTCGCGACCTAATTTTCAGGTACACCACCTAAAACTAGGTTAATGGACTACTAAGTATTTAAACTTAGCTCGGGCTCTCCCAAGCCCATACCAATTCGCGACTTAAGATTCAAATGTGCAAATGATTATTTTCTAGGAGTCGCCACTAATCGGTTTAGGGTAGGTCGATTAGACACCTAAGTAAAATAATGGGAGAATTATTTTACTCCTACGAACCAGAGACTAAGGGTACGGGGACTTGGTTACACTAGACTATCCTAGTGCCCTTTCGGTACCATTTCTTTTTTTAATTTTCAAAAATGTTTTTGCAAGCAGCTTGGATTGATTTTAACCTAAATTCCTATTATGCAAATGAGTGACCACACGGGTGCTCAACCATTATTAAACAATCAAAAGACTTCCATTAAAATAAATAAACACACAAAGCATTTTTTGGGATTTTCTTTTATCTTGAAATTGAAACGTGCATTTTAACTTCATGATCTAACAAGCAAATTCTGATAAACCTAACATGCAAACTTAATTTTGATTTTTACTTTTTTTTTATGAATATCGTGCGATGCATGCTAATGATCTAATATGACATGGCAACATGACCTAAACTATATGACATGAAGAAATGCAATAATTAAATATGCAATCTAAATTAACTAAAATGGCCTAATTCTAATGACATGCAATGCAATGCAATGACGTACAAAATTATCTCAACTAAAATGACATGCAACATGTAATTTAATATGTGAGCTATATGTCACGCGACATTTATTAAATGACTTAGTCTAATTCTAATTAAATGAACCTAATAAAAATTAGATGACGTGCATTTGACATTTCTATTTTTTAAAAATGCAATCTATCCTAAATATTGAAACTAACATATGCAAAGAAATTTTGTATTTTTTTTATGATATTCTAAATTTAAGAAAAATGCAAAAATGATCTAGTTAGATTAAAATTCTATCTAATTTAAACTAAGGATCAAGTCATATTAAACCTTAATTTAAACTAAGACATTATCTTAATCTAAGATGCAAGTTATCTAAAAGATGATCTAAATTTAAAATGAGACATGCAATTCTAACCTAATATGCACAATGATTTTTTTTGTGTTTTTCTTTATGAAATTCGAAATTAAAACTAACACGTAATTAAACATGCAATTCAAATAAAAAAAAACTAACAACCTAAATAAATGCGCTTTTTGTTTTTATATTTTCTCTGAAATAAAATCTATATTCTAGATATGCAAAATAACAAAAAATATTCTAAAACAAATTGAATCCTAATTCAAATATATTTTTTTTATTTTTTTTTAATGATTTCCCATAAACAAGCAATTGTCAACTAAATCTTAAATTTAAACAAACAAGATATTTAACAGAATAAAAGATTAAAGTAAACGAAAAAATAACCTGTTGTCTCACAGGTCAAATTAACGATTACTTCTAACCCTGAACATCACGACAAGAAATCAAAATAATTAAAAATCTGATCCGAAATCTTACGGATCAAATTAATAATTATATTGATTCAACAATTAATATTCTATCAACAAACCCCATAAATTAATATAATTAAAAATTTGATACGACATCTTACGGATCAAATTAATAATTACACTAACATCGAGCAAAACTCCTATGGATAATGCCTACAAGATTTTTGAAGTAAATATTGCCATCCAATTTAAATAACTTAAATAATACTATCAAAATAAATAAATGAAAAAAAAAAAAAAAATAAACTACCTAATTGTATTTTTTCTTTTTCCTTTTTTGGTTTTTCCTTTGCTTCTTCTTCCCAAATGGAGCAGCGTGGGTTTCTGATTCAGCAGGGGAAACTTCGGCAAGAGTGATCCGGTCGGATCGGTGACGAGGACGTTCGGATCTGGCACGGGATGTGCGTCGGGTCGGAGGAAGAGCGGTCCGGCTTGGGCGGAGGTGAAACAGGGGCGTCGGCGTCGGGTGCGTGCTGCTGGTGGTGGTGCGGTGACGGGCTGCAGGCGGCGCGGCGGTGTTCGCGGGCGGAAGCTGCAGGTGGGGGCGAGACGGCAGATCTCGGCAGTGGCGGAAGAGGACGCGCGGGCGTCGGACGGGCAAGCGAGCGGCGCAAGCGGAGGAGTGATGGTCGTAGTTTGAACAACAGCGTCGCGGCTCGGGTAGAGAGGCAAACGCGGCGGTGGTGTCCGCGCGACAAGGCGGCCGACGCAGCGAACGGGCAGCAGCGGTAAAGGGACGTCGTCGCACGCGGGAGATCGAGCAGCAGCGAAGACCGGTTCTTCTCGCTTTCTATTTTCACTTTTTCCTCTTTTTTTTTTCTCTCTCTGCTGAGCAATCCCCTCACGTCTTCTTCTCTCTGCAGCACTTTCTGCTCCGCTGCAGTTCTCCTTTACTGCTTTTTGACTTTTCTTTTTTCTGACTTTTTCGAACGGAGAGAAACCCTAAACGAAGCTCTCTTCCTCTCTTTCGATTTATTTCTTTTCCTTCCTAATGGAGAAAAAAAGCCCCCTATTCCTCTCGCACGCACGACTTTTATAGGGGAAGGAATTGGAATTTTCTTTCAAATTCTTTCGAATCAACATTCGCAAATATTTTCACACAATTCATCCCATATTGATAAGATTTCGAGATTACGGTGAATTTTTCTAAATCCAAATCTTTCAAAGACAAATCGCAATATTTTTAACCCATTTGCCATATCCAAAAAAAATTCATATCTCAGCAAAATTTTGAAATTTTATATTCCCACGAGATAATTTTTAATTATTAAAAAACACGGGCTTGGGCCAACCTGCTCGCTTCATGGGCCTGATCCATCTAACTCGAACTCATCCGCCACCGGTCCAATAAAATGCAAAAAATACAAATAACAAAATAAATGCATCATAAATCTATATGCTATGCAATTAATAAAATTAACCCCTAACTTCCTACTAAATCGCCAAAATTTAGGTGTCAACACCCATTTTTAAGGCTTTTGAGTTTCCAAAAAACCTTAGTCCAGAATTTGCCAAAGCCTTTGAACAAAAGAAAAAACTCCTAGGAAAATCAACACTAGAACCTACCCCTATACTAGACACCCCTAAATTTCAAGGACTAATTATTAAAGACACCCCTGACCAACCTACTATTAGTACCTTGACCAAGCCCTCTAATGATTCCGACAATGAATCAGTTGCTGAGGTTAACAGACTCAATTGGAGATAACCCCAAAAACTTTATTACAGTAGAGCTACCCCACCAGACATAGCCCAAGAAGAATCATCGCAAAAAATACAGAATAAATATTCTCCAGATGCCATTTAT
The DNA here is from genome assembly GCA_017140595.1 of Eucalyptus curtisii. Taxonomy (NCBI): domain Eukaryota; kingdom Viridiplantae; phylum Streptophyta; class Magnoliopsida; order Myrtales; family Myrtaceae; genus Eucalyptus; species Eucalyptus curtisii. Next base: position 11,721,698 of record CM029503.1, read on the forward strand.
GAATGGAATATTGATGGTGTTGCCGAAAGCAATATCATGAATATCTTGAATAACATGGTAATGCTTGCCAATGCCTACAAAACACAGCAAGATGTTTCGATCATGCTATTGCTAATCTTTTAGTAGCCGGTTTTTCTTGGACAACTAAAAGGTTGGTAGGATAACTACTTGACAGATGAACAAAAAATACAAATTTTAACTTCTTATAAAATAGATGACTTTGGCCAACGCATGGATGATGATCACGGACATCTCATCCAAGATGCGGTTAACACTCTTATTTACTCCATATCACAACACTTCATAGGAGACCCTTCACATATTAGAGATAGGAACCAAGATCTCCTCTCCAATATGCGTTGTAAATCCCTAGGAAGATTTAGAGAATACAAAGAGCTTTTCTTTCAAAGGGTTCTTGTTAGACCAGATCGCAACCAACCTTTTTGGAAAGAAAAATTCTTAGCTGGTTTACCCCAAATAATAGGTGATCAAGTAAGAGATAGAATTAGAGAAGAATATAGTGGTCAAATACCTTATAATTTGATTTCTTATGGAGAAATAGTCTCTTACGTTTATAGACAAGGAACACAAATGTGTAATACTATCAAATTACAAAGACAACTCAAGGAAGAACAAAAAATCACTAATAAAAGTCTAGGAGATTTCTGTGCTCAATACGATCCCTCTTATAATGAAAAAATAAGGTCCAAATGTAAAGGAACTTGTCCTCCTGAAAAAGAAACTAAGAAACACCACAACAAACATCAAACTTATAAGAATAAACGCAGACACCATAATAACCAGAACAAACCTCAAACTGATAAAAAGAATTTTAAAGACATTAAATGTTACTCTTGTGGTCGAAAATGACATATTTATGAATATTGCAGGATTAACAAGAAACTAAATGAACTTTCTTTAGATGACAATACACTTTACCAATTAAACAACATCCTCATAGAAAATCGACACTTCTTCCGATGAACTTCTTGAAGAAGATGGTCTTCAAATTAATGAAATAGAATCCTCTTGATTCGATTACGAAGACGCCTCTCCCGAAAAACCCATTCTGAAATAAATATGTTGACAAAAGAAGAAGAATTCCTTCTCAAACCTTGCTGATAAAATCAACGACCCGAAGCCAAGAAAGAATACTTAGATAGACTTCATTCTTCCATGAATATTACCACCAAACATAATACTTCCTACAATTTAAAAGACATTTTGAATAGAAACAAGAAAACTCAATCCAGACCCATAAATATTAATGACCTCCAAAATGAAATAAAACAACAAAAATTAGAAATACAAGCTTTGAAAGCAACACAATCGAAATGAAACAAGAAATCTCGATATTAAAGCTCTAGTCATAAAAGGAAAAACAAAATTAGAAGATCGAATGATATTACAAATACTTCTGATACTCCCGATCTAGCTTTTCTTATGTTATTAACAGAAATAACCTCTAGAAAATGGATAATAGAAATAAAGATAAAAATTAATAATGAATTTATCATTGAAACAACGGCACTCTTTGATCTTTTGGGGCTGACCTCAATTGTATCAAAGAAGGTCTTGTTCCAACCAGATACTTTGACAAAACTTCCGAATCACTAAAATCAGCCTCAGGATACAAGTTAAATATCCAATACAAATTGCCCGAAGCTTTAATTATAAAAGACCAAATGTCTTACAAAACATCTTTTCTTCTTGTTAAAAACATGTGACAACAGGTAATTCTAGGAACACCTTTTATACAATTAATCCAACCTTTTACAGTTACTAATGAAGGTATTGAAACTCATGCTTTAAATAGAAAAATTACTTTCAACTTCATAACAAAACCACAAAAGAGAAGCCTAAACATTTTACAAGAACACTCTATTTCAGAAATAAATTGCCTTATAAAAGACAAAGAAAACCAGCTTGAATTCTTAAAAGAAGATTTAGAATTCAAACGTATAGAAGAAAATCTTATAAAACCGAATGTTTTAGAAAAAATAGCTTCCCTACAAAAACACATAGAGAAAACCATATGCTCTACCTTACCCAATGCCTTTTGGGAAAGAAAGAAGCATATTGTTGATCTGCCTTATGAACATGATTTTTCTGAAAACAAAATACCTACAAAGGCACGCCCTACACAAATGAACCAAGAAGTTGTAAAATTTTGTCAAACAAAAATACAAGACCTCTTGAATAAAAAAACTTATAAGAAAAAGCCAGTCGCCATGGAGCTGCTCTGCTTTTTATGTCAATAAAAATGCTGAATTAGAAAGAGGAGTTCCCAGGTTAGTTATCAATTATAAGCCTCTAAATACAGCTCTTAGATTGATAAGGTATCCGATACCCAATAAAAAAGATTTGCTAAACAGATTATGTAGATCAAAAGTGTTCTCAAAATTCGACATGAAATCAGGATTTTGGCAAATACAAATTAGTGAAAAGGATAAACACAAAACAGCTTTTACAGTTCTTTTTGGCCAATACGAATGGAATGTTATGTCATTTGGCCTCAAGAATGCCCCTTCAGAATTTCAAAGAATTATGAACGAGATTTTCAATCCTTATTCAGAATACATCATAGTTTATATAGATGATATTCTAGTCTTCTCTCCCAATATAGAACAACATTTTAAACATTTATCTACTTTCATAAAAATAATCATACAAAATGGTCTTGTAGTCTCTCCTACTAAAATTGCACTCTTCAAAACCAAGATTAGGTTCTTGGGTTATTACATCCACTTAAACACTATAACTTCCATAGAAAGATCAATTTCTTTTACTGATAAATTCCCAGACGAGATCAAAGACAAAACTCAGTTACAAAGATTCCTAGGTAGTCTCAATTATATTCTAGATTTCTTCCCAAATATAAATATCCTTTGTAAACCCTTACACCAAAGGTTATAAAAGGATCCTCCACCATGGACCTCTGTCCATACTAACATAGTCAAACAAATAAAGATTCATGTCAAAGATATACCATGCTTACACCTAGCTGACCCATCTACTTTCAAAATTGTTGAAACAGATGCCTCAGAAATAGGATATGGTGGTATTCTTAAACATGTCAACAATAACAAAGAACAAGTCGTTCAGTTTATTTCAAAATATTGAAATTCTACCCAACAAAATTATTCAACTATCAAAAAAGAAATACTTGCTATAGTTTTATCTATATCAAAATTCCAAGGAGATTTATTAAACCAAAAATTTCTCTTACGAATTGATTGCAAATCAGCCAAAGACGTCCTACAAAAAGACGTATTAAACATTGCATCAAAACAGATTTTTGCCAGATGGCAAGCCATACTTTCGTATTTGATTTTGACATTGAATTTATAAATGGTTCTTCAAATTCACTACCAGATTTTCTCACAAGAGGATTTTTACAGGGGATACCATCATCATGCTAAGATCCAAAAAAGACAAAGGCAAAGGCAAAGCCATTGCTGAAACCTCCAATACACCACTAAAGCCAACAAGCTTAACACCCATCAAGACATGGCTTCAAAGGTAGAAAACAACCAGTCATTCTTACAACAAAACCAAACACCAAATACATCTGTGAAAATAGAACCCATACCATCTGAAAACATGTTAGCATTTAACCACTTAGCTGACATGCTGCCAAAAGAAACAATATTATTACTTGCCCAGTCTTTACAAAAGACATCTTCTAAAAACATTGAGGTAAGCAACAATCCTTCCCCTCTTAATACACAAAAACAACAACCATAATACAAAAGAATTTCGAATGAGGTGGTTATTAGGCCACAGGCAACCCTTCATTCTCAAAAATCAAAATTTTTCCACAAAACATCTTTCCAAAAAATACTGGCTGTGGAAGATGGATTTTATGATGAAAATCCAATCAAATTTGCAAAAAACATCTTTCCAGAAAACTGGCTTTTCAAGCCACACAATTTGAACAAAACCATTGCTTACTATGAGCAAATCTTAGTGGAAACCGAATCGGCAAGGTTTACTCACTTTGCTGACAACAACAATACAGACAATATCCTATATTCCACTATTTCTATCAGTAAAATCATATACCCCTCACAATGGGGAGTTTCACCTCATACATCCCGAAAATTCCAAACCAGACTTACCCAAAGTCTACCATATTCCTCTTCATATACCTATTGGGATTACCAACAAGCCTGGTGGAATGTCTTCTACAGACAAAATACAAAATTCCAACATACTTGGCTGGTGTCTTTCAAAGACAACTTCCCCAGACAAAGCCTACCAAACTGGTTTAGTTCTTGGTGGGATTTCTTTGGTCCTTTAGATATTATTTTACATCCTACAGTTAATCAAGGATATCAAACATTCCGTAAACACTTTAAACCAACTCCACATGATTCAAGATTCCATTGCCTTATGCAATTTTTCATAATATTCAAAATCTCATGGGTAACAGCTTGGGAATTTGAATACAATACATCCACCAACTTAGTACCTGTACTTATCCGAAAGTACAAGACAAAATGGTGGGATGGATTCAAAGGACATGAACAAGGATCTGAAGCTGCGGTTAAAACATGGCTAAATAGCCATAAAGCTCAAATAGCCACAGCCCCATCAAATACATCTTTCTTACAGGAAAAATCCATTGCAAGTGCAGCATTGGCTGCAGTCCAGAACAAAGAAGAATACTGTAACATCCTCAGAACGATGCTCTCAGAAGCAGAAGGATCACAATGTGGATCCTCCAAATCGCAAGATAATACAGACGAATCCTCACAGTCACATCACAGTGGAAACACCAATGAAGATGCGCTACGGGATCTCTCTAGGCGGGAATTAAAGACAAAATCAAGACATCACGTGCAGACACTGTTGCAAACGGCGCAAATGCTATACATTAGACATATACTGTTCACTATTCACTGTTCACTCAGTACTGTTCACTTTACACTATTCACTCAGTACTGTTCACTTTACACTATTCAAACACTATAGCTCCTTCTATAAATACACCCCTCCGGCACAAGAGAAGGGGACTCGAAATTTTTCAGATCTCACTTCTCTCTTCTTCTCTCCTCCTTCCCTCTTGTAACCCTCATCCCTTCATCCTCATCCTTTCGAGCCTCAAGCTTTCTTACCTTGTATCCCTTGTTACAAAGTAAGTTTGTTTTTCGAATACATAGTTTTATACAGGGTTATCAACTTACATGATAGTTGGTTAACCATTTCTTGTAATACAACATCAATACTCCATGGAGTGCGGATTACCGCCCTAGTGGATGACTTGATGCTTTAGTTTCCGCATCTTTCAATACATGTAACTTTCAGTTTATATAATACAAGTTCATACCACCTCCATGGTTGGTTTTTGTTTATGCATACTCTTACTTTATATTTTATATATTGCTTTTGGTCTTTATATTATCTTTAATTCTCGCGACTTTATTTAAGTTCTTATACATCTCTCTTATAGATCTGTTAAGTCTCTTATACTTGTTTGTTCTCTTGTTATAGTACTCCGATCCTAACCCCTTTTATATATATATATATATATATATATATATATATATATATATATTATTTCTTCAGAAAAAAGAGTAATCATTTATTTATTTATTTATTATTTTTTTCGTAATATATAGCATCAAGTAGTGAAAAAAAGTGACCGATTTTTTTGGATCGGACTGTGTTAATCAAATTGAAGCCTTCACTCCTATAATAAGCCTCCTAGCCAAAGTAATTCACCAATAGCATTCGCCATTGCTCAAAATTCTACCTTAGCACTAGATCCAGCCATAACGGATTGTTTCTTAGTATGAACATTCACAAAATGACCGCCCACCAGCCTGAGATAGCTAGAGGTAGATCTTCCATCAATCAGCCTAATCTACAAAAGTATAAGCTTCCACTCACATTTTCTTATTTTAATAGAATTACATATCTTTCCCAAGACCAACTGTCAAGAATCGAAGAATACGATAAATCACCACTATCTCCATGTGAGACTCCTTAGGATCATGTATAAACTACCCACTACGTAAGAAATGTTAGGATGTGTGTGTGAGATAAAAAATGGAGTTTACTAACCTTCATTCCATTCAGCCTCATTTTCGATAGTATCCAAGTCTCTTTGAGATGATGGCTAAATTTGACTAGTCTGTTTCTCAATTCCCAGTTTTGGAACTGGTCCTCCCAATCTGGTTCTCAAGTCCACCTTGGAACTGAACTGGATTAGGAATCGATCACCCTTAGCTGTGATCTCATCTAGTGGTCGGATGATGTCCTTACTGCATCTTTTGAAAATTCATGGTTGATTTGTCTACATGAGAATATTCATAATGTTTTGATTACGAAGGATGAGATAGGAAGAGATCGACAAACCATTGACAGTGCTCTAGTTTCACGGAAAACATTCTGTTTCAGCGCTGAGCCTTTTACATGTGCAATCGCCCTGTACTTATTTGGTTCCTGAAGAATGTCATTCCTCAAAGACGAGGCATTGGTTCAAAATCAGCCTGGCTCTGCCGTTACTGCTGCTCATGCACCGGCCTACTTGGTGCAGACAAAGCTATGTCACCTGACGGTCTTGCAAGCGCGTTCAGTTCTTTACTCAGTACTTCTTTGGTGCTCAAGTTCAGCAAAAATTGTTCCCCTGGAGAGGTGCTTCCCATGATTGGGGATTGTCGCATCGCTCATATTTCTTATGGAAGGGAAGTCGGTTTTCGGCACGATAATCTACCAGCGTCCCTGTCCAGGAAGCCATTGACAGTTCTTGGTCAGCCTACAAATCTAGACGAATCCAAAATTACGGCACTTCGCTTGACTTCTCTCGCCAGCACCGATTCTCAAAGTAGGAATAGCAATCTCCCTGCTCTTGTGCCGGCTTAACCTTCTTGGCCACCGTGATAAACTTTGAATTCAAAAAATGCGGCAACCAACACGCCCGCTCATGCGCTCGGAACCAGGCTCGTCACCTCATTCGTCATGCTGCAGAGGCACGAAAGACATGTCTAAAAGAACCGGATACGCAAATCTCAGCAGCCACTCAAATGTAGATTTCGACCCAAAAACACAAGCATCGGTCTAATAAATTCAGCCCTTCTCGTAGCCGTTGAGTTTTACCTTATCTTCAAACATACGAATTGGGTCCGGCCCGGTTCTTGTCGGGCTCATCCAACATCCGGGCCCGGACCGGCATTTGAATGGATGGGGGGATGCGCGTGGCGAGCGCGCCGTCTGACTTTTTTTCGTAAGAGGGAAAGAGAGGAGAAGGGGGGAACCGTGAGCCGAACGGGCCCAGCAAAAAGTCCCTCCAAACTATTTGAATTTGAAAGAAAAACAAGAAAGGAGGAAGCGGAAAGAAGACACCTTTGTCTCCGTTCTCTCGTCCCGTTGTCTATAGCCTCGGATGGTATATAAAAGAAGAGGAAAAGGTAAGCATTAATTAAACTACTATTAAGTTGCGATTCGCTTGCAGTGTATATATGCAAAGAATCGCCGGATCAGACAGCAGCGTCCGTAGGCGCGCTTCCCCTGCGTTTCAAAATCCTAAAGAAAGCATTTAAAGACCAGCAGCACATAAATAAGATTTTACCCCAATTGTCAATCCCAGATCTTTCTCATTTTAAAAACCCTAACCCACCATTTGTCTTACCCGAATTCACAGGCAGATCATCTTTCTCTCGAGAAAGAACTCGCACCCGTTTCGAAAGGAGCGAGGCTTTTCCAGTTTTTTTCGTCTGTCCATAGTTTTTGAATATACCCAGGAGGAGTTCTTGATTTTTGGTACGAGGGTCGGTGTCAAAGGTCTCGGATTTGAACTGGGTCGGGGAGGAAATGGAGGACCAGTGTGATTCGGGAAGTGTTTCTGATCGGGCTTCGGCGTCGCCTAAATCACTTGTAAAGGTTGGATTTTTACTCATTTCCCCTCCTTTTGTTATCGTGGGATCTCTTCTTTTTTCTGTTTCCATATCGCTGATGCTGGCTTTATCAGTCGAGTGGGGAGAAGCGCCATCTGGTGGCTGAGGAGAAACATGAAGTTGCACGCAAGCGAGTCAAAATGCGGGATTTGGAATCCGTGTTGCGTCGCGGAGGTAGTCTTGTTCTCACTTTATTTTGTTATGTACTTGTTCTTTGAATTCAGTGGAGAGATGGGGATTCAAATTTAGGTCTCCATTTGAATGAAAAATCTCGTCTTTCTCTCTTCTTTTTTTTCTTCCAGTAGTAGTTTAATTTAATCCTCAACATACCTAACGGTCCAAGCTATTCTATAATGAGTTTCAAAATTACAGGATGCAAATTTTGCGCTTAAACTTGTAGATTGATTATGTAATGCTGCAGACCCTGAGTTCAACTGAATTGCATCTCCTCATTTAATTTATATAGAATTGAAGTTTTCTTTCTTTTTTCCTCTGTCGAAGAGGGTAAATGCTTATTGACCCAAAAAACCAAAATAACCAGGTTAAATGCTTAGGCCTGTGCATTTCGAAGTGTCATGACATGAATGAGAATATTGGAGATGTGCGGCGATGTTCATACTTATCACAGCATATGGAACTCAATGACTTTCTTTGCATTTTCCTCTATATCAAATGTAGAGATGTGGAGATTGACAGTGTTGTTACTTTTTTGGGAGGTTTTTTTAAATTTTGTGTGCATGATAGTGTACTTGATCTTCAAAATTTGATCCAGGAACTAACAACCATTCTCCAAAATCTGTGAAAGATGAGGGAGGCAAAATTTCCTCTCGCTGTGGTGAAGGACTAGGCACGTCCCAGGTAACCGAGGAGCCGGTCACCTCTATTATAGATGGTTCTCATGAAGATGAATTCGAAAGAAATATTTCCCCTGTGGAGGGTAATTGTAAGCCTGTACAACTTGATCTTAATACTGAAATTTGCTCCGCCAACAAATTGGAAAGTGATGTCAATTCTAAGCATACTGGAGAAACTAAGGAAACAGTCGAAGGCTCTTTGCTTAGACAGCATGAGACATCAAGTGATCATCATGCATACTCAAAGGGCCTTGACTTGAATCTCAATGCAGAAGACCTTTCCAGCACTGTGAATCTAAATCCATTTTACCCTTACAAGAATCTTGATCAGTTGAAGCCTGTAGATGCATCTGAGTGTGCTAGCTCAACTGGCCCATTGGAGGAGAAAGATTCATTGAGGCTTTGGAAGGAAATGAAGCAAAACGGCTTTCTCTCGTCCTCTCATGGGGGCATACCAATCCCGAAGCAACGCGGTAGGAAGAGTAAGAATGATATTCTAAAGAAAAAGCTGGAGCTTGCAAAGAAAGAACAGGTAGATAGGTTCACCAAGATTGCTGCTCCAAGTGGACTGCTCAATGAATTGAACCCAGGGATCATAAACCATGTCAGGAACAGAAAACAAGTCCATTCCATTATAGAGGCACTGGTGAGGTCAGGAAGGGCTGAAAATAGCCATGTCACGAATAAACACGGTGGTCATTCGAAAGGTGAAACGAAAGAAATTGGTTATGGCAAGGGGTTGGGATGTTCTGATAATTCAGGAGTGCCCCAGCTTTCTTATTCATCTGAAAATGTAGCTCCAAGTGCTTTACTTGAGAGAAAGCAGACCACCGGATTCCCCACGTTGATAATGAACAAGTCTTCAAATTTCATTTCAGAGAATGAAGAAGAAGATGGGGATCTGGGCATGGCAGGAGGATTGTGCACAAAGAATTTTGTCTCAAACGCCAACAGTTCTAGTCAGGATGATGGATTGGCACTGAGATTGTCATCAACAATGAGTAAAGCATCTGAGATTACTTTTATGTCCAACGAAGACTCAACTGCTTTTAGCAGTGTTACTTCACTTTCTGTTAAAGGTAAGCCTTTTATTGTACATGTTTGTTTCTCTGCTTGTTCTAGCGTTATTCTATGTTTTTTTTTTTTTTAGAGTTATTTCACGGTTCAGTTAATCTATCTTTATGGATGCTATCTCACAAATTTAACAATCTGTATCTTACTTCCGTGTTTTGTTTCTTTCTTTTTTACTTTCTCTCTCTTGGTGGGAATGGTTTTCTTATTAAATTATTTTGATGGATGGATCATTATGGATGATTCTGCTGTGAAGTTGGTTTTGCATGCCGTTGTCCAGTAAGCTCTGGGTAGTGAAGGGCCAAGCCAATTATTAATATGCACCTTGGATTTTACATTGCTGTAGTAGACAATTTAAAGATCATTTTAGCTGACAAATGTAAGTGATGTTTTTCAGCTGCAACTGTTGCTTCTCAATGGTTAGAATTACTGCATCAAGACATCAAAGGACGTCTAGCAGGTAATACCCCATTGCATGTAGTCGCTAGAGTAGGATTAGGATCGAAGTTGACTGATTTGTCTAACTAATGATGTACTCTCTCTAAATTGCAGCTTTGAAACGCAGTAAAAAGAGAGTTCAGGCTGTGATCAACACAGAATTACCTTTTCTAATACGAAAGGAATTCTCATCAAATCAAGAGAATAATCCTTACCTGACCAATAGTCCGATAGCTGACATGCACCTATCGAAATGGAGTACCCTCTTTGGTCAGATGGATAAAGCGCTTTGTGAAGAGGAGCAACAGCTTGTGAGTGGACAACATTCTTCCCGTTGATTGCAAATTTTTCATCAGGACTGATTGTGATTGGAACTTTTAGCGGTCAAGTTCCAACTCTACTATTGATAGCCTCTATGTGTCTAGCTGCATCATTTTAGTTCTGACTTCCTTTATTGTTTCTTTATGTGGTTTTTGACTTTTATGACTCGAGGACTGTATCTGATTAGCACCAGCGTCCCTTTTTCTTTTTGCGGATATATCATCTCTCATTTTTATGACTGTTTTACAAACTCCTCTCTCTCTCTCTCTCTCTCTCTCTCTCACAGTTGTGAAGATTAATTGTGTTTCATTATAAATTGGTTCGAACCGTATTTACTGTTGTCTCACTTTATGAATTTTCAGGAAATCTGGCTGAACCAAGTGAAAGAGATGCAATTGCATTGTGAACATGGCCTGCAACATGTCCAGTGGAATGCGCCTCACAGTTCGGAGAACCTGGGAGCTACAGATATTATCTCTAGGTAAATCTTTTAGTACAATTATTTACTAGCTCTTTTAGGGAATCCCATGCAGAGTTCCATGACACTTGTCTCTAACGGTTGTAAAGAACATGAATCAAGCAAACAGTTTGTCGGGTTATCATTACTGTTTCTAGAAGTCCCAGGCAGGTTCCACAAATTTTGGTATTCTTCTGTGTTTCCTGCAATGAACAATGCCCACAATGTATTTCCTTTTGTGAATTTTGTCTTAAAATCTGGGGTGAAAAGTGGTCAAATATCAGCGTTGATGGAAGTCTTAATGGCACTTCTTCCCCGTACTTTTGTCATGCAGTGTAATGCCCATGGTGCCTGTTTGTGATGGATGCTCTGATCTTGTATTATTTTGAGAATCTAGCATGCTTTTTGTTTGAAGCTGTATCTTCATAGGGAGTTTATAAGGGCAACGTTGGTCTAGTCTTCCACATAGAAGATTTCGGGATAGGTATTCCAAGAGCTGTCTTTTTACCATAAGCTGCAATTTTCTTGATTCAGACTACGATACTCGAGATTCTGTTGTTCTGTCCACTATGTTACACATGAAAGTAGTTTGTTTTTCCGTGAGATGCCTGGTAATTATTTTCTGTGTTTTGCAGATCTAACAAGCCAGACACGTCCGAGAGAGAATTAGCAGTTCGGGCAGCTGCAGCTTCCATCTATTCAACATGCAACTTTCTACTGGCAAAGGAGAACGTGTCCTGCTGTTGATGATTGATCTTCAAATAAAACTCTTCTTTCCTTTTTTTTCGTTCTTTTTGTATTTGTCCTTCGATCCCTAACTCTGCCCAGGTTATGTTCACTTCCTCTCGTGAACCGGCATTGGATTTCATCAAGTTGGGTGGGCTTTTTACTGACTATTAACGTAACAACAGCAATCTGGGTGACTAACTTCAGGGAGGTGTAGTGTTAGAAGCTGATATTGTTCGAAGGTCAGTCTGTACTGAAGTTTAGTAATACCCTAACAGTGTTCAAGCAATCTTGCTAGGAAGTTGAATGGACAAAGGAATCGAAATTGGATCTTCTTTTGTTGATGGAGGTCATCTTCTAACAGCTGAACTATTGTTCTCTTACATCCAGAGGTGGTTGTCAGCTCGAGATCTTTCTTAAGCAATACAATTTTTTAAAGTACTTTTTGCTCTTTATTGAATATTTATGACTCATGTAAACACTAATAGAATATAAATTTATATGTTCAGTAATCTCAGAAGCCTAGGATATTCTTTTTGGTTTTAAAATTGAAAAGATAAAAGCACATCTTTTTTTCTCAAGCATGCTCAAACAGGCTGACTGCAGGTGGTCCCAAGTTTTATCAGTAAGTCTCACAAGAGCAAAAGAGGAAAATCTCAAGTACCCTCTGAAGCTAAAACGTGACTAATCACAAATCATCGTCTTGACAAAACTTTATGTCAAAAAGCATACACCAGTTTTGTACTAGCATGCACACTAGCCAGTGGTCCTTACAGAACTAAAACCGACAAGAAGAAAAGATACCAGACAAAAAGATGTAGATACATGGGGCAAAATCAACCACATGAAATTTATATGTGCCAAGTCATTTAACTCTGTCGCATACACGGGCTGCAACAACGTACATGACCCAATTTGATACATTCTCTAGCAATAAATAAACTGCCTCGTGCCATGTACAGAGTACAAAGCCTCTCAAACGGAGGAATAGTATAAATTTTTCTTCATGTGTCACGTACAGAAGGCATGGGACTCTGCCAAAATTGCCGATTCTTCACATCAGTGCATCAATGAACTAGAGCCAATTTGAGGTCAGCTTGCATGACATTGCTTTTGAGGAAGAGTCATCTCGGACTTTGGCAAGTGATCGGTACTGCAATTTAACGCTCTCCGCGTTATCCAATGTTTTCACTACATACCTGTAAGGGAGCTCAACATGTCAATGAAGCAGCAACATGCAGGCAAGAGAATCTCGCTGTTATTTGAAGCATGGAACATTTTCCAAAAGAAAACGGTAGCATCTAGTATACATCAAGGTCCTCCTTTGAAGTGCTGAAGAACTTCGATGCTTGCTCTATATGCTTTTTAAGCAGAGAATTGATTGCAGATGCTTGGACTACGTGAGTATATCAAGTATGCACCAAACTGAAGAGGGGGAAAAAATATAACCAACCATCCATTTAAGCACTGTGTTGTTACGACTGCCTCACGTCCAACAAAGCGCTCTGGTGTCCTCTTGTTACCCTGAATCAATGTTCATCCGTTTAAGTTTGCTAAGGGCGTTTGCATCGCAAATAATAATCACTCACTTTCTAAAAGACCAAACCTTAATAATGACGCGATCAGTCACGGCAAATGGAAACTGCACACCTCTTCCTCTCATTGTATCCATGAGATTTGAGTCGCTGCAGTTACCTTTCTCCTGAACAAAAGAAGCACTCTTAGAAGAAAGGCAAGGGAACGTAAGGGAGAACTATACCAACGTACGAGCATCCAGAAACATAATTGACAAGTTAATCAACCCTAGAGAGTGCACAGATTGCATAACTTATGAAATATAAGGGTATTAAAAGACTAAAAATGAGATGAGGCCGGGAGCGGGCAGCAGGCAGTAATTTATGAAACTTATAAAAACAGAAATAGGACTTCCATACAGAACAAAACACAGGCAGCACCACATGCGATGCCCTTGAAGAATTCTATTGCATCGTGTCAAATATACAATGGAGACCGACCTGGTCCAATCTCTCTCTTCTCCTTTTGGTTGATCGGTGGAAGAGCAAGTCCTCTTCCCGGAGGAATGCCTGTATGGCAGCTCGAAGAGCTGCATGGAAGAAAAGATTTAAGAAAAAAAAAAAGACATAATCAAATTAATACCGAGTAGACACACTTTGACATCAAAAACAGTCTTATGCTATAGACTCAGTTCAGATGCAACTGCAATATATAGGCCCAAATATAGTGACACAAAGTACTACTTCAAGCCAATATTTCTTGTAGCAAATTGAATTTGAAGATGCACTCACACATTTCTCCCTTGACCAAACATAACATATATTCAGCATATCAGCTATATATTACGTCTTAACTTCCCATATAATATTGAGACTACATCAAATGATAATATACAACATAATGTCACATCCTTCCATCCACTGGATATTCAATGGCGTCAGATGAAAATTTAACATCTGGATGATAAATAAATCTCATGTTAGAACTTGCAAACATGGTAGTATGGTACACGGGTTAAGAACAAGTCATTCATGATCTAAAATTCTCCATACATTCGACGTACTTAGAAAAAACAGCTTGTACTTACAGAAATTAGGTAATATTGAGTCTTCTGATATCGACAGCTGACAAGAGGGACACGCTTTCTGAAGATGCATTATGCAAATCAAAATCACAATAGTTATTCAGCCACTGTAAGAACACTTGAACAACGAAAAAGTAAAAAAAAAAAAAAAAAAACATATGGTACAATAGACTGGAAGAAAGTCAAGAGTGATTTAGACAAGCTCACATGGAAGGTACCATATACCACATCGTGTTTTAGTGAAGGATTGTATTTTAATATGGACTAATGTGCATAAACACCAGAAAAATACAATCTCCATTCCTTTTATCCCAAATATATTAGGGTTGTGAAGAATAGGCAATAGACAAGATATATTGCTTGAATCACTGTCCTCAATCAAGGAACGGAGTGGGCATCCGAGGTTGGGCAAATCAGAAGACACTTTGCTGTCAAGGAATAACAGCTTACGAGGTAAAAACACTTCGATGAGAAATGCCTATGGTAATAACAGCTGTTACAGAAGCAGCTTGGAATGACACTTGCATGTGTCAACTCCTGAAAACCATAATGCGCTGGTAAGTGCATGAGTAGAATTTTGATTTAACCTAGCAATCTTGAAAAATCCCTGCTACTTCACAATGTGCTTAAGAAACTCTGCTTCTCAGTTGTGTTTATCCATGGACAGATTGCATGCAGGTTGAGATGATTGTCATGCTAAAGGATCCTGGTTGGAAGAGAGGTATAGACATTGAAGCGAGCAAAAATGGCGTGTTATTGTGGATGCACATGAATGTATACAACAAAGTCAAGCTTTTCAGTTCTACCATAAAGTTAACTTGTCAGTATCCAAACAACATAGAGTACACAACAATCTTTAACTTCCAACACCGGCACCCAAATGTCAGACTATAAGAAACCTAGATTGACGAAATATTCCAAAGAGTATGGCCTAGCAAACAATTATGGAACTCAAATGTGGATGATACATAACACAACAACTACCTATAAAGGTTAAACATAGGGAAAGGTGTGGAAAAGAATGGGTCTTGCCAATGCAACATCATTATTTGCCAATGTCTTATGCATGCTAAGTCAAAAAAGGAAATTCCTGTAAATCAGTTCCCAGACTTAATAGTCCTATCTTATTCCAAGAAAGCCATTCCAACAATCCTATCTGCAATCCATTTCAGAGGAGAGACTCATTAAGTCCCCATATTATCCCATGTGTCAGTATGTTTCAAACTCCAATTAAGATCTCAATCAAAATATGGATACCAAAATATTGAAGAACCCACCATCTTAATTACATGTTGTATTCCACCACCTCCAAAGGAATGTCCACATGGCAAAATCATTGCATCATCCATAAGAGCTCCCCTGCGTTTTTTAAATGAGATGATCACACAAGATTTTCACAAAAAATATGAATTAGAAAATAGAGAACGACCAACAAAAGATCCCAATCTATAATCAACGTCAGAGATCTTTAAAGGGAATTACACAGAGAGGTGATACATCTTCACTCTGATCCCATGCTTTTAGCAAGAGGTACATTCCTTACAGTTTTCCTATCGGAACGGATTACAATTGTTCAGACACAAGTTCACAGCAGAAGAGGATTGCTGGTATACATGCAAGTGCTAGATCATAGACTTGTTTGGGTTTCAGAAAGTAGAGATGAATGATGTATCAGTTGTTCCATTTGGCAATTGACATCTTAAGTATAACCTAACTTGTACCAGAGAAACTGAATACGAAAAGCCATGATCTTTCATCTGGAATATGCATAATAACTTCCATGTCCAAGCAAGAGACCACTATTTCACATGAATCTCCATCATCATCCAGGAACCTACATATACCTAGTCCATAAACTGGGTAATCAGCCTAGCTTTTCAAAAACAAAGTAAGAACAACATCTCGATTATTAATAATTTTCTCATCACATGCACAATGACCAACCCCAATCAAACTAACCACCCGAAGAAAGGAAATAAAGCTCTTCTGCCACATAAATAAGCCAGGATAAATGGCTCCAACATCGAACTTACGTCAAAGGGTCCGAGAAGATGTCTCTCAATGAATCTCCTGAATCATTGGTTAACACACCATCCTTTCTTCCGCTAAACCCGCAACTACTGTCCACAGCTACCACATCCTTCTGTCCTCTACCAGATCCTTCTCCTCGCAGAAAATTTGAGTAATACAAGTCACCGTCCGGCTCCGCAATAGTGACCGCATTCTCGAAATTCCCAATTCGCAATCGCTGCTGATGAATCTCGCCACAGCTCCCTCTCACGTCACTCCCGATTTGTCCACAGTTGCCATCGTTCACTATAACTACTTCTCTACCAGACCCTAGAAGAAGCACAAAAAACAAAAAAGCACCACTCACGATCAACACAGTAAAGGAATAAAAAAAGCTCCAAACTTGAGAACTTCAAGTGATACAAGCTCGAAACTTGGAAACCCTCTCAGTCACTTACCGAATAAAGGCCCGAACTTCGTCTTCCCATTGCTTAATTTGATCACCCCACCACCGCTATTGCCTTTGTTGTTACTACCACCGCCGTCCTTGTTACTATTCGCACCATCCCGAGCCCTGTTCGATTCCCCACCAAACCCTACAAATCCCCCCTCCTCCTCTTCCTCCTCCTCCTCCTCGTCCGCCTCATCGTCATCCTCGTCCTCCTCGTCGTTGCCCTCCGAGCCATCGGCGCTCGAGTCGTTGTTGTCGGACCAATTCCGCGGCCCGCCGCCCGCGTCGGGGCGGGGGTCGTTCGCATACTGTCCGTGCCGGAACTCGGCGGGCTGGGGATGCGTCTGCTGCGGCTGCGGCGGCGGCGGCGGAGGCGGGGGTGGGGAAGTAGCGGGATTCGAGGAAGGAGGAGGGGATTTCGCGGGGCTTGGGGACCGGGTCGCCGCCAACGACCCGGTTCGGCGGGGCGGGGCCGGAGAAGCGGAGGGCGGGGTCGTCCTGGAAGAGGAGCTGCGAGTTGAGGCCGGCCGGAGGCGGGACCAGCCCCATTTCGTCGCCGGACATTTTCATCCGCTAGAGACTAGAGAGAGAGAGAGAGAAAGAAAGAGAGAATCGCTGGTTCTTCTTCTTCGTCTTCTTGAGACCGAATTTGCAGGCGAAAGAAGAAGCTTGGGCAAGCTCGGGGATGGTGGCGTCAGCTAATTGAAGAAAAAAAAAATGATCTTTTTTCGCGGGGAAGAGAGAGAAGAGAGAGAAAGGGCCTGGAGATTCCACGTTGTCGCGGCTATCGGAGCGTCTTTTTTTTTTTTTTTAAGGTCGTTTCCTTTCTCGACCGCCGTCAGATATTAATTGAGAAAAAAACAGAGGCGATCGACTTCGTCCGTTGAAATTTTGTATCATAGTTACGAGAAAAAGACTGTAAAGATTAACGACCCGTTGTGATCCGAGGATCCGTCCGACCATAAAATTATCTTCCTTTTGGCTCGCGTATGCATCGGTAATTATCCAAAATTCACTTATATAGAGATATGTAAAAGAATTGAAATCGTCCGAACCGCCTGAAATTAGTGGATACCAGTTCGATTATCAATTCTAAGTGTGGAACTGCCTACTCACCCACAAGGACTGGACCAAATATATAAAAAAATTATTTAATTTTTAAGAAAAAGTTTAATCAAAAAAATTTTAAAAAAATGAAAATCCTAAAATCGCTAATCTGAAATTCAACATCCATTAACTAAGTATTTGTCTTATCCCACTCTCATCTCATATGAGTCATCTTCTTATCTCTCATTCATGGTCTTAACTCTCAAGTTTAACGTCCATCAACTCGTAACGACGTTGGTTCTCAACTATTAATATGAGTTCAATTCTTTTACTACTATTGCAATTAAGAATGTGGAAGTTCTTTATTTTTTTGCTTTACTTTGACTTGTCGAAAAGTGTTATACTAAGTGCATTAAACTTGATGGGACCGATTCTATGTATCCACCCGGAAATCAAACTGAGTTAGCGATTCGATTCTTAGGTAGATTCATGGAACCAACATGCCGTTCTCAATTTTAATTTTTCAAAACTAGTTCTTCGTGGGTAGTTTCCAATTTCAATACGAGAACCGCTTACTTGGACCATGCTCATATCAAAATGGAACAAGCTTTTTTATAAATGTGTGTTGAAGCACATTTTAATATTGAAAATATTTTGTTAATAAATATCCGAGTAAATGAAATTGCTATGATCGGTATATACGTAGTTACTGCATTGAAAATGAAAATATATTCCTTATTAGGCGTAAGGAAGGACTCGGAGGGCGGGGAATTCGTGCCCCGCTGAGGCGACGCACTGAATTGGGGAATTTTTCTCCATAAAAAAATGACCGCAACGCATACGGCGGAGATGAGGCTAATAATTGCCTCACCTTTTCTTGCGAATCCATCATGTGCATTATTTTTTAAAAATATATATTTTTGAAATTGGTGATAGAAAGGGAAAATGTCACAATTAGTCCCTGAAGTTTTATGCAATGTTCAATTTCGTCCATGTATTTTCTATTGGT
The DNA here is from genome assembly GCA_017140595.1 of Eucalyptus curtisii. Lineage (NCBI taxonomy): Eukaryota > Viridiplantae > Streptophyta > Magnoliopsida > Myrtales > Myrtaceae > Eucalyptus > Eucalyptus curtisii. The sequence goes on from CM029503.1 coordinate 11,740,582, forward strand.
CCTTCCGTTACTTTTTTTCTTCTTCTTCTTCTTCTTCTTCTTCTCTCTTCCCTCCCCCGGCCATGGCGGAGTCGGCAGAGGGAAGCCGGCGTCCGGCGAGGGTCGCCCTTGCCAGATCCGGTGAGGGCGGCCCCGCGCCGACGCCGCAAGGGTGGCCCTCGCCCGACGCTAGCGAGGGCGGCCCTCGCCTGCATCGGCCGACCGCATGGCTCCTCCACCAAGTCTGTACTTCCTCAGCCTCCCTCTTCTCTTCTCACTACAGCTCCAGTGATGCTAGGACCCAATCCCCCCGCCCCGGCTTCTAACCTCGGCCTCCCTTCGTCGGCACCACCACGATCCCCTCCGGCCTCTGCGCTCCCCGTGGCGCGACTGCGAACCCAAGAACTCGGCGGCGGCCCTCGCATTTGGCGAGGGCACGATCGGCAAGGGCGGCTCGCGCCAACGAGGGCCGCCCCCTGGCGGCATCGGGCGAGGGCCGCCCTTGCGGTGTCGGGCAAGGGGTGCCATCGCCGATTTGGCAAGGGCGACCCTCGCGAACGACGGCTTCCCTCCGCCGGCTCCGCCATGGCCGGCGGAGGAAGAGAGAAGAAGAAAAAAAAAAAGAAAAAAATATTAAAAAGATAAAAAGATCAAAATGCCCCCATTCCGTTAAGTTTAACTAACGGAAAGTTAATGGAAGGATGAAATTGATCAATTTTCAAATAGTTAGGGATTAAATCGGACATTTATTGATAATTCAAGGATCAAATTGAGCCAATCAAAAGCACATGGACGAAATTGAACATTACATAAAATTTCAGGAACTAATTGTGATATTTTCCCGAGATAAAAAGTTATTATTATTATTATTATAATAAATGATCGTAAAAGTAACCTATCCTTCGTACAAGTCTTGCTTTTGCAAGAGATGTGAGCATGGAAAGTTGCCTAGGCAAAAGCTATGGAGGGGCGTCTGTTCATGTACAAACCATCCAATTTTTCAACTGCCGTCTAATGCAATCCAATGCTTGTGACAAGTGAGGCAAGATTTTCTGCAAAAAAGGGAATCCAAAATTGCAATGCGCGATGCTTCTAATTCAAATCTAGTATGTTAACGCATGACTGAGTCAACATGCATTAGATTCTTGTTAGTTTTGGCGAAATTTTGCAGTATCATAACTAAGTTTTAAAAAGCTAAACTTTTAGTTTTGGTATATTAACAAGGTATTAGACGGCAGTAGAAAAATTCGATGCTCTCCTGCAAATGTTAATAGTCAAAGTCAACCCTTTGGCCGGTCCCCCCGAGTTTAGCTTTTTAAAACTTAGTTATGATACTGCAAAATTTGGCCAAAACTAACAAGAATCTAATGCATGTTGACTCAGTCATGCGTTAACATACTAGATTTGAATTAGAAGCATCGCGCATTGCAATTTTGGATTCCCTTTTTTGCAGAAAATCTTGCCTCACTTGTCACAAGCATTGGATTGCATTAGACGGCAGTAGAAAAATTCGATGCTCTCCTGCAAATGTTAATAGTCAAAGTCAACCCTTTGGCGGGTCCCCCGGTTCGGACGCTACGATGCAATATCTGCCGGCTTCCCCATGGCGACCGGGTCCGAAAGGGGAGCGCTCTGCGACACTGCGGAAACGCCCTTTTTAGCAGAGACGGAGGAAGGTCTTCTTCATGGTTTTGTCTTCTGTTTCAGCGTCCAAGGCGAAGTTCTTCCTGAGACGACACGGTCGCCGAATCATGCGCTCCAAGAAGCTGCGGTGTTATTGGATCCTCGTGGGGCTGTTGTTGGTCGTGATTCTCGGCTCATGGAATGTCTCTTCCATGAAGCTTCTCGAAGCGGAAGGAATCGAAGCGGCTGTATATAATTTGCCTTTCTTGTTTTGCTTTGTTTGCTCCTTCTTGATCAAGTCCTTTTCTGATCGAGGATCGAATGGCGTCGCGAAAGCAGGTTCCACAAGATGGCTCGGATAAACCGAGCTCCGAGGTGGCCCGGCAGATGTTGGATTCGAGCGGTGATGGTGAGAACTGTTCGCTGGTGCCGCTGTCCGGGGCTTGTGAAGGGAAGAAGTTGACTGCATGTTTCGAAAATGGTAAAATGAAAAGGAGGCCTAACTTCTCTCTCTGCAGATTAATTTCAGTACTCAAGAATGCTCTCAAGCCTCTCGTGTGGATTTTGTTCTTAGCAGAATCGATGTGTGGCGAAACGATTCAATCGCTTAAGCGAATCATTGCTCAGCCATCGGCATCGTCATTATAGAAGTCGGAGACTCTGAAAATTTATGTGGAAAGGATATGATTCAGCTGATCCTTTCATTTGCAGGTAGGAACGGAACATTTCTTGTAATCCGGAACGGCGGAGAGTCTCCTCTGAAAGTGAACGTGAGCTTCTCGCCTGCTAACAATATCACTATCGATGAAATTCAAGCAGCGCAACAAAAGAAGGCGAGCGAGCTCCTGTACCTTCTTCATGCCTTACGTGATTGTCAAGTTGCCATCTTCGTTATGATATAATGAAATGCTGTGATTTGTTTCAGGTCAATATCACCGCGTATGTCGGAGGAAGTTCTTCAATCGTGTTGGATGGAGAAGGGGTTTGCGTCGTGGACACGGTATAAACATGCTATTTTCTCCGATCAGCAATGCCTCGAGCATTGAATTCGTTTTTGGTTTTGGAAGGGCGTGTGGTTGTTTGATTCGGAGTGTTTCTGTCAACGCCAGGTCTCTCCTTCGCCTTCTCGCCCTTCAATTACGTCCGGATCAGATAAAGGGATCTTCCACGTCCCCGATACTCCACCGGCTTCGAACGCATTGCGAAAGCAGGTTTCACAAGATGGCTTGGATAAACCGAGCTCCGAGGTGGCCCCGCAGATGTTGGATTCGAGCGGTGATGGTGAGAACTGTTCGCTGGTGCCGCTGTCCGGGGCTTGTGAAGGGAAGAAGTTGACTGCATGTTTCGAAAATGGTAAAATGAAAAGGAGGCCTAACTTCTCTCTCTGCAGATTAATTTCAGTACTCAAGAATGCTCTCAAGCCTCTCGTGTGGATTTTGTTCTTAGCAGAATCGATGTGTGGCGAAACGATTCAATCACTTAAGCGAATCATTGCTCAGCCATCGGCATCGTCATTACAGAAGTCGGAGACTCTGAAAATTTATGTGGAAAGGATATGATTCAGCTGATCCTTTCATTTGCAGGTAGGAACGGAACATTTCTTGTAATCCGGAACGGTGGAGAGACTCCTCTGAAAGTGAACGTGAGCTTCTCGCCTGCTAACAATATCACTATCGATGAAATTCAAGCAGCGCAGCAAAAGAAGGCGAGCGAGCTCCTGTACCTTCTTCATGCCTTATGTGATTGTCAAGTTGCCATCTTCGTTATGATATAATGAAATGCTGTGATTTGTTTCAGGTCAATATCACCGCGTATGTCGGAGGAAGTTCTTCAATCGTGTTGGATGGAGGAGAAGGGGTTTGCGTCGTGGACACGGTATAAACATGCTATTTTCTCCGATCAGCAATGCCTCGAGCATTGAATTCGGTTTTGGTTTTGGAAGGGCGTGTGGTTGTTTGATTCGGAGTGTTTCTGTCAACGCCAGGTCTCTCCTTCGCCTTCTCGCCCTTCAATTACGTCCGGATCAGATAAAGGGATCTCCAACGTCCCCGATACTCCACCGGCTTCGAATGCAGCCAGTTTTGCTGATGTCAGAAAGTGTTTGGCACCGTCCAAGAGTTGCTTAGCGAAGAACTTGACTGCCTGCCTCCATTACAATCGCGACGGTACGAAATAGTTCTCTGCACTTCTCATCTTGATCTCAATGTGACATTATAGGCCTGGACTTGATCTAGAATTTATTCTGCCTAAATTGTCAAGGAGATCCTCAAAACACTCCATTCTCTCTGTTTATTGCAGCTACAATGGAAACTTCACTTTTAGTCCAGAATGGTGGAGAGATGAATCTGACGGTGAACATCACCTTGTTACGGGGTAATATCAGTCTCGTTTTACCTTACCAACAGTGGGAGACGGTAAGCTCCGATGGCTTTCACATTCTCTTCTTGAAAACTTCGATCCGATACGGCATGAACCCGTGGCACACTCTTACACATTAGGCAGGCTCTTCTCTTGATGCGCCATATTCTTGTGATTTGCATATTAGGTAAACGTGACAGACCAAGTTAATGCAAATACTTCAATACAACTCAGTGCTGAAGAGTGGAATTGCGTGGTCGACGTGGTCTCAGAAAGCAACTCTCCAAAGCAGTTCTCTTCTTGTGCATGCGCCCCTCTTTTCGCTTCGAAAGTGGTGATTCTGGCGGCGGCGGTGATTCTGGTGGCGTTGGCGTTGGCGTTGGCGTTGGCGTACCGGAAGCTGCAGGGGGTGATTCTGGCGGTGTTGGCGTTGGCATACCGGAAGCTGCAGGGGGTGGTGGCCGCACGCAGGGGTTACGAGCAGCTCCGGATGGGCACGGTGAACACGAACTCCATCACAGGAAGAAGAGTCGAAAGAGCAGGAAAAGGCTGGGATCAGAGCTGGGGCGATGAGGATTGGGATGAAGAGAAGGGAGTGAAGTCACCAGGGAGCGTGCAGAAAGGGAATCTCCGTGTAAAAAGCACTAAAGATGATTAGTAGCCATGATTTTTACTAGCTTTGTTAATTATGTCTTAATGATCATGACTTTGGTCCATCCATGATCTGGGTTGTACAAACTTTGAATGGGGGGGTTTTAATATTCTTGGTTCCTATCGGACTTTTTTCTTTTTTCATACAATCCGTATTCAAGTAGCATATATAGGTATGACCGAGATTTTCAGGGTCGAGCAGATGAACAATTTAGAGTTGCATTGCGATGTAGGCTGATGAGGTTAAATAATAGACGCGGTTATAAGAATTTCATTAGCGGCTTTTAGTGACCTCATCATATACTTTTATTGAATTACTAAATGGGTTTATCAAAGTAACTTGACCTATTGTAGGTAATTATCTATGTAAATAATCTCGTGCGACGTGCTATCATTGAAAGCGATCCAGTGCTAAAAGGTCGTTCATGATCTTCTTGCGGTTACGACACAATACATGAAGCGTGTCTTTGTTGATAAGTATCTCGAGGCCCTAATGGAAAATAGAAGTAACGGCTAACAAGATATTCTGAAAACATAAAGAGGCATATTTTTTAAGAAATTCAAATTGGAAAATTTTTATTTTTTCATGAAATTTTTTTTTTTTTTTTTGGATCGAAACAAAGATATCATTTCATTAAACTCGAGTCCAACTACAAGAAAAAAGGGACGTCAAAACATAGGATTTCCCAAAAAGAGAGGGGAGCCCAGTTTGGGGGAAGGCCTTCTGTCTAGAAGAGGCCTTTTTAACTAATAGTGTATCCGTCCGTTGTATATGCTCGTTTTAGAAAAAAAAAAAACACAAAAAAAATATTGTAATTCTTCCACTTTCCATAAAAAGAAAAAGGGAAGGTTCGTTAGTTAGAGTGCGTTTAAGAACGCTTCTATTCTCGAAAATAATTTTTAAGTATTTTAAATCGTTTAATAACTATTCAAAATTTCAATTCCCGCAATAAAATTACGTTTTCTACTCCAAATCATTTTATTTTAATTTTTAAATAATTTTATTACTTTTTTTTTTTTTTTTTTTTTTTTCTCTCTTTCTTCTATTTTTTTTCTTCAAGTGGCCAGCGACCTCACCGGAGCGTCGCCGGCCCTCGTCGGCCGAACCTCGCCGGCAGCTGAGCGAGGGTCTCGCAAGGCCAAGCCTTGGCGGTGGCCAGGCGGGCCAAGAAAGGCTGCCACGTAAATAAGTCAGGATAAATGGATACAACATCGAACTTACGTCAAAGGGTCTGAGAAGATGTCTCTCAATGAATCTCCTGAATCATTGGTTGACACACCATCCTTTCTTCCGCTAAACCCGCAACTACTGTCCACAGCTACCATATCCTTCTGTCCTCTACCAGATCCTTCTCCTCGCAGATAATTCGAGTAATACAAGTCACCGTCCGGCTCCGCAATAGTGACCGCATTCTCGAAATTCCCAATCCGCAATCGCTGCTGATGAATCTCGCCGCAGCTCCCTCTCGCGTCACTCCCGATTTGTCCACAGTTGCCATCGTTCACTACAACTACTTCTCTGCCAGACCCTAGACGAAGCACAGAAAACAAAAAAGCACCACTCACGATCAACACAGTAAAGGAATAAAAAAAGCTCCAAACTTGAGAACTTCAAGTGATACAAGCTCGAAACTTGGAAACCCTCTCAGTCGCTTACCGAATAAAGGCCCGAACTTCGTCTTCCCATTGCTTAATTTGATTGCCCCACCACCGCTATTGCCCTTGTTGTTACTACCACTGCCGTCCTTGTTACTATTCTCATCATCCCGAGCCCTATTCGATTCCCCACCAAACCCTACAAATCCCCCCTCCTCCTCCTCCTCCTCGTCGTTGCCCTCCGAGCCATCGGCGCTCGAGTCGTTGTTGTCGGACCAATTCCGCGGCGCGCCGCCCGCGTCGGGGCCGGGGACGTTCGCATACTGTCCGTGCCGGAACTCGGCGGGCTGGAAATGGGTCTGCGGCGGCGGCGGGGGGGTGGGGAAGTAGCGAGATTCCAGGAAGGAGGAGGGGATATCGCGGGGCTTGGGGACCGAGTCGCCGCCGACGACCCGGTTCGGCGGGGCGGGGCCGGAGAAGCGGAGGGCGGGGTCGTCCTGGAAGAGGAGCTGCGAGTTGAGGCCGGCCGGAGGCGGGACCAGCCCCATTTCGTCGCCGGACATTTTCATCCGCTAGAGACTAGAGAGAGAGAGAGAGAGAGAGAGAAAGAGAGAGAGAATCGCTGGTTCTTCTTCTTCGTCTTCCCGAGACCGAATTTGCAGGCGAAAGCAGAAGCTCGGGCAAGCTCGGGGATGGTGGCGTCAGCTAATTGAAGAAAAAAAAATGATTTTTTTCGCGGGGAAGAGAGAGAAGAGAGAGAAAGGGCCTGGAGATTCCACGTTGTCGCGGCTATCGGAGCGTGTTTTTTTTTTTTTTTTTTTTTTTTTTTTTAAGGTCGTTTCCTTTCTGGACCGCCGTCAGATAATAACTGAGAAAAAAACAGAGGCGATGAACTTATTTTTTTTTGGACAAGAGAGGCGATGAACTTCGTCCGTTGAAATTTTGTATCATAGTTACGAGAAAAAGGCCGTAAAGATTAAAGACCCGTTGTGATCCGAGGATCCGTCCGACCACAAAATTATCTACCTTTTGGCTCGCGTATGCATCGGTAATTATCCAAAATTCACTAATAGAAGGATATGCAAAAGAATTGGAATCGTCCGAACCGCTTGAAACGGATAGATACCGATCCGATTCTTAGTCCTGTCTACCCACAAGGACGGACCAAATATAAAAAATATTTTTAATTTTTAAGAAAAATTTCTAATAAAAAAATTTAAGAAAAATGAAAATCCTAAAATCTCTAATATGAAATTCAATATCCATTAACTAAGTATTTGTCTTATCCCACTCTCATCTCATATGAGTAATTTTTTTATCTCTCATTAGAGGTGGCAAAATGGGTCTTAGAACCATATATGACCCATTTAAATCATAAATGAATCATAAATGAATCATATATGGGTCACTCATTTTTTGATAGAAAGTAGTTAAATGAGTTTAACAATTAAAAATTTAAGATAGGTGGGTCTTAAATGGATTGATTTAGAATCCATTTTAAATCAAAACCTCACAATCTCTCTCTTCCTTCTTTAACTTTACAAAAATATTTTTTTTTTTATAAAAATCGTTATTTTTTTATTATAATTTTCTTTTCTTTTTTTTTTCCTTTTTTTTTTCTTTCTTCTTCCTCCTTCTGGTGGCCGGCACGACGATGGCTGGTGATCGGCCAGGTGAGCCTTGAGCCTCGTTGATCTGGCGAGACTCGAACTCCCCGGCGTCGGGCGAGCTCGAGCTCGCCGGATCCGGGTGAGGCGGAGGCCTCGCCGACGTCCGATGAGCCTCGAGCTCGCCGGCGTCGGCAAGCCGGCGAGCTCAAGGCTCGCGCCGTGGCCGGCCACCGGCCACGACGATGGCCGGCCGTCGGCCACGACGATGGCCGACCGTCGGCGATAGAAGAAGAAGAACATAATTAAAATTCAATTTTTTAAAATAATTATTTTAAAAATTACAAAATTTGTCCATTAAATTTGTGTTATATAAAACTATTTTAGTAATACCATTTTTAAATATATATATATACATATATGTATATGTATATATATGTATAAGAAATAGTTTAGTTAAATTGGATTAGGAATGGGTCGAGTATAGGTCGGGTCGGGTATGGGTCAAAAAATTTGCACTGCAATAAATGGATCATAAACGAATTAAATGGGTCGATTTGGGTTGGACCATTTATAACCCGACTCAAACTCGACCCGACCGACCCGTTTAACGGGTCTATCTCTCATTCACGGTCTTAACTCTCAACTTTAATGTCCATCAACTCACAACGACGTCAGTTCTCAACTATTAATATGAGTTCAATTCTTTTACTAATATTGCAATTAAGAATGTGGAAGTTCTTTATTTTTTTGCTTTACTTTGACTTGTTGGAAAGTATTATACTAAGTGCGTGAAACTTGATGGGACCGATTCCATGTATCCACCCATAAATCAAATTGAGTCAGCGATTCGATTCTTAGGTAGATTCATGGAACCAACATGTTGTTCTCAATTTTAATTTTTCTAAACTAGTCCTTAGTGGGCGGTTCCTAATTCCAATACGGGAACCGCTCATTTGGACCATGATCATTTCTATTATCAAAATGGAACGAGTTTTTTTTTATAAATGTGTGTTGAACCGCATTTTAATATTGAAAAGATTTTGTTAATAAATATCCGAGTAAATGAAATTGGTGATAAAAAGTATTATTATTATTATAAAATATGATCGTAAAAGTAACCTATCCTTCGTATAAGTCTTGCTTTTGCAAGAGATGCGAGCATGGAAAGTTGCCTAGGCAAAGCTATGGAGGGGTGTCTGTATATGTACAAACCATCCAATTTTTCTACTGCCGTCTAATGCAATCCAATGCTTGTGACAAGTGAGGCAAGATTTTCTGCCAAAAAGGAATCCAAAATTGCAACGTGCGATGCTTCTAATTCAAATCTAGTATGTTAACATATAACTAAGTCAACATGCATTAGATTCTTGTTGGTTTTGGCGAAATTTTGCAGTATCACAACTAAGTTCTAAAAATCTAAACTTTTAATTTTGGTATGTTAACAAGGTATTAGAGCCAAAGTCCACCCTAGGCTATTTAGGATGAGAGAGGCTCATGGTGCGTCAATTTCACATGCCGTTCTCAGTCCGATTTGCATATGAAATCGGGTATTAAAGTATTCCCTAAGTTGTCAAAAGAGAACATGGATTATATTTGTACATTAAACACCCTCCCTCATGTTTAGATTAGATTTCATCCTAAAATCAAAACATGAAAATATATAATAGGGGACTTAAATATAACTCTGAAAATATCTAAATTCAAGGTCTCCATCAATATGCTGAGAAATTTAACTCAAAAGTTTAAGTTATAAAAATAAATTTGTATATATTTCGATAACAGAGTTAGAGATCTCAAGTTCAATTCTTCGTACCCCATCTCAACCATTCATTGGATCGGGTTGGGACGCTCAAGGCTTTCATCGTTGAACCGATTTTCACGCCACGAGAAAAGTTAAGTTGTGGAAATTCATCTTGCACCCTGCTCTAGTAACTTAGAATTTTCTTTTGTCGCGACTGCTTTATCGCACCTGACATATCACATACATCCAGAAAGTGCACCTTCATTCTCCGTAGAATTTCGACCAAAAAAAAAAAAAAAAAAAAAAAAATTCTCCGTAGAATTGGATGCTCTCCTGCAAATGTCAATAGTCAAAGTCAACCCTTTGGCGGGTCCCCCCGTTCGGACGCTACGATGCAATATCTGTTTCCCCATGGCGACACTGCGGAAACGCCCTTTTTAGCAGAGACGGAGGAAGGTCTTCTTCGTGGGTTTGTCTTCTGTTTCAGCGTCCAAGGCGAAGTTCTTCCTGAGACGATACGGTCGCCGAATCATGCGCTCCATGAAGCTGCAGCGTTATCGGATCCTCGTGGCGCTGTTGTTGGTCGTGATTCTGTGGCCATGGGGCAGTGCGTCTCTCGTCTCAGGGAATGGCTCTTCCAGCGAACAGTTCTCACCATCACCGCTCGAATCCAACATCTGCCGGGCCACCTCGGAGCTCGGTTTATCCAAGCCAGCTTGTGAAGGGAAGAACTTCATTGCATGTGTCGATAATGGTAAAAAATGAAAAGGAGGCCTAACTCCTCTCTCTGCAGATTAATTTCAGTACTCAAGAATGCTCTCAAGCCTCTCGTGTGGATTTTGTTCTTAGCAGAATCGTTTAGGCGAATCATTGCTCAGCCATCGGCATCGTCATTATAGAAGTTGGAGACTCTGAAAATTTATGGGCAAAGGATATGATTCAGCTGATCCTTTCATTTGCAGGTACGAACGGAACATTTCTTGTAATCTGGAACGGCGGAGAGACTCCTCTGAAAGTGAACGTGAGCTTCTCGCCTGCTAACAATATCACTATCGATGAAATTCAAGCAGCGAAACAAAAGAAGGCGAGCGAGCTCCCGTACCTTCTTCATGCCTTATGTGATTGTCAAGTTGCCGTCTTTGTGACGATATGATGAAATGCTATGATTTGTTTCAGGTTAATATCACCGCGTATGTCGGAGGAAGTTCTTCAATCGTGTTGGATGGAGGAGAAGGGGTTTGCGTCGTGGACATGGTATAAACATGCTATTTTCTCCGATTAGCAACGACTTGAGCATTGAAAACTTCGACCCGATATGGCATGAACCCGTCGCACACTCTTACACATTAGGCAGGCTGTTCTCTTGATGCGCCATATTCTTGTGATTTGCTTATTAGGTAAACGTGACAGACGAAGTTGGTGCAAGTCCTTCAATACAACCCACTGCTGGAGGGGTCTCAGAAAGCAACTCTCCAATGCAGTTCTCTTCTTCTGCATGCGCCGCTCGTGTCGCTTCGGGAGTGGTGATTCTGGCGATTCTGGCGGCGTTGGCGTTGGCGTACCGGAAGCTGCAGGGGGTGGTGGCCGCACGCAGGGGTTACGAGCAGCTCCGGATGGGCACGGTGAACACGAACTCCATCACAGGAAGAAGAGTCGAAAGAGCAGGAGAAGGCTGGGATCAGAGCTGGGGCGATGAGGATTGGGATGAAGAGAAGGGAGTGAAGTCACCAGGGAGCGTGCAGAAAGGGAATCTCCGTGTAAAAAGCACTAAAGATGATTAGTGGCCATGATTGTTACTAGCTTTGTTAATTATGTCCTAATGATCATGACTTTGGCCCATCCATGATCTGGGTTTTACAAAATTCGAATGGGGGTTTTAATATTCTTGGTTCCTATCGGATTTTTTTTTTTTTTCATACAATCCATATTCAAGTAGCATATATAGGTATGATCGAGATTTTCAGAGTCGAGAAGATGAACAATTTAGAGTTGCATTGCGATGTAGGCTGACGAGGTTAAATAATAGACACCGTTATAAGAATTTCATTAGCGGCTTTTAGTGACCTCATCAACATACTTTATTGAATTGCTAAATGGGTTTATTAAAGTAACTTGACCTATTGTAGGTAATTATCTATGTAAATAATCTCGTGTGACGCACTTTCGTTGAAAGCGATCCAACGCTAAAAGGTGGTTCTCTGCTTGCGGTTACGACACAATACATGAAGCGTGTCTTTGTTGATAAGTGACTCGAGGCCCTAATGGAAAATAGAAGTAATGACTCACAAGATATTCTGAAAATATAAAGAGGCATATATTTTAAGAAATTTAAATTTGTTCTCAGAAATAAAAATTTTACCAAATATGATTCTGTTTCAAAACTACTCTCGGGAAGAGAAGAATGCCGGCTACCAAACATGGCCTTAGAATCATGCAAGTTAACATTGTCCATGGGCCTCAACGAATCCATTTGGGCTTTCATCGAAAGGCCCATTGCTTGGGAAACCCCATAAACCCTACTCATCAATTTGAGAGTCCACGACACAGCTCGATCTTCCATTTCTGTAAATTTGGATTTTATAGAACTTGCAGAAGAAGAAGAAGAAGAAAAAAGAGGAAAGAAGAAGAAGAAGAAGAAGAAGACGACATCCGACGGCATCAATGGCCGCGACTCACGGCGCGAAGCAGGCGATGGTGTCTGCGCTCTGCAAACGCTTCTCCTCGGATCCCGTAAGCTCCTCGATCCTTGTTCGATCGAGACCGATTCGATTCTCTGTCCACGCGCCTCTCTCTCCCTCTCTCTTTTGCGCGCGAGGCCGGGGCGAATGCGCGTCTGTTCCGATCGCCGCCGACGCGGAGGCATTTCGTAATCGCTTGCTCTTTGGGGGGCCCTGAGCATGTGAGCAGTGGGTTGGGATCACCTTAACGGGGGAGTGATGGTCGGCGGCTTTTCTAGGTGGAAGGTGCTCGTCCTACCGCGGGAACGGTTGCCTTTCGTGTCGCATTTGTTGAGGATTTTCAGGTTCTGTCGTTCCATGGGCTGGCTTTTAGTCGCGCTCGACCTTGGAATAGCCGTGGATTCTTTCGACTCGCGCCTCGCGCAGAACTTGGTTAATGCTCGCTCGGTTCGGTTCCTATCTGGAGCTGGATTTTTCAATTTGGTCCGATGTAGAAAGGGCACTCGTGAGGAAATGCAGCGTGATGAAATCGTCTAGTTGCACTTTTGTAGACCATTTAAGTTAATCAAGTCCGTTCTTTAGAAAAATGATCCCGCAGCTTCTTCTTTTTTTGTCTAAGTTCATTGATTTTTCCATGGTCATTTTAGCTTCTAAGTTTGAAAGATCGGTTTTTGCAGACGGCCTTCTTAAGTAAGGCTGGCGAACACGATATTAAGAGCTTGCTTTCGGACATCTTGAAGTCATCGACAAACAGGGCTTCTGCGGATCACCATGAAGAGGTAAATTTAGTTGTCTTGTTTTACGAAATCCTTCTCGGCAGTAGGAAATAATTCATCAATCTGAGGGAAACATGCCTGGAGCAAAGATAAATGTTAGTGCTTGGAGGTTCCACTACTGCGTATCTTCTTTTTCAAGGTGAAAAGAAAATTACAAGGAATGGCAATGAGGTTTGCTGTCCCATATAGAAGATGGTACCCAAGTGTACCACATACTACAGAAGAAAGGTTTAGCTGACCAGAGAAAACTTAAAAGCAATCTTAATTTTAATATTCTATCTTGCGCATGATGATGCTACCAATTTGGCGTCCCTTTTTTTTTTTTTTTTTTTTTTTTTTTCAAATATCTTAGGATTTTCTCCGCCTATGGGTTCAGAAGCACAATATCTGGTTGTAGGTGACAAAGTGGATAGAATTTGCTGAGAGCTTCCCTGTGAATGCTGAGTCATCCATTGATGCCCTCAACAAATTGAATGAAGAGTTGGTCACAAAATCAGTCCTCTTGGGAAATGGAGTCACACCCTCTGAAGCTGATATTATTGTTTTCTCAACAATTCATTCTTCTGTGGTACGCAGTACTCGTTGTTTAAAAGTGTACAGCATGCTGTTTCTCCAAAAATTGAATACTTGTAAGGCTTCATGGCCTAGTACCAATCTGAACACAAAGCCGGATGGTCTCTTACTGTTTCCTTGTTCCCAGGTTGGCCTTTCAAATACTGACAGGCAAAAGTTACCGCATCTTATGAGATGGTTTGATTACATCCAGGTATGGTTTGAAGCCATTGACTTTTCATAATAATGGTTCCATTCCTTAGTCTCATTTTTTTTCCTTTCTTAATAATAAATATATTTTAAATATACATGTTTGCTATGAATGGTTGATTGAATCTAATTCAGTATCAGGCTTGGGCCTGTGGTGCCCATCAGACTGGTGGTTCCTGCCCCATTTAATCCATTATCAACATAGTACTTCTGTCTGAATTACAGTATTTATGCTCTTATACTTCATTCTTACAGCACAAGGAGGATTTTGGGGAATCTTTTGAAAAGATCACCTTGGAGAAGGCAGTATTTGCACCTCCGGTAATTTCTGCTTTTATGTGTTTAATTGTCTACGACTAATGGTGAGGTGGAGTTTAAGACCATATATTGTATTAGAGTGCTAATGACTTGACATCATCCTGTCTTTGCTTTCGATTTAATGGGTAGGATATGCTGGCAATATGTAATGCAATGTGATTGTCGATTGGTTGCTTGATTTTGGATGGCAGGAACCCAAAATCGTAGCTAAGTCAGATGAGGATCCGAAAACAAAAAAGACTGCAGATAAGTCAGAAGCAGACTCAAATACAAAGAAAAGTGATGTATGTTCTTCTTAAGTCATGGATTTCTTCCGTTGCAATTGTGCTTTTTTATGCTTTTCGTTCACTTTTCTCCTTTATAATTATACCATGGATGTACTTGACTCTCTTGCTTTACGAGGATTGCACGCGTGCTCACTTATTGAAGCATGGCTTTTGAGTTTTGTAATTTGATCATAATTCACTGTTGGTAATTTAATTGAACACCTTAATTCTTTGAGAAATATAGGTTTTTCCATTTAGAGCTTTGCTAATTTTTTGAATAACTATTTTTATCTTTTTCATAGTTATAAAATTAGAGAACGCTTTTAACTGCACAACATTAGCTACAGGTGGGAAGCTTGATAAACCATCTTTCTATCTACTTGCTTCTAGTCTTTATGTCGAAAGTCTATAAGTTGCGGGGTTGAGGCCCACCCAACTGAAAAAACACGCTTAGAAAGTGAAAATTCTACACATGAACCAAGAAAGTTTGAGGACAATTCGAAGGTACTTATCAATGCCATTTTATTTTCAAAATTTAATTTAACAGGAGTGCATTATTCCTCTTGTGGTTAACAGAAAAGGGTGTTAAGATTGCTTGTGTCAGCTGTAAGGCAGCTTTAGGGAATTTTTGCAACTCTCTTTATTCTTACAGAGTTGTCATGTCATAGAGGCCATGATCACAAGGAATTTTCATAAAAAACATGAATATAGTCTTAGAAAAAATTCACTATGTTCAGTACAAAGACTTGTGTTCAATGCCCAAATTTGATGGGCACAAACAATAATAAAGACAGAAGACGTTATCTGGGACACGAGCCACATTGCACACAATTGAGCAAGATCTTTTTGAGTATACTGCTTGTTTACTGTGAATTAACTTTTTTTCTTCTGTGCGTCAAAACTATCAGAAAAAGGGCAAGGTAGATGGTCAAGCTAATCAAGAAAGCAAGAAAGCGCCAGGAAAGGAACCTGCTGAAAAAGACAAAGAAATTGATGTGAGCTTGCTCAATATACGGGTTGGCCTCATTAGGAAAGCATGGAAGCATCCATCTGCTGATAGGTGTGTTTTTGTGATACCCTCTCATTGCCCTCCCAAAAGCGCAAGCTTTTGTTAATCATGGTCTTCTGTTCTGCCTTGTCTTGTAAACTTTTGATTCTGATATGATAGTCATGCAAAGTGCAGAGGTTGATTTTTGCTCCTTTCTTGATTTGGTGGTCCAGTTTACTTGTTGAAGAAATTGATGTTGGAGAGGCTAAATTGAGGCAGGTTGTTAGTGGCTTGGCCAAATATTGCAGTCCAGATGAGTTGACGGTATTGTAATTACCTCATTGCCTCACTAAAGTAAGGAGCAGTTTAATAAATTTTTTGGAAGCAATCAATTTTCTCTCTTTCTTACTTGTAGAACCGGCTTGTCGTGCTTATTACAAATGTAAAACCAGGAAAGCTCAGAGATGTTATGTCTGAAGGCCTGGTATGTCTTCTGCTCTCATCTCTTTGAATATCAGTGAGTTCTCTTCATTTGTCGATCTTCCCTGTTTAAGAAAACTATATTTTGTGGAAAGCCACAAATGGAAAAACATATTAGAAGTTCTTTGCTCCCCCGAAAGTACTTTCTAGCTTGGATTGGACAAAATTGACCTGTGTGTGGCTAGAATTTCAATAGCTTCACGGTGAGAATTGTTAGTTTCGTTGTTTATCGTTTCTTAACCAGTGGCGATGGCATTGTTGCATCAGTGGATCCATTAAAGATATTTCAGTTCATCCCTAGCCTATTGTGTTTAAATGAATTCCAGTTTTCGGTGGTTCAGTTTTGAGTCTAAGCTTTTTAGTTTTGCTTATGCATAAGCTGACTGCTGGTGAGACTATTGATCGGGCAGTATTTCTTGACTGCTGTAGTAGGATGAAGTTGTTTCTTCATGCTGTTTCTTCATGTGATTGTATGTTATGCGCCACCAGTCTCTGTGATTTGATAATCACCCACGTGCCCAGAAATTCTTATAGTTTGCAACTTATGAAGTTCACTCGTGAGACAATTATCCACAAAATTTGATTTCAATTTGTCATCTTTCAGGTGCTTTGTGCTTCTAATGAAGATCACTCGGTTGTTGAACCTTTGCTTCCTCCAGAGGGGGCCAAAATTGGGGAGCAGGTCTCTTTTTCTGGGTGAGCCTGGAAAACTTTGTCTGAGATTTACTTACCTGAACACCTCCTGTTGTCGATTGCCTTTTGTGGAAGCATATGCACATCACCAGACTACCTGCTTGTGGGGAAATTTTGAAAAATTAAGGGCATGCCTGATTAAAGCCTTCTCCAAAGTGTACTTTACTATTCACAGTGTAAAAGCACTTCCTATCTTGCAAGCGCTCATACATCATCAATCACCTGAGATCGATCAATCTATGTGTTGTGTGCGTGCATGGCACCCACGTATGCAGACACATTTAAAAAGTCATTCTGTAGACGGTTTAGTTGGCAATAGGATTCAATGTGTGACATCTAGATAGCAATTGTTATTTCTCTTGAAAGCACTTCCTATTTGATCAATCTTCTACTTCCAGCTTCGTTGATTGAACATTGGTTTGGAACATATTTGATAAAACACACATTTCAACTAAAATATTGGTATAGATCTAAGCGTCAAACTTTTGGTTTCTTTTGCTCATATGCCATTGCTGGTTCTCTTTTTAGGATTGATGGAAAGCCGGAAGAAGTTCTGAACCCTAAGAAGAAGCAGTTGGAGAAGATAACACCGGTATTTTTTCTAACTGTTAGTTTATCCTCTTTTCGATCAGGACTTTTTCAGCTTGAATTTTTAGATTGCTCTGGGTGATCCACTTTTTGGCTTCTGTGTTCACCAAAAAAATTATTTATGGCTTCTGTGGAATTGTAATTGCGAACTGTGTTTATGGTGCAGCATCTGTTTACTGATGAGAATGGTGTCGCTACGTTCAAGGGTGTACCGTTTATGACTTCTGGTGGACCATGTGTGTCTTCCATTCCTAAGGCGAGCATCAAATGAGCTGTGCCGATGAAGTGGATCTTTTCTCAATTTTGATCCCACATTCAACTTCACCTCAAAACTTTCTAAGAAAATAGATCATCTTTGTATGGGCGTGGCTCCATCAGCAGAAATTGTCATGTATAATGTCACTCAAAGCTCTCATCAATGGGATCTGACACGCGAGTTTTTGTGACATCTTACTCTTAATACATTATTCGGAAATTCAAGAGTCAACAAAAATGCTGTATTGGTGGAAATGCCTGTGATGGTGGTGGTGATGGTGATGGTCTTCTTCTATCTCCCCTACAAACTGAGGAGAATTCATTGCCTCTTGAACTTTCTCTGCTTCTCGCTCTCCCGGTCGACAGCAATGGGCTCTGCTCATATTCACAATGATGAGATTTATATGGATGCTATATTCTCGGAAAGATGAGTTAAAATGTAGGAACCAAGTAGCTTGAACTTCTAGTCAGTGTTGTTCTCAAATCACAAGTCTGCCGATTGATCATACCTGCTCGAGTAAAATCTGCACATCAACTGAGTTATATTATGGCTTGGGTTTGGCTCATGCTTAGCCCAATATGATTTTATGTTTTGGCCCCATAGAGTCTCGATATAGCGCTGCAGGATTTGCTCCACGTGGCCTCGAGAGATATTAAAAAAAGCTATATTAGCATTTTTCGTCTTTCAAATTAGATGCAGCTAAAGAAAAAGATTTGACTACACTTTTTTTTTTTATGTGTTTTAGCTCTTAACTACGTTTTAAGACTTAATTGTGGTTTCTCTATAAATTTTAAAACTGCTAGTATGATTATCCTTTTCTCTTTTTATTATTATAAATAGCTTCTTTTTATGCCGAAATGAGAAAAGAAAGATATCTCTAAGTAATTTGAGAGATAAAACATGCACTCGGCTTGAGTTTTTTATCTACCCGGTTTGAGAAAGGAAATGTATCATATTGTTTGGGATTCCTATTGTTATAGAATCAAGAGTTCTCTCTTAACATGTCGACCAAAAAAGAAAAAAAGTATTTTCTGGATATTATTAGCAGTAATAAATCTGAGCACGACCACCTTCTGTCTTTTCGGGTTAAGACATTATTTTCTCTGTAGGTCGTTGACCTCACAAGTAATTGACTGAAAACAACTTATTTTTTTCTTTCCCAAGATGGTATCTCATAACCTGCTTCTGCTTCGCTTTTGATTGAATGCAGTTGGAGTGATGTGCTGACATGCAATTCAACCCATTCTTTTTTGCCCGGAGACTTTCGAATCTTATTCAATCACATCCTTCAACGTCCTTCGTCAATTCCAAGATCAAATCTTTAGTCCAACAGTCCCAGTACACAGAGGCCCTGAAGTTGTATTCACCAGTAAATGCCACCAAATTCACCTTCCCTTCCCTTCTCAAAGCCTGCGCTTCTCTTTCCAATCTCTGCTCTGGAAAGACTATTCATTCTTCCGTTCTTGCTTTGGGTCTGCAGAATGATTTGTACATAGCAAATTCGCTCATCAACATGTACGTGAAATGTGGGTCTTTAGATGATGCCGTCAGGGTGTTCGATGAATTGACTGAGAGTCGAGCATTGATTCAGGACGTCACGATCTGGAACTCTTTAATAGATGGGTACTTTAGATATGGCCGTCTTGAGGAGGGTGCACATAAATTTGGTCAAATGCAGCTGTTGGGTGTAAGACCTGATGAGTATTCTCTTTCCATTCTGTTAGGTGTTTGTGATGGTCATTTGGGATCCTTGCAGGGGAAGCAAATTCATGGCTATGTTGTTAGGAACGTGTTCAATGGCGACCCTTTCTTAGAAACTGCTTTGATTGATATGTACTCTGGTTGTGGGAGACCGAGGGATGCGTTCATTTTGTTTGATAATCTGGTGGACAGCAGCAATGTAGTAGCATGGAATGTATTGATTAATAGGCTAATTGAGAATAACTTGTGGGAGTATAGCTTGAGACTCTATTCCTTAGCAAAGAATGAGAATGTGGACCTCGTATCAGCAACATTTACTAGTGCTTTAAGTGCTTGTTGCTGTGGTGAAGACGTGTGTTTTGGTAAACAAGTCCATTGTGACGTGATTAAGATGGGTTTTCTCAATGATCCCTATGTCTCTACTGCTACTTTAACTATGTATGCAAAGTGTGGATCAGTTCAAGATGCACAATGTCTTTTCTCTCAGTTAGAGAGAGAAATTGAGTCATGGAATGCTATGATCTCAGCTTATGTCAGTAATGGCTGCGTCAATGATGCTATCAAAGTTTATAACCAGATGAGAGCCAGTGGTACAAAGTCAGATTCCATCACATTGTCAAACATTTTAATTTCCTGTAGTATGGCTCTGCTTCTTAATTTTGGAAGATCGGTCCATGCAGACTTGAGCAAGCGACCGATACAAAAGAATGTTGCTACACAGAGTTCGCTGCTGACTATGTACTCCAAGTGTGGAAACATTGAAGATGCTAATTTGGTTTTTTCTTGCATGACAGAGAGGGATATAGTAGCATGGGGTTCCATGATATCAGGTTTTTGCCAAAATGGGAAGTATAAGGAGGCTCTTGATTTATATAAAGAAATGGAAAATGATGGGATCAAACCGGATTCAAATATTATGGCAAGTGTAATTGATGCCGGTGCAGGGCTGGAGAAAATCTCTCTGGGTAAAGCCGTTCATGGATCAGTGATAAAGAGTGGACTGGAATCTGATACCTTTGTAGCAAGTTCTCTGATTGATATGTACTCAAAATGTGGTTTGCCAGATACAGCATCAGTTTTATTTGCTAATATGCCGCATAAGAACCTTGTAACTTGGAATTCCATGATGTCATGCTATAGCCGAAATAATCTCCCTGAACTCTCAATTGATCTTTTTTATCAAATTGCGCAGCAAGGTCAAAAACCAGATTCTGTGTCCATCACAACTGTACTTGCTGCAATTTCATCTTTAGCATCATTGCTTAAAGGGAAAACTGTCCATGGATATCTGGTAAGACAGGAAATTCTGTGGGATCTTCAAGTGGAGAACGGACTGATGGATATGTATATCAAATCTGGATGCATCAACTATGCTGAGCAGATCTTTCAAAAAATGCCGCAAAGGAACCTGGTGACATGGAACTCGATGATATCTGGTTACGGATATAATGGGAACTACCTTAAATCCATCCAACTATTTGACGAAATGAGAATCTTAGGCATAGATCCTGATAAAGTAACGTTCAGGTCATTGATCTCATCTTGTAGGCATTCTGGTTTGGTTGAGGAAGGCCTGAGACTTTTTGACTTGATGAAAGAGGGGTGTCACATTGAGCCCGATATAGAGGATAATGTTAACATTGTCGATCTCCTTGGCCGAGCTGGACGCTTGCACGATGCTTATCATTTCATAGAAAGCATGTCCATGGTACCTGATAGAAGCGTTTGGCTCTGTTTGTTGTCTGCATGTCGAATCCACAAAAATGTTGAGCTCGGGGAAGTGGCAGCTTCCAACTTGTTGAGGATCGAACCAGACACAGGAAGCAATTATGTTCAGTTGTTGAATCTTTATGGAGAAGCTGAGTTGCAGGATCGGGCAGTGCAATTGCGGGCTTCCATGAAAGAGAAGGGTTTGAGGAAGAACCCCGGTTGCAGTTGGATTGAGTTGAGGGATAGAGTTGATGTGTTCTACTCGGGAGGTTTGTCCACCCAAAGTACTGGCGATATTTGCAATACAGTGACTAACTTAAATAAGAACATGGGGAAGATAATATTGGATGATTGCATTGAGGCCTTCTAGTGTCCATGGGAATGAGGGAGAACCCATGTTTTGAGAGATGTGGGTGACTGAGCTCCAAGAAACAAAGAAAAAGCGGTCCTCGGACCACCTAATGATAGGTGCACCGGTTCTCGGAAAGTGCCGTGAAATAAATTTTGGAGTTATTGTGTTGATACAATAGTATTTGGATTCAGTTCGATTTGATTTCGGAAGTAAAGAAATTGCTGAGATGTTCACATCGGTCAAGACCCATTTGAATCTCTGGGAAATGCAGGTGTTGAATTAGCTCTAGCGTGGTAGACCTGAGAGGGAACATGGGAAGTGTTAGAACCTGGGTTTTCTCTTGAGATGTCAAGGCCTGCTGGTGCTGGCTGATCAAGCACATAACATCGACAAGTCTTGAACCAAAAAAGTCCCAGTTCTTTGATTATAATATCAGTATGTTCTATTTCATGAGGAGTGGTTCATTTTCAGTCTAGTCAGTGTGCCATTCGTGGGTTTATCCTGCAGTCAGTATAGGCAATAGGATAAAAGAAGTTTCCAACACAATCCTGGCCAATGTGGCGGCCCAAATTCGAGTATCAACAGCTTAGCGAAATGAAGCCCATCCACTGAGAGATACAAGTTCAGTGACACATTTTGCAGCCTTTTATAACATAATATCTCAGAATAATACTTTTGCTTTGTAAAGTTTATTGAATTTACACCTCAGATATCAGCGACTTCCATTCATCTGCCTGATGGTTTTACATCAAACCGCCTAATAATTTAGATCCTCCTCCTGCTACCCTCCCCGTCATATGGCTTTATGAACTTTATTCTAATTCTTCTCGTTGTTAGCACTTTCTATGGGAAAAAATAAGTAACCGAAGAGGCATACACTGTCAAAGGTTAGTTTCTGGCAGTGTTGTGAACTGCACCAGTGACCAGTAACAGATTGCAGGATGAGATAGAGCTGTTATTCTCTCTTGTCTTCAACTGCTTCCCCGATGCTAAATACATGATGCTCAGCTGGAAGCGACAGCTTCCTATCCTTTCTTTCCAACTTGGTAGCTACCTCAGAAGCCACCATAACTCCTCTACTAGCAAGCAAGACACTCTCCTCTTCTATGTCATTCCCAGGCTCCTCGGAGAAGGCATATCTGTAAAATCAGCACAAGGTTAAACAGCAATGACATGCCTCACTGTATGAGGGGCAGAGATGTGCAAGATTGGCATTACGTTAAATAAAATTCTGAAATCTCATTGCTTTAGATGTTCCAAGTCCGGCCCCTTTTCAAGAATCCCAATAAGTAGGCATGGAATGTTTGTTTAATCAGTTTCCAAACATAACAATAACACCACAATGCAGCTAGCCTCCTAAATTTCAATATATAATGACCAAAATGATCCAATCTTACACATGTGCGGAAGTTTAGAGCTTTATATGACTTAAAATCGAAGAGAATACTCCCAGATAAAGTAGCAGCATCTAAAGGATAGGAATCAAGTTTCTGGGAGTACCTAGTTGGGTTGTTCGATGGACCCCAGAGGACGCATATCACCACCAAGAGAATATATGCAAGCAAAATCCAGAAAGCAGGGATAATCCAAGCACTTCGCCACAGTTCACTCAAAGGATCATTTGCATTATAATACAGCTGTCAAAAATCGTGTCAGGAGCAAGAAAATCAATCAGTCAATCAGTCTGCTTGATAAGAAATAGAGGAACAGCAACAAACTATCAGCTTCGATCATGTATGAGTAATGGCATTATTATTCAAGCAAGAACAAAGGACTTTGTTTTCAGCATAAATAATTGAGCTAAGGAAAACGTCAAGCACAGAAAATTATCAAAGGATTTGCTAAAAAAGGCAAAATCAAACGTCTACTGAATGCATAAAGGAAAAGGAGTAGAGGGAAATACAAATTCAGCAGACAAGCCTCTAGAACCAAAGTTGGAAAGAGAAATAAAAGGAACCTCATAGCCAATCCAAGCGATAGAGAGAAGCACTGAAACTGCAAGGCAATTAGTAAACTTGCGATAAAGCCCAAGTTTGGCCACGCTTCTTCTGATCTGTCCTCCAAAGTGATAAAACAATACAATATCTGAATTAGTTCTCGAAATTGGGAGGAAAAAAAAAAGACAATTTAAGATAATGCATGCAGTGTATAAGTGAACTTCACCGGTTCCAGAAAATTATTAAGATATATCCACTTTGGGAAGTAAATCACCTAACCAAGTTCTATTAAGTGCGTCATAGCAAAAATGGTTGGTAAAATTGAGGGAAACGCACGTGAAAATAGTGGGCCTAGAAAATGATGTTCATAACTTAAATTCTTGCATGATTAAATTGTGGCGCTATTATTTGACCACATTTCTACGAAGTGGGACAATCACGACCTAGCCAAGAAACCACATACTTTTCTTGCTCCCAAGAAGGATACTCAGAAGGATATAATCCAGAGTGGGCGCAATCACAGCTCACATCGATCTCTAATCTTCATAGAATTTGGTATTTCATACGTTCTCAACATTGCTACTGCTATTTTGACGTACTTGAATCACAGTCAATTGTTCAGCTAAGAGGCGGTTTTAGAGTCCAGCCGGCCAAGTAGCCCACTTAGACCAGGTCTGCGAAGCATGCAAAATGTAGATGACCTCAAAATAACAAGGATTGATGTCATTGGTATCACTATGTGAGACTTGACAAAATTAAATATGTATAATCATGTATATAAAATGCATTTTATATACTCGTGGTGAATGCATTTGTCTACAAAATAATTAACTCAGGAGTCGAATAAAAGGCCAATTAATTACTGATTAAATATAACATGCACACATATGAACACTTAATGGGGAACCTACAGACTAACAACAGACTTCTTATGCATACAAGTCCAGAATAATCTTGCTCAAATTAGAAACTAATTGATTTTATTCAACGGATGCCTACTTATTGCATGCGAGGGCTCGCCCGAACTAGTGATAGGAGGAGAACATGATGTATATAACTTACCTGAAGCTTTTCAAGAGTTTGAGATAATGAAGAGAAGATCCAAAGAATAAAGCAGGCATCCAAAAGAGCGACTGGTAGCACCAGGAAAATCCTTGCTCTTCCAGAAAAGTCATTTATGTTTCCCAGATGTTCGTAAAGCTCAAGAGCTTCTGAAGCCACAAAGTATGCAATGCCAAGGATCAGTACTTTAGGGGTTATGCTACCAAGGGTTGGCTTCACAACACCATATCCCATTGAGACCACTAAAAGTAGCATACGGGAAACAGTCTTCTTGACAGCACTAAAAGTTACTGCCCATACAGTGACTCCCATAGGTCTGTATCCAGTGGAATTAAAGTTTGCATATTCGAAGTACCAGAAGGCCATTTCACACATCCCCAGACCAATTACAGCCGTTATCTGATAGTGAAGTTGTATTACGTCTTTCCAGTGCTTCACAAACTGGAGAAACCAGACAAGACCCAAAACCAGGTACGCCCAAGACATGAGGCCGAAAAACGTCATCAGGGGAGTAATCTTTCCAGGTAGATAACCCTCCGGGTTCTTCCAAACAGTCGTTCCACTGACTGACAAGTCCTTAAGTTCTGGATCACAAAACATGAAGTACAGATAGTACATTCCAGTTCTGTTGATCTCCACAGTGTGAAGCTCCATTTTAGCCTCTTCATTTTTCCCCTCAAAGAAAGTCTGAACTCGTTTAGGTCCATCAGGATTATTGTGATCTTGATGAATGATCACCTCCCCTACCTTGCAGTATCCATCCTTAGAGAGATCTGGAGTGCAACATATCATACTTGAATTCAGATAAGCACCACCAATCCTCTCCCTATCTCTGACATCAACAATTAAAGCTTCAACCAATCCAGTTCTCGGCTGCATCTCATTTTCCTTCTCAGCAGAGTCTTTTGTCCTTTGGAAGGTGATGGACTCGAACCTGTGCAGGTGATATTCGACATTAAGTACCTTAAACCTCGTACTATAACTTTGGACTACATGCAAGATCAGCAACCAAAGGCTCTTTCAAAAACAGAGAAAAAGAACAAAGATATTGTTGAGCAGAAATCCGAATACAAATAAACTGCAAGAAATACCAGAGAGTTAAAGTTGACAGGATGTATAAAATGCATTTACTGCTTTTGCTGAAAAGCATTTATAAGGGTGAATAATTCCTGTTTATTAATGAAGATAATCAGGTCCTCAATATATACCTCAGTACTCATTAGCTGATTGACAACTGTGATTCTTGCGAATTTTACGTTGGCCGAAAATAAGATTGCACGCTTTACTGAAAATCCTAGTAAATGCGAGATCAACCCCAAAACCTCTGATCTCTCATAGCTCTTCGTTATCTTTTTTTTTTTTTTGGTTGCCAAAATGGACAGATCTCTCCACATTTGCGCGTGTTTGTTGGTACTCCCTCTTTCTGTCCACTCATCGTCCCTGCCTTCCACACTCACACCCCAAAACTCCAAGCAAACAGTTCCAGGTGAATCTTGAACAACATCCATCGCGTGAAAAGGACCAATGCATGATGTCAGCATTAGCCAAACAGAAGGCCATCATCATTCCTAAAGATTCCTACTTTCTTGCTCTTCTTCGTCCTCCACTAAAATATCACCTTTGAAACTCATCATTCACGCGGACCAAACTGCTTGCACGAATTTTTTTGTCCCAGACAACTCTAATCAACGATCGACCTCATGCAACGAACCAACGTACGATGAAGCATTGAGCTGGTCAACGCAGAAACGCAGCCGCGAACCACTTTTGCCGCGAGGAAAATCCGGATCACCCGCAAAGAACGTGCTAGCTCGCCAAGCAGAACGCAGAACATCGAGCCGCCAAAAAAACCAAAAAAAAGGACAATGACGAACCGGATGAACGATCTGCCGCTGACAGGCGCGTCGTCGGAGGTGAGATTGCCGCCGCCGCCGCCGGAGGAGGAGGGGCGGGGCTGGGAAGCGAAGAGGCCTTCGCTGCCGCCGTGGAAGAAGAAGGAGTTGGAGCGGCGGGCGAACGTCTCGTTCCGGTACTCGTGGATCGAAGCGTCGGCGGGCCCGAGGAGGAAGCAGCCGAGGCACGCCACGATGACGGAGAGCCAAGCGCGGCTCTCGCTACGCGCGAGGTGGCGGCGGCGACGGCGGCCGCGGTGGCGCGGGCCGGTCGCCGTCATAGTACGCCGGCGGGAAGCGGCGAAGAAGGAGAAGTGGCGATCAGAGAGAGAGGGAGAGAGAGAGAGATCTGATCGATATGATGGGAATATACGATGAGAGAGGAGCTGACTTCCGAACTGAGATTCTGCCGAATCTGCCAGTATTAAATCGGTTGACTCGACTACCCTTTTTTATATTATTATTGTTTAAGTGGTTTTTTTTTTTTTTTTTTTTAATTTCTCTTTCATTAAATGATCACTTTTTTCTGCATGTGCAGGTGCAACCGGCTCCCTCCATATTTATCGATATTAATATCGCCAAAGATATTAGATTGATACATTAGATCATAACAAATTTATCGTAACCTTAAATTGATATACTTACGATAAAATTACTTCATATTAGTCTTCGTTAAATTTTGTCGATAAAATATTACCCCATATTAATTTTCGTTAAATTTTATCGAGAAAAATATTGTCTAGACAACGAATCTACCAATTTGAAAATTTATCCTCTACTATCACAGATGTACTAATTTTGTGACTTTTCGTAATATTAATCCAATTTAATAGAATTAAAGGAAGTATAAATTTATCGCAAATATAGCAAGTTAAAGCTTTAATAGTCAAAAAATTAATTTGGTATAAAATTACGACGGAGATATCAATTTGTGTTTTGGTGGTCAAAAACTTATCTTGAGATAAATTTATCACATTTTTCGCGGCATCAACTCTTTCTCTTGTGATATGCTATGCATTTCATCAAATTCACCTCACACAACACCACATGCCGTAAGACAAAATGCGCGAAAGAGCTGCTCGCGCGGGCAGCCCAACCGCAGTCGCGATTCAATGGCTGTACGCAGGAGGAACAGACGGGGGGACTCAGATTGTCGCAAACACGCACCAACTCGTGCACCCGCTTTCGTTAAGCAGTAACTATAGTTTGTCCGGCCTAAAAGAGCCATCACATTACAAGCTCACAACCAGAGTCTCCTTGCCAGTTGAAATTTCTCATAACCACTTACAAGACTAAGGTACTGTGAGAAAAGAATGACGACGTTCTATATGATGGTTACAAATGATATTACAAATGAAATTATACACATGATAAATTTTGCCAGAAAGAAACAACTTATCGCGAACTGAATGTGCGCCGATTCTTGCTATATGATTGATTGGTCGACCACACCCCCCGAAGACAAAAATGTACAGGCTTCCAGATTCTTCTAGCGTTCCTGTTTCTTGATTTGTCTGATTTACACTCCGGATGACGATGTCCGGTTTATTCTCTGTGCGCCCAATTTTGGAGCGGCGGGTTTAGCTCCTCGGATTCTACTGGATGATAAAGGCTTGGCGGAGGTGGTAGGCGGAGGAGCGGCTATGGCAGCCCATGGATCGTCATCCGCTGTTACGGCAGGTTTTACAGTCATAGGTTTTGAGGCGCTCTTTGGAACCGGTGCGGCTATGGATCCCCACAAATCATCATCTTCATCTTTGGGGACTTTCACTGCACTCTTTGGCCTCAAACTCGTCACTGAGAATCAAAAGGGAAATACTTAAGCCTGCCGGATGTATTGGCAGCAAATCGCATTAATCAAAATCAAAATGCAATAGAGTTATTAATTGTGGTAAAATTTCAATTCTAACAACAATCCTTTGATGTTAAAGCACCAAAAGATGATTACCACCATGACCTCTTAACTTGAATACACTGTAACTGGCCCTCACATATAAATATTCATGTGATTCAGAACCAGTTATCCAGAACAGCAACTCAATCTATAATATTCTAGTTACTATTGAAGATCGCATACTCACTGAACATTACAGATCCCGGAAAAAAATATAATGATTTGAAATGAATTTTTCAAGCAGAAGATAGCATTTTGGACTAAAAAACTGTCTTATGGTTCAGTCATCAAGTGACAAATCATTGGTAGGTCTTTACAGTCAATGCACTCTCACAGCAAACTATGAGCATTCATCACCATCGGCATCAAGCAAAATATATTCATATTACCTGGTGGCTTGGAGTGTGAAACAGGTTGCGACACTGGTCTTTTCTGAGCTGCTTGGATGTTAGCAAGAACAGGAGATGGCTTTGGCTCTTCAAGGGGTTCAATATCATCCCAACCATCCTTGTCACTTTCATGCTCTTCATGAATTCCGTTCTCCACTTCTCCCCAACCATCGGTTGATGTCGGTGACACAGGTACGGGCTGATCAGACAAGTCTGTGCTAGAACTAGCATGAACCATTGCGGTACTTGGAGTCTCCACCCCTGAAACTATCCAAGAAACCAATCAACATAACATGCATATTATATTCAATATAGTCACTGTGATGTACATATCAATTATTTTATCCTAGGTTTATATCGACAGTCCATAATGTAGGAAGAAACATCTTGCGGAGTAAAGCCATGCACTGTGACTCTAAAGAGAATTTATGATCCCTCTGGGCTTAGTCTCGCTATTGATTTTTCAAAAACCCCTTCCCTTTAGAGAAAACACTGCAGCAGCTGCATATGGTAAGACCGCAAGAAAGTCAATCCTAGCACAAACCATTCATGCACAACGGTGTCGGTAATAAAATTTACCATTACCAAAGCCAGCTCAAGCTTTATGAAAACAAATTATAACTAGGCTGGTATCAACATCCACTAAAGGCTTCTGGGGAACACATTCAGAGAATATCAATGAATGAATAGCAGCCATACCAAAGCTGGGAGTGGAAGCTGAAGAAGTAAGAGTAGTGCTGGAGTTCGCAGTTGCAACAGGTGCTTGTTCTGAAGGTTTTCCTTTGAGAGTCAAGGAGCTCATTGCCCATCTGCATAATATTGCAACCTTAGGTCAATAAAAATTCATGAAAGAACACCATATAAAAGAGGATAAAATCCTGACTCAAGATACTCCTCTACAATTGCAAGAGAAACAACCACTATGTTGACCTGTGGCTGCCAAGTTCTGGCATAGACAGAGTACTTCTCTAATCATAAATCTTCAAGATTGTATTTGATCTACAATGCTCTCAGATTCCCTATCTCAACAGACCTAAAACCCGAAAATTACAAGGAGAATGCATCCTTTGACTACCACCATTTTCAGTGCTTTGAAAGGCGTAACTGAGAAAACACAGAATTGCTTTCTGTGTTTTCCAGCTAAAAGGGAACAGTCAATCACCAGCAGTGTTGTTGAAATCCTATGATTTCAAATCGAATTCACCAACAAAACAATTCATTCTGCAACTAGAAGCGGAGATGCATCTGAAATGCAAATGAATCTTATGATCCCATTATGATTAGGTACGATTCACTACAATTCAGTCAAGACTTCTATATTTGTGATTGTTGGCCCTGAAAGTTATGACATCAAGCTTTAAACACGAATCATAGCATGGATGTTTTCAAATCACAATTTTACTGATAGAGGCATTATTTCCTTGAATATCTTACATAGGTCGTCTGGGTTCATCTGGCATGATTAGGTGATATTTCTTCAAAATGATCTGTTCAATATTTTTCTATAATTTCACAAATAATAGCCAGGCTTCAATAAGATATCCTTCTATTTATTTATTTTATAAGATTCCATTGAATCTTACCATTCACAATTCAATCGGATTCACAATTCAAAAAATGAGGTTTAAATTCCCTATTTGAATCCCAATTAACAACATTGATCACTAGTTCTTCCAGGAGGCACCTCATCTGCATATGACGAACTTGCAGATAAGCAGTGACAATAATTGTCATTTTTTGCAGTTGTGAATTTCGTTGTTGAAGATGTATGGGCTTCAAAACTGCCAAATCCAACCTTTGACTGGTTGCAGTGAAAAATTAATTTCGGACTGTTGAAACGATAATAAACTGCTTGTTTCCATTTATATCTACAGACATCTGTTTCCTAGATTGCTGCTGGGATTATTTTTGCTTTTTCTGCATGGTATGACGTGAAAGGCATAAATACTAATATGCATCACAAAGAATGAACTTTTTCCATCAAAGTGACAGAGAGAGCCTCCAAGCCGTTTCATTTTACTTTCCAACCACAATAATTTGCCATGTAAGCACAATGCACTGCTAAAGAAGAATGAACTCACCCAAGTAAACCTGCATTTCCAAGGTCCAAAGAAGTTCCAGTGCTCATGCCAGTGGTATCCCCAGAACTTGTCTGCTGAAAAAGAATAAGGAACAGAAGATTTTATTACTAACTGATGAAAAAACTAAACATTGTCGATGAATTAGAGTATCTTAAATAAGTGAAATCATAGCTCAGAAAAAGACAAGTACTGGTAAAGATCTAAAGTGATATAATTAGCACTTCCAAGTATTATACATAAAGAGAAAAATGAAAACTAGAGGGGGATAAAAGAATACGGTACCTCATTCGAACAAAGTCATCAAAAGTGCATTCATACCACCAGATCAGACCAGCAGGACTATCTGACGGATGCGCGCTTTTTGTGTGTGTGTGCATGTGTGTGTGTGTGTGTGTGTGAGAGAGAGAGAGAGACAGAGAGAGTCAGAGAGAGAGACAGACAGACAGACAGACAGAGACAGAGACAGATCATGAGCAAAGACAAACTAGCCATGCTCCTTCTGACTACTGTGTTGGTGCAAATGATAAAATAACTCACCTCCAAGCTTTCTGATTGATTGAATTAAAACTAAGATACAGTTTTGGTTAGTGGTTGAAGAAAGAGACGGAAAAGAGATACCTTCTCGTAATATTGCTTCAATAACAGTAAAAACTGGTCAACTGCTTGAAATGCCTTTGATCGAACATCACTGTTGAGAAAAAAAAGAAAAGGAACTCAATCTTGAGATAGCAACAGTCTTAGAGTCATTTCCCTCCAAGATAGGAGGAGAGTACAAATCCCGTACTTTAGGTCTCGTAAGTATTTATTTATTTATTATTATTTTTTTTTTTTAATATCACGAAAGCTCCGCACTGATTTTGTCCCCAAAAATGAGAGGCCCAAAACCAGTACATGTCAATGTACAGCATTAAAAAGGAGAAAAAAGTGATGGCTAGTCAAAGAGCAGGTAAACATCTAATCATGTGGGAGGATGATGCAGCAAAAAGAAAACACCTTACCTATCAGGATCAATGGTTAAAACAACAACATTTGGAAGAATCCTAGTTGCAATTTCAGTAGTGTCATAATACGAGCTTGTCGCGCATAAAGCCATGATTCCTGCCTCAACATAATTGTTTAATCATTAGAAGAGTTGAACAACTACTTAGGGACAGTCTAATCAGAAAGAGAAAAAAATAGATTCAGCAAAAGAATAAAGGAAACATATGAAAATAGAGTAAAAGAGTTTGCCTAGATGCACAAACGGAACGATAGTTTTCATTTTCCGTCAATGCTGGGAATGTTTAGCATCTTCAAAGCATGTTGTAACTTGTAAGTATACTACTCAATAAAATGTTGATTAAATCACAGAGGGACCTTACCTGCTCCTCTGGCAGGAGAGAAAGTATCGCGCAGTGCACGGACTGTAAACGCATTGATCAACACTCTTTTCCTTGTCTGCACCATATAAAAACAATATGTGGCATTCTCAGGCAATTTCACGGACACTAGAGAAGGATTAAGATGAGGTAATATGCTGAAAGAAGATATGGCAATCAAAAGACACAAAAAAAGATGGTGGAAATTGGGAAACTGACCCCTTCATTTAGATGGCTTGCAATGTTACCAAGTAATATCGTGGTGTTGGTTCTTATTGCTGGTTCTTCATCCACCTGCAAGCCTTACAAAAATGAAAAATACATACCAGAGCTCCCAGAAATTGCCTAATAGATGAGTGACTCCTAAAACGAGCACCACAAAGAAAAGACATAACCAATTTTCTGCAGTACCAAGCACATCTTAAAATGCACAGATCTTGCATTATCCACTGATCATGCACTGCCTAATGGAGGGAATTAATTTTTAGAGAAAGAATACGACTTCTGAAGTTCAATAAAAGATGATTTGAAAGACCGAGTAATCATACCTGTAACTTTGACAGGTACTTCAGTAAAGATGCTGAAATTGTTCGCTGAGAAAGCTGTAGTCAAAAAAAGAAAAATGTATTGAACCACTGTCTCCATTCATTGAATTTGGCTGTCATTAGATCTGCTGTATGTGACAGGGCTTCGAAAACCACAGCACTCGCCTTTTATGGGTTGTGCACAGCATCTTAGAAGACAATTGAGAGATAAAACCTACCTTAGGAGCAAGAATGAGCATAGATTTCAGTGTCAATTCTCGCAGAAAGGCAGATGTATCAGAAAATCCAGTAGCCACATGAGGGTAAACCTAGTCAGCAAGATAGGAGCTTTAGAAATCCAAAATTGGACATGCAAAAATTACTCTTGATATACTTGGAGTATAGAAAGACATCAAGAATTTTGTAGTCGCAGCATACTTGCTCATCAACAATTTGAGCTGATAATGACTCTCCATACTGATCAATGTGCTGCAGGAGACCAACTCGAATAGCACGGTCATTGGACGCGAAAAGCTTCACAATTGTAGGCAGTACCTGAAATCAAACAAATTTAAAATCAGACAAAACAATATAGACAAAGACAGTGCTTCCATACATGTTCACATATAATAGATGCGATATCAAAACTCATATAAAAGAAACAGAATAAAACGAGGACGCAACTGATGGACTTAAAAGAGTATAACCTTGGAACTGAATTCTTCAGTAGAGAGCCAGGAACCCATTTTTAACAATGCAGCCAATGCTGGGGCAGCAGCTGAACCAAATTCAAGGGCAGAAGCTAATAAAGGAAGTAACTGTAAAAGCAGGAAATAACATCAACACGCTGAGTTTAAGGAAAATAATTGTTGAGTGTACTATGTCTACAAGGAATTAATGACTGCACCTTCTTCAAAACGATTTGCCGAGGAAGCTGCTCAGCTAAATTTGGCAGCTTGCGGAAGAAGGTGTCTTTCTCAACACTATCCTTTAGATTGAGAATTTCCATGAAATGTATTGTATCCACCAGTTTATTTTGAAAATATTCTGCCATTCCATAAGCACCAACGTTAGTATTATGGCACACAGAAGAAAAAAATTCAGAGAAATAGTTGTCCTAGATCAACAACCCTTGCCATAAAAGGAAAAATGTCAGCACATAGAAAACACACAGAAACATGAGCAGGTGACCGCAAAGCCACTTTAAAGGAAACAGAAGGTCCTGCAATGAGCACCTTTCACATGCACACAAGTATACCTGAGAGCCAGAAATTCCACAAGACACTCATCTGCTCTTGCAATGAAATAAAATTGCACTTTTCTTTTTTTAACCATTAACCAGATTGTCTATAGTCACTTCAATAAAAAACATTTTTTGTTATTTCCTGAAGAGACTTAACTAATGACCAAGAAACCATATACTGAATAGCAACTACCACCAGTTTATCCTCCATAATTAACATTTCATCTGGTATATAGCTCTCTGACAACAACTGGAAATGAATCAAATGCTCTCCACTAATTCCCTGAAGAACTATACATGTATAACTCAAATGAACATTAATCTATTCAAATCATTTTCCACATAAAAATTTTGCAATTTATACCTCCAACAATAAGGAGTAAATAATATCAAAAAGTAGTTAGACACTCAAGTTAGAAAACTGACCACTATTCTCTAAAAGCTTTGATGTATTCATCCTGCGAGAAGGCATGGAACTC
Organism: Eucalyptus curtisii; assembly: GCA_017140595.1. Classification (NCBI taxonomy): domain Eukaryota; kingdom Viridiplantae; phylum Streptophyta; class Magnoliopsida; order Myrtales; family Myrtaceae; genus Eucalyptus; species Eucalyptus curtisii. The sequence goes on from CM029503.1 coordinate 11,774,567, forward strand.
AAGAGCCGCTGATAATCTGGAAGCAGAGACTGCAAGATGAGATGCAAGTGAAACAATAATCTTTCAAGAACCAAAACAAACCAAAATTATAAATCTCTGATGCAATGGAATTAGCATAAATCATTCATCCAGTGAACATGTACAGACAGCGACCCTTATCAAACACTGTATCTACCTTTGGAATAGAAGCAGTGTTGCGCAACTCCTCTGTTCTGCTCAACTTCATGCCGGAGAAAAGTTCATATATGAGACAGCCTACCGATAAAAACAAACAAAATGGAATGAAATTCTACAGTCCTGATACAAAAATACACCGAAAAAGGGGGAAAAGAACAAAGCATCTAGTGAGAAAGCAATGAATGGCAGCTGAATCAACTAGCAGAAACTCAAAACAAAAGAATCTTGCATGAGCATATGTTTGTCATCTTTGATAAAGTGCTGAATCTCCATAGCATGTAATCACAACGCACGTTTTATGCATGAAGTGTGCAAGAGAATACAGACCATACATATAAAACACCTTTGGAAGTGCAAGGACGTGATGGCATTGAGAGGTCATTCTCAGATATCAACCCCTTTCTTCTTTTTCATTCTTTTTATTTCTGAGAATAATTTGAGAGAGAGAGAGAGAGAGAGAGAGAGAGAGAGAGAGAGAGAGAGAGAGGAGGAAGGGAAGGTTCATTGGGTTGTCGAGGAACTTACCTAATCCCCATGAATCAATGGCCCATGGCGGAGATTTTCTGATGGCAGCCCAGTCAGACTTTACCAACTCCATTGGTTTGTATTGTGTTCCAACGAGCCATTCATATTGCTGAACAAACAGATTATAAGATTAACAAAGCTGCAACTTTGATCATTTATCATGCCATGAGAGAAGGCAAAATTACTGATTATTAATCATAGTCCATCCGTTGCCACTATAGAACAAATATTTTCATATAACAACACAACCTATGGAATTTATTAAACTTTTGCTCTCTGATGCTATTCATTATAAGGAGGACCAGAACAATTTAGAGTTAATTGTATGAACGAAAGAACAACATCAGTAGAGTGTATAAACTACCAAATTACATTCGAATAGCAAGATACAAATGACGCGAGAAGCATGCTAATAAAGATGTCTTCTAAAAGCCCTCCATCACAAGCATTCATCCAAGACAAAGATAATATAAAAGTTTTTGCAAAGTTGACTTGTGAATAACAAGTCCAGCTATGTAAGCCATGATGATAAATATACGATCGCTCAAAATGGTGAAGCATCATCTGTATCATGTACTTGTGAATATAGATAAATTCTGGAGCAAGACATGAATATGCTGCACCAATTTCTGTAAACCGCTAGCCCATTGAGTTAAAATGGCTAAATCAAGCAACAAGTAAGGATATTTGATAATGGACATTATAGCACATTTGAAAATCATGCAAGTCCACCTTAATTTTAAAATATAAAAAAAGTAAGGGTCACTCAGCAGGAAACAAGTCATTGAACAATGAAAGAACAGGTTTGCTCGAATAAAATTTCAATCAGCAATTATTTTTCTTTCATGAGGAGGGGCTGTTAGATAAGGAGATTTTGTTAATGACAGATCACATATCCAAATCGAGATGGACAAATGCACAAGCACTTATCTAATCTTGGCAACGAAAACCATGGTTTCATTTTAGTGCCTGTAAGCCAAAAGGTCTGTACATCACCTCCAAAGTTAAAGGAAAACAAATTATCAAGTAGATACTTACCAGCATAGGTCCAGATGCAGAAGGATTGTTCCCATCAAACTCAGATAGAACGTCAAACGCATGCAGCTTCCAGTCCAAAGTCTGAGTGACAACAACACTTGCCACACATACATTAGCATGAACCTGCACTTGCCAAAATTAGCCTCTACAGAACGGAGAAAAAATATCATGAGGTGATAGAAGGGACAGCAAAGGAAGTTAAACTTCTGTTTTAATCAGATCAGGGAGGTGCCTCCCTTATACACTCTGATGTTATTGAGACTGAGTCTCTAACTACTAAATTGGGTGTCATTCAAACCAAAATTTGAAAATATACGACAGAGAATTCTTCATAGCATCCATGTGACTTTCGTTAACAATCAGCAGCAACTTAGAGACTGACGCCTAAAGATTTCCTTTTTTCTGTGTGGTCCTTCCTTAAGATCCAGCAAAAGACTTTCCCCATGATAACCCTTCTCTCCAAAGGTGAATTTGTACAGACAAGAACATCCACATCCATTTACCACAATATGGAGAAATTTGACAATCTTAAAACCATATAAGCGTGAAGGAATGAGACTATCTTTAAGCTGAGCAGCCTCACCAAAATCAAGTAGGAAGGATCTAATATTCAGAATTGTGTTGAACTGGAATGTCTTCTAATAATTTTAGCTTCTTTTTCCCGTTTTATGGCTTTTGTTTCTGCGTTAACTTCTGCAAACTAGGAATATTTACCTTTTAATTTAGTCATATTAAAAAAATCAATCATGCTCAAAATGGAAACCAAATCTCGTAAAGTGATATTTAGCCTAGTCACTCTATCAGCAGCTGAATCATAGGACAAGAGGAAAGATTGACGATTCTAATAGTGACACCACAGCATTTTCAGATATTGCCGTAACAACAGCATTTCCCCTCTTCGAAACAGTAAATAGCGGTTCCTTCATCACTCACGAGGAAAAAAATTGAGGTTTGATACTCACAAGTTTACAATCATTATTGAGGAAGCTCACTGCTTTAGCAATTTGATTTAATCCCCATGCGTAGTACTCATCCCTGGCATTGGAAGAGAAAGTTATTGAATAATATACCTAAAACCTAGCAGAAGATTGTAAATACTATCGTTTTTATGCTCCATAGTTGCAAGCAGATTGTAGACAAGACAGTAAATATGACCAAAGTACAAATGAAAGAAGCAGAGTAAATTTAAAAACCAACAAACACCTAGGAAATTTAAAATTTCAATACGCAAAAAGAGAAGTCATATGTGCAGTGGTATGTCATGGAGTTTGAAACTTCAATTGCAGTAACTTAAGCATCACTATTCCAGTGTTGGTATAGGCTAAAAGATAACGCAGCGCAATAAAAAGGGCTACCAGTGCACACATATCGCTCAAACACAAATATCAGAGCAAAGTAAGAATACCATACCTCTGAGTACCTTCTAAACCCAATTCCTTTATCTTTTCAGACAAAGGCATCACAGGCTCTGTGACTATATAAATGGTAACTTTCATGGTGGCACCATCAGAAACTTCAGCTTCAGTACTATGGAGAAATGATAGTATATTCGGATGCCTCACCTGTAAAAACGCAATCCTTTGATAAATACAATCCAGATGTCTTTCTGAAACAGATAGCATAGATATTGACCATCAAACTTCTCTCTGCATACTATGAAGGTGACAATACAGCTTCCGAAAGAAGCTTGGTGCGACTAAACCTCAAACTCTAATCATGTGTTATCAAGCACTACAGATTTACTCAGACACTTCATTTCCTATATGACTTCTTGGTATAAATCCTTTCTTGTGGTCAGAGTATACATCCAGTTAAAAGATAACAAACAGCTTACCGTTCGAAGACGTTTAACACCATTTCGACCGGCGGCAAGATGTCCATCCTGGGGATTGTTCCCCGAAAGGGAGAATATAGAAACTGGAGATCCATCATCCTGGATTAGCCAAAAGCAGTCCATAAGGGAAAAACAATTACCAGAAGGAAAATAGTCCGTCTATTCTTCCAAAAGTGGTAAAAACATCCCCAGATCAAGGGATGCATCAACAAGCACTAACATTATGTTGCACAAAACTAAAGGAGAGCATCATTGGTATGGCCAAAAATAACAGATGCCAAACGAATCAAACAATCGCAGCTTTACTCATATAGTGATAAAAACAGAATCTTGAGCAACAAAAGAACATCTGTGCACTGTTCATGGAAGAGTGGACATAAGTACTTCAAACTATATAGCCAAACAACCTACTCTCTCCACTCGTTGACATTGATTTCACAACAAATCATACTTTCCAGAGCGACACCCCGCTCCTCTAGAATTTCCCCTAACGCATTTGCACCGGACGGACCTAGTACCTCTGGCCTTCACAGTGAGCATTCCCTGATCAAATTCACCAGCTAACTTTCACTCCGCACCGTTCACTCGAATCAAGCCAGACTTCCCACGGCCAAAAAACCAACTAGACGACGCGACCGCATTCATCTAGACCTCTCCAAACCATACGCCTACAATCTCACTCCGCCCAGATCGCGTCCCACCCCCCACCGCTCCCCCCCAGCGCAAATCGCATCGGCAATCGCACCCGCTCAAGCACGCAGCAGCATCAGCTCCACCAATCACAATTCGACGCGAAGAAGGACGGATAATAATACCTTGGAGGTGCCGCGGCAGTGAAGCCAGGAGCCCCAAGCGGAGGAATAGGGCTCGCCGATGTTGTAGGGGAGATCCTTGACCCCGGTGCCCGATCCACCGACGACTCCTTTCAAGAACTTCAACATTCTATCCTCCTCGTCGCTCCTCCCGATTCCGAGCAGCTGCCACCGGTATGATTCAGCGTCCGCCGCAGTTGGGACAGAGGGAGGGAGAGATCTGCGAACGAGGTGGCGCGATCTGCGAGCGGCGAGGAGAGAGAAGGAGAAGACGGAGGAGGAGAGAGGGATGATGGAAACGGGGGAGACTGCCCCCAATCGAATCGGATCGGATCGGATCGGATCGCCTGTTCTTCGAATTATCAGTTTTGACTGGGAAACTCAGGGCAAATTCTCCGATTGAGTCCTCAACTTTCAAATTGTGTTAATTAAGTTATTAATATTTTAACATTCTATCAGTTAAATCCATTTGATTAACCTTAATCGGAAATTATTTACGTAAAGGTTGGCCATCCTATGTCACATCTTCTCATTTCTTTTCTTTTCTTTTATTATTTTTTTATCGAGTGCCGATGAGGGTCGTCAGCCACAAGCTAGGGCCGGCGACCCAAGGGCATCATGGCCCTCAGCGACTTTGGGCAAGGGTCGCCGATGGCTGGCGAAGGTGACACTATTCTAGCAAAGGCCATCACTCACCCACCACCTTGCCTGGGTAGGGTGAGGGCAATTCTCGTCTAATCATGGTTATCGACGATGGCCGGCCATTTCCTAAGACTGGCCTCGGCCACTAACTAAAAGGAAAAAGAAAATAAAAAAATTTAAAAGTTATCAACATCGGTGTCGATTTGTCACTTAGAATGAGTAACACTGATTGAATCACCATATCAACATTATTCGATCAAAATTAGTTAAATGGACTCAATTCGCCAAATGTGAAAAAGAACTTAAAATTCAATTGACGCAATTGAAAATTTTAAAAGTAAATTAACTAAAGCACAATATATCTATAACTTTTTGAATAATTTTTCCATAAAACTTACGGTGGATTGCATTCCCCCTTAAGATTTTTGCCCTTCGTATAAACTGCAGCCCGACTTATCAGTTATTTTGCAATCCATTTCGTCGAGTCTTGGAGTTTCAAGCTGAATGTAGCAGTGTCCCCTTAGAGTTGGCTCAGGCTGTTTATCAATCGGAGCTCCGGTCATGCCTTTGTCATGAAATTAGCACATTTTACAAAGGGCAACTTCGTCAAACAATTAAACCAATTAAATTTTCCACCAAGGTTTGACACTCGTTGTAATTTACAACCTAACTTTTCGATTATTTCATTATTTCCCAATGAAGCATTTGAAATCGGTTGTAATGTCCTCTAGGGTAGGAGTGACCAACCCTAAGATGGACAGACTTCATGAAACCTACCCCTCTTTAATCTTATCTGGCAGCAACAAGTCAAGTATGAAAAAGCAAGAAAGAAGCGGGGTAACTTGACTAACCGCCCTTGCTGCTAAGAACCTAACGGACTTATTCCCAATTTTTGGAACCTATAATTTATCTTGTTTGCCCCGGAGCTAATCATGATTTTTTATCCGATTCCAAAGTCTACCAAATAATTGATTTTTTTTTTCTTTTTTGCTTCATTTTTTTAAAAAGAAAATTGAGGTAAACGACAATTATAATAAAATGGTATAAGCAACAAAACGACTCAAAGTAAGAGATCAATATATATATATATATATATATATATCATATTTTTCCAACTAGGTTCTAACTACCGACTTCCGGGTGGAACTTACATGCACAATATCGATACCAGCTCCAAATTATTGAACTGGAAACCAAAATCTATTTCTAAAGTCAGCTCGGTTGGATTCCTAGTAGAACTAGGCCGATTGCACAGCCCTCGTCCGTCGTCTAGATTTTGGCTAAAAAGGGTTACACTTTTAACAATTTTCAAAGTCTAGCCCATATTTTACAAATAATTAATAAAATAATGAAATTTTGTACTACGTTTCAATTATTACCTTCAAATTTTTTATGTTTAGAGTTAAAGAGAAAATAACTACAAATTGTTCATGGTGGCTCAATCCCAATAAAGGTTATATGATACATATATATAGGAGGGAGTAATTACAATAAGGGTACAAATATAAACAAAATTATAGAATACCTTATAATACATATAAATTACACATTAATACCCCTCTCAATCCAAAGTGGGTGTAAGCACTAGGAGATTGAATCTCAATAGCACATGGAGCATACTGGATAGAGATGTAGAGGGGGGTTGCGAGTTTATTATAGGAGTGATCTGGTCAAGAGAGGAGCCAAGTTGGGACATAATGAGCAGGCTCGGAGGGAAAGATAATGGAGGCAAAAAAGAATTAGAAACGGGTTGAGTAGGTTGAAAGGAGGAGAGAGGCATATTAGGAGACTGGGCTAGAGAAGAATAAAGAGATGGATGAGGAGGTCTAGGATCACAGGAGGTAGAAGGAAGAATAGATTGATTGGAAGTAGAGGTGGCAAATGGGTGGGTCGGGTCGGGTATGGGTCGGGTCGAAAATGAGTCGACCCATATTTGACCCATTTAGCCGTTTTGACCCATATTCTCAGTAATGTAAATCTAGTGACCCATACCCGACCCGACCGTATCCGACCCATACCCGACCCGACCCGTATTGCTAAAACCTATTTATTGTTAAAACATTTTTATGTAATACAAATTTTTTAACAATTTTTATGCAATACAAATTTAATGGAAAATTTTTATAATTCTTTTTAAAATATTTTTAAAAAATCGATTTTTTTAAATTTTTTTAATTTTAATATAATTTTTAATTATTTTTATTTTTTAAAAATATAATTTTTATAATTTTTATTTTTAAAAATATAATTTTTATTTTTTATTTTTCTTTTTTCTTTTTTTTTTTTTTTTTTTTCTTCTTCTTCGGCCGGCCGCCGCCACGACGACGCCGGCGCCGGCCCACTGAGCGAGATCGAGCTCGCCGGCGTTAGCGGGCTCGATCTCGCCGATCCGGCGAAGCCGAGGCTCCGCCGACGCCGGCGAGCTCGAGCCTCGCCAGATCCGGCGAGTCTCGAGCCTCACCGGATCGTCGGCGAGGCCGAGACTCGTCGGATCCGGCGAGGCTCGAGTTCGCCGGCGTCGGCGGGCCTCGGCCTTGCCGATCGGGCGAGATCGAGCCTCGCCCCGCGCCGGCGAGCTCGAGTCTCGCCAGATCCAGCGAGTCTCGAGCCTTGCCGTCGTCGGCCGAGGCCGAGACTCGCCGGATCCGGCGAGGCTCGAGCTCGCCGGCGTCGGGCGGGCCTCGGCTCGCCCGAGTCGTCGGCGAGGCCGAGACTCGCCGGATCTAGCGAGGCTCGAGCTCGCCGGCGTCGGGCGAGGCTCGATCTCGCCAGATCGGCGAGGCTGTCGCCCGCCGTAAGGAATGAAGAAAAAGAAAGAAAAAAGAAAAGGGAAAAAAAAAAAATTGAAATATGAAAAATAATTATAATTTCGATTTTTTATTAAAAAAATATTTTTATAAATTTAAAAAAGGCCAAGGATTTAAACTTTAAAATGGGTTTCCTTATAACCCATTTAGACTATTTCTTTTTGTGTTTTACATTCAATGACCCATTTCTGACCCATATTTAACTTTCACTTGACTCATTTCTGACCCATATTCAACATTCACTTGACCCATTTCTGACACATATTTAACTTTCACTAGACCCATATATGACCCATTTAACTAAAAATGGGTCATAATATGGGTTTTTGACCCATATTGCCAGCTCTAATTGGAAGAAACAAAAAGCGAAGGAATTGATATGGAACAATGGGTGACGAGACTAAACATTGAAGGTTTTAGTGAAAAGGGAAAACTCTCCTCATCAAAATGAACATGACAATTGATAAAAACATAATCACTTGACCGAACAAGGCAAGGATAACTTTTATGATTTACGCGTGCCCAAGAAATACAAAGAGTGAGGTGCTAGCTTATGAGAGACATGATACCAAAGAAAAGGATAATATGCACACCAAAAAACTTGAAAGAACAAGTAAGCAAACATGAACCTAAATAGACAGTGGAAATGAGAAATATTAGATATAACAGAAGTAGAAAGCCAATTAATAGTGTAAACAACGGTGAGAGAAGCATAAACCTAATATGGAGGAGGTATATGAGCATGGATTAATAAGATTCGAAGCATATTGACTAAATGTTTAATTTTGCATTGTGAGAAACCAAGTTGAGATGGGATGTCTGGACAAGAAAAACGTTGAATATTACCATTTTTAGGTAAGTGTGTTTGGAACGCTTTACTGATATACTCACCTCCAACATTAGTTTGTAAAAATTTGATTTTAGCATTGCACAAATCTTCAATAAAAACATAAGTGATGAAAGTGTGTAAGTACTTCTAATTTATTTTCCATGAGAAAGACCCAATTGAATCGAGAGTAGTCAAATAATGACACAAAATATTTGAAATCTTACTATCCATTCATTTCGCGAAAAATGTAGCATTTCTAGAAAATAATTTTCAAGAAGCCATTTTACAGAAAAATGTAATTATTTTATAGTGTTCGGGCGGAACCGAAAATGAAGTGGAAAATATTTTCTGCTATTTGATAAGAAAAATATTTTCAATAAGAAAAATATTTTCATTCATACACTCTCTTTCATTTATTTTATTTTTAAAATCGATTTTTATTTTAAAAAAATGATTTTTAATTATTCTTATTTTTCAAAAAATCGATTATTAAATTATGTTTTCTTTTTCTTTTCTTTGTTTCCTTCTTCTTGGCCAATCGCCAGCCATGGCAACGACCAACGATGACCAGCAACCGGCCACAGGCGAGCCTCGAGCTCGCCGGCGAGCACGAGGTTTTCCCGCCTCCGGCAAGCTTAGGCTCGCCACTCACCATACCGGCAAACGCATGTCAAGCTTGCCAATGGTGAGGCTCGAGGCTAGCAAGCTCAAGGCTCACCAAATCAGAACGCGAGCCTTGAGCGTGAGCCTCGCCACAAACTTGCGCCCACCGATCTACCGCTCACTAGCCTCAACCAAATCGGCGAGCTCGGAGCTCGTCGGCCTCGAACCTCGCTAGTTGTCGGCCTCGAACCTCGCTAGTTAGCAAGCCTCGAGGTGGATGCTTGCGCTCACCAGAGGTGGGTGAGCCTCATGTTTGCCGTCGAGCTTGACGCTCGCTTGTGGCCGATCACCAACTGTCGCCGTGGCCAATGACCAACCAAGAAAGAAGAAGAGGGAAAACAAAAAAAGAAAAAAATAATTTGAATTTAAAAATATATTTAAAAAAGTAGAAAATATTTTCCCCTAATTTAAAAGACTTTTTCACCTCTATGGAAAATGTTTTCCCTAAGCAATTCATTTTTCATGAAACGAACACCAAAAATCTAAAAAATATTTTTCTATAAGTTATTTTCCGTTAAACGAACAGAGTCATAATTAGATTAAATTGAACTTGTCCATACATCAGAATGAATCACAACTAAAGGAAAAGATGCATGATGACTAACATACTCAAAAAGCATCAATGAGATTTGCCTACTAGACGAGGCTCGCAAGGTACCCACTTAGAGTTATAATTGCAAATACAACTCAAAACTTGTTTATTTGAATGGCCAAGATGAGCTTGCCGGTGAGTGAGTGAAGCACAGGAAGCGCGATAGGATACAAGTGAGATGTCACCATTGAGTTGGAAATCGAATAAAAACCATCAAAAGAATCAACTTGGAAGAAAACTTTTCGATTCGTTGGTCCTTCAGAGAAAAGGATGAACCATTAAAATTAGTGGCACAAAAATTTTTATAACGAAATTGAGTAACTAAGAAGAGATTGCAAGGAAGATTAGGAGCATGATAGACGAGAGATAATAGTAAAGATTGAGAATCAGTGCATAAAAAGGCTTTATCAACTGAGACTTTTGTCAAATCATAAAAAGGTCTAGGATTTCATTACTATCACTAGTCATGTATGCCAATGCTCTAGTGTCAAGATACTAAGTTGAATGAGATCTCGCCAACTGAGAGAACTGAGGAGTCCAACAGATCAGTGGCGATGAAGGCATGGTTGAATTGTTGTCGACATTATAGCGCGATGTGCCCAACTACGTTACAAATCTGATATGTAAGACAAGATCTAGATCCGAGAATATCTCCCTATGTGAATGGGGGAACATAGGGCTTCAAGCCACCAGGAGGCCAACTGGAGGAGGTGGAGGAGACATAAGGGGGCTAATAATGATTACGAACTGAATCCATCATCAAAAGTTACGGCCTCTAGAATTATGAACTTAGTTGATCACACGAGAACCATCCACCTTATCCCTGACCAAAGTTACGGCCTCTAGAGTTACGTCCACCTTGAAATCCTCGAAACGATGGACTAGGTAAAGAAGCATGACCGATCAAAGCATGATGAATATCATATGAAGATTATGCATTCAATTTTCGAAGAAATCGTTCTTCTTGAACGAGAAGGTGTGAACGCATATCACCAAATGATAGAACTGTAGGGCCATTCGTGACCATGATGACAAAAGAATCGTACATAGATGGGAGCCCATTGATGGCTTGAATCACCAAGTCCTTATCAGAGACGAAGCAATTGATTGTAGCGAGAGAGTCCAGAATTGACTTCAGTTGTTTGAAATGATCAGACATTGAATGATCGTTTTCTTTAACAGCGTTCTAAAAATCAAGTTTTAGTCTTTCTCGGCCACGTAGCGATCAATAAAGCGTTGTTTTAGAGCAAGTCAAATCTCTCAAAATGTTTGAAGGCCGTGAACTTCATGGAAAATCACGACTATAACGTCGAATTGATCAAACTACGAACACATTGATCTATCTTTATCGAGGTGGAATATGAGGTATTGACCGTTACAATGCCATTCTGATCATTTATAAGCTACGACAAACGTGGAAAAGATCTATCCACATAACCCAACAGATTGTTGCAGATTAAAACATATTCAAACTGAGATTCCCATAGGAGATAATTGTCTATATCAAGTTTAATGGAGACAAGATTTGTGATGTTGGGAAGAACAAGAGATGGCGAGGTTGATTGACGACCGTAATTTGAGCAGCAACGGAGATCGGAGCAATATAGAATAGGGAAGAAGAGGTGAAAGTGGGCAAAGTGTTATAGGGAGCTGATGAGAAATTGGGATTAATAGATAGAGAAAATGATAAGTAAAAAGATGGTAGAAAAGAAAGTAAAAATAGAAATGTATTGGACATTAATAAAATAGTAGTTGGAGCAAAAAATTGTTGATTTCGAGTGGAGATGTTAAAGAATGTGATGGGTTTTCCGCTTTGATACCATGCTGATGTGTAGAATTAGAGAGAAAATAAAGATAAAGTATATAGTGGCTTAACCCTAATCAAGATTGTATATTATGTATTTACAGGAGTAACTAATTAAAGTAAGAGTACAGATAAAACGTAATTACAAAAATGCCCATAATCATATAAATTACACATTAACACAAATATCCTTCGAATTGTCGAAGTTATAATAATTAAAAAACCACCTCTTAGTGCTTGCAATATAGGTAAGGCACAAAGCAAATTAAAAAGAAAAAAAAGCAAAGACAAATCTTAACATTACCGGACACAATACAATTTACACATTTTGTTTGATAAACGAACATCTTTATTCGTAAGTCAACTAATTTTTTGTTAAATAAAAGATGCGAAATTTAGTGCCAACATCTCTTTATAAGAAGCGTAATACAAGTATTGAATGTTAATGCGGCATGACGATGTGTCAAGTTTTATTATTACAAGTAGAAATTAATAAAATACTTTACTTCTATGATGGCAAAATTTATTGGAGGCTAACGGAATGTAAATTTATCACAAGTGTATCAGTTTAGGATTTTTCGTTATATTACTTTAAAAAATTATATATAGCTCATATATTGGGCTCCATTGATCTCAAATCAAAGTTTTCTAAAAAGTGATAAGATAGGCCCAACAGTAGACCAAGTACTCTCTTTTAAGGGTGAGCATCAGTCCAGGGTTAACCCTGGACCGACCCTGGACCAGCCCAACCCTGCTGGTCCTGGTCCGATTCCTAGAGAGACTGAGTCGGTCCTTGGTCCTAGAATTCTTGGATCAGCACTATGCGGGTCGGTCCTCGGTCCTGAAAGTTCCGGGTCGATCCAACTCGAACCAACCCTAACTATATATATGTCTAATATATTATTTATTATTATTTTTTGGTAAAAATGTCTAATATATTATTTATATATAGAGAAAATCTTAAAATAAACGGTGTCAACAACATTAATCAGCTCTTTAGTGAGGAGTTCAAATAATTTTACATTATTCTTTAATACCTTAGGTTTTTAATGTTTTTTACGGCATCAATAGTCATAACTTACAAATGAGGAAAATGTTTTTGTGAGGAGTCCTCACAGCGTCCAAAAAGGCACCTTATGGCATCCTCCTCTAGTATTTGTTCTCTTATATCTTATTTGTTCTCTTAGTCTTCAATTTGTTAAAATCGAAAAAAACAACTTCTACGCTCGCCACTCGACACTCGCCTCGCTCGCTTTGGGTCACTTGCGCCACTCGCCGCTCAATGCTTGCTTAGCTTGTTACTCCCCGCTCGACATTCGATGCTCATTCTGTTCGACATTCACCCCACTTGACCCTCACCGCTTGCCTTTCTTAGTTGACCTTGCTTGTCATCAAACCCATTGGGTCGGTACAGTTCTCAATTGTCCTTTCAAGGAGTACAAAAAATGAAATAAAAAATTATTGGTTAGTCTTGGGTTGACCTTGAAACCATATCGAACCAAATGGGTCAATCCGATCCTCAATCGCTTTTTTAATGAATACAAAAAATGAAATAAAAATTATCAATTGGTCCCAAATTGACTTTAGAACCGGATTGAACCCATTGGGTCGGTCCGATCCTCGGTCCCAAGCTCAATAAGGTTGGTTATCGATCCCAAAAATTGAGGACCGACACTATGCGGGTTGGTCTTAGGGTTAGGGGGTGGACCAGCCCAATCCGGACCATGCTCACCTCTACTCTCTTTTTATCCCAAATTAAAAAGAGTTAAAGAGATATGGAGCTTGACTTAAATTGAAAAGAACAAACTAGCTATGAAAACATGAAAGAAAAGTATGGGAGTCCTTTTCTTGACTTGGCCCAGGTGCATTATAACAAGCCCATTTTTTGAAGAACTTGATTTTGACATCAACTAAAAAATGAAAACATAACTCTTTGCTTGTTGCCCCCAATTCTTTCGGCTTGAATTGTGATTGGGTCATATTATCAAGGGTCTACACTGTCTTGCTTGCGGGCATTATATCAGATCCTTTTTACGTGACTGGATTTCAATCTCAATAAAGAAATGAAAAGTATAATTCTTTACTTGTTACCCTCTTATTCTTTTAGCCATGGTTGGATCATATCATCGAGTGCCTACACATGTCTAGCCCTGTTAACTATAAATATCATTAAAAGTGAATGCGTTAAAAATCGAAAAACATTTCCTATTTGGTGACTCAACAATTATATTTTTATTATAAAAAGAACATCGTTTAATCTAACCCTTGGATTAATTGTGGTATTTGATACAGCATCGTTAGCTTACAAAAGAAAAGAATATTGAAGCTTAGCTTCATGTTATTAATGAAGATAAAAGGAGATGTGCATATATCCAAGCTTTACCATAGGTGTCTGTCGCGAACAATTTTTCGGAGGGTGAACCACCTAGAGTTTGGCTAATGGATTGTTAAGCCTAGACTTAACTCGGGCTCTCCCAAGCCCATACCAATTCGCGACTTAATGTTCAAGTTTTTAACATGCAAATGATTTTCAATTAGGAGTCGCCACTAATCTATTCTTGGTGGATCAATTAGAAACCCAAGTAAAATAATGGGAGGATTATTTTACTTTTACGAACCGAGAGACTTTGGGTACGGGGACTTGGTTACATTAGACTTTTCTAATGCCCTTTCGGTACCATTCTTTTATTTTGAAAAATGTTTGGCAAGCAGTTTGGATTGATTTTAAATTTATTTCCCTAACATGTGAGGTGATCATGCGGGTGCGCAATCCACCAATTTAACACCCAGATAAACAATGAATAAAATGCAAAACTTACCTCGAAGCAACGTAAGCATCTGCAATGTTAAATTAGAATCCACATCAACAACCCTAGATATAATTTCTAATTAACACGCAATTTACTTTTTGTTTTTGCTTGATTAACGAAAATCATGCAATATGCAATGCAAAATTAACTAAATGGCCTAATTCTAATGACATGCAATTTCTAATTAAATTGACCTAGCGAAAATACTAAATGGCATGCATTTCATGAATCTAATCCTAATGACATGCACGTGACATTTTTTATTTTTTTTAAAAGAATGCCATCTTCCCTAGAGATTCAAACTAATTTATTCTAAGACATTTTTTATTTTTTATGAAATTCGAAATTAGAAAAATGTGAAAATTATCTAATTAGATTAAGATCCTATTCAATTTGTATTAGGAATTAGGTTGAGCTAAATTCTAATTTAAATTAAAATATTATCTTAACCCAAATAATCCTAAAATGCAATCTATTTAAGAAAATGCCTAAACTTATAATAAATTGAGAAGAATATTATCTAAAATTAAACTAAGTGCAATTTAACCATAATATGCCATGACGTGCAAAATATGCCCCCTAATTCTACATGACCTATGCATGATGATTTTTTTTGTGGCTTTTCTTTTTTTTTTTCCAAAATTAAAATTTAACATGCAATTCAAGTTAATTGATTTGATTTTTTATTTTTTTATTTTAAAAATTCATGATAAATAGAATATTCATCCTAATATGCGAATAACCCTAAAACATGCAATATTCTGACTCGGACGTATCTCAAGATAAATAAAGCAATCAAGTCCATTCAAAATTATCCAAAAAAAGAGATATCACATATCATTCAGATCAATGGATAATATTTCGCTAGTAAAATCGATAAATTGATCTTAAGCCTTAAAGATCAAAATATCAATTTTATTTCCACTTGATTAATTATTTCATCTAAAGCCTTATAGATGAAATAAAAAACCCTGGCGTGGTTGCGAATCATGTAATATATTGAGAATTTCAATTATGCATAGATAGGTATTCCAACCAAAGAAAAGAACATATAAAGAAATAATAATAATAATAATAAAAAACCTAAACTTGCCTAATAAATTAAAGTAAAAATACCTAATTTTTAATTTTTTTTTTTCTTAAAAAAGAAAACACTTGGCCGGTTCGGAGGTCCCGCGAGGAGAGTTCGTCGGCTAGGGTTCCGGCGAGGGAGGCAGCGCAAAGACGTACGTGGCGAGGCACCGGGGCCGGGATCGGCATGGAGCCGGGTGCGAGCGCCGCAGCGGTGGATTCGGTGGAGGCGAGGCGTCACTGTGCGAAGCTCGGAGGTCGGCGCTTGGATCCGGATCGCCTACCGTCGAGGGGGGGCACGAGCGGCGAACGAGGAGGCAGGGCGGCGAGCCGGCTCGGGATCCGCCGGGTCACGAGTTGCGCACGAACCGAGGGCGAGATCGCGGCAGCAGCAGCAGATCGGGGAGCTGGGGCGCTGCAAATCGGCGACGGCGGAGGCGGCGTCAGGGCGGCGCGAGCTTCGGGCGTCGAGGCTGCAGAGGGCGAGCGGCGGCGGCGGAGCGTTGGTTCGACGCAACCTTCGGGCGTCGGGGCGGCGCGGGTCGTCGGGGCTCGCGGGCGAGCGTCGCGGCTCTGGATCGCCGGTGATTCGGCCCTGGATCGCCGGTGGTTCGGCCGCCGGCGTAGTACCGGCGGGGGCAGGGGGGAGCGCGGCGTGACGAACCGGTCGAGGGGCGCGGTGACGCCGATTGTTGCAGCGGGCAAATCTGGAGCAGCGGGATCACAACTACGGCGGCGAGCGGGACGGCAACGCGGCGACGCAGGAAGGGTGGCTCGGCGGCGGTGCGACCCTGGGTCCCCGGCTGCCGACTTGGGCGAGCGGGGACGGTACCGATGCGGCAGGGACACCCCCCCCCAACGAGGAAGATGAACAGTTGCGTGGTGGGGTTTTCTCTTTTTTTTTCTTTTCTCTCTCTCTTACCTCACTTTTCACTTTTTGCTTTTTTTTGTGCTTTTTTCACCCAACGGAAAGAACCCCCTATTCTATTGTATGCGAGGTATTATATAGGTCTAAAATATATCTTTGCGGTATATATTTTTTCCTTTTTGTTCGCGCATAATACCCCTAAATATATCGTTGAAATATACCCACCTCGCGCAATATTCCCTTTTTTATTTTTCACATATTCTATCCAAAAATTCCCTTTTCGCGCAAAATAGTATATGTGAAAAATCTTAATGGAATACGTGAAAAATCTTCCCTTCATCGACAGTCTAAAATAAAATAAAACAAAATGAAAATAAAATGTTTCTAAACTAAATGCTATGTATGTTTTTTTTTTGTTTTTTTATATATCAACCCAAAAATTTAGGTGTCAATAGCTGCCCCTCTTTGAAGGTGAGCTCGCAGAGGTTGCCTTCAAAGATAAATTGAGACCTAAATTTTGATCATGCACATGCAATGAATGATTTTTTGTTTGGAAAATGAATTCCATTTTTTAATGCAATTTATATGATGCATGGAAATACTAATGCAAATGATAGATGAACATACCTGGAATAACTTACCTTCGAGGAAGATAGAGTAATTCGAGGTAGTGGGTGTTACCTGTCCAGGACCCGTACCATTCTACGGTCGCCTAGAATAGTAACATGACTTTGTGAAGATGTTGCTTTCCTAAGACCCGTATCATTCTACGGTCGCCCAGTATGGCAGAAAGGAGCTGCTTTCTCAGGACCCGTACCATTCTACGGTCACCCAGTACGGCAGAAAGGTTTTGTTTAGGACCCGTACCATTCTACGGTCGGTTAAACGGGGATTCATTTTCCAGGACCCGTACCATTCTACGGTCGCATGAATGAGGAAATATGTGTTGTCTAGGACCCGTACCATTCTACGGTCGCCTAAACGAGAATTCACTTTCCAGGACCCGTACCATTCTACAGTCGCCTGAATAAGGAATAGATGTTGTCGAGGACCCGTACCATTCTACGGTCGCCTGAATGGGAAAATTGCTTTTTCAGGACCCGTACCATTCTACGGTCGCCTGTTAGAGCAATAAATGCTGTTCAGGACCCGTACCATTCTACGGTCGCCTAAACGGAGATTCACTTTCCAGGACCCGTACCATTCTACGGTCGCCTGTTAGAGCAATGTTATTTAGGACCCGTACCATTCTACGATCGCCTAAACGGGAATTCTGCTTGGCTAGGACCCGAACCATTCTTCGGTCGCCCAGTGCTGCAATCTGGAGAAAAATCTTTGGGGACAACTCAATCAAGTGTCAGTGTATTCAAAAGGGGAATACCTGTGCAACGACAAATATTTAAGGTATGAATAGAGATATACTTACCTGGTGACATCTCTGTTCCTTGGGGATGTGTCTCCTGCAAAACATAATCGTAGGAGAGGCAACATGCATTTGTAATCACAGACATGGATTAATCCAAGTAAGGTTCATGCGTAATCAACCACGCATCATCCTAATTTCAATAGGAATGATCTCGAATGATGATTCTAATCCGAACGCATGAGCGTCATGGATGTGTCAAATGAGGGATCCTTCAGCCTGAAAGGACTTTTCACACATCCTCTTTAAAATGGTTGTTTTATCCTGACCTTTGATGCAGGATCTTGACAATCACTCTATCTCACTGTCATCATGCCAAACAAGGTTTTGTGCAATCTCGCAAGTGGTACGACCTTACCAGTCTGAGAGGTTTTTAATAGGGACCGTAATGTGGGCCTAGTCAACGGCTTAACAAAAGGGACTCTTTGAGTCGAGGCTTTTGAAAGATTGAGCGATCTGTAATCATCTCTGGGTTTACAAGTCAAGAACCCTACAAAATGAGAAAGGAATAATTTTTCTCGCACTTCTTCGAGCGATACTTAAAACATGTGAACCCCTAGGTTAATTCAAGTGCCCTAATCAGAAGAGACTTTACAAAGGACGTAACATAGGCTTGGTTCATGAGTTGAGAAATGAAAGGATCATTTGGCTCAAAAAATGTTTAGGAGGGTCAAAGTTGGTGATCATCTTGACATTTCCACCACTTTCCTTCTCCACTGTCGAAGATTTTTATCACAACTCCATTGATTGCAACAGCATTTGAGAGTTTTTTTTTTTAGGGCATTGGCCTTGCTTTTACCAGGCACACTGCTTTTTCATGCCCCATTATTTTGCACTTATTTTTTGAACTCACACAACCATCCTTTGTCAGCATTCTAAACCATGTTACTTGAATGGTTCTCTTTTGCCCCCGCCCCAAAGGTGTGGGGGATGATCACCAACTGGGTTTAATATGAAAGAAATTCATAGGCTCAAGTGGGCTATGCAACGGATGAAAGTGTATAGGATAAAGAAAGAACTGCTCTTCGTCATCCTAAGGCACTTTAAATTACCGTATAGGTTACACTGTGAAAGCAATACTCGAAGATTGATGCAAGTGTGAGCAAAAAGATTTCTACCATTCGTTTTAAACTTTGCCCAAGTATGGGATGATCCTTGACAGAGGTAGTTTTAAAAGAATCTCCATAAGTGTATGGGGCTCAAAGGGGTCGAGCAATGGATCACCTGTAGTGTTTGGGATAAAGAAAAGAATGCCTCTCATTACCTTGGTTGACGTACCCTTTGTGAGATAGCCCTCTTCCTTGCGGGCATGGAATTTTTCACACAACTCATTAGGGGTTAGTGTATGAAGCGGTGTATGGAAAAAGGCTTGCCTTTCGTCATTCCAAAGTACCCTATTTGACACATTCAATTCATCTCACACAATTCATTAGGAAAAGTATGCAAAATTTGCAACAAATTTGAACAATTCAACTCATTGAAGCAATTTACTAATCATAAAAATGTTTGCTATTCAAAACATGACATGACAAATTCTATCACAGATAATACTTCGTGACAACATCAGAATTAACTGGAGTGGAAAACTCATGACCATGCATTTCCGCCAAGATCAAGGCACCTTCAGGAAGTATCTTCTTTACCACATACGAGCCACTGTAATTCAAAACGAACTCGCCTCTAGGATCCGGAATTGGATTGGACTATTTCCACACCTTTACATGCTATAAGACCTTCTCTGAAACAAAAAGTAGATGGGTTAAAAAGACACACAGAGTAAATCAAGTTTTATTATTTTGAATTTTTTTTTTAAATTTTTATCGAAAAGCATTTTTTTTTAAACATTTTGACACGAAAAAGCATGATGAAGCCCAGGCCTTAGAATTCTCCTTGGATTTTTCTTTTTCTTTTATCGGCTGGATATCATCACCAGGCTGGTTTGGTGTACCTCATCATGCCCTCAAAATAAAACTCGTAATTTTATTAATATTCATCAATTAATTACATTTATTGAATGGAAATGCAATTTTCAAGCCCTAAAAAGAAAGCGAAAAAGAAGAAATCGAAAACAAGCCCTAGAAAGCGATAAAAATTCCCACACAGGGGAATGTGAGAAAGCAGTAAATGAGTTACTCTTGTGGGCCAGAGCCCATCTCCTCCGAAAGTCCTTCTATGAAGACGTCATCGAAAAGACTAGTGATTCCTTCCAATGCATCTTCGGGGTTTTCTGTCTCCGGGGGCGTCGGATCATCCATGCCACCCCATCCATCTGGGACAATGCTGCGATGATCAATGTAGAAACTGGGAGGAGCAGAATACTTCACCAGATAGTCGAATTTTCCACTTGGTTGCCCCAGGGTGTCCATCACGTGCACCTCCAAGCTCTTGATTCGGCCGACTTCAGGTTCCAGAATAGCATTCACCGTACTCTCATGCTCCGGTAGCGGATTTTTCTGGACGTTCGGCCGAGCAGTTTGAAACGAAAAGGCCTTCGTGTCCAAGAGGTTTTGGATCTTGTGCTTGAGGGTGAAACATTCATCAGTTGAATGCCCCAGTTCACTGTTATGGTAGTCACACTTCTTCATCGGGTTGTAACCTCGATTGCTTTCGTGGTTAGGACGCTTCGGTTCACTAGAAAGCAAACATTTCTTTCGGAGAATCGCCAACACCTGGGATGGAGATCCAGGGAGGGGAGTGAATTGCCTTCTATTATTTGCTTGGGCAAATGATTGATGACCAGCATTTTGTTGTTGTCTTTGATTCATTTGGATAGCCGGGGTGCGATTAGTACCTTCTAGGCTATAGGTCACATTTACATCCTCAACAACTTTCTTCTCTTTCTTGGCAGAGAATCTTTTAGTAGATGGCTCAGAAAACCATCATTCCCTTATCCCCATCTCGATCTGTTCTCCTACAGGAATAAGCTGATTGAAGCTCTCGACATACGTACTGGCCATTCGGTTACGGAACTCAGATGGAAGGGTCTTCACGAACAACTTCATCAACTCCTTGTTGGTAGGCTCAGGAGTAATTTGGGCCACCAGGTTTCTCCATCTCACAAAGCATACTCTTTAAATGACTCGCTCCTTTTCTTTTCCATCCGCTCCAAGTCTTCTCGGGAAGGCGCGATGTCCATGTTGAACTTGTACTGTTTGAGGAACGCGTCCGCTACCTCGTTCTAGGTTTCGAGGAGGTTTACGTTCTTCATCACGTACCAGTTTAGTGCGGGCCCGGTCAAACTCGCATGAAACGATTGGATCATGAGGGGCTCATTTTTTACGTGCTGGGCCATGCGCACGTGGTACATCTGCAAATGAGATTTCAGACAATATGTCCCGTCATACTTCTCAAATTCTGGCATTTTGAACTTCTTTGGCATCTTGACCTTCTCATAGACGGACAGGTCGAACGGGAGTGAATTCTGCGACTCTTGCAATTGTTTCAGCTTTTCTTCCAGTTTTGCAAAGCGTTCATCTTGCTCCGCTTTAGAGGCATTATCAAGCTTAGCTTTTCGCACATTGATCAGCGGTAGGTCATCTTCCAAGTCAGGGATGTCGTCATCATCCATTTGGGTCTCATTTGCCTGCCTCGGGACGATTATCTCTGGAAGAGCAGGTGCAGGATTCGGATTCGCTCGGAGGGATTGGATCTGAGTCGTCAGTAGCTGCATAGAGGCGATTAATTGTTGAAGTTGTTCTTCCATAGTGGAGATGCGATCACGCATTTCAGTTTGATCGGCCATTCTAGCTCTTAATCGAGTGATGATGGGAGAGCGTGGAGGATCCGTTATCACCTAAATTAAATGGATGAAAATGCATAAGTATGATGTGCAAATAGTGAACCAATCCATGACAATGATCTATCAACTTTTTTTCAATTTTTTTTTATGAAAAGTTCTTACAAGAAGAGAATTTCCTAAAGAGAGCAAGAAATATAGACATCTTAGCAAGATCCAATTTTCTAAACATGAACTGAAAACAAATTCTCCAAAGTTTTTTTCAAAATGATTTATTGCATGACAATTTCCTCATTTCATTTATGATTGACAAAAGAATTAGATCGAATGACTAACCTAGATTGTCATGGACGGACCAAAAATATGACAAAATAATTAAATTGCATAGTATAGGGATAGAAGACTTACTTCACCAAGGAGAATCAATGGCAACCACATAGACAAGCACATGAAATGTGAGGCTCGATTTCTACTCTAGACAGGCTTAGCAAAGTGAAGTTAGCGGGATGGGATGACCGGTTGCAACCTCGCATACTAAGTCAAGTCCTCCTAACTCCGGCTCAGTCAAGAATGATACCCCAATGCGACGCAACCTCACGGGCAGAGATAAACATTCTTGACACCAAGAAAGAAATTTTCGGGATTGAGTTGGGCAACCTCTACTACGCGGCCTCGCGGTCGAAGTCGTATCTAACTCAATACCATCCTAAGTGTCCTAGTGTGGCCTAGGTCTAGTGGCAGGTTGTGTGTGCAAAAGTGTAGTGCAAATGCAAGGCATGCACAACAGTTTATATCAAGCAACACTTCAACATGAAAATAAACCATACATTCCTTCACCTCCCAACAAAACAGAGGTTAGCAAACACTTCCCCTTATACCTCCCAATCTGCAAAAACATTTAACACCTTAGATGTTAGGGACGTACCTGGAATCCTCGCTGCCAAACAAAAACTTTTTTTCAAATAAAGAGAAAATTGGCCTAAATCCACTAAGAGTTTTAACTCAAGTCCCCAGCGGAGTCGCCAAGCTGTCGCGACTAATTTTTCGGAGGGTGAACCACCTAGAGTTTGGCTAATGGATTATTAAGCCTAGACTTAACTCGGGCTCTCCCAAGCCCATACCAATTCGCGACTTAATGTTCAAGTTTTTAACATGCAAATGATTTTCAATTAGGAGTCGCCACTAATCTATTCTTGGTGGGTCGATTAGAAACCCAAGTAAAATAATGGGATGATTATTTTACTTCTACGAACCGAGAGACTTTGGGTACAGGGACTTGGTTACATTAGACTTTTCTAATGCCCTTTCGGTACCATTCTTTTATTTTGAAAAATGTTTGGCAAGCAGTTTGGATTGATTTTAAATTTATTTCCCTAACATGTGAGGTGATCATGCGGGTGCGCAATCCACCAATTTAACACCCAGATAAACAATGAATAAAATGCAAAACTTACCTCGAAGCAACGTAAGCATCTGCAATGTTAAATTAGAATCCACATCAACAACCCTAGATATGATTTCTAATTAACATGCAATTTATTTTTTGTTTTTGCTTGATTAATGAAAATCATGCAATATGCAATGCAAAATTAACTAAATGGCCTAATTCTAATGACATGCAATTTTTAATTAAATTGACCTAACGAAAATACTAAATGGCATGCATTTCATGAATCTAATCCTAATGACATGCACGTGACATTTTTTATTTTTTTTAAAAGAATGCCATCTACCCTAGAGATTCAAACTAATTTATTCTAAGACATTTTTTATTTTTTATGAAATTCGAAATTAGAAAAATGTGAAAATTATCTAATTAGATTAAGATCCTATTCAATTTGTATTAGGAATTAGGTTGAGCTAAATCCTAATTTAAATTAAAATATTATCTTAACCCAAATAATCCTAAAATGCAATCTATTTAAGAAAATGCCTAAACTTATAATAAATTGAGAAAAATATTATCTAAAATTAAACTAAGTGCAATTTAACCATAATATGCCATGACGTGCAAAATATGCCCCATAATTCTACATGACCTATGCATGATGATTTTTTTTGTGGCTTTTCTTTTTTTCCAAAATTAAAATTTAACATGCAATTCAAGTTAATTGATTTGATTTTTTATTTTTTTATTTCGAAAATTCATGATAAATAGAATATTCAGCCTAATATGCGAATAACCCTAAAACATGCAATATTCTGACTCGGACGTATCTCAAGATAAATAAAGCAATCAAGTCCATTCAAAATTATCCAAAAAAAGAGATATCACATATCATTCAGATCAAGGGATAATATTTCGCTAGTAAAATCGATAAATTGATCTTAAGCCTTAAAGATCAAAATATCAATTTTATTCCCACTTGATTAATTATTTCATCTAAAGCCTTATAGATGAAATAAAAAACCCTGGCGCGGTTGCGAATCATGTAATATATTGAGATTTTCAATTATGCATAGATAGGTATTCCAACCAAAGAAAAGAACATATAAAGAAATAAAAAAAAATAAAAAAATTAAAAAAAAAAACTAAACTTGCCTAATAAATTAAAGTAAAAATACCTAATTTAATTTTTTTCTCTAAAAAAAAAAAAGAAAACACTTGGCCGGTTCGGAGGTCCGGCGAGGGAGAGTTCGTCGGCTAGGGTTCCGGCGAGGGAGGCGGGGCGGCACGTCGGTGGCGCGGCACCGGGCCCGGGATCGGCACGGAGCCGGGTGCGAGCGTCGTAGGCGGTGGATTCGGTGGAGGAGAGGCGTCACAGGCGAAGCTCGGAGGTCGGCGCTTGGATCTGGACCGGCTACCGTCGAGGGGGGGGCCACGAGCAGCGAACGAGGAGGCAAGGGCGGCGAGCCGGCTCGGGATCCGCTGGGTCACGAGTTGCAGACGAACCGAGGGCGAGATCAGTGGCGGAGCAGCAGATCGGGGAGCTGGGGAGCTGCAAATCGGCGACGGCGGAGGCGGCGTCGGGCGGCGCGAGCCCGCGTCGGGGCCGCGAGAGGGCGAGCGGCGGCGGTGGAGCTTTGGTTCGGCGCAACCTTCGGGAGTTGGGGCGGCGCGGGTTGTCGGGGCTCGCGGGCGAGCGTCGCGGCTCTGGATCGCCGGTGATTCGGCCCTGGATCGCCGGTGGTTCGGCCGCCAGCGCAGTACCGGCGGGGGCAGGGGGGAGCGCGGCGTGACGAACTGGTCAAGGGGCGCGGTGACGCCGATTGTTGCAGCGAGCAGATCTTGAGCAGCGGGATCACAGCTGCGGCGGCGAGCGGGACGGCAACGCGGCGGCGCAGGAAGGGTGGCTCGGTGGCGGTGCGACCCTGGGTCGCCGACGGCTCGGCTGCCGGCGTGGGCGAGCGGGGACGGTACCGGTGCGGTAGGGACACCCCCCCCCCCCCACGAGGAAGATGAACAGTCGCGCGGGGGGGTTTTCTCTTTTTTTTTTTTCTCTCTCTCTTACCTCACTTTTCACTTTTTGCTTTTTTTTGTGCTTTTTTCACCCAACGGAAAGAACCCCCTATTCTATTGTACGCGAGGTATTATATAGGTCTAAAATATATCTTTGCGGTATATATTTTTTCCTTTTTGTTCGCGCATGATACCCCTAAATATATCGTTGAAATATACCCACCTCGCGCAATATTCCCTTTTTTTTTTTTTTCACATATTCTATCCAAAAATTCCCTTTTCGCGCAAAATAGTATATGTGAAAAATCTTAATGGAATACGTGAAAAATCTTCCCTTCACCGACAGTCTATAATAAAATAAAACAAAATGAAAATAAAATGTTTCTAAACTAAATGCCATGTGTGTTTTTTTTTTTTTTTTTTTATATATCAACCCAAAAATTTAGGTGTCAACAGTGTCCCACACCCAACTCAAAGGTTCAAAGTTGGCTAGCCCGTCACCATAGTTTCACCAAGATGTCATTGTAGCCAATAATCTCTCTATACAAAGTATGTCGCAACCAGACAACTAGCAAGAGTCATTCAAAGATTCGCTCACGACGTGAATTCGAACCCATGAATGTGTGGAAGACAGGTGACCCTTTTACCACTAGACAAACCACCTTGGTGGTCAAAGAAATACAAATCTGAACATTATAAACACTATTGTATTCTACAAGCTTATGCTAGGTAATTAAGTAACTTCATTAGGAGGAATTTATTTTCCAATTCTCTTTTGAGAGCTTTTGCCTTTAAGCATGGTTTTTCTCTAAATTTTTTCAAACTAGCCAAATATGCAACCCTGGGTTGTTTTGACTTCTCCATTTTAACATGGATGAATGTATCCACGAACTCTTGTATTCTCCCAAATTGAGATTCCTATTTGCTTTTTATTTAACTTTGACCTATATTACATATTTTCATGCATAAAGACAAGGATTGCCCTCCCCAATGGCCAATCACCTTTTTCTCTATTTTTTCTCTATTTATTTACTCCCTTGCAAATGCCAACTCAGCTAGGGTGTTCTTTCATGGAAATAACTGCCTTCCTCTATGTGATGACCTTCCTTGAATTAGCGTTTTCATTTTCTTGATGTACCCAGTTTGATCGAGTCCAAGAAGGTGGTCCGACGATTGGAAAAGAAAAAACGAGTCTACCGAGTTGTAGTACCCCAACTCATCTTCGTTCAATATTTTAAAGAACCCTAGAAGGAGTAACATTTTCGCCATTCAGGGTCTACCTAGTTCAAACACGTAGAACATTCTTCAAGGTCCAAGCCGTTGATTCAAAGGGCAAAGTCTTCCTCTAGACAAAGAAACTATCGATATACAGCACTGCCATATATAAAACCTTTGAATTTCCAAGAAGCCAAGACCACGACCAAGTCCGCGGTCCTCCTTCCTCGTACCGTGTTCAAGAGCACGCGAATACTTTGAATTACAAGGATAAAAGTTTCCACAAACTTTCAACCCTCCAAAACCCTTAACAAAGCACCAAATTAGAAAGAAAGAGGGACGGAGGGGGAGAGAGAGAGAAAGAGAGACTACAAAAAGCAGCATTTACCTTCTCCCATTTAAATATATCATATCATGTCCTAAGTTGGCTTATTCATCTTCCAAAATTTCTGACGGCCAACGACCCATCATACACAAACACAACAGAAGGAAAAAAATTTCAAAACACCTCCGGAAAAGATGGACGACACCATAAATTTAATCCTTCGAGGTTGCAGGTTGGCCAGAGACCTTGAGCACAACCTCCCCAACTTGGCCAACCAACCAAACCTTCTTGCCGGCTCCTGTGAAGAGATCATCCGAGCCTTCAGCGTCATTCGAGAACGGCTCGGGCACAATCCTCTAGACGCTGGCTCAGGCGGGTACCGCGAGATGCAAGAGATGCGTCGGTCGGAGGTTCAAGCCGGTAGTGGTGGCAGTAATTTCGAGGGGTGGCTGAAGTCGTCAGGCTATGCACAGAGCATTCTCCAGCAAACACAGTATTGGGCTGGGACAAGCGGAGCAAGAACAGGCGACACAGAGGGGCAAGAGGTGCCAATGGAAGCCGTGGGTGCGGTGGCGATGGCGGAGGGTCCTTTTGTGAGACCTGGTGGTGGAGGGGAAGAGATGCAGGCAATCGATGGGTCATCAGATCGTCGAAGATCTGCTTCCTCGTCCTCAGAAAGAACA
Organism: Eucalyptus curtisii; assembly: GCA_017140595.1. Lineage (NCBI taxonomy): Eukaryota > Viridiplantae > Streptophyta > Magnoliopsida > Myrtales > Myrtaceae > Eucalyptus > Eucalyptus curtisii. Next base: position 11,801,821 of record CM029503.1, read on the forward strand.
AGAAGAAGGTACGAAAATCTCTTAAGTTACTGACTTTGATGAAATCAATGTACATTGGACACAGTCATATACAATTGTGTAGTTTAGATTATATAATATTTATTGATCTGCATTATGGTCTTCCGAATGGATAGAGTGGACTACTTAGAGTTCCTTTGGTGTAAGAGAAGAAAGTAAAAGACGTTTAATTCCGGCGTCAGGCTAGATAGTTTTGTTCATCAGTCTATTTATCTGTTTGCAATTGCCTAACTTTAAAACCGGAGTCATCGTAAGTACGGCGGTGAGATTATCCATGGGTTGATTATAATCAAGCTTTTATCTTCGTTTAGTGTGTTTAAGATATAGCTTATATGCTTGTGGCTTTGTACAACAAGTTAAAGAAATTTCAACTTGGTTTCACCACCATATTGTTATTGCAGTTCTTTCTTCTGCTCTTAATCCCATCTTCCTTTGTGTTTGCTATATCTTAATTAAAAAACATACCAAGATTTTGGTAAGTTTTCAAACCACGCAATTTGAAAACCACATACCATGAGGTGGAATTTTCACATAGACCAAGCGAGATACTTCTGAGTCTCAATCAGTATTTCTCCATTTTTCAATAACCTCTTAAACATGCCATCTTCCTCTCTTAGCAATCACACAATTTGGCTTGGCACATCAAAGCATTCATGCCCTTCCCCCACTTGAAATGTGAAAGCTGGACCATCTCCTAAACCCAATTCATACCTTGCTCAATCGGTGCTTATCGGTTAATGCCCTGTCCCTCAATGTGGCTTGTTGGGTACGAGTCCCCAACATGATGAACGCCCCCAGTTACTTTTGACTCACCCTATGTACGATCCAAGAGTAACCGAAAGCAACATAGGAACGAAGAAAGGAAAAGAGAGGGGGGCTATGACAAAGAAAGCAAGAATTTTCTTAGTTGGTTCTTCGAAAAGGCTCTCCATCGGGACGTTACTTCTTAGTAAAGAACTCCACCACGCTAAGCTCCGCATCTGGTTTGGCTCCCTTCATTGCATATTCAATAATTAAACCCTTCATCCTGGCGGCACTAGCGTTGACTTTCTTAGGCCACCCAGTTTCTTGAAAATTGGCGAGCAAGCACGAGGATGTTACGCACTCATTGGTTTCGCTCTTAACGATAAGCTATCTAATTCGTATTGCTTTGCTTCGTGTTTTGATTATACTTTTCGTTAGCATCGAGATGAAACGAGCCCTTGGTCCTTGGATCTCTGGGTGAATATACCTGGAAAGTGTCATATCTTTTCCCTCTTTTAGGGATTACAGTGTTTATTTTTTCTTCAATCTTTTAGGGATTACAATGTTTATTTTTTCTTCAATCTTTTTACAGGAATAGTGACGCGGAGAAAAGGACGATTAGGGTTCCAGCGCCAAGAATGGGCAACACGGAGATCCCTCCAGAGGATGGCTACACTTGGCGAAAGTATGGTCAAAAGGAGATTCTTGGGTCAAAATTCCCGAGGTATGTCGTTGACCCCACCGCACCCTCCTCCCCCTTGCCCTAATCACACGTCAATAATACCACCTTCGAGGAAAATGACATCCTTAAAATTCATATAAACCGTGTTCACATTATGGTTAGAAAAAGAATTCATCTGTGAATTAATTTGAATCTCAGATTATATCTTGAGGGGCATCTATTAAAACGATGCTCTCATGTATATTGTGTTTGGGTAGATGAACGGACATGAGTTGACACATTCAAAGTCTTCAGCCACATTTTCCGTTTACCATACCACCATGGCTTTTCCAACTCTACTATCTGTCAACATCTTTTTATTTCGTTGTCTCCGGAAATTGTAGTGCGGGTGAGTACCGGTAATATCATACATAGGATGTTCGTTCACCCCAGAAAAACCCGACATCGATGGATTTTTTAACTCCTTCCTTCTGTTCAACGGTCAAATGGTGTCCAAGCCGGTTTCTGCGCACCTTCTTCAGATCAGTTGAGTTTGATTTCTTGTTGAAGCGGCGATGAAAAGGGAAATGCACGCTGTAGAGGTGACATAAAGCAGAGATATCTCCTATAATAGACCCAATACAATTTGTTTTGAGAGATACTGTACACATATTTTCCTGGTGGGGTCTAACGTAATCTTCGCAAACTTAGAAAGATCAATCAAATCGAGTCCAACAAGACTTTGACCCCGTATTTTACCAATTAAAGTTGATTAGTCATCATCAAATTAAGAAGAATCGACGAAGGGAGGAAGTGCTGAACGGTCTACTAATTCGCCGGTCATCATGACTTGAAAGAGTGCCACTAAAATTGAATGAAGTATTTGACCAGACAGCACATAGTATGATGAGAGACAATGTACTTAAAACAGTGTTACTAACAAATACTACTAACTTATAAAGAATTATTTGACTAGAATAATCGTTAATTTAGCGTAAATTTACCCCTTATGAATGTAGAGGATCTCAGTTCTTTATGACAATCACTTGAGGAAATTCTTTTTTCATGATATGTGTGTGAAAGCTTATGCACAAATGCATGTGAATTGTAGAATTTTATTTATGAGAGAACAATCGTTCGATACGATGGTATACCAAGCGATGTTGAAGTGTAAGTTTCTCCCTCGCAGGGGCTACTATAGGTGTACCCATCAAAAGCTGTACCACTGCCCTGCCAAGAAGCAAGTGCAGCGGCTCGACAACGACCCATTCACGTTTGAGGTCACGTACCGCAGTGACCACACATGCCATATGTCCTCGACCGCACCATCGATTCCACACCCGCCGCCAGCTTCGCTAGATATGGCTCCCATCGCTGCCACACAGCCAATTTTGGCATCCGTATCAGCCCCGCTAACCAGATGGCTACCGGTGGACTTCAGCATGGGCGGTGCGAGCGGGAGCAGAAACATGGCGGTCGGAGGCAGTGGTAGTGGCAGCGGCAGCGAGGCGGGCCCTTCCACTAGTGGAAGTAGACGTGGTAAAGAGCCTGAGTATCCACTGGTGGCAGATTTGGCGGATGCAATGTTTAATTCTGGCAGCAGCAGCACCACTAGCATGGACTTCATCTTCCCATCTTCCATGGAAGATAAAAGGGAGGAAGAGGATAAAAAAGATTGATGACTGATGAGCACCGAGAGGACAAGAGAAGTAGCTGTTTAGATAATATTTTTCTGGGGAAAGTTTTGAATAATTGCTTTAAATTGATGAATTGGTGAATTGATGATTAGCATTCTCCTTGCTATTACCAAGTTGTAATTATTATTCCAGGTACATTCTTTAGAATCCACTGTAACAAAACATTGGTCGCTCGACTGTACCCGAAGGTGATCGCATTATGCATTTTGATTTGTCGCCCGTTTACTGGTTTTTGTCTGTCAGAGGTACGAGGCTAAATGTTTTTGTACCTGTGTAGAAGAGATTGATTCAGAGATAAAGAGATTGAAATCGAGTTGTGAAATTCTATCATTTCGTGTCCAATAAGGATTTCTTTTATTGTCGATAGGTGTAATAAAGTTGTTGGATACAAAGTGACCGGTGATTTTGTTTCCAGATAAAATGTTGGGAATTTACCAACACTACGAGCAAATCAGCAGCTTTTTTTTTTTTTCTTGTCCTCATATATTGCAAAATGGGCACTTGTTTCACTAACTACCGTCTATTAGTCATAGATTCTCAACGATTTGAATTTACCAACTCTTGTATGCAGAAATTAACCAAAATTAGAATGATTTACCAATTTTTGTGCGTAGAATTAGGGCATATTTGGTAACATGATGAAAGTGTGTGATTGTATTTTTTTGTCCCCCGAAATAAATAAATAAATAAAAGTAGAAATCCATTTAATCTTTTTTATTCCCAACAATAGAATTGGAACAAAATCAAGAAATAAAAATAAAAATAAAAATAAAAATAAAAAAGTTACTTCTTTATTCCTAGAAATAAGTCCAAAACCTTTTCTTTTTCCTCTTCTTCTTCCTCTAACTAGTTGTCGGCCTTGTCAGCCCGAGCGCTGGGTTAAGGCGAGTCTCGCTGATGGCTGGATGAGCTCAACCTCACTAGGGTCGGTGAGGCTCCCCAAGGCCAGCAACTTGCAAGAAGAATAATAAAAGGAAAAAAAAGGGAGGGGGGAAATGTAATAAATTTATTTAAAAATTAAAAGAAATTATAAGTTACAAAAAATTTGAGAATTGTACCCAACAATTTTTATTATGGAAATAGAAATTTCATAAAGTTATTAAACGTCTTCAAATGCTCAAAAACTCATTTTGAGCAGAAATTGTTCCTATCAACATACTAGTTACCAAACACACCCTTAGTCATAGATGGACTAGTCAAAAAGAATCATAAACCCATTTATTAATCCATATATGATGAAGTGAGTTGTTATATAAATTAATTATATTCAATAAATAGGTTATAAGTAAGTTTACATTACTTAGACTCAATCCACTTCTGTCTTTGCTCTCTCTCGCATTTACTCGATCTCGTGCTCAATCACTCCCTACTCTCATCTCAATTTGGATATGAGTTTTCCTATATTGTATTAAATATAGAAGTTTTTTATGAATATAGGTATGAGTCACTAAATTTGCATTGTATGGAAATTGATTTACTTGGGTCAAATAATTTTTTACTCGATCTGACCAACCCTTTTAACAAGTCTAGTCATAGGATATAAACTCTTGCTTGAGTTGCTTATCAACGTTTAATTTTTTTAATTCACCAACTTTTTTATGAAGTTATCAACTTTTATTTCCGTTAACTAGTAACACCTTACATTCACTAACTATGTTAGAAATTACCGACCAAAAGTAGCATATTAACCTACAAAATTAGGTGCCACTTATATGTTAGCAATGCTCCGAATCAAGACCAAATGTAAGAACTAAAAATAAAATCGAGAAACTGACTATCATAAACTTCATCACGAATTATGAGATTGTTTGGATAAGAGATTAATCTTAAAATACTAAAATCTTAATCATCCTTTGGAAATCAATTAATTGATAAATGTTTTCCTTAAATAAAAATCCGGGACATAAAAGTTAATGCCCCAACTCAAACTACACCCAAAATAATTTTTTTTTGACCAAAAAAAAAAAGCAGATCTAACAAGTGGAATATGCGATTACATGAGGTCGTCAAAGAAGAGAAAATTCAGCTCCTTTTTTTGACAATTTTCCCCTCGTTTTGGTTCTAGAACATCCATTCCCCTTTCCTCAAGCATATATGCTGTCACTTCCCAACAAGTCCAGGTCCAGGATGCCCGAAAAGTAAGCATTTCTCGAAACATGGGAACGAAGCATAGAATAGAACCCTTAAAATAAATAAATAAATAAATAAATAAAAACAAGAAAGCGCATGTGAACGTGTGTTCCTCGGGATCTCCAGAAGCTGCCTGCCGAAAGTTGTCATCATGATTAACAAAGGAGGTGATCTTTTCACGATTGAAAGATGCAATCCATGTGGAATGAATCTTATTGAGAGTGAATGATGCCTCCGGCTTTCACACGTTATTGACGATGACAATGTATTTGAGTCAAGATCAAATGGGCGGATCACGAACCTTGTCAATCATCCACACGTGCCTCTTTCATCGAGACGTTTGCCGGGGCGGTTTCGTGAAATATGGGATGAGAATCTTTGCTTGGGCACCAAAGTCGGCAGTGATCATGAACCCGGGCGCAAAGGGTCAAGTAACCAACATGGAGGTCTGTACTGATTGGGCCATGATCAGAAAGAGAGATGCGGAAGAACTTTCAACAAAGAAGAGTAGTAATCATGACTTTCTTGAAATTTCTCACGACATGCACCTCCGGACGGAAGTCCTTTGAAAAGATCAACTTGTAGGGGTCACTATCAGTTCGATCGATGTCTGAGGGACGACAGGAGTGTGATTTTTAGGGTTCTTGATTTGCAGTGGGAGGTGGGCCTTCTAGAATCATTTAACATCATAATCATGATGTGATGAGCGATTGCCCTCTGATATTTCTGCGACGTACGCATTTTTTGGTTAAGGGGTGATGGATTTTATCGCAGAAGACGTTCGGCGAGGAACCCTTTTTCTGTTCATACGGGGCTTGTAACTAGAGAGGCACAATCAAGAACGTACTGAAATCGTCCTAATCACTCTGCATTCGGATGCTGTTTCATCAAGAGTTGCTCCTGGTAAGAGAAAGTATTCCAGTTTTCTAGACGTCCATGTCATGTTACGCTCGATTCAAAGCATTAAACCGCTTCCATGTTTGTCTTCATCGCTGTTTATCCATCGACAATGATGGGTTCAAGTGGGAACGCTCGAAATATTATGAGAACCACACACTCTAGGGTCCATAACTAAAAAGGCTAAAATGGATGGTAAAACAACAGTTGTAAACAGGTTGATTGATTGATTGATTGATTGATTGAGAGAGAGGGGGGGGGGGGGTATCCGTGTCTTCATGTTCTAACTTTTCTCGTTATTTAGTTTGCAGTTCCACCAATTTTCAACTTTAATCCTTTGAGTACGCTTTGTCTTTGATCTTCTCACTTTTAGCGACAGCTCTGTCCCACTTTGCCTTTAAATCTTCTGCTTGTGGAAGAAAACCGATTCTTATCCTTCCCCCCAAGACATAATTACCTAGCAACTTCTTGGAAGATTCCTTTGCGATTTGATGTATTGCGGTACAGTGGGACTAAAATGCACGTCATTGAGTGTTTCCCTCGGAATATCAACTACCTTAATTCTCATGGACAGCTCATTCTCAAAGTGAGGATTATGTTGATTGTATTCCTTTCAAGCGTTTTTTTCAAGATATTTAGGGTGCGTTTGTTTGTTTGTTTTCGTTTTTTTGCCCGCGAACGAAATAAAAAACTATTTGCTCCTAACGTTTTTAACAAAAAAACGCGTTTTAGAACATTGTTCGAAATAAAAAAAAAAAGAAATGTAAACACATGTTTGGTAAATTTGTGTTCTTTTTTTTTGTTTCTTTTAATTTTTAAATATTTTTATTTTATTTTTCATTTTTTTCTTTCTTTTTTCTTTTTTCTTTTTTTCTTCTTTTGGCCGGTCGCCGGCCATGGCCGAGGGCGGCGACCGGCCGACGAGGGCCGGCGGCCTCGCCTTGGCCGGGCGAGCTCCGCTCGCTTAGCCTAAGGCGAGGCCGAGCCTCGCCAGGGGCCGGCGACGCTCGGCCTCGCCGGGGGCCGGCTACCGGCCAAAGAAAAAAGAAGAAGAAAAGAAGAAGAAAAGAAGAAGAAGAAGAAGAAGAGAAGAGTGGAGAGAGAAAATTTGTTCCAAAAAAAGTTGTTAGAAACGAGAAACAACTTTTTTTTTTTTTGTTTTTTTTTTTTTTGTTTTTAACAAAAAAATAGATTTGGAACAAAAACTCAAACAAACGCGTTTTCGTTTTTTTTTTTGTTAACAAAAAAATAGAATTTTGTTCAAAAACAAACGAGGAACACAAACAAACAGCCCCTTAACTACAAACCTCATGATCTTTAGTTATATCTATAGTTATAACTTGTAAAGCGACCATCATACACTCTAACAAAAGAAAATCGTGTGTAAATTTCAAAATAGTAGCACAATCTTTTTAAAAGTTTCGTCATAATCGATACAACTGAACATGTTTAACTTTATCCGAATTCAAAGCATATTCAATTTTTTCCTGTTCACACTTTTCTTTTCACATCTTATAGTTTGACAAATTGGAGTACCAACTGGTCCCACTGGTGTGGAAACAAAGCTCCACTAATGAAGAGATCAAATAATTAAGCATACTTTTCTCTGAGGCCAAACGGTTTTAACCCATAATGGGACTTGCTCAAAGGAGAAATGCAAATAAAAGAATCCATCAAATCATTCACGCTATCATTAATCCCATCAACAACGCAATCTTTTCGTAGTAGCAAGCTGTTATTTCCATGGAACAAAAGGAAAGATACAGGCACTCGCCAGTCTAGTCTGGCTTTTCTATACCCCGAATTAGTTTCTATGCTCCCTCACCTCACTAGCCAAAAATTCACTTGCATCAAAGGGGAAATCACCATCAAAGCTAACGCTACTGCGCAGAAAATCCATCCCGAGAGCATGAGAATCAGCATCGTCCCCAAAAGGGTACATGGTGGGGACAGCATGTTCACCGTTAGCATCATCAAAACCCATCCTTTCTGAGGAAACTGAAGCTGGGTCATTTGGCTGATCAGATGATCCAAGACCCGTAATGAGAAACAAGTCCGCGGATGAGACATTGTCATTGGTCAGGTCACTTCTGGCTTCTTCCCTGAGCTCTTGCTTTATGGGGAAAGATTCACCAACACAGGTATCAGGATCTGTGATGAGCATTCGCGGAGTCTTCATGATGTCCCTGCACGTGTGGACTCCAATGTATGTGATGTGGAACTTCTCAGGATCGTCCTCCGTTCTTTGGACCTGCTTGGCTGCTTTGCAGCCCTGGTCATACTTGTGCGTGCACCTGAAGTAGCTCCTGCATTCGTATAACATTTTCAAGAAAAGAATTTAGTGAAAATCAGTCAGTTTGCTTTCTGAAATGAGTGGCTAATTGCCTATGCTGTACGGAAAAAGGCCACTTTTTTTTCCCTTCTCGGTCATAAATAAGAGGCAACCAAGATTCAAGAAAAGTGATCTCATGTGGGTTAAGAATTCGAAAATACTTCAAGGGCACAGACCTTGGGTGCTTGGCGTTGAGGATCATTTTTTGGCCATATTTTCTCCATGCATGATTATCTTCGCTAGTGGAAGAGACTTTGATCCATGTTTGAGATGCCTTACTGCATGCACAAAACAAAAAAGGGAAAATCGAAAGCATTAGATCCAAGATCATAATTGGTGGATTTGTCTGCTGGAGCAGGATATAATCCGAAAGTATTATCCCAGGAACTGGAAACGAATGATAAATCCACTGATCACAGTGACCGTACGGACAGGTACCAGAAGGCAAATTTAAGCAGCAATCAGTGCATCCATGGTGCATCTGTGTGAAGAAGATTGAACATTTCTAACTTCTCGAGATTCTCAGTCCATCTTTTTGCAGCTTAATTAGTTCAGTGATGAAGAAAAACCCCGGAAAATAGAAAAAAGAGCATCTGAAGAGCAAGAAACTTAATCAAGAAGTGAGCCAAAATATATATAATTAGTGTGATGCGAACCTTTCTTGATCGTACCTCCTCTTGTGACAACCCCTCCGATCCTTCAGATCGAGCCGCCTCTTGCTGTCGCCGGACTCGCCGGAGCTCGGCGAGACCTGGTGGTCATGACCAGCAGACGCGGACTCGCAGCAAGAACCGACGACAGAGAGGCCTTCCGCGAAGGATCTCAAGATCTTCTCCAGAAGCTCTTCAGCCGACGACGACCGGGAACCGTCAGAGCCGTCCCGACTCGGCGGGTTCTGGAGGAGGAGCTGGAGCTGAATTGCCGCGCACCTTCCTCGACGCAGCTCCTCCACCACCCTTTTCGTCTTGACCACGGCTGATCCTGATGGCGAACCCTCCTGCTCCGGCCAATCAGTCCCCATTCTTCCTGCTCTCTCTCTCTCTCTCTCTCTCCGTGCTCTTTCCGGGAGGTTGGCTAGAGAGCTTCCGAGATTATCTCGAAAGTGCACAGAAGGGGAGCGGCAAATGAGTGGAAAAGTAGAGGAAAGGGATATATATCGAAAGCCGAAATAGAGAGGATGGAGAGAAAGATCGAGGAAACGTGCGAGTGCAGACAAACGACCGAAAAGGAGAGCACCGTGCTTACAAAGCCAGGCGTGACGTCGCGGGGGTGATCCGCTGCTGACGCCGGCCTTTTATTGCCCTCGGCCCCGCCTCCTGCGGAAGAAGGGAGGAGAAACGTGCATGAGAAGAGATAAGGTCGAAGTAGGGTTTATGCACAAGAGTAAATTGCATAACTTTGTAAAGAATGGGCGGTCACTAGGTTCCGTAAAAATTCTATCTAGAACTTGAAATCCACTCACCGGAATAGGTTTCTTATTATGTGGAAGGGCCAATTCAAAAATAATAATAAATTCCAACTTTAGGTCCAGTCCCAAATTTATCCCGAACTTCTTTTGTCTAAAGAAAAAACCTAGACTCTAAGTCCAATCTCAAATCTATCATGAACCTTTCTTTTGTATCAGAAAACCCTAAAAATTTAAGTCAAGTCCCAAATCTACCCCTAATTTTTTTTGTCTAAAAATAAGGGTTAATATCACGAAAAATTCCGAACTAGTAGACATGTCTAAAACTAATTTTTTGATCACTCTCCATTAGTCTCCATTAAATTTTACCATCAATTGTTACGCGTGATAGTTAACGAATGTACCAATTTTGAGTTTTATCCTCCATTTATACAAAAAAAAAAAATTAGCTTTAACATATTCTTAAATCTACCACGTAGTCTAGTCTCAACTTAAAGCGGCATTTCCACATCAGTAATAAATATACATAAGCAAGGCAATATGGAAAATTATCTTCAAAATAAAACCATTCTAGGATATAAAAAATTAAAAACTACTAACCGCGACTTTTGGACAGAGGGCTAATCAGGGCAAATTTAGAACTATAGTAAAAATTGATGATTTTCTTTTTGACAAAAAAATTGGGGTAAATTTGGGATTAGACATAAAGTTTGGGATTTTTTCTAAGACAAAAGAAAAGTTTTGTGGAGATTTAAGATTAAACCTAAAGTTTGGGTTTTTTCTAAGTTAAAAAAAAGTTTGGGGGCAGATTTAGGACTAGATATAAAGTTTAGGATTTTTTATGAGACAAAAAAAAAAGTTCGAGATAAATTTGGGATTGGACCTAAAGTTTGGAGATTTTTTTGGAATTGGCCCTTTCTTGGAACCTAGAACCAAATCAACATCCCAATCCCAGTTCTACCTGGGTTCTACTAGTATGAATCGCCACGTTTAATAATCACCACTTATTTATACAATTCACTTTGGCCACTACTTATATTTAAACACACTAAGAATATAAAATATTAACAAAATAAAAGTCGCGGTCACAAAATAGAAACTCGGACTAGTGATTTGAAAATATATACTCATCATTCATGGAATGCCACGGGATCGCGTGAAAACATAAACCGAGAAAAAAAATACAACTTGTTTGAGGTTCCAGGTTCCACCTATCTAGAATCCGAACTTACACGTTGAAATAGATTATCTTGGAATTTGGAATCAGACGGGTCCGCTAGTCCAATTCTTTGGTTCCAGAATTATGCTCATCCCTAGTATTTTGACAGAAATTCTGGCAAAATTAATGAGATTTTTTTTCCTCCAAATGAGATGATTCAAAGGCTTTTTTTCAAAAGGGCTCAATCATTTTTCTCATTTTTATTTCCTCTTTTTTTTGGGGGGTTTTTTGCTTGGTTTTTTCCTTCTTTCTTTGGTTGCGATTTATGAAAAAGGTTGATGGAACCTTGATGGTGCAGGAAAAAGAACCGCTTGCAGCCGTAAGATAAGGAGGACCACACAAAGAAGCGACCCCGCCTGGTCGACTTTATCTCTACTTAGTCCTCCATTATCTGCATGGTACTATGTTTTCGACTTTTACATACAACAAAAGGTCGGTTTGGCCATGTCACAAAGATTTCAGGAGCTTTGGCTAACTTTTTGTGCATCTTCAGTTATCACTTTCCACGAGTGCGTTATGCTTATACGGGCAGCGAAAAATCTGATAAATTATCAAAAAAAATTTATTGATACGTACATCTTCAATTATTAATGGTATCCGGCATGGGTCGAATTTATTGATCTCACCATCTTTAGGCCAGGCTACAGAGGTTGACAAGGCGTGACCTATGTTGAGCCTTGCTCGAAGTTAGCGAGGCTAACCCTTTGACGGCGTGAGAGGCCCACCCTCACTGGCCCTCGCTTGTGGCTATTAGCCATTAAGGAGGCCAATGACTGCGAGGGAAAAAGGAAAAATGAAGAAAGAAAAAAAAAAGAAATTGTAAAAAATCCATGAAAATTGTACACATTAACGCCAACAGTGTCACATAAGATTTTCATCATCCACATTAGCAATTTCTAGTCAAAATTAGTTGAATGGACTATATTAATAAATTTTCAAAAGGTTTAGGAATAAATTGACCAAATGAGAAGGTTTATAATTGAACTAGCAAAAATACAATCGATTTATGGGTTTTTTTATACTTATCTCGAGAAAATGCATTTTGAAATAATATCATCTATTTCTTTTCTTTTTTTTACACTTAAAACATCGAGATTGATTGACCTCATAATATTTTTAATAGGATGATGGTGTGAATTCTAGAAAATTACCAAAAAAAATTCTAAATATATTGCACTTAAGCCAATTTGGTAGTAAATTCTTCAATTGTACCAATTGAGTTCTAAACATTTTAACATTTTGTCAACTAAGTCCGTTCGGCAAATTTTAACTAGAAATCGTTGATGTGGATGTCTGTAGTGTCACATAGGACACCCAGTGCTGACATGGGCAATTTATTCAATTTTTTAAATTGATTTTATTTAATTTTTCTTTCTTACTTTTACCAAGTCTGGCTAGGGTTGATGACCATTGTCGACCACGGGGTGCCAGCTGCAAAGCCCTCACTGTTAGCGAGCAAGGGTTGCAACCCTTGCCTAGACAAACCCATGGCCAACAAGGGTTGGCCAGTGACTCTTACCAAGCTTGGAATAAAATAAAAGAAAAAAATTCAGAATTTCTTTAGAAGATCTCTAGTATCTTGCAAGGTATTGATCTGAACATTTAGATTCATCTTCAAATTTTCTTAACTTTTCTTCCGCTTAAAATTTTTTCTATTGTGACGAAGCCAAAACGGTTTTTCTTTTCCTTTTTTTTATTATATGCGCCTCGTTGTCTTAATTTTGTCCGGGTAATTACTCTTTTGCACAATCGGAAAACATAATAAAAAATAACGGTGTACATATGACTTTTGTTATTTATGACTTTTCGAAGCCGCTCCTAAACGATGATTAGTGCTTTCCACTCGATAGTACCCACCAACCTGTCCTATATCTTTGACCGAAGGAAGGATATCTTATGCATGAAAACACCATGTAAAGAAGAAAATGGAGCATAAGCAGACAAGTGAACAGCTGGAAAGTGCCAAAGCGCCCACGATGCAGTGGATATTCCTCATCTTCTGCAGTACCAAAAGATCGGATTTCAAAGCTTAAAAGAATTTTAGTGTGTTGAGATTAGCATATCTGCCTTTGAATCTTTTATCGTCTTGGCCATCCTTAATCCACGTGAAACCATAGGCTTTTTTGAGTCATGTCATGGATGCCGGCAATTAGGATTATTCTAATGCTAACGTGAAAATTACCTATCGATCCCTTGAGGCCATCTTGTGTACTTTAAAATTAATGTAGATGTGTGGAGCCATTTGTCGAATTGGGTTTGGAGCAAGTACCCCTCGTTTCTTGTTTGTCTTCCTATATTTCAATCTCTGTCGGTTGACAGGACAAAAGGTTCAAGAAAGAAAATCTTGTGCCTCTTCCATTTTTATCTAGTAACTCAAATCTTCATAAATATATGGACGTTGACATCTAAATTCATGTATAATTTGTCGTGTAGCCGGCGATTTTCTCTCGATGCATGTTTGACTATATGTGTTACCTAATGGTAGAAGTAATTAAGTTGAGAATCAAGATATCATGGATAGAGGCGTTCTTAGCTGGTTCCTTGCAACCATCGAGAGTACCGCATTTAATGAAAGGGGCCTTCTTAACTAGTTCATTACAAATCTACCTATAAGTTGTCACCATCTTGTTTGCTTACACAAAAGTATTTCTTGCGAGGTCTCGCCTCACATCAAATGGGCTCAACCATTGCAGATGGCATAAATCTATTGTATAAATGTTAATTCGATCACAAATTTTTCAATTTTATCAATTCAATTCTAATCTTTACAAAAAATTATAATTTAACTATATCAGCCAATTTTCGCTAGAAATTACTAGCGTAATAGTGTGTCATGTAAGATTACTACTAGCAACTTTAACAATAACCTTAAGATACAGATCATTACGTAAGTGATTTCCAGTAAAAAGTAATAAAAATTATTATATTGAAGTTTATCGTAAAAATTTAGAGTTAAATTGGTACGATAAAAAAAGTTTTAATTTCTTAAAGATAAGTTTGTAATTAATGAGTGGGATCCCACTTGTTGTTTTTTTGCTTCTTGTTCGTACAACAAATTTTACCAGCTTTTGAATCATAAATGACCTGACATTGGGCTTTCCCATGAACAGTTCCCCAATTGCTTCGGGTACATGGATAAATTTAGGAATTTATGACATCTGTTCATTTACGCATGGACGGATTCAATGGACGGATTCATGGGATCCAATCGAGATTTCATCAATTTCACTGCTCTCGACAGGGACACAAGGAGTTAGGGTAGGAGAGGCAACGTGATTGGGCCACTCCACCGCACCACTGAATTCTCTCACTGAATGCTAACAAGGACAAAGGTTAGAGAGGAACAATTAAAAATAGCAATGATGGTGATGGTGATGATGACAATCATCTTTTTTCTTTTTTTGTTTAATATATTCCATCTCGGGAAATGTGACAACTTAGCTCTTTGCTAAACGACTGGCCAGAGAATTTTGTGAACCATACTTTCTGAAAAGCTTTCAATTTTTAAAAGGACAATATATATATATATATATATATATATTTTTTTTTAAAAAAATTATATATACTGCGACACATTTATCTTAAAAATTTTTAATAATATCAAAAAATCCTGAATTTGTATGTTTGCAATACATTTACACTCCATCAAAGTTATATTAATGAGAACTATTAAAAAGCTACCTATATAAACGTCGAAGCGCAAATAATATTGACATGACTGAAAAATATCTTTAGAAGTTTGATGGAGGATAATTATGTTATATAGATACAAGTTTGGAATTTTTTATGTTACAATACAAGTTTAGAGTAAATATAATATAGTATGCATAGTTTGAGATTTTTAATGTTATAAAAAAAAGTTTAAAGTAAATGAGTTATAATATTTCAGAAATTGAAGTTTGTTTTAAACTAGTAACTTTATATGCTCCTCAATAAATCCATTAGAATTTTTACAACTATGGAGCGAAGCCTCTACATAATTATATTCTACATGGAATGAAGTGGTTCTTTCGTCATGTTTAGATATTTGTGCCATGTGGGCATAAACTTGAGAGCAGCTACGTAGGATCTCCGACATTAGATCGGAATTTTGTTGATGACAAGCTCTGACTTGATTACACCTAAAATGTTAAGGATTTGATTGATTAAATTAAAACCTAAACGGCTCAATTGACTTTTTTTTTTCGCAAATGGAGGTGCATCGGGCCATGTCCATCTCCTCCTCCTTCAATCCTTATTACTCGACCACAAATTCGAAGTCTTTCAATAAATTGGCGAAGAATTTTGAAGAGCAACTCGCCATCAAGGTTTCTCCGGCCAAGCTTGACCATTTTGATACCGTAACCAAATCCACGGAGCAAAAGTCACAATTCAAGAAAGAAGACGGAGATCCAAACTTGGAATTTGCTTGCCTCAACCCAGGTGATTTGCCGGTCTCAACTAGGAGTACGCATTGGTCCCAATCCAATGTGAGAACCAAACCAAACTAACCAGTTTTGGATAAGTCCCAGTTCCAAAATTTCGAAACCGAGAATAACCAGTTCGGTTTCGTTCCACATAAAAAATCTGGTGAAGATTTCTTAATTTTTTTTTATTATGAAGCAAATATTAATTAGTAAATTATTTTTTTCTTGTAATTTTGGGAAACTCTCATTTATAAAGAATAGAAAAATCCAAAAGAAGAAAAGAGATCATTGATTCTAAGATTGATACTAGAATCAGACCGAATCAATTCTAGCTATGGATGGGCCGATTCTCAATTCCACAAACTGGGAACTGATCTTGCCTAGTTTAATTCCAAGTTTAAAGATGAGTACTGACCCATCTTAGAACCGATCACCTTCAATCTCGATTAACAATGTCTTTGACAACAGCCAAATCCACACTATTTTCTCTCTTTAATCGCGACCTCATCCCCACCGACTCCAACCTCAAAAATTTTATTTGGGAATGTGGACATCCCAATGACCGTGAAGTTTCTTATCTCTTTGAGATTTGATATTTTAACCATTGAAATCATATCATAAATTCCCATCAATTCTATATGTGAATGAAAAGAATGACGGGACCAAAGTTGATGAATTATTTATGTTGGTCATCGGCACGTGCAGCTATTTCAGACCGTGGTTTCTTCAAATCCCCTGATTCATGTCTTCAATTTCTCACTACAACGTAGGACATCATTAATTGCAAGTCGTTTTCCCTCAGTATGGATGGCAGGGCTCGTACGATAATAACATCTGTAGACTCTTCTAAATCAGTACCGAATTAGTTAAGATTAGACGATTAGATCGCGATGGGTCGGATAAAAAGCAGGACTAACATTGTATTTTATAAAATTTGAACATACATTATTAAGCTAACTGACGCTAATCCCTAATGGGCTAGTTGAGTGGGCCTAATTACAGAGAGATTGCACCTTCAGCTAATGAGGGCACTTAATGCCTAAATACCAGGATAAATATTTTCAATTCAAATATATAATATTCATCATATATTATGGTATTAATACCATGAAAAATTCATAATTAATACATTTATGATAAATTTATGATAAATTATTTTTTTAGTCACAAAACCCTAAATCATTACGCACATAATATAATTATACTCTCATTTCGTGAAATTTTACCGTGAAATTACTAAACTGGATAATACATAACAATAATTTAGTTGACATGACAAGTTCAAGTGGAAATTCATAACTCTCTTTTGTTTTTTTCAATTAGCTCTAATTTATGATAATAACTTAATTGACATGACAAGTTTATATGAAAATTCATATCTCTCTCTTTTTGGTTTGTCATTTTAGCTCTAATTTTTGACCCAAAAATCTCTCTCTCTCTCTCTCTCTCTCTCTCTCTCTCTCTCTCTTGCGTGTGTGCATACTCTAGTCCATCTTCATCTTCGTCTTCATTGAGCACATTCCTCATCACCGTTTTTATCTTCGTGATTAGGCATCGGAACTCCTTCAAACACACTTTTATCCTTGATAATCTTCTCGAGAGTTATGGATATTCACGTGACTCATCATGTCAACTGAATTATTTTTATGTGTCATCTAGTTCAGTGATTTTACGGTAAAAAATTGGTAAATGGGTCATTTGTATGCCAATTTGGGGTTTTTCCTTTTGTGACCAAAAAATTAGTTTGGAGAAAATATTTTATAGTTGTACTACTTCAGAGTTTTTAGAGATTCAAAAATTAGTTTAGATGAATTTGTTAGAAGTATGCCGGTTTGAAATTTTCATTGTATTAATCTTATATTAATATTTATATTATATTATATATTTATTTGCCTTTCGATTTTGCAATCAATTTATCATAAATTCAGTTTTATGCACTTTTAAACTCCTCGATCCTACTTGTTGAATCTTATGGTGTATTTGGTAACGCTTCTATTCTTGAGAATAATTTATGTTCATCAAATAGTTTTTTCCAATTCTATTCCAAAAAATAAAGAAGTAGATTTTATTTTTTAATTTCTGTTCAAAATGTATTTCCTGATCACTTTTTTATTTTAGAAAATAAAAAAATTAACTGAAGTTACCAAGCAAAGTTATGTTCTTTTTTTGTTTCATGGAATAGAAGAACAGAAAATGATAACAACATGATGGTTATCAAAAAGACTCTCAAAGTCGGAGTTCGATTAGTACCAACCAACGGCTGATTTCGGTCCCCTTCCATCAAACGGCTGGAAGTCGTTCAGGAAAACAACCTTCGCCGTTCGTGGACTCACCCGATCACCAACTCTCCACCAATCAGACGGAAGCGTATGCCCTTCTAGAAGTCGCTGCCGGGCTCCATCCTCTTTGACTTCGTTCGAGAGAGCAGAGATTCTGGCATTTACGCTTTCGCGAAATTAGGGTTTCCGTTCCAATTTGGGGAAATCGGAAGGAGGTACCTAGAGAGAGAAATGGCATCGGTGGCATCGTCCGGTGGATCTGGCCTGTTCAAATTCCTCAAGCCCAGGATGCGGCCTCAGCCGAACGACATCCAGACCGCCGCCATGTGGGGCGTCGCCGCCGGCGCCACCGCTCTTTACCTCATCCAGGTCAGTTTATTTTCTCACTCGTGTTTATCGTTGCTGATCTCCGAGGAGCGAGCGATGGCGAGCTTGCTCGATTTGATCTGGTGGAGGCCTTTGGGGGATCGGTTGATTCCTTCTGGATTTGACGGTGTCGAGTTTTGTTGGATTGGCATTAGCTAATCGTGTTGGCTTTCAATCTTATCGATTTCTTATTTGGCATCGTGTTAGCTAGTGTAAGTTTGTCGATTTTCATGAGCTAATTGTGTTTTTGTGGACTATTAGATGGTGCGTTAAGATTCCGCCCTCATGCTGTGTTGCACTTTGATTAGTTGCCACTGCACAGGGTTGTGTTTGGATCGTGTTTTGAGAATGTTTTCCTCGCAAAGTTCTGGAAGGGTTTGCAAAATTCCCATCTTTCATCCAATTTGATCTGGGAGTTACCTCCTTTTTATTGGATTGGGAGTTTGTTCCGTGGATTTGAGCGATGGAACTTGTCGAACTTTCGACGCAAGTGCATTATTGCAAGGATAGAGGCTCACATTATGAGATTTTTCTTTCATTATGTGGGTATGAACTGAAGCAGGCTTAATGAAATACGACCATTATGGGATAATATTTGAAACTATGTATCGAGGTGGTGGGAAACAGTAAAAAGTTATGAAACTCTTGTTGCTCAAGCATTCCCCTTTACATGCATCTTGATGTATTTTTGTTTCTTTTTGGGTAACATTTGAATGATGGACGTCTTAAGAACTCGTGACCAAACTGATTGTACTACTTAACACGTCCGCTGGAGGTGTGTAAATGCATGTTAGTTAAATTCTCGAATACTGTAAGTGAACTCATCGAGTCACTTGTTTTTTTCTTTTTTGGTAAGGCTCATCGAGTCGCTTGTTAATGTCCATTAAGTTGAACTTTTTTGTTGATGATTAAGAAGTATGACGACATTTACGTAAAGTAATAGTATCTACTGTTGTAGTTTAGATATTTGGTTTTGTGGTTTAACTCAACTAATAGGCCATTGCATGATACAATGATAATTTGTTACTTAAAATTGGCTAATAAATTAGCTGTTGACCTTGGAGACATAGGTTGTCTTATGAAACTCGTGAGCAATAATGAATCAGCTGTAAGGCTTGTCAATCCGGGGTACTGTGTATTGCTATTGATGTTAACTTGTGAGAGATCCTCTTGGTTAGCGTTCTTCTTTATATTGTTCTGGTAATCTGTAATCTGGGTGCATAAGAGACGCTTTCTTCTATGTTATGAGAAGTTTCTTGCGATCGGTGATCTCATTGGAGTCTGTCTTTAAGGTCCTTTATTCCACTTTCACCTTTTGTTTCTTGTAGGATGATGTCAGGTCCTATTTATTGAAAACATAAAAAAAAATATGTATGATTGATTTTCCTGGATGAGTAAAGCATAGGTATTTGGAACATTAGTAATTCTCTTTTTTCCAATGCAGCCATTTGATTGGTTGAAGAAAACGTTCTTCGAGAAACCGGAGCCTGAAGACAAGTGAGTTGGGGAGTTAAAGCTGGGCAAGTCTGATCTCGTCATCACCTTTTCTCCTTTCTGCTGTGAGGGTTTATGAAAAGAAGTGAACTTGAATAATGCAGTTTCAGTTGCCAGTACCATTCTGGGGCCTTTTTTGGCATTAAAATCCGGATCATACAGTGAATACTTTGTTTTCGAGAGCACTCTTTGATTCTTTTCTCTCCCTCTGGTCCCTCTTTTCTTTGTCGTCGCTTCAGCAATTAGCAATGGCCATAACAGGTTAAAAAGTTCAATAAGCTGGGTGTGTCTTTGCCAAATGCATTTTAAGAATGAGATGCGCAGTGTTCCACCTTTCAAAATGGTATAAAGTGCAGAGCATGTTGTTTTGCTTTCTTTCTAAATGATGACTTTTTGGTAAGGAAGGGGAGGGCCGGGGGTTGTAATACTCAGCCCACTCTTGGACCGTGAAGTAAGGTTCGTTAGGATATGCCCTTAGAACTTTAGTTGGCTTTGTCTGCATATATGCCCAGCCGTATTGGTGAATACTGGATTTCACGAATCAAAGCTGCAGGGGAGATTGGGGATTCCTTTGGTCACTAATTGGTAAGCCCCAGAATCATCGATGTTATTGGGGAGGAGTCTTTTCCTAGTAAGGCGGTTATTGATCATGTAAGACTGGAAACAGTTGTAAGGCTTGCTTTTTGCAAGTAAAAAGAGAAAGAGCGCTAATTCCCTTTAAAAAACTCGACTTTTGGTTAAATACTAATTCTATTTTGAATTTTTTTTGTCTAACATATAATTCCAAACTTTCGCCCTAGTCTAAATTTTGTTTATCCATCCAAAAATCGTAATTAGTTTTTTCAAATTTATCACTATAGGGGCGAGTTAGAAGTTCATTGTCAGAACTTGCAGTTTTATTAATACCATTACCTTCATATGTTTCATATGGAACAACGGTAGCTTTTTGAGATTGACAATATTGAAGAAATCGGTGGCCATTTTAGGTTGATATTCACGAAGAAATCAATGGTCAATTTTTTATATCTATAAATAGATATTAAAGTAGAAGTTGGAAATTATTTTTTGGGCGAAAAAAATTCGAGATTAAATGCGGACTGAAATTAAAATTTGGATTCTTCTAGGGGGAAATTAGGCCAAAAGGACGGTCAAAGGAGTATGGAAGATAAAAAAAAAAAGCTGCCACAGGTAAATCCCATTTACCACTGATCATCTACCATTCAACCTATCATGTTTATCCTATTGACGGTATTGACTGAGTGCTAGAACCCTAGGCGGCCTCCCCTTTATCGATAGCCGACAAAATGTGTGATTAAAAGTAAGTTGCGCCTAGATCCATGATGACTTTCAACAGTAAAAAGTAAAATATCCGATTAGAGATGTTCGAGCGTATTGAGGTAGCTCTTTCTACGCTTTATAACTCTTATATAATATAGCAATAACATTTTATGGGGCCGTTTGGGAAAGCTTTTGGGGAAAATCTTTAGGAAAATATAAAGGCTTTTGAGTTAAAGGTGTTTTTAAAAATGTAAATTGTGTTTGGTAAATTTTATTATAAAAGTCCATTGTGAAATATCTTTGAGTAAAATGGTGTTTGGAAAAATTATATTTGCAAAACCTTTTGCCATTAATAAAATAAAAAAAGTTGGCCGGCTAGAACAAGTAGCAGGTGGTCCGGCGAAGGGCGAGCAGTCCAATGCAGGCCGTCCGGCAGAGGTAGGCGATTCGGCAAGGGTTGTGCAACCCTTCGGCGAGCGGCGTGACGATCAGATGATCATCGCGCCACTCGCCAAAGGGTCGCAAAACCCAGATCGCGCGGCCTCGGTGGAGGTCGCCCGACACTTTCAACAATAAAAAGTAAAATATCCTATTAAAGATGTTCGAGCGTATTGAGGTAGCTCTTTTTACGCTTTATAACTCTTATATAAGACAGCAACAACATTTTATGGGTGCGTTTGGGAAGGCTTTTGGGAAGGCTTTTGGGGAAAGTCTTTAGGAAAATACAAAGGCCTTTGAGTTAAAAATGTTTTCCAAAATGTAAATTGTGTTTGGTAAATTTTATTATAAAAGTCCATTGTGAAGTATCTTTGAGTAGAGGTGTTTGGAAAAATTATATTTGCAAAGCCTTTTGTTATTAATAATAAAAAAAAAAAAAAGTTGGCTGGCTAGAACAAGTAGTCGCCAGCGAGGAGCAAGCGGTCCAGCAAAGGGTGAGCAGTCCAATGCAAGCCGTCCGGCAGAGGTAGGCAGTTCAGCGAGGGTTGCGCAACCCTCCGATGAGGGCATGGCGATCAGATCTGATCTCGTCGGAGGGTCGCAGGACCCAAATCGCATGGCCTCGATGGAGGTCGCCCGAGGCCGCGGCGTGTCGGGCGATCCTCCAGTGAGGGTCGCAGTAACCGAATCTAAGGTCGCAACCCATCTGGTTGTAGATCTGATCGCCGCTTGAACCTCCAGCACCAGATTTGGTCATGACCAGACCTACGACCAGATGGGCCGCGACCAGACCTGCGACCTTTAGGGTTGCGCGACCCCAGTGACCTCCGCGCGGAGGTTGCGGTGCAGCGGGCGCAACGGTCGCCAGCGATCGCATCTGGTCGCGACCACCCTAAGAGTCGTGACCTTAGTGACCGCATTTGATCGCGACCAGATCTGCGACTAGATGGGTCGCACGGAGGTCGCGGTGCAGCAAGCGCGACGGTTGCTGGCAACTGCCTTTTGCCGGCGACTGCTCATGGAGAAGAAGAAGATGAATAGTGAGGGCAAAATCGAAAAATTGAAAAATCAGCGAGGATAATTTGGGAATAATATTTTTTTTCCTTATCTCCTCAGCTTGGCATGCCGAGAATGCTAGAAGCCCAAAGCAGGGGTGGGCTTTCAGTCTTCAAAAGACAGACTTTCAACCAAGGGGGTTTACAAAAACATTTGCCAAACGCTCATTTTTAGCCCAAAGGGCTTTGAAGGCCTAAAGTGACCTGGAAATGCAACATCGAAACGCACCCTGTGTATAGTTAGTAATTTTTCATATGGACGAAGTGACAACAATGTCGGTCTATATATGATGATGAAAGGCGGCGGAGGTGTCACGGGCTGAGCAATGCGTGGGGAACCTCAATGTACAAGCAAGATGCTCAACTTATCTGTGGGTGTGTTTGCATGTCGAAGAAATAAAAAAGCGTGAGCACAGGGAGACGACGGAAAAGAAAAGGAAACAATGTGTAGTTGAGTCAATATATATGTGATTATAATTTGATACACTTGTAACTGACTTGTAAATTATTGAATTAGATTGCAGTAGTAGTCAATGGATTTACTAAATAAAGAGAAAAAGGGCACGTTAATGGATTTACTAATTAAAGAGAAAAAGGGAGGAGATGTGTGGGGAAGGACAAGTCAGGGTTAGGTGGGACGATGCACACGCGTCCGAAAGAGCTGCAAACCCGCGAGGCAACAGGCGCGCGTCCTCGAAATGCTGCCAACAGACCAGCTCCATGCTGCTTCTGCCGCACTCTCTTTCTCTCAATTTCTTCTTCATAATCGGAAAAAAAAAAAATTTAATAAAAATCTTGTTAACCGTTCCTCCTAAATTTCTAGATCATATTCCGTTTTTCTTATTTCCTTGTCAAAACAATGAATATTTAATCAGGTAATTCACCGAAAAAAGATAAAGTGAACTGAAGGTAACAGAAAATTACGTTAGAAATCAGGAAAATAAAAATGCATGTTGCGTGACTTGCGAAACAGAAACACCCGTACTTCGATATATAATATAATAAAAAGAAAAGTCAAGAAAAGGAAAAAACAAAAGTCGATGAGGGAAATCAAGAAGGCAATCCAGGATATTCCCACGTGGGGCCACTATTAACCGTCAGATTCACCCGGTCCCCGTCTCCTCCTATAAATACGTGCCGTCCAACCGCCTTACGCCCTTTCCTCCTTCCTTCATTCTGCGCACTCTCTCCGGGCGACAGCCATCTTCTCACCTCGGAATCCGCAACGAACCGCCGTGTGTTCCTCGGAGGCTCTGTCGGAGCTAATTCTCTCCACCTGTAAGTCGGCATTCCTCTTCTCCACGACGTCGCCTCTTCCCTTTCTTCCTCGTCGAGCCTCGTTCGTTGCATCCCTCCTCTCTTCAATGGTTTTGGCCTTCTCTTTCTACGAAAGGAAGGTCCTTTTTCTTTCCCTTTTTGTCGTCTCTCGTGTCTGCGTTTGAGGTTGGTTTTGGAGGTGGAGCGACTGACGTGTGCTGCGTGTTGGTGGTCTTGAAGCTGGTGAAGCTTGGAGGGAGGGAGAGATGGAGGCGGAGTTGGTGGAGGTGTTCCGATTGGCGAGCAAAGCTGCGGACGCGACGGCTGTGAATGGTGGGGAAGGCGGCGGCAGAGGAGGAGGAGACGACGACGACCAGGAAGGGAGATGCATCGACGCCTTGAGGCGCCTCAAGTCCTTCCCCGTCACTTCTCAAGTCCTCGTCTCCACTCAGGTGCGTCCCTTTTCTTCGTCTCTCTCAATTTGATTCTGCGCGCGCGGGCCGTTGTTGTTTTGACCTGTGGGGGTGAATCTTCTTGAATCGTGCTCCGTTTGTTGAACAATTAGATGAGGTGGCTCGATGTCGTATGCTGTTCTGCTTTTGGCGGTTAGTTTATGTCGAATGTGGTGAAACAATGAAAGTTTGTGTCTTTCTTTTCGGCGAATTAGTTTCTTTTTACGAGTTCCGTGGAGCCTTAGATTGTGCTTGCTGCTTGACGTATTTAGTGCGGATCAATGCAGTGTAACATAGGCGAGGGCGGTGCGCAAGACCGCACCTTTAGATAGTAACTGCGCTGTTGAGACCACACATTTTGTTTTATAAAAAGGGGCATTCGCACATTCTATTTATGTATCGGTATTTAATTCTCTCGAGAATTATCTGTTTCCTTATGTTGTTTTTTTGTTTCTTCGTAGTTAAGAAATCTCACTTGGTGGGATTCGGGGAGATCCCACCAAGCTTCACCTTTTCAATTCTAAATTTTCCCAGGAAACCGGTTAAACAAGTTAACAAGTTTTCTTGAAAAAATTTGAGGTGGAGAAGCCACAGTTTGGTTTGGTTTTGCAATATCATGTTACTGTTGCCTCCTCATTTCCCTATAGGCAATTCAAGATAGCAGCTCGCACCCAGTGACATGAAGGGCAGGCTGTAAATCTCTCAATTATTGTTCAAACTCAATGAAATAGTAGGAAGGCTTAGTAGCGGGTAATTGAGGATTTTCTATCTTAGTTATTCTCCTTTAACCAAGTAGCTCATGAATCGTGGTTGATATAACAAGAGTCAGAATGGAAGCTTTCAACTTTATTACATGCATCAATCGAGTATGAGGATTCCAATATTGACTTCACATAGAGCTGTAAAATTATGACCATTGAGTTTTAGCCCTCTGAATTAAAGAACGAGTAGTCCCTAGCATGTAAACAGCTATTTTTCATACTACGAGTTATATTGGAAGAGTTATTTGGCATGTATTGGACAAAAAATTTAGGCCTTGGCAGTAAGAAAATAAGCTTTCACCAACTCTGTTCAGCAAACATAGGTTTCCAAGGCTTTCCATGATCCAGCTGCTGAAGTTTTATCACCTGCATATCAGTATTCAAATGGCACGAGTCCTTCATCTTAGCCTAATGTGGATTTATTATGTCTGCTATAACTTGCATGTGCCTTTGCCTTTGTGCTTTTTTGCCTTACTCACTTTTTCATGTGCTTACATGGTTGAAAATTCTTAGGTTGGGAAAGGTCTTAGACGCCTTACAAAACATCCTAGGAAGAAGATACAAGCTTATGCTTCCGACTTGATTCAGCTATGGAAACAGGTTGTTATGGAAGAATCAAATGGATGCAAGAAGAATGGCAGTGTGGATCATAATGAGCCTGCAAAGGCTAGGGAGAACAAGTTTAAAAAATCCTCCTCTTTCCGGATTGAGGGGATTCCTAAGTCTGAAGCAACAAAGGTTAGGAAAACTGAGAGAAATGGTACTCCTTCTGAGAAGATGTCAAGGTCGGATGTTGGTGGTACTGAGAAAGCGGTCTGTGATGGGAATCTGCAAGGAAGTGTCAAGGTTGAAACGACAACTGCAACTAAGGAAGAGAAGCCAAATTGTCATGTGAACAAATTATCACCTAATCCTGTGCAGCCGCTGTCTGCTTCTGTGGCTAAATGCAACGATCCAATGAGGGACAGAGTACGGGAACTTCTCTTTGAGGCTTTGTCCAGAGTTTCTGGTGAAGCCAGCAAAGACATCGTTGATGAAGTGAATGCATGTGACCCATCTAGCATCGCTGTTTCAGTTGAGTCAACCATGTTCCAGAGTTGGGGTCGTATGAACGGCGCCCACAAGGTGAAATACCGGTCCATAATGTTCAATATTAAGGATCCCAACAACCCAGATTTCAGGAGAAAAGTTCTTCTCAGTCATGTCAAGCCAGAGAGGCTCCTAGACATGACCACGGAAGAAATGGCTAGTGATGAGAGGCAACTTCAAAATAAACAGATAAAGGAGAAAGCTTTGTTCGAGTGTGAGCTAGGAGCCGCACCGAAAGCCACAACCGATCAATTCAAGTGTGGCCGATGCGGCCAGAGAAAATGCACTTACTACCAGATGCAGACGAGGAGTGCGGACGAACCAATGACGACGTATGTCACCTGTGTTAACTGCAATAACCATTGGAAGTTCTGTTAAGAATACTTGCTTAGGAGCTATTAGGACTTGTTGATGGCATGACTGGTTCATTGCACTCGCATTTTTAGAAGAGATAGGTTTAGTCTGTTTAGTCTGTTTAATCTTTTAGGGTAGTTAATTTTGTAAACTGCAAGTTTGAGCAGCTCATCGTTACTGGATTTGTAGGAACACGTTCTAGTTACCTTTCGTTAACTTTCGTGACTTATATGTATTAGATCGGATGGAGCCATCTTTTGTTGGTGCTATTGTTAAAAATACGAGGTTCTCTGTTTCTATTCTTTCTTTAGTACTATTTTTGAGTTTCTGTTTACCTATGAGATTCCTGAGCAAAGTCCATCTTGCCCCTTCACGAAAACACGGTGAATGTTCTTCTAGACCAACTGAGATGCTGGAAGTTGGTTAGAGATTCTCTTCTGACTGTGGTATACCAAATCAATGGGGCTAACGAAAACATGCGTGTGTACACCTGTCTAAAGGCAGATAAACTTACTTTTCAACAAGGTGTTCACTGCATGAAAAAGACACTTTTGAACAGCTTCATTGGTGTCCTCGAGATGCGAAAGTGCATTGTTTCTGACTCAACCTTTTGAAATTATTCGAAGGGAAAGGAACTGAATTACAATAAACAAAAACATCATCATCATTATCCAACCTCATGTCCAGAGTTAGTGAGAAGCTGTCTCTGTCTCACGTTCCTTGAGAGCCTGAAAAACCTTGGAGCTCTTGTCAAAGATGCGAGCTCTCCGGCTGTAATCCGTCGGCTCTTTCCCTTCGTCATCTCCCATGATTGCCTCTCTCTCCAGACACTCCAGCAACTCCACCCCTCCTTGCACGCTGCATTTCTCTGACCAATTCCTCATCTCGTTCCATTCCGTTTCTTCCACCACCTCTGCCACGGGCCTGGGACCTGGAGCCGAACTCGCACACCGGACCACGAGCCCCAGATCCGCCCCATTCCATTGCTTCTTATTGAGCTTCAGGAATGACCCAGATGAGGGAACAGCCAGATTTCGAGCATGGACACCGGTTTTCTGGTGGGAAACGATAGAACCACCCAAGATCCGCACGTGGGTATTGCAGAAAGACGTTTTCATATTTTGGCTGTCTAATTCAAGTAGAGACTATGTAGTACTGGTTTCTGAGATACGGAGGCAACAGAATGGTGATCCCTAGACTTATGTAAGAGTTCAGCCGCCTGAAATCGTGGCCGCCACAGTTGTACACGTGTCAGGCTGCATTTAGTGAGTGAAGAGTTGGTGGCAGTGGCACTACAATCAAAGAATGACGAGAGCATTCGAGATTGTCGTGCAGCAGAAGGCACGCGATTCGAAGTGTTTTGTCTGGTCACAAGGGTCACTGTCGATATTGTCCTCATCACTTACGTAAACGGGATGCGGAACGAGAACCTTTCGTGGTTGCAGTCTCTTTACTGATTCTTATCTTTTACTAGTATCAGAGGCACACAAGATTCGTTGCTTAATTTTAAAAGGCGGCCTCTGCAATCGCTTTGTAATTTGTTTCTTTCCTTTTGCGTGGAAAAAGCAAACTCGTACATCAACTTAGGAGAATAGTCCTTGCACCAAGCTCCTCTTATTAAGTCAAATAAATTATTCTACTTAAAATAGGACAGCAGTTCAGAAACAAAGACCGACGCAAAAGATTCGACCAATTGTGACTAGAACCCAGAAATTCTTGCACGAGCAAGACTGCAGAAAGAATGAGTTAGACAAGGTTGTCCACTGATAACAAATGAATTTCCTAACTAGATTTACACGGTCACCCGACACTGTAAAAGCATCTAAAGCTAGCAATTACTGTATGTACAAGGCGAGGGTGGTTCATGGAATGAAAAGCATTGGTAAAACACATCCTGTGAGACGGACGCAGGTTGTCGATCAGCTTGTTTAACTGCCAACTGTGATGAGCCCGTGGAGGGTGCATTGTGATGGGTGACATCATTACTGGAAGATCTGTCTTCAGGAACTATGTGAAGCTGTCTGTTCCTGGAGTCTTCTCTCAGCTGCGACAGCAGCGGCCATGGAAGGCGGCAAATGCATTAGGCTTTCCACAGGCTTCACATCAGTAGGTGGTGGGTTGGCAGGTGATGCTGCAAAAAGGGATTCCACGTCTTTAAGCGTCAAGACAGGCTGATCCTGGTTTTTGGTATTTCCGCTGATGAATGAACTGCTATTCCTGCTTTTGTTCAGCTTATAGATGCTCTCTTCAACACTATTTTTCACCTAAAGGAACAAAGAAAAACCTGAGTGAGTTACGAAGAAATATGTGGAGTTCTGGAGTCGTATCCTATTATCCTTCTAGGTTCTACCCCCACCCCAAATACACACATAAATTAGAAAAAAAAAGGAATCATCAGATGCCCTGAAAGGTCAACATGCTTCAGAGTTCACCTCAGTTATGAGAGTTCTATTTAGAGTGATCTTATATGTCATAATTTAACTTGAACAAAAGTAGTTCAACCCAAGGTATCTGGCTCCATTTGAGGTTTACCCATTCTTCGGGTCGATATATGACTAGCAATATTTGGTTTAGCATGAAATCTAACTCCAAACTGGATTCAACCACGATTGATATGGAATCAGCACAGCAAGATAGTTATGCGGTACTCTTATCATGCCACATAAGATTGCATAAGAAGTCAACAGATGAACTTACTATGAAACGGTGAACTAGCGTCTTATTTTCTTGCCCAATCCGATGCACTCGGCTAATTGCCTGTGCCTCTGCAGCAGGGTTAAGTAGTGGTTCCACCAAAATCACATGCCTTGCTTCTAAGAGATTGAGCCCATTGGCCCCATGCTGGACTAAGAGCAGCAACACCTGAATATCTTGGCAATGCTCCCGTTTATTTACTTTTACACTTGGGTTTTGTCCTCTGAATTGGCCGACTGCAGTGTGCGCTTTCCTGTTTCCAGTATCACTATGGGGTCAGCATCTTGATTCCATCAGTGCATATCAAGTCCAGTCAGTAATTTAATAAAATAAGCGACCCATGGTTTTTCCTGCAACTGACAAAACTCGGTTTTCTTTTGGTGCAAGTCATACCAGATAATTACTCAACAAAAATAAAGAGTAAATGTCCATATACAGAAGGGAAGATGTCATTTATTGTCCTGCTTACCTCCCTCCTTTCATTCGTGCATAAGAGATACTGTTAGCTTTGAAGGCGTGCTCCAGCACATCAAGAACATCCTTCCAGCTAGAGAAAACAAGAACTTTTGCGTTTGGCTCGGTAGACTTGATCCACAAGATTCTCCTCGTGACTGCTTCAATCTTCAATAAGAGGTCCACAGACAAGAAGTTACTAATATTCATAGAAGGAATTGTAATCACAAATATACTGAATCAACCTCTAATTAAATTCACGGGAAAAAGAGAAACCTCTAATTCAACTAAAGTCAAATTATTCAGTTTTCTTGTTGATGAAGCTGTGTAATCAAATAGCAGCTACTTTGAGAAGGATGCTCCTCTCAAAGGTCACTAGAAAGCACATGAAGCATCCTTTGGATACAAATCCCCCCCCTCGTGACCCCACCAGAATAAAGTACGTAATTAAAGAATCACCTAGACCAATCCACACCAAAAGGGTGACCTCAAAGAAGTGAAACTTCATACAATGTTTCTCAAGAAAGCAATGATGATGTTCATTCCTGGTGAGGTGCCATGGAAGTAACCTCCATCTTGGGATTTGCTTCATCCGCAAGGGTACAGAAATGTCCTTAATTCTAAAATGATGTTTTCAGGAAAGATTTTTTTCAAGAGCAGTTTTCCATGGAAAGAAACCCTTGAAAACAAATTACTAAAAACAAAGATTGTTATCAGTTTGAAAATACATCCATGCAGGCTATTCAGACATCTCTGAGGTCTTCAATTATTTTTAGACAGGTTATACCTTTGTTCCATATGACCCTTGGACGGTGATAGAAGCTTCATTTCTGCTATCTTGAGATTCATGCAGCCCAGAAGAATTAGGCGATTTATTTTGTCTATCATCAGCATAAGCAATATTTGCAAACTCCGTATGTTGTCGACAGGTGGGGCACATCACCCATCTTCTCTGGGACTCTCCAGCCTGAGCTTGTTTGTGTTCGCTCAATTCAAATAAGCCTTCATGAAACAAATAGGGACACAGAGGAGAATTTCAGCCAATCAACGGCACAAATTAAAGTTATTCAACAATTGAAAGAGAAGTAAGCTAGTGGTGTAGTGGTAACCAGAGTGACACCATTGGTTCTGGACTTGGATCTGGTCATAAAAGGCCAAGGTATTTCCTAATACAACATACTGGGGGGAACAGTTGAGCCAAAGGCTTTGATACCCAATATATGAATTAACTACTCAAATAGAGTTTAAAACAAGTTACCACTCTGCTCAAAATTGATGGTGCCTTTTCTATGATCTTAAACTTGATAGATTCTTTTGAAACTTTGCATCATTGATGGATGATCTTTGGTAAGGAAGAAAAAAGATGCTATCCGACCTCAAACTATCAGCAACATTGTATTCTGGCGAAAGAGCAACAATTATAATGCATTTGCGAGTTGTTAAATACGCTGGACCCCACGCAGGACCCACAAGATCCGACAGCTCAAATGAGCAATCGCAAGTAAGTATTTCTGGGGAGGGAGAGAGAGAGAGAGAGAGAGAGAGAGAGAGAGAGTACTCACATTTACAGCAAATGACATGTCCACATTGAAAAACCATCTTTTGAATGCTTATTTTTTCTTGGCAAATTGGGCAGGCTTCCTGATAAGCATTCACTGAGTGCTCACTTTTCTGTTCCATAGGGGAAACCTTCTGCTTTGCTTGCACCAGACCCTGACATGGACATATTAGAAAAGAAAAAATCATGCTAAAATACAAGAAAGAAACGGGTAAAAGCAGGGGATGACCATAAAAGTGGCAGGGAAACTAAAACAGTTGGGACCACCCCGCATGTTTCTTCACTAAATTATATTCGAGTCACCATGTGCAGCCAACTTCAATCAAAGCATCTTTTGCATACCTTCAAATAACGAAGTTTCCCTTTTATACGTAATAACAAAGCCAAAGATACGAATTTCTCATTCGAGTAATGAACGTTATTCGCAGGTACTTCTTCCAGACTTAGAGCATCAAGAGATTTATCATTCTCATCTTCTCTGAGGCGCAATCTTGAGGTTGACATCTTGATCTCATCATGAGCTCGCAAAACTTGAGCTTGAGCAATGCACAAAGACCTTGCAGAGGCATACTCCTTCCTCATGTCCTATACACGGAAAAACAGGAAATAGTGTCAGAGACTTGAAAATAGTAATGCAATCCAGATGTCACAATAAACAACAACAGTTCCTAAAATGTTCAAAGAAGAGGATTATAACTTCAACCAAGGCAAGACTTCTTAGTCAAATCATCAAATAAGCATCTTCTTGGGCCCTGTACCACAAATCTGTGGAGTATCACAAGGAATAAATCAAATTGCAATGAGCATCCAAAGTCCGAGTAGGGTTTCTGGACATAATTAAAATCAATACGCCTTAAGAGTTATTTGCCCTCCAGAATAACATACTTGGTTGAAGGTATTTCTATTCTTGCACTTTCCAAAATCCTTGGCCCAAATCAAATCGAGAAAGAGGAGAGTGGAATACCTCTAGAAGACGTAATTGCTTGGTGGCTGCTGATTTACCCTCTTTCCCCAAATGCACTTTGCTGTAGCCCCGCATAACTCCAAGCACAACCTCCAACTCAGAGGGAGACTTAGAAACCTATGAACCAAAATTCATGTACATAAGCTTCTTAACTTCCATCATTACCAGGTAGTTTCATCACTTGCTCCTTGTTTTACATGAGCCAAAAAAGAAAAGAAAACTAGAATCCCAAGCAACTAGAATCTGCAACTAAACCATAACTATCACGCTTAAGATGAAAAATCAAATTAAGATAAGTTCAACCACATCCAAGTTACTCGAAGATAGCAAACTCTTGCCTTCACAAAGAATGTACATTTGACAGTTGATGTTTAGTTCGCCATATACAAGAACGAGAAGTTCAAGTTCGATTTCAAGCTCAAAATACTGACGCAGTGTCCAAGAAGCTAAACAGCATTATATGTCAGATAAGAACCAAAGAAAATGGACTAACAAGCAAAATCTTATTAGAAAGGTTAAAGAGATGAAAATAGTACTACTGACCACTACTTTCTCGCCAGTATCTCTCTTTCCAGCGATTTCCTCATCCCTTGACGTAGACGACAAATTCTTATTTGCTTGTGACAAAGTCCTATAGAACTGATTAAGTGCAGATTTCTTCTTCTGCAGATCTAATGCCTCCTCAGCAGACATAATTATCCCTCCACGTGCATTGCTAAGGCGAAAGAGGCGAGCCTCATATATCTGTGAAAGGGAAAGAGTAAGAGAGCTCTACTACATCTCAGGGGGCAATTTATTGGTCTTAACTACAACAAGCAGTAGCGAACCTGGAATAGTTCATCTAGTTCACAGAGAATGCATACAGGACCATTACCATTATGCTGGCAGTTTTGGCAATGTCCTACTCTCTCTATGTCCTCATCCCTTGGTTTGTCCATTGTCTCATCGATCTCTAAGAGCCTATCAAGTACAGCTGTCCTAGACACTTCCAGCGAATCAAGACCGGTCTGGATATAGTACTTTAGACCGTGGATGCTCCGAAAGCTGGATCAAGATATAAGCAGAGTGCTGGCTGTTACGATGAGTAGATGTCAAAATTTATTTGTACTATAACCAAGTAGAATTTTCCAAAAGTTGATCCGTAGAAAAATTTAACCAAGCCATGCGCATGATTTAAAATATATTAATAGGCGAAAAGCAGTATAAGTATGTAACAGTCAGATATCAACCATTGGCCACAGATGTAGACAGGTAGTCATCACTTTAATCACTCAATACAATACAAAACCACTGCCTCTTTTAGCAGTCAATATATGTGTGTGTGTGTGTGTGTGTGTGTATTTGAGTAACCAGTTATCCAATTAATAAGTAGCAGCTACTTAGTTGATTACCATGCCACAAAACCATAATTAGCCACCAATTTTGGGGAAGAATTAGAAAATAAATAATTTAACTGGGAAGGAGCTGACAATCAAAGAAATTTAACCACTTCCATCCCACCACCCCCCCCCCCACCCCTCAAAACCAAATCCCAAAAAAAAGAGGAAAAAATCAAAGAGAAAATCATTTTCCTTCCTAGAAGTGATCATTATATGGGTGTATTTGCACCGTTATTGATAATCCATGCTGATCAAGTACAGCTTATCATCTCCACATAACATGAGATCAACACAACAAAACTGGACACAACTTCATTCCATTTCACAACTCAGAAATTGCATATGAGGAGGATCTTGCAAGCTCTAAGGGGATAAAAGAATCAATGCCCAAAAGGTTTTCAAAATTCACTTCAAAGGAGAATGACAGGCAACTTTTTACGTGAGGTGGAGCCAAAGTTGTCCCAACAAAGTAAGGACATTTCATGCAAGCAAGACCATGCATTATCATAGCATATGGAAAGGAAACAGAGGAAATTCATCTTTTTGCATTACAAGAATTATAACATTCATATTTTAATAACAGGACTCACTAAGACCCAATCATTTTTGCACTGGAAGAAGTATAAGATGCAGAAAATAACAAAAGAACTCACCTAGAACCAATCTTAGATGACCTTGAATTGTTAGTAGATCCCAGAACAGCTTCACCAATCTTTCTTATTAACTCATTCGTGGAATCCCTACTCTGTTCGATATAATGAAGAACATCCAACCACCACACTGAACGTTGATTTTTCACTTCACTAAATGTATCGCAGACCTTCAAGACACAAAAAGCAGTATTAGACAACCGGTTGTCAACGAGGAAAATAAGCAAATAAGAAGAAAAACAATGATTACATGGGAGAAAACTGGAAAGTCCTACAAGCTAGATACTACATGCTGCCTACGTACAGTCATTAAGGACATGATTTCGCTAATCAAGCAATGCAAACACAAACTAAATGCAGAAGTGAAATGTACCCTGCTTTGATTGGAGAAAGTAGGCAGGGAAGCTACTTGTTAGGTGACTGTTCTGTCCTGAAAGTTTAATGGCCACACGGTGTCCATAACCGTTAGTTATTGCTCAATCCTTCTTGCAAGTAAGATGAGACTAACATGTGAAATGCATAATATGGATTTAAATTCATTAAACAAGTAACCTAAGAGCACAAACACAATAAAAAATGTAGATACAGATAACGAGAGAACGAAGCTCTAGTTCCATGTTTGGCTATCATTTGTCTTAAAAGCTCGAACTGTCACAAAATGGATCCAAGGTACCGATCAACCAGTGATTTATTCCTGAATGCTCTAACTGCTAACAGGTTTGACACATTTTAGACTGGAATGATACGGTTAATTTGCTCAATTATAGAACTCTCTAGAGAAGCCACTTGGATAAACATCACCTTAATTAAGCGTGGAATGAACTTTCACTAGTATAGAGGGGCATAAGTAAAACAAACCTGCTCATATGATTTTTTAAATTCCAGTTGAGCAATGATCAACTTTGAATTGAAAGTAGACAGGAATTTTTGCTTGAAGGTCTCACGAACTGCTTTTAGATGATCATAACTAAAATAATTAGACGCAAAACACGGCTTCGCATTGCACTCATTTGTTTCATTTAAGGCATCCACCGACATGTCAGAAGTGGACGCAGGTGCCTTTGGAGTATTTGAAATAGAACCATCATCTTTGATTCCATTCAACTTTCGCCTCTTTGTGGCATATTCATCATCGCATTCTCCAAAATAAGGTCTCTTTGAGGTCTTGTTCCCAGGGCTTCCGGAAGTTTGTCCATCATTTAGCTGGAGTTGTGGCGATCCATTTGAAGCCTTGAAAACTATCTCAGTAAGATTGTGATGAATGTGAATATTCAACAAAGGATCCAAGCTGAAATCTTCTGAGTGCTCCATAGCTAAATCCAAGGCCTCTTTGTACAAGGACACAGCGTGAGAAGGATTTTCCTCTATGATGGCTATACCAGCAAGCCCATTCAAAGCAACAACTGACCTCCTTAGGGCTTCCTCTCCTTCTATCTTTGTCTTACTAATGAGAACCTGGGAAAAAGTTCCACTAGAAGTTAGCAATCACTGATCTTGTGCTTCTTTGGCTTGCCTCCGCAGCACTTTAAGACCCATGCATAATCTATCAATCAAGCTAAAAAGAAAACATACCGTTAGGACCTCTTCCATGCTCATGGGTGAGTGTTGTAGAGAGCGAAGTCCAGAACTTCCTACTTGAGGATGGCAGCATGCTTGGCGAAGCTTCAGGAGTGAGTTCAGCAGCTTTGCAGCCTCCATGTGAGTGATTAAATTATCAGATGGTGCAGAAGATGCACTACCTGAAAATGCAGGTGTGAATTGTCACATTTCATCTCAAATTCACACCAAATGAACTATCAGAGAAAATGCATAACCTGGAGCTTCCCTTTTGAGAATATCCGCCTTTATACTCTCAACAAGTTCGCGGGCATAATCCACACAAGTTTCATGCTGCCTCTGATAGAAGTGTTCCTCTATAGCTGAGAAAGAAAGCCATGAAAGACACTCTTCCTGAGGTGGGAGATGCAATTCATCAGCAACGTGTCTTTTTGAAGAACGCCACATAATTTGCTTGAACAAATTGTGGGTAAATTCCATAGCTCCCGCATCTCTCTTCTGCAGACAAAGGGCAAAAAGGAGTGTTCTCATAGTGAAGTATCAATGGAAGCAAGTCTGGTACGAGGGCTTCGTCCACAGAAGAAAATCATGAAGGACTTCATACCTCATATGGATCTCGTATAACTTCATTCCACCATCTAGGGACATCAAAAGGACTTAGTTTAAGGAACTTCAAGAGCCCATATAAATCATCCAGTCTACGCTGAATGGGAGTGCCAGTAATACACCAACGATGTTTAGAATGTAATCGTAATGCCATTTCTGTTGCAGCAGCAGCATTACTCTCCACCATTTGAGCCTCATCCAAACATAACCTCCACCAGAAGATTCGAGTGAGAGGAGTCGGAATAACAGGGTACCTATAAGCAAGTAGTAAACATATCTTAACCAGCATTACTCCCGACCATTTGGGCATCTAAGAAATCATTCTGGTAAGTTACTACTCAAGATAAATCTTCTTAAATTAACCCTTTTGTTTAGGCTGGGGGATTTGTGCTCAAGCTTAGTAAAGGAAAAACATAATAACCAATGAATATGGAGCTTTGATGGAACCTCTTCTGGTATCTCATAAGGCGGCGATCCCCTTCATGCCTATCAGAGTCATGAGACAGGTCCTCTTTCAGAACATCATATGTTGTCAGTACAATGTCATAGGAAACAAGTTCATCGACTTCAACAGCTGGCTCTTCAGAAAAGGATGTGTTTTTCACTCCTTCATAAACCAGCACTTTCACAGAATCAGTATTTGTGTGCCTACAAGGGGGAGCGAAGGCACACATAAAATTCGAAATTTAAGCTCAATGCTCCAGAAATGCTACAAACATGGAAATTTTTCTTGATAACTATTCAATAATAAAATTCAGAACCAAAAGAAAGCCTAAAACTACTAAAGATGATATGACAGCATAGGAAGATAACAAATTTTCTACTAAAAAACAACAGGTGTGGGAACTTCACATATATTTTCATAAAATGCTTTCAACATCGGGCCACCCATCAGTCTCATCGAACCAACTTTATCAATATTCACTATAGGCAACTAGTGAAAGCACATAAAAACATCCAGCTAAAAGATGATGGTAACTCTAAAGTTCTGGAGAAAAAATGGACAATTAATCAAAAGATTAGCTTCTATACCTGATAATTTCAGTTTGCCATTGATGCAATATAGGAGCCGGACACACAATTAGAGTTGCCCCACTTGGAACAGGAGATTCAGTAACGCTCATCAATTCCAAGCACAATTGACAGACATATTTTCCCTCCCTCTCTACAATAGTGGGAACATTTTTCTTTCTTCTGGACTTCTCAATGTTCTTCTCTCTTTTCTGTTGTCCACTACCATCCTTCACCTTTTTCCCTCTAGCTGAATAACCAACACAATCGGAATGTTGCCATGCATCACACATGTCACATTGAACCCACAGTCCTGTGTACCGGTAACTTTCAGTCACAGCTCCGCAAATGCACTCAACCCGCTCCCTTTTCAATCTTTTAATATGAATTTGACTCTCTTTTCTCAATTGTGATTCCTCATTAATGCATGCTCCACTCTCGGATGCTGACCAACGGTGGGAAAGGATGCAAGCTAGCAGCTCAACAGTCTTTCCTAAACCCATCTCATCTGTTTGGATTTATCGATCGTTATGGTTTGAATAGTTCCACAAGCAATAGCATTAAAGATTGTACTAACATGGAAATAAAAAACATTAAACTCAAAATATTTTCAAGACTCACCAGCAAGGATACCGCCAGATACACGTTCAGAGAAAACTTCTGAGCGCATTGCCACATTACCACTGGAAAATATGAAATGCAAACGTTTCCAAGAAAAATTATATCATTCAATAATAATGCCAAGTACATACACAAAATTGGGATGGATAAGGCGTAAAATTTTTTGATTTGAATGTCTTATGACCCTTATGTTGATAATCATCACCATCATAATACATATCAGAGAGAGAGAGAGAGTAAACATGAATTCAAGCAAGGCAGAAGCAAAAACCACTCTGTGAAGAAAAGCATCCCATGTAACAGCTGGAGGTAAAGTTTCACCTAACAGCAGCATATTTGATTCGACTCCACATCAACAATTAACCAAGCACTACCATTATCAAGAGTCCATTTACGTGAAATTGGTTGTGAGACATAATCTAACAAGTTCTCCAACAACTTAGATTTTGACATAAAATGATCTCATAACAGGTATTAGATGTAAGGTAGAAGGAAAAGATCATATTAGCCCTTGTTCCAATGATCCTGCATGTCAATGTTTTTACGATACTCCTGCTCTCCATTGTCTATTGCATACAACTATGCCATGTGTTACATACATTTGAAGTTGGGTAAAATTGCAACTAAGCTGGTGGACTTAACTGGGAGGGTGAAGGTTATGGGATGTAGAGATCGTGAGTTCAAAAATAGAGAAATGCCAACATCCAGCCACACTCAACCATTTTACCCCTAATTATGCTAGAATTCGTATTTATGTCATTAGCTTATTAATTCTTTGACGAATTTCAGAAGTACCATGAAAGAATAGAGAAACTGCACCTGAATGGATTGTAGAACATTTTTAAACTGGAGTCAACAAAACCCACAGTGATACATAGAGGAGAAACTAACTGACTTGTTCCCTGGGTGCCAAAACTTCCTAAAGCTCCTTTCTCTTTCTGCACCATCCAGTACGCAGCACGACGTTGATATGGCCTAAGCTTAGGAATTAAGTTGGGAATGTTTTCATCGAGCATTGGATCCGTTCTGTACAGCAAAGAAGCGAGCAACAAAGACCAAATGAGGAGACATCTCAAAGATCTCAATCACGAATTCATGGTTATACTTACTTTGACGGCTTGATGGCCTCATAAAATCCACTGACGTCAAACTTTATGTCTTTCCGGTTTACTGTGGTGCTATCCCTGTCATCTGGATGCAAATCATTTCCTACTGCTCTAGATTGACAAATTCCATATCTGGCCTCTGAAGTCATAACCTCTGGTCGCAACCAAGCCATGACATTGATCATACTCTTTTTCCACAATTGCCTCATATTATCCTGAAGTGACTCACAAGCATCGAAGGCCCTCTTGAGAATTTCCACCCTCACCCTTAAAGTTGTCATGTCCTCTGAAAAGGCAATCCCCTCAAGTGGCCTGACCGACATAAACTTCAGACTAGCCAAGTGAACAAGACCAGAAACTCCCTCATTTGGTCCATCAAAAGAACCCGACAAAACCACCTTTTGATTCTCCCTGTTCTCAGCCGAGTGCTTCTCGACCAACTCCAAATGTACATCTTTAGCAGATAATAGAGGCCAATGACCCAGTTTAATTCGAGCCACAAACTCATTCACGTTGCACACCCTGAACCTAAAAGAGTAATCCGAACTCTGATAAAACCCATTTTCTACTCTAAAACCCGAAAATCCCCCTCCTATATTCAAGTCGGTCAATACAAGTTCAGATATATCAAAATGCTCATCCAATGCCCAACAAGTGCGCTCGACATCGACAAAAAATGGCGGGTCACTTACATCCAATCCGTCCTTCTGTACCTTCTGATTTGCTCCAACATTTTCCTCAGCCCAATCTGATTTACTGCTGCCTTCGCCATTACCGTCTATAATAATCACCCCCGACCTACGCGGCCGAGCTTGCTTCTTCCTCCCCATCCCTGTACACACATCATTCAGACCAAATCAGACTTCTGCGATCAAACTATAACAAAAAGAACAACACTTTCGATAAAGGGTCTTGTCAAACGTGCGCTCCGAGGCGCTCATTAGACAAATTACACATAACCCAATGAGACGGTGCAGTCAAAGTTACAAACTTTGCCGTCGTTACTTAGAGAGCGCCCCAGCTGGTCATTACCCGAAATTCTCAGACACTACTGGCATCAGAAGCGAAGGACATACATATCAACAACGCGGAGCACGACAACAAGCTCGGGTTTTTCAGAAGCCACAGATACAACAACAACAACAACAACAACCCAATTCACTAAGCAGAAAATGATGGGCGGAGAACAATTCCTACGGGTAAGGCCACTGACCCGGAAGAGGGAGCGCCGCTGCTCGAGTCGAGGCCCGAACCGAGCGGCGAGGCGAGGCGGGAATTCACGCGCCGGGAGCGCTAGGATTGGATTCTTCGGCTCGGGAGAGGGAGGGAGAGGGGCGGTGCTAATCTCACCGCCGCCGAGCGGAGTCGCGTTTGATCCGCGAGGAGCGTTCTCTCGTTTTTGATTGGGCTATGTCGCCGCGAGCTTCACCTACCGGGGTACGTTAACGCTTTTTGGATTACTATAAGTCGGTTTACCTTCTTTCGTTTCTTTTTCTTTTTTTTTTTTAAGTAAATTTTCTACCATAAGTCGGTTAAAAGATAAGAAGAAAAAAGTCAAAATAACTTGTCATCCTAGAAAAATGGAAACCAAGAAAAACATTAAAAAAAGTTTTAAAATAATGAACTCATCGAAAGGTTTAAGGTATTTTATGTTGTAAAAAGTCAATTCTCACTAGTAGCAAGATCCAAGAGAATAGAAACTCCAATCGACTATATATGATGAAAATTGTGTTGTAAAAAGTCAATTCCCCTCCCATGTCAGCCCTGAAATAAGAGAAGTGACTTGTTGAAATATTAAAAATCATTTTTTTTCCGTAATGGAACTTGATTAGGCGAAATGGGAAAAATCGAATGGGCAAAATACAAGTTTTTTGGTTTAAGAATCTTTGTCTCCCTATCTGATTCTCAACACCAAGCTTATTCAATCTCACCAGATGAGATCGAAGATTAGTTCATGACAATCCCGTAACATGAGAAGGAAGTGACAATGCGTTGAATCAGAAGCTTGACGAAAATCTGCATCAGTATAGACGAA
Source organism: Eucalyptus curtisii (assembly GCA_017140595.1). Taxonomy (NCBI): domain Eukaryota; kingdom Viridiplantae; phylum Streptophyta; class Magnoliopsida; order Myrtales; family Myrtaceae; genus Eucalyptus; species Eucalyptus curtisii. The sequence goes on from CM029503.1 coordinate 11,842,787, forward strand.
CAGGGTCTTTGGGAAGATATGCAATGCTCAAGCAGCTAAACTAAAACCAAATCACCCCTCCAATTCAAGAAAAGAGAACACTGGTCAGATCCTTTTTACATAGGCTTCGTTTTAGTTTCAGATGCGCCGCGGCGGGGCGAACATAAAGTACATGCGCAGAAAATTTTAGTGTACATTTGTAGTTGGTATATGGGAAATTACTTACAGAAACAAACAAATCAATTGAGAGATCCTCCCTTGCACCTTTGTATACTTACTACTATGAAAAGAAACTCTACCACTGAAAATCTGAGCTGAACTTTCATAATCTGCATCCAGTGTATCTAAAAGAAACTTTAATCTCTCTGCAGTAAGGAAAGGTTCCAAACTATCATCGCAGCATTGCCCTCTTAGTTCCCAGAATTTGAAATGATTCGACGTCGAAGAGCAGCAATGCTCGTGTTCATGTTGTCTTGGGCCTAAGCTATGCGAGAAAATTGTCGAGATCCTGACTTTTTCTGGCTAGATGAACTTGCACCTGCGTCTGCTGGTTCAGGCCCTCGAAAGACCTGGCTCACCGAACAATACCCCATAAGCTGATGAAGTGGTGAGTTTCCTTTATCGGGCAGCCCCTCGGCATCGGGGGATATTTCATCTTGCCCAGAGCGACCGGCAGGTTCGTAGATTCCTTGTCTATTTGGGTACCGATTCAGAGAAAACCTCATCTTTCCCTCTCTACTATCATCCAGAGCATGAAACTGTGCCAACAAAGCAGGATCGCCTTCTGTTGAACAGCTTTTACAGATGGAAAGTCCGTAATCATCAGAGCAAGACACAGGTTCTGCTTGTGGAAAACCATTGGCATGAGAAGTAGAGGAATATCTCCTTCTATTCATTGAGTCATCATAGTCACCGGCCTCACTAGGTGGAGGCGCTTCGGCATCCCGCATGTATGGCACTATATGAATTTGGTTTTGGACTGAAAATTTAAGCACTGCCTTGCAGCCACCACACCGCAGTCGATGACACCTTTTCTTGAAAAGCAGAAAATCTGCAGGAAGTTGCAGCAGTTCTGAGCATTGGTCGCAAATAATGAGTGGGGCACCACCAGCTTTAGGACGTAAATGCCTCTTCACCACATGATGATTTTCCCTATTATATTTGCTAAACTCTCGGATCTTATACCTCTGATGATTGGAGTTAGTGTCACTATCCCCCATCGAGGGCTCATAGTCCATATAACGCTGAGGACTCGAGGCACACGAGCTGTAAGGACTATAGGGATTCCGAGTGTCGTGGAAACTGTAGAGGCCTCTATTGTAAATATTAGGTGGAGGCAGTGGCTCGGAGCGTCGATAGTCAGGAGGGAAATGATGCAGATGGTTGTGGTTGGATTGGTAACTTCTTTTTGTCATCTCGGCCGAGAAGGGTATTTTTGGGGATCGCCAACTATTGCGTGGCTCAGTTCTCCGAAGATATCCAGGCATGTTTAATCCCAGAGAGTCACTCTCCTCCAATGGGCCACTGTCGTAGTACATACGGCTACACTTTTCCTTCCAGTTGAAACCCGCAGAAGCCCTTTCGCTAGCCACCTCATCCAGGTTACATGTCCTTTTAAGTTGGTCCTCCAGTTCATAGACCATCTTCAATAGCTTCAACTTGTCATGTTCAGGGTACACTTGACTCGATGGACTTCCATGATCATAGCCAGCTCTCGGTTGCCTCGGAATCCTAGGTGGTAATTCATCTCTTTCTGATCTTATATGGTACCTGCTAGGAGAGACATGGCTCGAGGGTTCCGCCATCCCACTTTGGACCCATCTGCTTCCTTTCATGGCATAAAGTCCCATATCCGAAGAAAAAGAAGGCGGTGTAAAGTGCCTTTCTGGATGATGAAGTCGAGCATCTCTGCCCATCGAGTCATTCACTTGATACTTGCCCCTATTTCGCCATTCTTTAGAAGGCACAAAATTCATTCTCTCTCCAGGATACTTAAACTTGTGAAAGTTCCTGTCGTGGTATTGATCTTCAAAAGGGTCGTAAGAAGACACGCTGCCTTCATAAGCATGAGAGCCTCTGGCAGTTGGTGATACGGAGAAATCACCTAATGCATCGCTGAATTCAGAGACAGGGTCAACATACTCCGTGCTTGCAAATGTTTCCTTAGAGGTCATCCGCTCAAAAGCATGATGAATGTGATCATTGGTCTGAAGTTGCTCTTTCTGTTCACCAGAAGACAGCCGTGGGGCGTCATTGGCTAAAATGTCTTCTTCCACCAGACCCTCTTCGGTAACCTGCGAACTACTTCCGGATATCGTTATCGAGCTGTCATTCTTGGAGTCAATCTCACCATCATTTGCTTCTAGCACAGAGTTTGCTTCAGGGATTAGCGAACTTTCTTCTTTTAGCTGACCTTCCACCTTTTCACCAATTTGAGATGACTGATCTTCATCAGGAGAACTAACTGTGGCAGGCAGACAAGGCTTTTTAAGTGCTTCATTTTCCTCCACGTCAACTTTCCCAGATTCGCGTCCGCTCTCCCCATTGTTGAGGTCACCGTTACAAAAGTGTGCCTCTTCTGCCTGCTCTGGTTTATGACAGATAGATGTGTCCCATTCACCCACATCATTTAGATTTACAGAACCATCTTCCAATGAAGGAATCATCATTTCATTATGTACGCTACTTGATTGTTTATCCTCAGAACCATAAGCCGATTTCTCTGTCGGGATGCTACTCTCCTCATGGACATCTGACCCTGTATCCTTGGCATCATTCTTCCGGCATTTTGCTGCATGCCAACAACAAGGTGTTATCAGAAAAACATTAACCAGGGAAATGTTTATCAAGTCAACTCATTGTAGCAAATTAGAGGTACAAATGTTCACGGCAGCAAATAGAATGGATAGGTATAGGTCAAAGCAATCACGGGACAGAAAATCATGAAGCCGAGAGGATCTTCTACTACCCTCCATCCAAGAGATTCCTAAGACGAGCTTCTTAAGGTTCTTTCAACAGGCGAAAAAAGTGACAGCACTGAAAAATCACAAAATTCCTCAGAAGTCTACAGAATATGCCGAGATAATTACCTTGAAGAATCGCGCCACATCCACCACATCTATATACCGGACAATCTGCTGATTCTGGAAGGAGTTGCCGGCATCTCGGACACCTAACAAGCCGAACTTTAGGGGCTGCACTATCTGTCATGTTCTCCCCCAATTTTATGGCTCTTATCTCTTTCAAATAAGATTCCTTTGATTAATATATGGCAGAGACGAAATCAAGACCAAGATTCAGTGAAGAAGCGTCCTAACCAACAAGATACCAAACATCAGTTCTGAAAGCAAACAAAAGGAAAGCGCATCTATTAGAAATACACATTGAAACGATGATCTCAACCTGTGAATTCTCATCGCTCAGTTGTCACAAATGTAAAAGCATGCCCAACAAACTACCTCCCACATATGGATATGCACATGTAAAACCCAGATAAGTAATGTCCGCAAAACCAGCAGAACTTAATCAGCAATTTACTGAGTGCAGTACATCAAACTGCCTTCGTAGCATACCATAAATTGACTAAGAAATGAACGTTTTGTCTTGGGGACAGAAAGGATTCCGTAAAACTCTATGTGGATTCATCGGAGATCAGCAAAAACACCAAATCGCTTAAATTTCAGCCCGCTCAGATACCTAAACCCAAAACTAAAACCACGGAGAAAATGCCAGAACTCAACTATCACCAAGACGGCATAGAAGAGATCCACAAACACAAACAGAGAAAAAATAAAAGATGGTCCTACATCTACACCATCTCAGTTCCAGAATATTCGCAGCCTATACAGCCAAACCTTAAAGAAAGCAGGAACACATCTATAGAGGAATATTCCCGGATAGAGATTAAAAATGGGAAGAAATCAATGAACACGAAGCAACAAAAAACTAAAACAGATAAAAAAAAAAAGGAGCAACTTTGTCCGACATACATAATCCCACTGGAGCAGATCAAAACAGAGCAAGATCCAAAATGAATCCGAAACAGCCTCCGCTTCTTGGAAATGACTTTTGTCTTCACACGGAGCTAGAGAGGAGAAATAGAATCGAGATTCTAAATTGAGAAGCAACAGCGAATGCGATTCTACCCAGCATCTAAATCAAATGCTATAAAGGAAGAAGAGCGTGGTATAAGTGTGAAAGCGAGGACCCAGAACGAACCTCGCTGGAAAGAAAGTGGGGGGAGGGAAAATTGAGGAAAGTTCCTTCCTTTGCCCCGAAGAACACGAACCCATTTGCTGGTTTTCCACATTTGCTGTTTCTTGTTCTGCTTCTTCACTGCTTTTTCCTCTCTCTCTTTCTCGAATTTTGAAATTCAAGAACCACAGTGAGTCTTCTTTTCCGTGTTCAAGAAGCCTTTTCCAGTCAAACCCATTGACCAAGAACTCCAAAATCACTGCCCCTCTCTCTCTCTCTCTCTGTTCTCACGGAGCTAAAGGAGGAGACGAGCAGAGGACGTCGTTGGGCGTTGATAAAGGTGGGCATTAAATTTGGGCGGGCGGGGGGACAGGACAGCATGGCCCGAAAGACGAGACAGGGCACTGGAGCTTGGGGGCCGAATTTTCACCATTTCCTCTCAGATTCTCTGGCACGACGCGGGAGAGCACGTCAGCTGAGGTGCTGGGCTTACGTGTTGGCCGCGACCGACCGGTGCCGTCGTGTTCCCGGGCCACCATGTGTTGACCCGTTCGTTCGGCGCTCGGACACGCATCATCTCGGGACCATTCTCGTTCTTCCCTCGCGAGACCGTTACCTCGATGTGGGGACAGGGTCTTGCTCTGTAGTGCTGCCCCCACCTCCCCCTCAAGTCAACCTCGGTATTTCTTTCTTTTGTTCTTGCTGGTTTTGGGTGTCTGTCTTTTGTGGCAGTTTCTTAACCCAAGAACGGGAATGCATGTTCTGTGGGAAGAACGAGAGAGAAAGAATTGGAGTTCAGAATGGATAAGAGATTACTGATTTCATACCTTATAAAAAGATTTTTTTTTCTTTTGTTGGACTACCACTCCCCGTGAAAGATTGCGGCACAAAAAATCAAATGTTAGAATTTTGACTCAATGTACAATACGATCCCTGAATTTGTAATCTATTCAATATAGTCTTCGAACTTGGCCTAACGTGCAATGCAGTCTCCAAACTTTCAATTTGTTCAATGCAGTTCATAAACTATATAAAAATATTCAACATTATCCTTCAAATGATTCATATCGTCAAGTGTACCCATTCCATTAGTTCAGGTTCAGGGCTACGTTACATATTGAACCAAAATTCAAAGATCATTTGTGTCATTTTTTTTCGTACGATAATGACAAGTCATTTGTCTTGAGTAGGAGACTACAAAGGGTATCAACCATTTTGATTTAAATAAAAAAAAATCCCAATTTGAATGAACATGAGCATTCTCATGAACAACCATCATTGTGTTTTTGACGATTCATATTGCCCTAGTCGATAGGAAAGGAGGAAAGGTGTTTTGGGCGGCTGAATAACCAAAAGGGTTGATCATAATTTTGAGCAGCGTGGGGCAATTTGAAGCCAGGAAGAGGTAATCTAGAGATTAGATCAATCATTAATTTGGCAATGAGGTAAGAACACCGACGCTTTTGAACTTTTTAAAGCTGGTGCGCTCTGAATTGTATGCAATGTACGCCTGGAAGAAGCCAAAAGGAGGAGGAGGAGGGAGGAGAAGTCAAATTTGGAATATCGCAGGAAAAAACGAGATCTGCGGTTTGACAAACGGCCCGTCCGCCAGCTGTGCTTTCACACGTGGCGCCCGGGGAGCCGTGGATTGAGGAATGTGGGGGTCGGGGTTAAGTGGCGATTTTTTTCGATTCGGGCCCACTCGAGAAGCGACCAAGCACAGTAGTGTGGGCCCCAGGAAAGGAGGGAAAAACGCGGTCGGGGTGGGCCCCGTTCCTTAATAATCCGAGGAAAATGGTGTCTATATGTTAATTGCGCAGCACTTGACTCGAAATAAATATCATATGATATGATATGATATCAACCGCATAAGATGCATCTTGACTCGGAAATAAATATGCCTGACGCTCTATGATTGACTGAGGGTGCGGTCGGTCGGACTTCCGGGGAAAAGTTCATGGAAAAATGTACAGCCCACTTTAGGTTAGTGGGATTTATCATGATACAAATAGTGTTTAATGAATTGTAGTTTAAAGTATATTGAAAAACGACTTTTAATTTAAATAGTGTTTGGAAAAATTAAGGAAAAAAAAAAGCATCAAACTGATGAAGAGCTCGGGCTACCCTCGCCTAAGGTCGTGCGACCTAAGATGAGAGCTGGTGGTGCCAAATTTGGCCAAATGTAGCTCACATTGACGGCTTGAGGTGACATCACGTAAGAGGGCATTGATGAAACTATAAAAATTTAGCGAGGGTAAAGTTGGAAGAGGAAATTGTATCAGCATTCCAAAAAATACTCAAAGCCCAAAACTCTTTTGGACCTACCCCTTGTTGTCCCTACAACTTTAAAGAGAGACCTTTAGAATTGCGATTGCATTTCCTCAAAATTCTTCAGAAAATTTGTCAAACACCAATTTTGCCTTGGGCCACGGGCTTTTGGACTTTAGTGGGAAAGTTTTCCCAAGTGTAGCCTAAGTGCCATGATATTTTGGCATTGTGTTTATGGTCTAGCTCGAAGAAAAAGACTTTAAATATATAATTGAATTAGAGAGGTAATCTCTGGTGATGTTATTTAAATTGAACCGAAACATCGCTCGATGATGTTATAAGACAAAGAATATTTTCACATACATCACGTTTTCGATGCTTGCCTGGTATTATAAGGTGGAATGAGTATTTCATTCCATCGATAAAAAGGAAAAGAATCACAATCCATAGTGAAGAAATCATGATTCAATTCCGTCGAATCCTTACTTTAGGTTTCATTTTTTATTGACATTTGTCTGATTTTCGCCATATATTTTTCTTCAATTAGCACACTAATTCATTTTGATTTCATTGTGTTGTCCAGCTATTTTATTTCGTTGCACCCAATTTTTTATTTATGATATTGTAAGATAAGTGCTGAAAATTTAATTACTAAATATTAAGTGTTGAATTTTAAGTACTGAAAATAAGAATAAAAAGTTGCTAAACAGATGAAAATTAAATCGTAAAGGGTATTAGTTTCTCATCAAACATGGGGAATAAAAACATTTATGGAAGTTTTTCATAAAATAATCGGTGTGATTTTAATTTTCATTAAATTTTATATCAATTAAACGATAAATTAAGCACTTTCTTACTTGCCATGTTATGTAATGTTTTTTTTTAAATGATCTATAATAGTGTGTGGTTAGAGATTATCTAACACACTGAATGTATGTTTGTTCCACTAAAAATTCCACGATCGGAGAAAATAACTTTCATGAAAATCATTTTCAAGAAAAATAGTTAGTTTTCATTCATTTGATGATTTAGTGAAAGTGATTTTTCTTACTAGAAAGAGAAGTCATTTTCCCTTAAACTTGTTGTTTTTAATCCACAGATCGATTAGTTTTTGTTATTCAAACACTAGAAAGTTGGAAAATACTTTTCGGAAAATCATTTTTTAGGAAAATTGTTGGTTTTATCTTGTTTGGTAATATATGACCGATAACGTTTTCTAGTATTTGGATTTTATTTAGAAGATAATTCAATCTTATGACATTATCTTAGGTAAACAAAATTAAATTTTTATATTATATTATTTTTTTTTTTCTTTTTCTTTTTCCTTCTCCTTCCGTCAGTCGCCAAGCCTCAACGACCGTCGGCAATGGCCACAAGTGAGCTTAGCCTCGGTGGGGATCAAGCTAGCCACGAGCTTGCTGCACCGGCTCACATCATGGCCAGTTGCTGCTGTTAGTTTTTGTCGGGGCACACGGCCGGTGGGGGAATAAGGAGGAAGAAGGAGGAAAGGAAAGAAAGAAAAGACTAAAGAAAGCAGGAAAGAAGAAGAAAGAATAAATACGGAAAGAAAAATAAAATCTAAAATCTAAAATTTTAAAAATAAAAATAAAAAAATTCAATTTTTCAAAAAATTATAAGAATGAACATTTTAATTATCAAGGATTCGAGTCGAGCGCTAAGGACCTGTGTATGATCTATGTGGAATTGGGCTTACGATTTAGAACCATAGCTTGAGCATTTGGGACCCAAGCATGGCTACACTCGAGTTTGGATGCCGAAGCATTAGGTATAGGCACCAAGGGTTTGGGCTAGGCCTTGATGAACTTGAGCATGGGCGCCAAGGGGCCTAGGCCAAAGCATCGGGGTTTTGAGCTTGGCTTCGATGGACCTAGGCATAGCTACTGGGAGACCTGGTCTTGAACGCTAGGACCCATGAACCACTGTAGAGGTTTTTGTGCCCAAATATAGAGTTTTGGATCCAAGCACTAATACCTAATCATATTTTGAAAAACATTTTTCGGTTCTTCCAAAAAAGAAATCATTTTCTTGAATTTAATTTTTGATAGGAAAGCTTTTCAGTTGATTTTGATTAGGAAAACATTTTTTGTTGACTCATTTTTCAAAAAGAATCAAATGCCAGAAAGGAAAATGTTTTTCAGGAGACAAACGGACTCTTAACGTGGTCATCAAACGCACCAGCTTAATGCAGCATAAATAATCGAAGGGGCAAGATGATGTGCAAGTTCTATGGCCCAACAAGAACCCGCGACTCGGCAAAAATAGCCCAATAACAGGCCCAGCAGTGTAAAAAAAATGGCTCGCACTAGTCCCTCTTTTTCCGTGGCAAGAAAAGCCAATGGCTTTCTTGCTACCATTTGGACTGGTGCAGACCGATTGTCATTTCGAACTTGATTATACCACGTAACGGGTAGTAGATGACAGATTACGTGTTTATTCGTCCTGGAACCAAATTTTATTACCACAAACCTCCAGGTAGTAGAGACAATCAAATACTCAAAGAAATCACATGCAGCTCAAAGGGCCTAAACCATCTCCTTCTCCGGAACCACGTTGGCGCCCGCGCTTCTTGTCCTGTCGATCCCATTCTGGTCCTGATGCCGATGCCCGCCGAGATTCTGATCCTCCCCGGAAATCTCCTCTAGGGACCTGCCCTTTGTCTCTGGCACCAAGAAAGTGAAGAGGAAGCCCAATAGGTTGACCACGGACAGCGCGATGATCGCTTTCTTAATCCCGGAGTCGCTCTGCGTGTACGTCTGGATCCAGAATGCCCCGATGATGGCGCCTGCTTTGCCTGCTGCTGCCGAGATTCCGTGGCAGGTGGACCTGAACCTTGCGGGGAAGAGCTCGGCTGGGACTATGAAGGTTGTGGTGTTGGGTCCAAAGTTGGCGAAGAACAAGGTGAGTCCATAGAAGGCAATGAAGGTCAACGGACGGCCGCCGCAGTATGCTTTGGTGCCTTCGCTGCATTTGTGGCCCCTGAAGTGTTCGTACCTGACTCCTAGGACCGCCATGAAGACCGACATCGCCAGGAACCCGATGAGCTGGATGGGGAACCGCCCGATCTTGTCAACCAAGAAAACGGTGAACCAGTACCCGGGGACCTGCGCCACCAGGGCGATAATGAACATGGCTTTTGATAACTTGAACACCTCGTCGATCGCGTTAATGGTCTCTGGCCGGGGTAGGATGCCGCTGGCGGGGTATATGTCCTTTTGCGCGAGCTGAAGGCTGTAAAAGGCGATGTCCAGCAAGAACCAGGTGGTCGTGGTACCGAGTAGGTGGAGCCCATGCCTTCGGAGGAACTCACTCGAGAATAGTCCGTACGAAGGCTGAGGGGTGACAGGAAGGTTGGGATTGCCGTTGTATCGCGATTCATCGATTACTAAGTCTTTCTCCAGGACTTTGGCCATGTCAGACGCAGCCTTTTTGTGGTCTCCCTGGACCAAGGCGGTGTACCTCGCGGTCTCGGGCATTTTCATCCGCCAATAGTAGGTCAAGGCAGCCGGGACAGCCCCGAACATTAGGACAATCCGCCAAACGAAGTCACTCTGCGGCTGAGTGGAATAGATGGGATCGACCTTGAATGGATCGGCTGGGAATGCTGCCAGGAATATCTTTGAGACCAGCATGGCAACAGCCCCTGCAAATAGAATCCCGACACCTTGCATCGCAAAAACAGCTGCAATGAACCCTCCTCGTGTTTTCTGATTGGCATATTCAGACATGATGACAGCAGAGAGCGGATAGTCCCCTCCGATGCCAAAACCGAGCCAGAATCTGAAGAAGCATAGGCAGCCGATCACGCTATGGTTGGTGGACCCAAATGACAGGCCCGAGGCCAAGGCACACCCAACCATGGTGACCAGGTGATGCCATAGACCTTCTTGCGGCCGAGTTTGTCCCCGAGCCATCCGAAGAAGAGCTGGCCTGCTAAAGTGCCGCACAGAGCGACTCCTTGGATGGCGTTAGAGATGTTTATTGGAAGAACACCTGGCTTTCCGGTTGTTGGGTCGAAGTAGTACAAGCGGCCTAATAGCTTGGTGACCGCGGTAATGCAAAAAAGGTCATATGCATCAGTAAAGAACCCCATTCCCGCGATGATGATGGCCTTAAAATGGTAGAGTTGGGTCTTGGCATTGTCCAACTCCGAGAAGACGGCTCTGCTGGAATCTGCCATGGCTGAAATGCTCTACTCCCCCTAGAGGAAAGATGATGTTTCTGTTCCTAATGGCCGTGGATGTAATATAGGGGAAAAATTCACGCCGTTTGTCTTGTGATGCTCCTCTGCTACACAAGAAAAGCTCATTGTACCCAACGACCAGTTCGAAAAGCCGTCAGTTCCAAGAGAAAAATGCCACCATTTGACTTGCTTAGCTTGCCGTTTGAGCTAGGAAGAACCACCTTTCTTGAGTTCTAATTTCGTCCTGTACATTTGGACCTTTTGTTTCTTCTGTCTCTTGGAACGTAGTTGCTTAAGCAATTGCTATTAGATGAACCGAGACCTATGCAACCCAGTTCCTCGGTCGAACCAATTTGCGTGGAAGCCGTGTATAAATTAAGGATCCGTCGTCTTCCTTTCTAGGATAATTCAAAGGAAATATCTTCTTTGGATTTTGTCGAAAGTGTTCTGTTGTTATTTTCGAAGCCTTAGGTGGACCTCGGTTGCATAAGTCTCTCAATTCCTACGTCTGTTTTCTTCTTCCACTTGTGTCACAGTAAGCGAGTGATTTATGTCATTACAAAGGGTTTTACATGTTGAGGTTCTTATGCACCAGAAAGTTTACAACTAATTGCAACTATTTGCTTCTTATTGGTTCTCCTTATGCCTTGTGAAAACCCATGCTAAACTCTCTCTCTCTCTCTCTCTCTCTCTCTCTATCAAATTATATAAAAAATTCTGAACTTGAAAGTTCAGATGGTAGAAAGGGCCAATAGTCTTGAAGAAGACCATCTCGTTATTGTCACCCAAAGCCCGTTTGCTTGATGCTTTTGCAGATGGGTCATCAAAACAAGTACTTTCATAGTTTTTCTCAACTTAGGGCCTTCAAAAAAATAGCCCCTCCATATGAATATAACCACCAAACCCGCTCTCTCTCTCTCTCTCTCTCTCTCTCTAATAATATTTAAAAAAAAAAGATCCTTGAAATTTCGGATGGTGAAAAGGGCCCATAATCTTGAAGAAGACCATCTTGTTTTTGTCACTCAATGCCTCTTTGCTTGATGCTTTTGCAGATGGAGTAATCAAAACAAGTAGTTTCATAGTTTTTCTCACCCCTAATGCCTTTTAAAAAAAGTTATCCCCTTCACATGAATATAAGGACCAAACCATTGTATCTTACTCTAGCAAGCGTAAATTTTATTTTATTTTTCCGGGCTTACTTTCGAGGCAACAAGAAAAGTACAATCAAAGTCAATGCCAAAGCAGTGAAGGACAAGATCAAAATTAAGTAGGAAAATGCAGACAGATTTCAATGTTGGATTTCATCAAGGAGGAATTGTTTCATAGCAAGGGCAATTGGCTACTTCTGGTTAGCTCTCTTAATTGTTAATCCAATCTGATGTAAATCAACGTCGAGCTCTTTTGCTCACCGCAAAACCAGATGCTAGAAGGCACCCTCAGCTCACTCTTTTATACGATCTCTACTGCCTAAGATGCAAACCACAATGCCATAACAACAAGCCAAAATGAGAAACGGATTTCCAGGCAACAAACACCGAATGATCTCAAGGGCATAATGGAAGCTTGTAAGCCAATTCTCTGCTAGTTCACTGTGCAATTGGAGGGGGCAAATAGATAAAACAGACTAACACTTCACTAAAATGGTTAAAAAACCATACAGAATTCAACTACAGGGCAAAGCATACAAGTAAATCACAGCTTACAAGAGAGCAAATTGCTCTCTTAGATACTGCAGCTCAACTCCAGGGAAGGAAAAGGAGAATCTAAAATCTGTTATTACGGGGTTTGCGCATTGGATTCGGTTCCAGAAGAAGGCCGATCCTTTGCCTCTGGTTCCCGAACTTCATCAATCAACCTGGCAACTTCATCCATCTTGGGGCGCATATCAGGTGCCTTTGCAACACATGTGAGAGCAATTTGCAGCATCTGCACCATCTCCTCCTCCACATTCTCGTACTTCAGCAGCTCGACATCAAAGACCTCAGCCGTCCATTCCTCTCGAACTACTGACCGGACCCACCTGGGAAGATCAACGACGTCATCGTGTCCCGGATGCTTGAGAGGTGTTTTACCTGTCCATGCCCAAACAAAACCTTGACAAAAATATCAACTCAAATTGAAACAAACCACAGTTCTCAGCTTTGATTTCATTGGTTTTGGACAAAGAAAATGAGCGAAAGACAGATACACTTGTAATACTTGTACCTTATCCTAGATGACCTCTATATAATGAGCTGAGAAACTACATATCAGGAATTCATGTATCTTCGAATTAAGAGTAGGTGGTGTATGACAAACTCAGTACTCTATCTGGGCTAAAAAGATGTAGTTACCATGGATCACATACCACGACTGTAAACATCTGGGCCATGAACCAAATGTTCAAAGCAAAACAAAAATGCACCAAACCAAATTAATAATTTATTCGTAGGTACCTTTTCTGTTTCATATTTTTTCAAATAAATAATTTCCAAACCGAACCATTTAATTGGTTATGAAATTCGAAACTGAATTAAAGTCTACCTGTTAACATTTCAAGAAGGAGCACGCCAAAGCTGTAAACATCAGATTTCTGAGTAACTTTCCTTGACTCAATCACCTCCGGAGCATAGTACCCAATAACTCGGGGAGTTATTGCAGAAAAATTCATGAGAGGAGTCAGACCAACATCTGAAACACAACCATCGTGATCTTGGGTGAGGAAGACATTCAAGGACTTGATGTTTCCATGAACACACTTAGTTCCAGGCTCTGAATGTATGTGAGCAATCGCTTTGGCTGTTCCAAGGGAGATCTTCATTCTAGAATTCCAATCTAATGGCGTCCTTCCAGAACCTTTATCTCCTAAAAGGCATGGACACAGAAGAGCAAATAAATAGGTTCATGAGATAACTTAAAAATAAGAGCAGCAAGTGTTCTTCTGAAGCAAGCTCAAACTTATTCCTTCTTAACTTATAATATTTATAGCTTGTCTATGGCAGTTTAGACCTGCCTATGGCCTCTATAAAGCATAACTTCCTCATTGACTCGGTGAGTAGAACATGGAAGTTGGCAATTTTTTCACTAATTTGAAGCCACAACATGAAGGTGAGATCTCCGCAAGCCTTTTATAAGAAACTTGACATTTAATCTTTAGCAAATGAGATCAAACTTACAAAACTACATGTCACTGAAAAGGGAGAATGAGGATTGGCATCAGTTGTACTATTCCTATACGCATCACAAACTAGAAATTAAGTGCATGGTTGCATTTCTTCTTCAGAAAAATATTGAAGAATCCATCTTCAAGATTAGTCTGCAGATAACACCTTTGGCAGAGACTAGTTATAATCTACATGAAGAAATGACAAAACATACATTCCTTCAATTTTTTACATACCTGTAGCTTTATAGGTCAAATCATGAACAAAGGAATTGTTCAACATTGTGCACAGATTAAACATATAAGTTTTCTTTTGTGAAGTCTAGATAAAGAGAAAGAAACGAGGATGTCTTCTTGCATCAACGAAAAAAGTACTAGATCAGAATGTGCTAATAGATGGTTAAGGATACACATACCATGCAAATGTACAAACAAGCTCCCATAAGGCATGTAATCATAAACCAAGAGCTTCTCATCCTTCGAATAGTAATATGCACGCAGTGGCACGATATTGGCATGTCGTCCCACCTTCCCAACAAGTTCCATTTGCTGTTCAAACTCCTTTTTGCCAGCCACAACTTCCCTCAGCCGTTTCACCACCAGGGTCGTCCCATCCTCCAGAATAGCTTTATAAGCTGTTCCATAACTCCCCTTACCAAGAACTTCAGCTGAAGCCCTCAATAAGTCTTCAAGATCAAAGTTGTAAGAACACCCTTCAAAGAATACTAGCTTGTTCTTCTCTGGTTCTTGCACCCCACTTCCAAAGTCCTTTGGATTTTGACTTGTGCCATTAGTTCCCTTCACTTTCAGTACATTACTACTGTCTTTTCTCTTCGAGTAGTAGACAAGGACAACCACCGTGAGCAGGAAGAGCACCGCAAAACCCCCAATAACTAAAGCAATGATAGCACCTGACCCGATTTTTTTTTTCGAAGCAACTTTTTGGCCAAAAGGACCTGTTGTTGGCTGTTCTGAGTATGCAGGTGAAGGAGAAGGAGAGGTAAAAAGAGTGGAGCATTGGCTAAGAGGTTGTCCGCACAAAAGAGAGTTCCCAACAAATGAAGAGTTAGGATATTTTTGGAGAGAATTCGGGATGGAACCCGACAAGTTGTTATAGCTCAGATTCAAAAGTTTGAGTTTGGGAAGGTTAAGGTCAGGAATTGTACCAGAAATGGAATTATTTTGAAGGTAAAATATAGCAAGCCTATTGAGCTTCTGAATGGATGGCGGTATGCCACCACTAAAAGAGTTGAAGGACAAATCCAATACATTGAGCTGAGATGACAAAGAGATCGGGAGAGAGCCAGAAAAGTTATTATGCTGGAGGAATAAGTATTGGAGGGAAGGAATGGAAGCCACATCAGAAGGAAGATTGCCGGTTAAATAATTAGAACGCAGGCTCAAGACCTCAAGAGCATCGAGCTTTACCAAAATGTTTGACGGCAGTGAGCCATAAAGACCAACAGCGGGAAGACGGACCTTTGTCACCCGGGTTTTGTCTACATTGCAAGTTATGCCTACCCAAGAACTGCAAATCGGAATAGAAGGGCTCCAATTCAGTTTCCGGGCATGTGGGACGGCTGAAGCGAAATCAAGGAGTGCTTGTACATCGGAATTCAGATCAGCAACAACTAAGGGGATGAGAAGAAGTACACCGAAAAGCAATGAGGTCGTGGGAATGACTGCTTGAAGAAGCTTCATGAAGTACTCAAGAGAGAGTGATTCAAATATTCGAATTGAACTCAAGCACTCCTTTCTTGCTCAGCTGAAAAAACAAAATGAAACAGCATTAAGAAAAAGCCTCATCAGTGACTTCCAGAAATCAACTCCAGACCGCTGTAATTCAAGGCGTCATCTATTTTGAGATAATTTCTCACAATTCAACATCGCGTTGTCTCTGGACTTTCGAGTGTCACCAAAACCAAGAAGCAAATAAGATGCACCCACAGTCCCATTTTGAATTCCTTAAGGAGGCCGTTCTTTATCTGACTTTTTTGACATTGGGAAAGCAGACCCGAGAAATCTTTACGGCAAATCATTCCCAAGAGATGCTAAAGATTTAAAATATGCATGCCCAGAAAGTCACCCAGATTACAAAAAAGAAAGAGACCAGAAAGAATCCAAGAGAGAAAAGCCAGCTCCGAGGAAAAGCAAATGCTATCTTTTGTTCTGATAAAGGAGAAACATACTTTGCTAAAACAAAAGGCCCCCGCTTTATCTCACGGTTTTTAGACAAATGGATCGCACTAGCTCGGTATCAGGCGCACATTGGACAAATAAAAAAAGCAGAGGATTCTCACCTCTCTAATCTAGATATGCATGTATGGCATCTAGCCACTTTCATCGAGAAACAATACCAGAAAAGCCAAAAAAGAAACGAGGTTACTTGAAGAAAAGTTCAGGCTTGGTTAAACAGAGGGTTGAAACACAGAGAGAGAGAGAGAGAGACAGAGAGAGAGATAGGGCAGTGCTTTACCGAAATTGCAGCAACAATCATTAACAACATGTCATCATCACGAGGGGGTTGCAAGCGTGAGTACCCGCCTGCCTGTAGAACATAATGGGAAGAAAGTCGGTTTGAGACTTCAGCTCAAGGAGGGAGAGAGAACAACCAAGAACTCCTCAAAGTGCAGTTCTCGGGTTCTCTCTTTCAACGGAATGCTTGAGAAAACGGGTGACTTTTACAGGCCTTCTTCTTCAGTGAATTTTTGCTCCCATTTCTCCCCTTCTTCCTAAGCAAAAATGGGGGACGCATAAAAAGAGGCAAGAGTGGGATACTGAAGATTTGAGTGGGAAAAAGCACAGTGCCAAGCAGAACGATGTGACTCTATTCTTTATCTCACATATATATATATATATATATATATATATTCTTATATATATATATGTATGTATGAATATGTACTTTTTATTTTTGCCTCAAGAATTCTTCAACTTTATGGCTGAACAGTGAACAGTGGACTCATATTGCTAAGTTTAACTGGTCAATATCAATGGATATTCAAAAAATTTCTAGGCATTTCTTACTAAAGAATTCCTTAAAGACATGAATCCCAAGATGAGATTGGTTGAATTCTGTCCGAATCTATGGTCGCTAACAAGCTTTGACATGCCCTTGGCTCGAATCTCGAAAAAGGCAACCGGTTAGATAAAACGATGTGAGAGGCCTAGGAGCCTGGTAGCTTCAGAAAAAGTGTCTTCCATTTTATTTACGTAAAACTTGCTCGGTTAAAAATTAAATATATTCTGTCAACTTTATGATGCTATCGAAATTTGAAAAAAATTAAGGGAAAACTTTATGTGGATGTACGTGTCAATCGCATTATAAGGAAAATAATGCTATATGTTGTGCGTAAATAAATAGTTAGTTTTTTCACTTATTCCGCTATCGGAAAAAAAGTATAAAAAAAAATTAAGTTTGCCAAACGAGGGAAATTAAGATATTGATTAGGAGTATGCAATATAGATCACCCAAACTTGAAGTCAACCGGACCGGCAAGTTAGGGCCAGTTCTCGGAAGTGCCGGTTTGGTTCGCAATTCCTAAAAGTGGAACTAGAATTGGAAATCGGATCAGACCGACTAAATATACTTTTTTATTTTATTATTTCTTCAAACAAATTAGTAAAATGTGAACTAAACATTATTTCGGTTTAGTTTCAAGTAGTGGGAAAAAAAAGTAACAGGAAAAGAGTAATGAAAAAAATAAGTGATCGATTTAATTGGATTAAACCGGAATAGGGAACAATCACCCTAATATTAATAAGTGTAAATAAAGATCTATACTCATGCAGCAGCCTCCTAACACTCTGTGTAATTGGGTGCTTGTCTGTTCATTTATATCTTATAAAAAAAAAACACAATCAGTCATGACTATATGGAATTTATCTTACATGTAACTGAATATTTAATCTTTATTCCGTGTTGCTGATAAAAATAATAGACTAATCGTTTAATTTCTCTATAAGTGAAAATTATTTCCATCAGACCAACGACCCATGAAATGGAAAGCATGTCATAATTACTCACCTAGAAAAGGAGGCTTCTAATAATTCACTTAACGGTTGGCCAAAGTAAATAATTCACATAGCTAGGCCTAAGCCGTCGGGGCCGTCGGATCGATATGATGAACAGCAACCCCACGATGCAAGAGACCTTTTTTTTTTTTTTTTTTGCCCTTTCCTTGGTCCTTGTAATAATGGCGAATTCAAATAATTTCCACTAAAAAGGGACCATCTAATTCAAGCTTTTGAGAAAGGTGATTGTGCATGATAAGTGGGTTTGACTTCACTCTTGAGAATCAACAGCATCATGGCCTTGGGCATAAAGGAGGAAGCCCACATCTTTGAAATTCACGTGGTAGGGTCCGTAGTTCCTTACTTTCGTCTTTCCAGCTTAGATCATCGATTGGAACAAGAAAATTTTACCTTTGTTCTTTCTGTACCACCTTCGCGCGTATGCTCGATTGCTATCGTCTCGACAAAGTGACTGGCTCATTTGATTCGGTGGTGGAAAATTCGTACTTCAGTTAATAAAAGACAGATTAGTTTCCTCGAATAGATAGATCACGTGCGCTTGCTTAATGTGAACACAATTTGATGAGTCAACGGGATAGAATGTCGAGACTGCATAATTAGGTGAGGAGATGCTCACAGCTGAGAAGCACAAATTTCTATCTGTGCTCTTTCCATTCATTTATGGAGATCGGTGGCGTCGATTTGTGACCAGTGTATGAACAAAATTTAAGAACCATGACTTCTCATCTCGATCATGAAAGTGAGATCTGTGAAGCTGGGAGATGGACCTCTAAACCGAGTGAATTGAATATGGAAAGACTCGTTTTCCACAATATCATACAAATGAAAAGATTTCTTTTGGATAATTTTCGATCCCTCTCGCATCAAAACCTAACTTAAAGAATAAGACTTTCTCTCGCACTTGAGTGCATATAGTAATATTTTCATTCCTAGGAACAAAATTTGTTTAAGATCAATTTTTTTTTCTTCTATTTTTATTCCATATACACGTTTGATAAATACATAAAATTTATATTTTCAAAATAAAAATGTGTCTAGCATGACTTCGAAATTTTTTTTGTAACTTGAAATTTCTTTTAATTTTTAAATAATTTTATTACATTTTTCTCTTTTCTCTTTTTTCCTTTTCCTTTTTTTTTCTCTAGCCGATCATTGACCCCTAGCGAGGTCAGTTTGAGCTTTACATTGGCCAAGCGAGGCTCGACCTCGCCCAGATCTCGCAAGACTCCAGCCACCGGCGAGGCTCAATGTCACCCAACCACCGTGAGGTCGGCCAAGCAACATCAACCTGGTGACTTGGCGAGGTCAAGCCTCACCCCGTCAAGGCAAGGCCAAGCCTCGCCCAACCACAATGAGCCTTTGGTCGACAAGAATTGACCTCACCGAGGGTTGGGGAGGCTCCAACAAGGTTGTGAGACCTCATCTAGCTAGTCACAAACGGATTACATTTCAAATTATTCTTGGGAACGGAAATGTACACAAATAGATTTCAATTTTATTTTTTTCCAAGGAAAAAAAAAACAAATGAGCGTTACCAAATATACCCTTATAAATCGACTACCAACCCCTTCCACAAGAGATGTGAGACCACATCAGCAATTTTCCCATCACAAATCGAGCGCAGGTTAGAGTAGGAACAACTCGTCTAGCTAAAAAATTAAGGTTTTTTTCTCATACTTATAAATCGACCATTTCCATATCCGAGGTCGAAGCAGGAATAATCCGTAACTCTCCCATATGGCTATTGGTCTAATCTTGTTGACAAATGCGTTTTGTACTAGTGTTGGTTGATATCGGATTTCTTTCAACCCTAAAGTTAGCTCAAATAGTAAAACTTTTCTTCACACTTATAAACCAATCATCAGCATCTTCCACAATATCAACAATTTCGGCTGATTACAAATTGCAAAGTTTTCTCAAATTGATTGTTCAACGACCCCCGCCGAAAAAATGAAACCCGACGGAAGATGCGCACGAGCGCGTGCTGCGGACGCGAGTGAGAGGCAAAACGAGAGAGATAGTTGTTGGACCGATAATGGAAGCACTACATTCTCAGTCACAAATGGGCCGAGTAGTTAGTTGGCAGTCGATTAAGTTGGCATCGAATTTAATGAAAGCGAGCAATCAAATGACGTCAATCCAGGCAAAGCCGACCCGTGGCGATTATCCATTCAATTCACTTGGTCTGAGTTGAGGTCTTTTCATCACATGCAGTAGCGCAAGTACAAATCTCATTTGACAAAAAGCAACCGAACATTCACCGATGTTAGCATCGAATTTTGCTTCGACCTGTTCGTTTGCTCGATGCGGGAGAACATTGACCCGAATGGGCGAAAGAGCTTTTTCCGGCCCGGCCCGGCCCGAGTTGAGCCATCTGAGGCGAACGTTTTAAGAGCTTGCAAAGTGTCGCCCAATAGAAACTTACGAAACTAAGATGAACTCAGCCACTCCGTCAGTCCCCGTCCGACATAAATCCCACATCCGTGCTCACTGATAGGTCGGAATGTAGTCATTGATCTTGAGATCTCTCGCCTCAGCATAGAACCTAGACTCAGGTACTTAAGCCACAGATGGTCTGCACTTAGAACGACAACCAGATCCTACTAGTAAGTGCCTCACAATCATGTGCAGCACATAACCTAGTTTAGCAAAGGAATTTCGGCTTCATGGTCGTAAAAATGATGGCACTCATTCGTACTACCGTTACAAAGAGAAGAAACTCAAGAGAAGGATGTCCCGACGTTTGTTTAACAGAGTACACAGAGAAAAAGAGAACTTCTCCTGAATCCTTAAAAGCAAAGAACTTTTCCCCATATCCCACGGAGCCCTGAACTTTATATGCACGTTCCGTGCATTGTGAAACGCATGGAGATAAAAGTTTCAGTAAACATGACTCATTGATCAATGCACCAAGTGATTTTCCTCTTAATAGGTTGATAGACCGAATTGAAAGAAATCCGGGCAAAGGCCCTAAGTAGGTAGAAAGACAAAAACACAGAGTAAGCACCAAGTGCAAACTCTCTCGGATTGTCAAAACAGAGGACAAATATACGCAGACTCGGATTCCCACAATTTCCGCCGAGTAATATGAGTTGAAGTAAAAACCCCACACAATCATTCACAACCATCGCATAACAATCTATAAAGACACTTGCTCAATGCATCACCGCCCAAACTGAATGTATATAAAATACTGGAGTTATCGATGGAGAGTAATTGAAGAAAATTAAAGTCAAATATAATGTGCATAAACTTCAGGACACTTAAGCCCGATCCAACTCTGAATACTGAGAGAAAACAACAGATGATACTAAGACGGACAGGTTCAGAATACAAAATCAGGAAATATTCTAGTCAACACCAGATATTCCTAAGCAGTTGTAGGCAAGAAAGCTCTTCCAGGTTGACGATTCGCCAGACGTCCATGGCATCCAAGGAGCTGCAATAGACGCCAATCATGAACTCATGAGTCATCAATAAGAATTCAATGGTGCATAAAAAAAGACGTATATAGCATCAAGAACAGGCCAATTAGACTTGAAACATCTTAAACCCAACCAGTGTCTAAAGCAAAGAGAGTTTTAGGTATATTTGGGGTACAAAACATGACTGAATATGAAAACTATCCCTCAAATGATTGCCTCCACTTAAAAAAACAAAAAATTCCTCCTCCTTATAAAGTGAAGAAACCTCAGTAACATGACATCACTGTTAACGCATTGAGAAGCCTACCCTTGGACACTGGAGGAACAAAACTCTCATCTAATGAAGCAGTAAGAATGTCTAACAAGTTTTAAATATGATATTCAAACACAAGCATACTCACCTTAGCATTCACACCATCTGGAACAATTTTGTTCTCTGACTTCCACTTCAAATAGTCAGCACGGCTGAACTTGGTAAATCCCCTGTTACAAAGTTCCAAAACAAAACTTATAGTCTAATCATAAAAAATTTATTACAAATGACCCACAAATAAAGTGAAGAGAGAAAAAACTACTTAAAAAGTTTGCATTTTCCAAAAGACAGCCAAGTGACGCAGACAAACAGCAACAGAGAATAATTTTTCCATATTCAGGTTTCAGCACATTACGCATCACATCTTGTGTTATTTTGGAAGCAATAGGCCAGGAGCAAGTGATGAGAAGAGCCAGATAAAACATGAAGGGCCTTAGGAGTCTACCTTCGGAAACAGAGCTTTAATACTCAGACATGGACCAAGTATAAAATTTCTATAGCTACAGCCACGACCTTTGTTATCAAGTTACACTCATCGACACGCACGCAATTAAAGTCTCTAGCTACAAGATAGGCCAAAAGGTCAAAACACATACCACTTCCTGCTGACAATGATCTTTTGGCGGCCAGGGAACTTGAACTTTGCACGGCGAAGGGCCTCCTGGGCATGGTGGCTGTTGCTGTCCTTGCACCGCACTGAGAGCAGGACCTGACCAATGGCAACCCGAGCGCATGTGCCCTGTGGCTTTCCAAAAGCACCTCTCATACCAGTCTGGAGCCTATCAGCCCCGGCACAGGAAAGCATCTTGTTGATACGGAGAACATGGAAGGGGTGGACCCTCACTCTCAAATGGAAAGCATCCTTTCCAGCGAATTTGGCCATGTACTTGTTGCAAGCAATCCTAGCCGCTTCGAGGGCCTCACTCGAAACATTCTCCTTCTCCCAACTCACCAAGTGAACGCAGAAGGGGAACTCATCGACACCCTTCTTTTTCATCCCGACATCATAGATTCTGATCTTAGGATCAGGAACACCACGGCAGTACCGTGATTTCGGGTATGGCTTATTCTTGATCTGACGATAACACCTTGCCGGTCCTACGATAACCACAGACTCAAATCAGATCACATACATCACAATAACTAATTAAATCCGGAAGTCGGACCCTTGGCAATTCAGTCCGCAAAATACAGACAGAATAGAAGACACGCTTCGACATATGCCACGGCCTAACCTAAAAGCAAAAACATATCTTGCAGAGAAAAACAAGATTGACAAGCAGCTGAAGCAACAACAATGCAAAGGATGCAGGTACCGCAGACAATTTATAACATTTTCTTTCCATGAACAATGTCCCACATCAGGATCACGGCATAAAGTTAACCAAAGAAGCTCAATAATAAATGCCATATCCCACCACTTCACAAAGGAAACTCATAATACTAGCATACAGGATGCAGATAGATGAAGATGCATACGATACGTAAAAGCAAAAAAAAAATCCAGCATCCCACGCCGCCTCAGCAATAAACGAACAGGAATTTCGACCTCAACGAGATTCTCATCGATTTCATCCACGCAACAGTTCGCAAGGAAACCAATACCACCTTCGCATATTCATTCGAAACGGAAAAATTCCCTCCCCCACCCCCACCACCGGAAGATCCAATGAATCGGAAGGCGGAAAAGATCAAATCGACCATCCCGCCCCCGACAATCGATATCCTCATCTCGTCAGATCACAAGCAAGCGCCAGAAATGAACCGAGCCCCACCAAAAAAAAAAAAAATCCACAAATCCACTCAAGAGGAATCCCGCATAAACCACGAGAAAAAACGGAGCAGCTTCGACACGCCAACGCCTTTGGTCGAACCAGAAGAAAAAACGAGATAGCGAGAGAGAAGGAGAAGGAAACGTACTTCTCCCCATGGCGACGTCCCGCCGATTGTCCTGCAGAGAAAGCGAACGGGCGCTGCGATGAAGAAGAAGAAGAGGAGAACCGTAGAAACCCTAGCGGGGACGCTTTATATAGGGAGTTCGCCGTGGACTTGGACGCCCATCGCTGTGAGCTCACGGCTCACGTAAATTCCTCCCCGAGTTTTCTTGAGCCCAAAGCCCAGCCCACCGCCTTTGAATGGTCAGCTCTTGACCCGCGCGTTGCTTTTGCCCTCCGTCACGGGGTAAACGGGTCGGGTCGGGGGTCGGGTCGGGTAGGGTCGGATTTGTTTGGCCAGGCGTTCGGATACGGATACGCGTCTTTTCAACTTTGCAAGCCAAATTTTGCCCGTGGTTCACAATGACTACATGTTCCAATTTTCTCGGGTCCGAATCATCTCAAATGTGGGACCAAGTCGAATAGGCTTGCTAGTTAAGGACGTGTAATGGGAATCACCCGAATTGGACCGAATCGATCCAGCCGATCCTAGGTTATACCCATGGACGTTAGTTCTATTCCCATTCTTATTTTTGAAATCAGTGACTAATCAATCCGGTCCCGATTCAAAGTAGAAACTGGGCTGAATATATATTAGTTTCTTAAACAATTTTAATCTATTCTAGTTTTCCATAGTATGTATTATGTGACGTTTTTTTTTTAGAATATGTATTATGTGACGTTCAAACCTAATATTTGTGATGCTAGAAGTTGATATTTGACAATTTGCTTTAACAACTTAATGCCTAATGTACATTATGAAACATGTAAAGCCAAGTCAAAGAGGAGCTCCCTCTAACATAAACAATACATGTTCATTTTCAATAAGTAATTGAAAATTGACATGTCTAGATCGCTTTTTTGGATAAGAAAAAACAAATGAATGACCGATTTTATTAGAACTAAATCCAATCAATTGATCAATCTAGTTTTCAGTCTCGAGACTAGTCAATCCGATCCTAGATTCAAAAAATTGAGAACCAGTCCATCTAATTCGGTTTTCAATTCTTCGTTGAAACCGGACTAGATCGGAACCAATCCGTTTCCAATCAAATTGGTCACGGGTCGGATCTTCTATATAGTCGGTTCGAATCAGGTTCTGCCACGTTGGCATGCCGAGGCGGCACGTGTCCTCCCATCTCACGTGGCAGCTGTCCGTCCGACCAACTCACCAATCGCCGAGCGGAGATTCCAGACGTCTGTCGAGACACGCTTCTTCCAGCATCTTGACTCCGGCGGCGCAGCGACGAGCGAGCGGTCCCGATCGAGGAGAAGCTCATCCGCCATGAAGATCCACCACATCCCTTGCTTGGAAGACAACTTCGCTTACCTGTAATCCACCCCTCCTCCACCCATCGGATTTCCCCCCCTCGCCGTTCCCGTTTCTTCTCCGGTGATTGTTTCTTGTTTTTCCGGTGGTTTTCATGGATTGAATCGACAGGATCGTCGACGAGAGCACCGGGGAAGCGGCGGCCGTGGATCCCGCGGAGCCCGAGAAGGTGGTGAAGGCGGCTCGGGAGCACGGCGTCGACCTGAAGCTCGTGCTCACCACTCACCATCACTGGTCAGTCGACAGTGTAGGCTGAACCGAGCTGAAATTCGTTTCACCTCGATTGAATATTATCTCGCCTGCGGAAGCATCGATTGCTCTCCTATCGTCTGCAAAGACTAAGAATTCGCTGGAAAGATGATATTTTTCTGGGTGAAAAACGCTCTTACAAAGCAATTTGTTGCCTCATTTTTGGGTCGTGACGAACCCGTTGCGCGAAATGGAGGAAGTGATATCGAGGTGCGCTTCTTTTAGCTGGTTTCGTGAATTAACGGGTCGACTTGCATGTGTTGATTCTGCTAGGGACCATGCTGGGGGGAATGAGAAGATAAAGCAATTGATACCCGAGATCAAGGTGTACGGCGGTTCGATCGACAATGTGAAGGCTTGCACCAATAAGGTGGAAAACGGTGATAAGGTGTCTCTTGGGAAGGAAACCAACATACTATGCCTTCACACTCCTGGGTATTTTTTTCAATTTCTTCATGCCTAAATCATCACTCGCTATAGAAATATATTGGCAGACTTGCACTTCTGATAAATGGGGATATTGAAGTCTCTCTGCATTACGAGAGAGTTTTTTTCCGCTCTCGTCATTTGAATGGCTTGTCTGGTATTCCATTCCATAAGAGTGCTCTGCATTAAGACGAGCTTTCGTTTCCCTTTTAATCTTGGAAGTTGAAGATTGCTGTGTTATTACATGTAGTTAGTTTTTATTTTGACTTTTGGATGTGACACATAGGCACTGCATTATGACCCTTGTGATGCACGGTAAAAGTAAGCCATTCCTTAGGATGTTGGGTCTCTAATGATCTCATTATCATTGTTATCTTGGGGCCTTTTTCCCCTTTAAATAAGGAATGTCTATATGTTGACGCTCATGGGAAGATTAGCTGGTTAGCTGCTCTTCCAACCATACTCTGACGTATCATTTCATGACAATTTCTTGTTTCGAGTTAAATCACTTACCTGTGGAAGATGGAGATACAAACTTTCTGTTGGAGCTTGGTGCTATTGTACCCATTTCTTTAATTTTTTGATATGCTGTTGCCAGCCATACCAAAGGGCACATAAGTTACTATGTGACTGGGAAAGGGGACGAAGATCCTGCTGTTTTCACAGGCGACACACTGGTGAGTTGATAGTTCATCTCATTACTTGCACTAGTGATAAATCATGTGGTCACATTTTATTAACCAATTAGTCACGTAACTTGAAGAGCAAGATCTAGGAGGCGTGAGATGTGTTTCTATAACTTGGGAGTTAACTTTAAAATTATTTGGATGCAGTTGCTGCTTCAAGCAGAGATTTCGTGAGGGCCATATGCTTTGTTATCTTATATCTTAACATGTCTACACTTTGGCATTATTCCCATCATTGTGTTGTGGCTGGGACAAGGTCTGTTTATTAAAAGTTTGACAAGTTGTGCGTACAATTTTACAAATATGCATATCTTCGAATGCAGTTCATTGCTGGGTGTGGAAAAATTTTTGAAGGCACAGCAGAGCAGATGTACCAATCGCTCTGTGTAACACTGGGGTCATTGCCAAAACCAACTCGAGTCTACTGTGGCCATGAGGTAAGATACTGATATTGCTTACTCTTTCCGTTTCTTCTGCTTTCAGCTTCATGGGAGTAGCGTGGATAGTTTGGCTGAATAAAGTAAAGCTAAGTAGCCAGAGTTGCTCTACAGAGTATACTTAGGCTGATAATTTGTTCAGATATTTTAGATAATGCTGAGATGCGGTTCTTCTCCTTCTCTTGGCAAACTGTTGTGTGAGAGAATAAATACAGTTTTCTTATGCTGCATGGCTTTTATGTTAAAAAGAGAGATCATATTGTATGAGGGAGATTAATGAATCTTTTTAGCAGTTAATATGGATGAGCATGAGGCTTGAGTGGAAATAATCTGTAATTTTAACAACATAGGGATTTTGGCATGGCCATTATGCTATAGATAATACGATTACTCCCAAGCTTTTTGGATTGTAGATGTTCTTCGGTGTGTTGCTGTGTATTCTTGATATTGTACTATGCGAGATGCGACATGGGATAGAAATGTGAGAATAATGACTGGCTCCTGATGCAGATTTTTGTTACGTTCAGATACTCAGCGTCATTTTCTTTTTATCGTTGTGTGATGTTTCTCGCTTTCTTTTCCTTGGCAAAAAGCTGAACAATGTTCCTGAACGCTATTTTCTAGTACACGGTGAAGAACTTGCTGTTTGCTCTCACCGTTGAACAAGAGAACGCGAAGATAAAGCAAAAGTTATCATGGGCTCAGCAACAGCGGGAGAAAGGCCTCCCGACTATTCCATCCACCATTGAAGAAGAAATGGAGACCAACCCTTTTATGCGGGTTGATTTACCGGAGCTGCAGGTGAAGTTAATTCTCTATGAGAACCTCCTTCCCTATCAACTTCGTGAATCCACAAATAGAAATTTGCATGGGGTGTTTAATTCTCTTTCCTTAGCTCGTTTTCTACCCGACAGAGTGATGCTCTAATGCTTCTTGTCTTGTGGAAATTCTTCTGCAACTTTGCAGGAGATCGTAGGCTGCAAGTCACCCGTCGAATGTCTCAGGGAGATCAGGCAGCGCAAAGACAAGTGGAGGGGTTGAGCGATGTTGTTCTCAACCAAGCGTTTCCAATCGAAGATGCAACCAAATCAAATTTCCTTGTGTGTAAGCTTGAATGGGCTCTCTCCTGCATTTCCTGGACTGCCACGATCATGTCGAATTTTCACGCACTGTTTGTAAAAGCTACTCCTTTTCTTTCAAAAATAAGGATTATTATACACAAACGATGTTGTGTTTGAGATTTGAGAATGAATGGCCAAATCATGACATGCCTGCTTCTGCTCCCGGAGTTGTTTTCTGCCCCTCTTTCTTTTGCTTTCAGTTGAGAAGGTTCATATTTACCATGAATTCATCTTAGGAAGATCTCCAGCTCAAAGTTATTCTACATAAGCGCGTTTGAGAACACTTGATCCACACTTAAGATGGCCGAGGAAACATGTCTCTGCTTGTAAGGGAAAAAGGAAAGTACGCGGCTATCGCATTAGAGTCCTTTCTTGAAAAGAAGATGGGATCTTCGAAAGTTACTTTCCGCAGTTGAACCTGTGGCATCATAACTAGTTGCTACTCATGGTCTGTAGGGACTTGTACGCATAATCATGTCGTCGCATGACTTATCAAGAGATTATAACAAAAGATTTCCTAGTTTCTTTTGAGAAAAGATGTGAGAAGCTATACCGAGTAAGAGGCAAACACATGATCGACCGAGGGTTTTATGCTCTTACAGTTGGAAATGTCCAATTCATTGGAAAGATTGTAGAACAACCTATGAATCCCAACAAGAATCAACGAAGCAAACATACGAAGATCAAATTAAGATAATCTGCATGGTACAAGCATGCGGAAGGTAATAAAGATGTTAAATTTGATGGAATGAAGTAAGAGTCCTGAATCGTGATCTGGCTTTTTTTTTTTTTTTTTTTTTTTTTTAATTTTAAACAAACCAAAATGACAAGTCCCTGCTACCAGACTGAATGATGATCCTGCTTTACTGGATGTGGTTTAGTTAAACAACTTTTGGGTATCGATTCCATTAAGACAAACCAAGAACTTGAAGGGTGATGGCACTTCCTAGTATATTGCCAGTATGCAAAATTTTAAGGAGTTTGAAAGCGAAGAGAAAATCGCCGACTTTTAATTCCCTTACTGCATGAGACAACTGTTTATTCTTTACAATATATCGTGTTTTCAATAAACCTAATGGATATAGATTTTCAGCGAAAAATGAACTTGAGCAGCATAGAGATATAACAAATTGAGTGAAGCATAATATAATTTTCTCAAAATTTTCTTCTATCTTCATTGTTTTCAAGGATAAGTACCAGTAATGAAGAGGAGTGCATTACCAAATCAACTTCATACACGAGGAGGATACTTACCGCTCTCAATTCCTTATTCGTACATCAAAATCAGAGTTAAAGTGATTCATAGAGGGGAGGTGCGATATTTACAATGAATTTAGAAGATATACTCAAGTAGCCTGTTTAATAGCAAGAACATTACCTTTCCCTTAGAAACAATCACGCAAGGACCAAGAAGCTGAAAGAATTTACCACGTGGTCTGTTGGACTTCCCGAATATTTAGACATCACGGTTCTGATAAAACACTGAAATATTCTCCTTCCGAGGGGAGTTTTCTCCTTCCAAGGGGAGTTTTTGAGTACCCTTTGTTTGTATCATGAAATTAAAAATTGCTAAACTTAATATTCTCTTCACAATTATGGTCTTGCACAAGTCTATCAACTAGGGGAGCTGGAACTGGTAGTTAGTTGAGAAACTTGCCCGAAGGGTAGGCTTTTTACTTACTTTTTTCACTTCAGGTGCAGAAAGCTACTATATTTGCCTATCCGACGGTAGATAGAGCCAAAACTTTAGCGTGGTGTCTACCTTCACCACCGAAAATGCTTCATCATTCATAATTAATCTTTTTCTTCCTAATTGAAAGGGAATACATGGATGACATTGCAAGGTCTCTTGCCCCACAGTGAGTATCTTGTCCGTTTCTTCCCTCTGAGCCTTTTAAGGATCTACCAAGATCCAATACTCTCTTGCAGTAAAATGGGTTGGAGATGTCACACATTCTTGTCTTCAAATCTTATGGTAACTATACCTTGGAATTACTTTGTTGTGTGTTGCCAATTAATAGAGAGCATGAACAAACGTTCATAAAATGAAAACAAAAAAGTACATTGATGGTCAAATTTACACCGTGTTAGTGTAGGAAAATCCTACTTAATCGAGTTGTGATGTAAAGTATGAATATAGAGTTCATTTATTTTGTTATAGAGGTATAACAATTTTCATCGCGATATGAAGAGATTCTTAATGAAAGAATCTCAAAATCTAATCCACTTGACATATATGAATTAATATATTTTGTTCATTTTTTATAAGAACATTTTGTGAAAATATTTTTGGACACAAATATGACAGGTAAACATGAATTTAACCCAAAAGGTGTAGTCGGCCTTCTCATATCATTTCAAGAATAAGAGACTAAAATATTTTCACCTGTTTTGTCTGGTGACTGCTGTAAACCTAAGTTCAAAACTTCATCTGTTTTATCTGGTGACTGCTGTAAATAAATGACAGTCAATAATTAAAAAGGCAAAGAAAAACCATTTGAGGCTGTTATTGAGATTAGCAAGGAACATGTCCAACTCAAAAAGAAAAAGGAAAAAACAAAGGAAGGGCAGTCTGGGCTTTTACTGTTCCTTTAGACAAAGATTTATGCGTGTTTTTAGCTGAAACTTCCGAGAAGAAAACCTGAAGAACCCATTTAGCAATCAACAATTCAACTGCAAAATCAGAGTATGAAATGAAAAAGAACAGAAACTCTGGAATTCTGTCCACAAATATGGAGGATTTTCATCCTTTTTTTGTCCTCAAATGCATATGTCAAACCTGCATCTTCCTTTTTTCCTTTTCCCTCACATTTCGGTGCTCGTGAATCATGATTACGATAATTCATGGGACTTTTTAGTTGGCACGACTAATGATTCCCTGAACACCCATTTTTTCTGCAAGACTTTCTTTCTTTTTTTCTAACAATTGTCATAATTTATTTTTTCTATGAAAAAATGAATTTCTTTATGAGGGGATAAGTATTATTTTACGTCTGACTCGAGCTATCTTGTCCAAGAACTGTAAGGCACAGCCTGGGTTATTCCGCATATTCAGGTTTTGTAGAAGAAAGCAAGAAAAGTCTCTTTTGCCAGCATCGCCAGCTCTAGGGTTACAGTGATGACCAGAGATAGAGAGAGAGAGATGAAAAAAGGGGTTTGATTCCTTCCTTTCTCGTCACAGGACACACACAACCTCTACCATTTCTCTTATAAGTCATGATCTAGCATCATTCACTTTGATTCTTGGCTAAAGACAGACCGATCTTTTTGCTTTTTGAAGCAAAAATGGTGTCGCTTTGGCTTCATCACACTGTGACAGTCCCTTCAAACATTTCATTTCTCTGTCTACATTATCATATTCGACACTCAAGACACTCCTGGGAGAGTCTGAAAAAGAAAAGTCTTCTCTCTCTCTCTCTCTTTCTTTCATAGAGTCCTTTTAATCTCCAGTATGTTGGATTTTCTGAGATCTTGTGTCACTTTCCTGTCTCTGACTCTCATGAAGACTCTGACCCATCTTCTCTCTTTCTCATAAAGACTATGACCCATCGTCTCCTTATTTTCTGCAAGTTCCTCTTTTATATAGTCTCCCTCCTGTTGCCCTTCTCTTTCACTCTCTCCACCTCTCTAAATGTCACAACTCACGATAGGCGCCTCCTCACCGCCACCCGTCTCTCTCTCTCATTATGTTTTTAGTAGTGTTCTTAGCTAGCTCTCGTGGCGGTAGGATGAGGGCGCTATATCGACATATGTTTGTGGGTGCATACATAGGTCTGCAAAGCATCACCACACCAACCACTGGGATGAAGATTTTGGTTAGGGTTGGATCAACAGCTGGGAACCAGTCACACACACACACCCTATGAACTTTATGAAGGACCAGTGCAGTTGACCTCTTCTACTTTGAGCTTTGCTCTATCGAATATTTTAATCTGATTTTTCTTCCCCTTTGGCCTTGATTTTTTTTTTCGTACGATAATAGCTTCTTATCACTAACTATAGCTTTAGGTCTTCATTGCTTTGCACCTAGTACACAATGCAAAGTTATTGATTAGGGCATTAGTCTCTGTAGAAAAGTTTCTTTTTTCAAATTTGTATTTTTCAGCTCACTCCTTGCTTTTACCCGGATGGAAATAGAATGTGCTTAGTCATAAAGTTTGTACCCTCCATCCTACTCTGCCCTATGAAGTAAGTTCGTCTTCTCTCTCCGCATATTTATGCCTGTGATGAGATACTTTTTGTGTTTCCCATATGTTGTGTATATTTATGTTTGTTCAACAACAGTCTGAGCTTGTGACTTGCGGTAGTTTTCCGCTTCCAAAAGAGGTTTGTCACTTATCCGTCTCTTGTTCATGAGGCGATAAACTGTCCATTTATCATTTTATGGCTGACTCTCGTACTTTTCCTTGCATTTACTCTTCTTAAGCGAGTGATCACATTGTAGCTAGGGTTTTCTTTGGTCAAAAGAGTTCGTATTGTACACCAGAAGAATTGGATGTAGCAACACTGAAGATCATTGGGTTCGCTTTTTATTTCCCTCTCGATTGTCACCCAGCTTCGTTCGGTTGTCAAGTTCATATTGCTTAGCATATGATGATTGATACTTGTAGAATAAGATGAGACTAGTGATGTTTCTTGATGCCACCATTTTGCTGAAGTTTTTTCCATTTTAATGTTGCTATTTGTTTCCTCCGTTTGCTTGCACAACCGATTTTAGAAGCATGGTCTTCCAAAATTATGCTTGTTATGGATGGGATCATCCAAAACAATACCAAAGAATTGTCTCTGGTTCTCTTTTGCTTTAAGCATCGCATGTCTTCCATAAAGATTTTGTTCATTTGGTTGTCACCATCTTTGTCAAGTGGAGAAACTCTATTTTTCAATCCTAGCTGATCGCGTACACAAGCAGAATCGAGCCTTCTAAAGGAAATTCTTCTGGAAAGCTTCGGTTGACTAACTGCCATCTGTACGAACCAGGAGAAACTAGCTAGTAGAATTTGGTGCAATGGTTTGTTCGTGAGATTGCTTTCATTTTACATGTTGCTTCAAGCATCTAGAAATCCGTGGTCTGAGAGCTAGTTTGAGGAGACTCTTGTTTAGCATCGTATGTATCATGAAGAATTGGATCCTTTATGAGTTTCAGTACAATTTTGTGCTGGAAAAACCATGGGAGAGAGAGCTTCCTTCAGTCCACTCATGGAGGAATCGGGGTTGAATTGGCTGCCGACTCATTCATTTGATCAATCAGTAGAAATCATGTGGATCTACTATTGACCGTGTGAATGATGCGGGAGATAATTTCGCTCCCTTCTTTTCCTTGCTTGGACTGAAGGGAGCTCCTTCACCCCTTGTTCTCAGCTCTCTTTCATCCTTTTCGATTGCTCTTTCTCTTGGATTCTATTCGATTGTTTTCAAGGTGGTATGCAAGTCTTGGCATGTGCTAGTAACAGCGAGCGTGCATTGCGATTTCGAATTGCATCCTTAATGACCAAAACAGTGTCAGCTCTGCAACCTACGGTGTCAGAGACTCCAGCTTGCCTTTCTTCATAGCAGGATTAATGCAATCTTCCTCTCCTTACAATCCCACGATGAGGTGAAAAGATGATGTTTTGTTGTATCAAAATACTGTTCGTTCTTTTCCGTCATAAGAACACCTTTTAAATTCAGCCTGTTTTTTAGTCCTTCTGCTGCTGCGATGGAGTGCTTGTTAAGAACACCTTTTTGCTATGTTATATTCCCCTCATTTTGCTCGCAACATAGTTCTTCAGTTTTGAAAATCATCAGTCGGGTTGAGGAGTGATTTACTCAGCTTCTTTTGCAGAGAAATGGGGCTGAATTCTTCGCAGATGCTTATTAAGTATATGTGATCATATCATATGACGACAACAATCGTGGATTCTTCTAGTAACATATCAAAGATAGAATGATGTGAATCACTCTTAATGTCCTTTTTTCTTTAAAGGAATTAACCAATAATACGTGTTTGATCGGATGTGCTGCGACATAAGCGTCGCTTTTGATACGCAGTCTGTAATTCAAAGGAAAGGGTTTCTCGTGAAGGACTCAATAGGGAATTCCTTTGGTTTCTTTGTCTTTAATCTCCATCACACCTGCATTGATTGCTCATTTTCCCATGCAACTTGCCAACTCTCCTCCAATGCTCAAAAGAAAAACCAGCTTTTCATTTCTCTAGTGGGTCTATGATGTGTTGGAACTTGTAGCTAACTTGGGGTAGGATTTCATAGTTTGAAGCAAACGATATTTTCTTGGAAATTAAATTAAGATAATTTAATCCCTCTCCAAAAAAATTTCAAGAATTTATTACCATGCGTCAAGCACCATGCGGCCTCTCCTTCCACCTCGTAAAAGATGATAAATCTACAGGTGCATTAAATCTTTTTTATTAGGGTTCTGATGTGGAACTGGGTTTTTTTAATACTAGTTGCAGTCGCAAGTACGAGTTTGGTTTGTGCTTTTTCGTTTTGAAAATCCTCAGTTCATTGAGTTCATCGATACAATGAAGTACAAATGTGTATAATTTCTTCCTTTCTTTAATATATTCCCATGAGGGACCGTGCCATGTGGTCTTTGGCATTATCTTATGCCAGTGCTGTCTGTATGGTTCTTATTTCATTCTTGTCATATTTGATGGCTCTTTTTAACTTCTTAATCCGATGTTGTTTTATAAGTGGCGGTTGAATACAGAGATTTGGCCGAAAATAAACAATCTGAAAACCTCGTTCTCTGTTCTAGTTAAGGTAATATATTGTTGCTTCACCTCACTTTTTCTTTTTGGGCTTTTTATCTGCTGAATTTTGGTGCAGATTCTTTATTTTATACTTATTTAGCGTACAGGAGGTGTTTCACAGATGGGTATTCTGCTTTTTGGCGTTGCATTTGCAGCTGTGGGTTAAGCAGAGATAGCAGCTTTTGCTCTTGCCATTCATCTCTCTCTCTCTCTAGGGTTCTCTCTCTCTCTCTCTCCAGTTTTGCCCTAGCAGAAGAGAAGAAAGGTAAGATATGTTTCTTGATGTGGCAGGAAAAATATATTGAAATACACGCAAAAAGATGAAGTAAACAACTGCAAAATGGAAGAGAAACGTTTAAGCCGATGCGCACTCGAAGTTGATATGCATTTCTGCCTTGTGAACTGTAAGGTTTATGAAAATTATAGACCTTAATGGGTATTTAGCTGGTAATTGACACCTTGTGCAACTGCATTATTCTGCACTTATTTTTTGTGCGGCACTATATATCCTTAGAACATGGAAGCAACCATCAAAGAAAAATGCAAGGGGTGATCGTTGAATGTAGGGGCGCAACTTGAAATTGATTTGATCGTATAAGTGAAGTTTGTGATACACAGATCTAATTTCCTGTACCATCAAATGCAGATGATTTTGTGTTTATCTTTTTGGCTTGTCTCACATTTTAATTGTGTTTGAGGTTGTCGACCTTTCTTCGGTTCCATGGTTAATTTATCCAATGTGAGCTTTTCCCAAAGGAAAAAATAAAGGGTTGTAAGAGTGTATTTTTTTTTTAAAGTAAAATATTATTCAGAAGGTACATTGTCACTTATACTATTCGACTGTAAAGTCTCCAATGACAACAAAGTGATCCATGGTTACCAAGCATTCTTACAATATGTATTCTGATGGATTCTTGATTCTTAAAAGGATCATATGAACATCTAAACCAAAAGGACTACGTCTTTTTCTTGATCTGTATAGTCAATTACCGTTTCAGATATCTCTTCACACGTTAGTTCAATGAGCAAATAGGGTTTTATGGGCTTTTGTTTTGTGCTTGGGAAATGATACTAAGCTTCTTTCCCAACTATAATCCATAATAAAGGGGATTCAATCTAGATTTTGGTCTCATTCATCTGGGGTTAACCCACTCCAGGAACGCGAGAAAAATACATCCTTTCACGTCCATAGCGTGATTACACATTCTGTTCAACTATGATTATAACAACTTTAACTACAAAAACTGACCCAGTATTTCTCTAATGTGGGACTTTAGCCATTTCTATATCGTACGTTTTCCAACACCATGGCCCTGACTCAGAGAATGATGCATCTTTTCCACCATGGAATGGCGTACGGCATCAGTGCGCACAAAGTGTGGCCATTCATTCAAATCACTTTAACTGCATGCAAACTCCTTAGATCATTGTATCATATGCTAAAAGGCTACACCTGCAGAGCTGGATTTATTGGTTCAGGAGCCTTGTAGGGTGTGTTTCAAGGGCTTTTAGATGGCTGGATCTCCGCGCACGTGTGTGCCTGTGCTATAAATGAAGTGTTAGGCATGGGGGAGATTAGCGTCGAAATAAGAGGGATGGACTAGTGTCGCACGCCCCCAGTATGGATTTGCTCCTAAATAGTGAAAAAAGAAGAAGAAATGGGCGGTTCATTCATTATATAAAATCCGGTGATATGCAAATTGTAAGGTTTGTATCTAGTTGGGCGACTGTGTTTAATAGGGTTTCAAGGAGTCCATGGTTTGAATTGAATAAATGTTTGTGTTTGGAGTCCTTTGTTGAATTTGTACATATGTTGGAATTGAATAAAGTTTCGTAACGTTGTTAGTGACATTAGTCGGAGGATAAATGCATTTGACTCTGCAAACAGCAAAACTATTTTGTGGCACAAGCAATCCTGATGAGTAATGCAAAGCCAAAATAAAAAAT
This sequence comes from Eucalyptus curtisii, assembly GCA_017140595.1. Lineage (NCBI taxonomy): Eukaryota > Viridiplantae > Streptophyta > Magnoliopsida > Myrtales > Myrtaceae > Eucalyptus > Eucalyptus curtisii. The sequence goes on from CM029503.1 coordinate 11,879,222, forward strand.
CAAAAAATCTTTTACTAAATTCGTAGAATTAAAAAAAGAAATCATACGAGTGTTTTTCTTTCTCAAATATGAGACCTAGGCGATAGATTTCTCTATGTTTATATTGTTTAAAATTCAGCCTTCATGGTAAATTCTATGCATAGACATCCAACTAACAAGTTCCTTCTTTTTTGTCCGGGGCATTCGATTCAACAAAAAATCGAGCATACATTGCCGGCTCAAATAATATTTTACACAATTGGCCTTATCCATCAATAATTTGAAGATCATAACTATTCATCCCCAAATTAATAGTTGAAAAGGCCGCTTGTGAGTTTTATCTTTTGATTTTATTTTATTTTGACGTACTCGACGTATGCAATAATTATTCATCAAGCTACAAGTAAAACCTTCAAAGTAGTGCAATGCTCCCATTCTATGCGCAATTTAAATAAAAAAATAAAATTGATTAGGCATGCGCTGGTCCCAGATTAAGCCTAAAGAACAGCAATTAACATTAAAATCCAATCTTTTATTAAATTAGAAAAAATAAAGGTGAGTGAAGTCTGATGAGAGGGCCTGATTTGGCTGCGGCACCCGTACTCCAAATGCTTTCTTACAATCTTGAATGATGTGTAGATGATCACTTTTGAAGCTTGACGGATTCATGTTTGTGCTAAAAGATGGGGTCTCCCAAGAAAGCCTCGTGCGTCTGTCCATCCTGGTAATTCTTTTGATGGCTTCTCCTCTAATTTTAATTTTGGCACATCGTGAAATAATTTGAATGGAATAGTGGCTGAGATATAAGGGAAAAAGTTCACCGGAAGCCTCGAATATTTTTATGTACGAAATGAACGTAATCCAATTCTAAATCTTTTGATTGATACAGTTTGATCTCAATATTTTTTCTTTTTTGAAAATTATAACTAAGTTTTACCGATGAGTAATGATGCAAATTGGCTATTTGGTATGTTAAGACTCTGTCTACGAGACAGCCGTAAGTTGTATCATCAACTCTTTTCGGGAGATGGGTGATCCGGTTGCACCTTCCGATGCGGCTATTCTATTTCGACTCGACTTGACTCGCTAGTCCTTAACTGCGGTCGTTAGGAGGGTTAGGAGGGGTTAGAATAAAGGATTTTAAAAACCGAATCTCTTCTCTCTTTTTTAGGAAAAGAGATGGAAGAAAAGGATTACATGGGATTGGGAGAAACTAGCAAAGATTAGCAAATTAAAATTTACGTATGTTTCGAGAGATTTCGGGGGATTTGTGTATTAATAAACAACGGTATTCCTTTTTTCATTTATATTCTTATTTTACATGTACTTGTAAATATATAAAGGGATATTTACCGCATGACATATTCTTTTCCTTCTTTTCCCTCGCTTGCATCTAAACAATATATTTACCCAGTCCACATTCAAGTGCTTTATCTGCTCTTCTCTCATAATTATTTCAAAATTCTCTAATCACTTCCACCGAACATAATGGGACTTGCTTAAACTTTTCGATAAAAGTTTATGTAGTTGCACTAATCTAAAAGATTCAGGAGTCAATTAGATCATATGGTAGGGTCAGAGAACTTTTGTGCAATGCTTTTGATTATAATCTTTTTAATTATTATATGTGATATGAATGTTCTTTTAGGTGGTAATTGAATATATATAACAATTCTACCTTTTTCTTTACAAAATTGATAGTATCAAAAATTTTCATAAGATGATGAAAGCATGTCTTGTGTCATGACTGTATAGATTGTTTAGTTTGATGTCATAACTTTTTTAGAAGAGGATTTTGCAACTGCATTAAACAAAGACATATCTAAACAATGTAACATCAGACAAACCTTTGACCAGAAAAAAATAAACATCAAATAAACTAGATTAGTTGATTACGCACGCGCGCGCGCCTGGACACACAAATATATAGATCCAATGTTGGGGTTCGGGAGACCAAATTTGGATTTATTTGGAAGGCATGCGCTTCTAGCAACTTCTAGCAATTTGCATATGGGATAATTGAACTCAATTAAATTCAGGAAACCTAGGTTGGTAAATCATGTGAATTGTGATTGGTGTTGCATCACCCAACCCTAGATTAATACCAAGTCACATTCATTGAAATGGTAGAAAGTAGTGCATCGGGTGAATTGCAATACATCTATATAGCGTGCTAGTGGAAATCAATTTAAAAATGAGTAGAAAGCTTTTTATTTGCACATTAAATAAATGATTTTCCTTACAAGAAACTTGATAAAATACGTATCTGCACATTTAAGTATCACAAACTCCTCTAACATTTTACAGCTTCGGTTAAATTGATTGGGATCTCATGTAATCAAAACTTCCGTAGCTCATTTCAAGACCACCTGGTGTATATTATCCTAATTAAAGGAATCTCTGTAAAATTTATTAAACTCACCAAAGAATTCACATTTTAAGAGAAATTTGACGTATCTTGAATGACACAAAACTTGACCTTGGACCTTGTCACCGCAACACCTCAAATATAGCTTCCCAAAATGTGGCATCATCTTTGGGCCGTGGAAGAATATTGGGCCGAACAAGAGTACAGCCCAAAAGAATAATAGGAGAAAAATGTTTGCAAAACGTATTAAGAAAATCTTCACAAAAATATTACAAAAAACAGACCACGACCTAAAAAAGAAAAGTATAATTACATAAATGGTCATTGAACTTTAACCAACGTGCAATGTCATCCCTGATATTTTATTTGTCTAATGTGGCCTACAAACTTTAATTCAATTTGCAATGTTATTTATTGAACTCTTGGTGTGTTAATATAATCCCTAAATTTTTAATAAATATTCAATTTAATTCATTCACAATACGAAAATATTTAATGTCGTTCTTTTATTAATTCAACTACAAGAACAATATTACTCATTTACATATAATGTATAAAGTAAATTGAATATATATTAAAAGTTTCGAAATCATATTAAATAAATTAAAAGTTTTCATTAGACTAAAGTCTTAAATCATATTAAATAAATTGAAATTTGGGAAAATTCCAAATAAGGATCCAAAGTGGACCAATTTTCTCAAATAAAGACTCGAAATTATCTTTGTGTCAGATAAAGACCTAAAGTGGACCAATTGTCTCAAATAAAGACCCGAAGTGATTGAATTAATTCCAAATAAGAACTTGAGCTTGCTGGTTAGCCAAATATTCGCCGACTATCAAGCATGTGACATTTCTGACGATTGGAGCTTGGGCAATTTTGTCCAAAAATATATATATAAGGAAATTAACAAATCCTAAAACAGAAAGAAAAAAAAAACCTAGGTTTTCTACAGTCTCCCGTTCATTGTACCCGTCCTCCGCAAAGTCAAAGACCTAAGTTCTCCCCATTTCTTGTACCCATCCTCCGCAAAGTCGAAGACCCAAATTCTCCGCCGGTTGAGGCACGAATTAAAAAACAAGAAGAAAACCATATGCTTCTTTGTTTGTTTGTGGAGACCCAAATTCTTCGCTGGTTGAGCAAGGCGAGGAGTGATAAGAATCGAGTCACGACAACGACCGGGCATCGATTTGGTTGAGGAACAGCGAGGAGAGAAAGAAGAAAACGTAAACATCTAAATGAATAATCTAAACTTAATTAATTTAGAATTTTTCATTTTTTTTCCAATCATAAATTTCTGACAAAATTGCCCCTATTTTAATCGATGGAAAATGTCTACCGGCGAGCTAAGGTCCTCAATAAAAATTAACTTGATCACTTGGTATTTGGCCCTTATTCGACACAAAATTTACTTGGTCATTTTTTGAAATAATAGATTCACTTCGAAAGTCGCTTATTCGACACAAAGTTTTACTTTAATCTTTATTTGAAAAAATAAATTCACTTCGACCCTTATTTAAAATTTTCCCTTGAAATTTTAGGAATCTGATTACACGTCAAATCAAAATATAGGAACCGTTCGCATTATTATTCGAAAAAGAAAAGCAATCATAGAAATTGCCCCGACAACTGCCTCAAAAGCAAATTGGAAAACAAGGAATATCGTCGTCGTCTGTTCACTTCATCGTCGTCTCCATCTCGCGATTCTGTGCGGCGAGCTCTCTCCATCTCTCCCGATCGATCGGCGACGAATCGCAATCCGGAAAACGGTAAACCTCGATCTCCAATCGCTGTTCCCTGGAATCTCGTAGGGCTCTGTTCTTCTTCGTTCGTTTCCCTTCTTCTTTCCTCGTTAGCGGATTCGTGTCTTCGACGTCGGTCGGAGATTCGAGCCCCCGGAGGCCGATTCGTCGCGAGTTACGTGCATTCCCCGTCTCGGGCACTGTCTGGATAGTGGGCTCTGGTTTTTTTCTGATTGCGATTCGAGTTCTGGTGTGTGTTTCGGCGTTTTGGTTTGGGAAATGGGCTGGAGTGTATCCAATCGTTTTGGAGTTCAATTTCGATCGGCGTGAGCTGGTATCTTTCAAGAATGTGAATTGGGTTTGTGGGTTAAGAGCAAAACGATGGCTTGGCTTGGCTCTCGCTTGCTTATCTGCTACCCATGTTAGCCCTCTAGAAGAGGACTGCCCACCAAAGAGCTTACGTTGATGGAGGGTGAAGATTTTTTTGTCATTGCTAAAGTATTTCTCGTGTGACCGACATATGACTTTACTTTACGCGGTAACTCACTGAGCTTCCAAATCGCTCTTGCTTTTGGAGGCTCCAATGTTGTAAATTTTGTCTTGGTGGCAAGGTCTCGCCTTTGAAGTCTACTGGGGAATTCTAATCTAGTGTCTTTCCCGATGTGGTGGGAACTCTATCGACCTTTCACATCACAAAAGTCTCACTTGTGAAGTCTACTGGTGATTTTGTTCTTGCCTATGTGTAGCCTTTTCTGTGGTTGGCTGCATTGTATCGACACTGGCCTGGCAAACGGTTCTCACAATTGGAAGTCTATTGATGATTGAAATCTCGCCTCGTTCCTAATCTTTTCCCGGGCGCCCCACTATCTAGGATCTAGATGAGAAGCTTGGTTTTGGCTATTATGATACTGACTGATTTGACTCTTAGAAGAATTTATTCCTAAAGCTAGCTATTAGGTGATTGAGCAATAGAGTTTCTTCCATGACCGATGTGCTGCATATTAGCAGTTCTCTTTTGATATGCAGTCTTCTTGTCCGATGCCAAATACTTTTTTTGCTTAGTTTGTTTGGGAGATGCAGCCCCAACAGTGCTCTTGGTTTCTTCCATCCTGTGTTGCATCTTTTTTTTTTCTGTTTGGTAATGGGGTCCTAGAAATGCTTGCACTTATTTGTGCTTTCACTTCATGTAAGTTCCATGGAGGTACCGCACCTTTTTCTTAGGTTGCATCATCATTTAAATGTTTGACTCTGTGCCCAGCATATATCTACAATTGATAATTGACAATATCCTGAGTTTTTTGCAAGGATTCTTGAGATAGTGCGGCTCATTGATATGAAATTTTTTGATGGCAGAATCTTATCTCTGGTAGTCTTGCTTCCCATATCCTTGCTGAACATACTATTGATGACTGTTCCCTCCTCCCCCATGAGCTCTACTGTTTCAACGCCACATGGAATGCTGCCACCAACAAGGCTTGGTAGTTATGATTCTCCGATTTCTGGGGCTTCCGGGTCATTTGCACAGCCTGAACAAGAATTTAATGACAACAATGAAACGGAGCTACTATCCGTGTCTTGGAATCAGGACTATGGTTGCTTTGCTGCAGGCACGAACCGAGGCTTCCGTATCTATAATTGTGAGCCCTTTAAGGAGACTTTTAGGCGAGATTTGAAAAGTGGGGGATTTAAAATTGTGGAGATGCTCTTCCGTTGCAACATTTTAGCTCTTGTTGGTGGTGCTGCTAATTCCCAGTATCCACCAAATAAAGTTCTAATCTGGGATGACCATCAGAGCCGGTGCATCGGTGAATTTGCATTTAGGTCAGAAGTTCGTGGTGTGAAATTAAGACGGGATCGAATTGTCGTTGTCCTTGAGCACAAGATATATGTACACAATTTTATGGACTTGAAGCTGCTCCATCAAATTGAAACTGTGGCAAATCCTAGGGGACTCTGTTGCCTCTCTCAGAGTGTGAACGCAATTGTTTTGGCTTGCCCTGGTCTTCGTCGAGGACAGATTCGGATCGAGCATTTTGGACTTCGTATGACGAAATTCATCAATGCACATGATTCTCAGGTGGCATGCTTTACCTTGACAATGGATGGGCTGCTTCTTGCAACAGCAAGTGCTAAGGGTACTTTGATAAGAATATTTAACACGATGGATGGAACTCGGTTGCAAGAGGTAATGGGCCATGCGAAAATTCACCTACTGAGTTTATTCTCCTTCTTAAATTATTGCGTTTCAAAAGATAGGCTGGTGGAGAATTCATTTTATCTGCTAGGTAAATGAAGGAATCAAATGAAAAAGGCAAAGGCAGTTTTTTGACGACATTAAACACTAGGTTATAAGGAAACCATTTTTTTCCTTGGAGTTGATTACCATGCGAATGCAATATTTACTACAGTGAACGATCATCTATAGGATCTTGTTAGGTTTAGATTCACATTCAAACTAAGTGTTCTCTCATTCATTTCTCATGCTTGTCAATAGGTACGTAGAGGAGTGGACAGAGCTGAAATTTACAGCATTGCCCTCTCGCCTAATGTTCAGTGGTTGGCTGTGTCTAGTGATAAAGGTACTGTCCATTTATTTAGTCTCAGAGTCAGAGTAGCAGGTGAGGACTCTCCTGCACATTCAGATGTTGCCCAAAGTCCATCACTAGCGTGCCAGAATTCTTCAACTTCACTTGATGCCCTCATATCTACAAGCACCGGTGCCAATCCAGGTTCATCATTGTCTTTTATGAGAGGTACGGATTGAAATTTCTTTGATTAGGGATAGTAGTAATGGAGCCAATATGCCTGATGGCTTCCTTAGATGTCTGATTTAATTTGTGGAGAAGCAGAAGGATAGCTTTACATGATCTGGTTTGAAGTTTGAGAAATTAACTTAATGAGAGTATTGATGTTGCCAAATGCATTATGTCTGGAAATATTCGATCGGTTGGACATATTTATTTGTAGCTGTTTGGGACTTTAAATGAAGCACATATTTTGGACTTCTGAAAAATGCATCTGTTGGTTTCAGGCTCTTCTCATTAAAGCATCTGGAATTTGATATGCTGCACAAATATGTATCTTGTCTTTTGAGACAGAATTATCTACCCCCTGTAGGAACTCTCTCTGATGTCTTTGTGATTCTGCCCTCTTTTCCAGGGGTTTTACCAAAATATTTTAGCTCAGAATGGTCATTTGCCCAGTTCCATTTACCTGAAGAGACTCAATTTGTTGCAGCTTTTGGATCCCAAAATACTGTAATAATCATTGGCATGGATGGGAGGTAAAGGTTTTCCTATGTTGTTAAAGTTAGTTTTGTAGTTTCTTTTCCCTCTTTCAGGTCAATTCTCCAAAGCTGACCTCTGAATTTTCTGTTTACTTCTTAAGCAATGAAATGGCTACATTATCTGAAACGATGCTGCTCCTCTAACTATTTCTGTGATATAACACTTTTATTTGGCTTTTCTTTTTTCTGCAAAATGCTAGCTGTCTTCTAACCATCCTCGTGTGTTTTTCCTGTTGATTTGGAAGAGAACTATGTGATGGTGGTCTTTCTCTTATCATCTTCTGATCAACTTTTTCTGATACTTGCTTAGAGGAAGCAGTTGGTGTGGGTTATTACTTTTTCATTTTCTCAATTAAGAACTGGATATGAGCACTTGGGAACTGGCATTAGGATGAGGGATATGGTGTTTATTCAATGACGCCACCATATGAGTTTCATTTTTTCACCATCAAGATATAATTTGTGAGAGTTGAGGGAAAGCATGTCAGTAAGTCGTAGCACTGCAATGAAAGTCTAATGGTTTAAACAGACATGGCCTACTTTATAGCTATTCCAGATGAAACTGTTGAACTTTACTTGCACAATTGGGGAAGACGACTACACTGTGAGTAGATAATTACCATGCGTTACTGCTGAACCCATGGGAAATAGCAAGCTATTGCACGTTTTACCTCAAAGAAAAGCCTAATGGAAAATGTTGGGTGCTTCACTTCCTAGCAAACAATCCCACTTACTCCTGAAAGTGCTTTTGACACTTTGGTCCTGTAATCTCTCTTCTTCTCAGCGTTCACCCTTTTCCCTTCCTTTGAAAGGTGAAGACATAATATCTGGTGATGGAACATTAGGATTTTAAAACATCCAGTTCCTTCACACTGTCAGGCAAACTTGTTCCTGATCTTTTGAAAAGCATGCTCATGTGCTTTTTGATTATGGTGGAGTGATGTTTTTCTTTTCCTTGACAACTTAACAGATTTGACTTTGATTGATCATATTAGAGATTTTACCGCTCTCTCTCTAACACATTTTTTTCCTCCATGTATCTTCAGTTTCTACAGGTGCAGTTTTGATCCAGTTAACGGAGGGCAAATGGTGCAGCAGGAATATAATCGTTTTCTTACAAGTGATAGTACGCCTAGATAAGTTTGTTGACAGCATTTGAACATGCTCACTCTATTTTCGAATTTTATGTCTATAATGTATAAAGTGTACATATATATGCAAGGTGCCTTAATGATCGCCCTACTTATTTGGTATAGATATGTTAACTGTATCTACTTGTGATCGCGGTGCATTAGTATTTACTGGCCAGTGGCATATGTACATGAAGTAAATCAGTTGAAAGTATGACTTTAAATGGCAGTTGCTGAACTTGTAAATGTGGTTACTCTTTGGCTTTTGAGCATCATGTTTAGTCTATCATGACTGATCAATCGTTAAAGACTTAGGACCCGTTTGGTTCAACTTTGGGGAAATGCAAAGCCATTTCTCCAAGTATCTTTGAGTGAATAAGTATTTTGTGAAGGCAAGTGTGTTTGGAAACCCAATTTTTTGTGTATGTTTTGCAAAGCTACTTAAAGGTGAAAAGAAAAATGAAAAAAAGAAAAGAAAAGGGAGGAGGAGATGCAGCTGCAGGGGAAAATCGTGGGGGAGCGGCTGGTGGGGGTGGGGGTGGGGGGGGGGGGCGATGCCCTGGGTCGCTTAACCTCAGGCGTCGCGACTCAGGCGAGGCTTCCCGGGGGCCAGATTTGGCCGCTTGCGGCTGAGCGCCGCCCGTCGCGGTGGAGCAGCAAGTTCTTTGAAGAAGACGATGAACAGTATTTTCGAGGGCAAAAGGGGAAAACATGATTATCAGTAAGGGTAATATTGGAAAGAAAAAAAATTCATTTTAGCATTCCGAAAATGCTGAAAGCCTAAAGATGAACTTATTTTCGAGGGCAAAAGGGAAAACATGATTATCGGTAAGGGTAATATTGGAAAGAAAAAAAATTCATTTTAGCGTTAAGAAAATCTTCAAACGCCGAACCAAACGCCTATTTTTTTTCAAATCTTTAGCATTTCAAGAACACCTTCAAATCTTTAACGCCGAACTTTAAAAACGGGCGCCTTAGTATTAGTACATAAAATCACGTTAGGATGCTATTAATGGCTGGTTACTAATTGGGAAGTGAAGATTTGGCCAATCTGATGTGGATTATACAATTCCTGCAAAGAGCATCAACGGCTTCAAGCAGTGGTGGACCTGGGAGACCCAGTGGTGACCCAACTGACCTGTTTAGAGGTCGATGAAACTTTTATTAGATAGAATTACAATTTTCTATCCCAATAATATTTCAGATAACTTCTCCCCAAAATCTAAAATGCTATCACCTCATTAGGTCACCCCATTGTCCAAGTGCATCGTGATTAAAATTACCCCATTGTAACGAGTCTTGCTCACTTCCCTGTGAATTAGACTGCTTCAATTCGGAACCTGAATGCCCTTGCTGCAATTAGTTTACCCCGCGCTAATTTTAACTCGTCATTCAAGATGACCGTAGTGTAGGTTCAATTTGACAGATTCCGTGACGGTTATAGCCAGAATTTAAGATCAATTTATTGGTCGAAGAAGCTGAAAGCTTTTTACCCCCAAAGAGTAAGAGAAAAGGAATGGGGAAAGAACACAACACACGATGAAAACAAGAAACCGTAGCAGTGACTGCTGCAACAATCTTGCTACTTGCATGTAGACACAAATGCAGCCCACGGGTGCTTATCTTCTGGTTGATCAGAAAAGAGGATCCAGGGAGACGGTGAGACTAGGATCCTGCATCCTGACCAGGAACATCAAACCCCACACCAGACGGTTGCTATACATTAGAGCTGGCTCTTTATGTACCAAGAACAGAAGCAGCAGTGAGTCTAGTTTATAAAGTAGGTACACTAAAAAGTGATGTCGAAACAAATAAAGTTCGGCTGTAACTGCTGCAACAACTTTACAAAGAAATCATTTAAAGAAAACAAAACCTGGCATGGAGATAATTCCTACTAGCAGGGTAGATACAAATATAGCTCACTGGAGCTCAAAGTTCTGGTTGATCAGAACAGAGGATCCAGGGAGATGGTGAGGCTGGGATCCTGCATCCCGACAGGGACATCGAATCCCGAGAAAAGATTGTCACCATACATAATGGCCCCAGCCGCTGCCGCCGCCCCAGCTCCTACTCCCAGTCCAAAACCGCGCCCTCCCCCGCCACGTCCTATTGCTCCTCCGGAAGACGGCATGTTTATGTAGTTCCCTGGGTTATAATCCATTCTTGCGTGGGCGGCTGGCAAATAACCGGCCATTTGAGGTGGACCCAATGCAGGAGGAGGAAAATGAGGAGCTAGATATGGGCCCCGATAGCTCGGGCCTCGATAGCTCGGACCACTCGCTGGAGTGTAGGTTGGCCCTCCGACACGGTTGTCGGCATAGTTCATGGGGAAAGGGGCGGGGTGCGTATAGGGTTGTTCAGCTTTCTGTTGGTTTTGTTGCTTGTGAGCGGCAAGAGGCAACGGTGTTGGCCCTGTGGGGAAAGCTGGAGCTAATGCATTCTCACTGCCCAAGTCCATATGGTGGTTGTTATTGTCCATGAGCACTATTCCTCCTTCATTACCTGCAAAACCCAACCATATGAAACTATTATCAATCAATTAATATGAGCTTGAGTCTTGACTTTCTGAGATTGTTGCAGACGACAGAACAATTGATCACTATGTCATTTAAAGACCAAGAAACTTTGGTATAGATTCTGTTTGACACCCTTTTCTTTTTTTCCGATTGAATACAATATTCAATACAATTCAGAATAATCAAGTGGAATGAGATGGATTCTACTGCAATGAAAGAATCTTCAATTGAAAAATGAATTTAGAATAGGATGGAAAAGATACAAACTCAATAAGAGAAAAGGGTCATAAAAAATTACTCTTATTTTTCATTTCCATTCCCACAAAAAATGAATTCTACAATTCCCATTGCGAACAAGCGTGATACAACATCTATAGAATAACTTCCATCTTAAAAGCTTTCCGGTTGCAGAGGAGATTGGCATTGTCCATAAGCATTATATCCAGATAACAGGACACAAAATCCACAGATGGAATCAAATGGATCTTCTGACATTCTCCTACTTAAAAGACTTCCCGGCTATTCTGCAGCAAGTATTTCTCTACTCCAGCACAACAAAGTTTCACTTATATATATATAATAATATGAAAAACAGCTACAGAAAAATGTAAGGAACCTGTATAAAAACTTGGTTCAGCTCCTTCCTCGGACACACGAATGGAAACGTCCACAAACCCTTGGGGCTTGCCTGAACCTTTCTTCCTCAACTGATAACTTTCCACTTCACCATTCACTGAGCTTGAAGCTTCGCTCTTTCTGTGAAGCTTCACCAGAAACTCTCTCAAAGCAATACTAGCTGTCCCCTGTAGTTTCTCTGTTAAGAAAACGGGGTCTCTGCTATAAACTTCAACCTGCAAGACCAGATCTTGGAGAGCTGGCGTTTGCGAGCCGGTGTCACTGTCGAGTAAAGTCGAGAACTTGGTCTTCCAAACTGGGTTCGAACTCCCTGAAGTGTCGATCTTCGTGCAGTACTTGTTCTTCGGATCTGTCCATCCCACAGCAAACCAATGGCGGTTCCACAAGATTGTGGACTGCCTTAGCCCACGAGCTGAAATCAGGCAAACTTCAAGGCAGATCTTTCCCATTTTGGGTTTAGTGAAAGAAAGATCTTTTCTTGCTAAAACCCCAGTGGAAGAAACTTGAAATGGTGGTCCGGGATAGTGAGAGCTGGTTCCTCTTTCTCCTTTTTACTTGGATGAAGATGATGATGCAGAACCAGAGAAAAGAGAGAAAAAGAAGGGTTTTGCTGTACCGCTTTACTGTATTGATCTACTATACTAATTGCTAGAATTAAGATCAGAGCGCGTATCATCCAATGTGATAATTTAATTGAATGTTGAACACTTGATTTGAATGATTTAGATATATAATAATATTATGATATCAATATTTGTATTAATCTTGAGGTTAGCTTAGCTATTTCACTAGTTAATCATCATCTAGTACATGTGAACAGGGTAATTAGCGGTCTGTTGATATTAATTAAGCCGAAAAAATTTAGATTAATGTTAGGAAAAAGGATCTGGAGCGGATGGGTTTTCAACCTTTCAGACCCGAACTGCACTTCAGTCAAAATGTCTTTTTGGGCCACCGCAGTTCATGTGCAAAGTTGGATGCAGTAAGGCCTACAGTCTAATTAGATCATTGACCCTGGTTTTGCGCGGAAATGGCTTTATAAGTATTTTCGTTGTTTCAAATCATTTATAAACATAATACGTAAGTTAAATATTAAAAAAGTACATCCTTTTATCTTTTAGATATTCACATACACTAAGTAAAAAAGAAAACTTTAACAATAAGAATTAATCCTCCTTTTCAGGCCTCTCCCTCTTAGGCCCAATTTCATGTTCTGTCCTTTGGATAAGACTACTGCAGAACACGTCATGTATTGGCCTTTAGAATGTCTCCAGTGAACCGTCCTTGAGATTTTCTTGAGCTCAAGCATTCAACTGCTGTGCGAGCTGTGAACTACTTAAATCCATGTTTTTGAACACTATCTAGCGAGGATGTCTGCAGGCCTGTACATCTAAACAGACGGTGATACGAGCTCAGAATCAACATTAAATCCATGTTTTTAAACACCATCAGAAAGACACAAAGTAACAGGAAGAAAGATTCACCAATGTTTGGTTATGAAAAGCCTAAAAGAGACCTTTTCCTGCATGTGATCCGGTTTGTGTTTTGCTTGATCTTGACGGTCCTGGGATCAAAAATTTCGAGCTACTCTCACAGAATACTTAGATTGCATCAGGTAAGCATTTATATTGTAGTCGGAATTGCATGCTATGCCATTTATTGTGTTAACATTTGGAATGAATGGCACAGACAGAAGCTCCTAATTTAAGAGTTTATACTAATCAAGGAGTTTCAAAAGTAATAAGCCTATATATGCCATTGACCAGTACATTTGCATTTAATTTCTTCAAGGAGTTTATGCTAATCAGGGTTTAGATACATACATTCATTATGTGAGATGGCGACTACATCTGAACGTAAAAAACCCTTACATTCATCAAGCTACGTTAGAATAGGTGTGGACGAGATGGCAAAGCAGATTCAATGATCTTTTGTGACTCTGAAGTCAATTTCAAGCGGACGAGTTAGGAGACTCGTCAAGAAGCATCGGATCGACATGCTTGGGCTGATTTTGTTAGTTATAAACTGCTAGGACTCGGTCAGATCTTCTGAATCGTGATGCATACGCCGTGTTTGGGCGCTACAATCATTTGATAAGTCGGAGAATGCTGGTACTTGGGAGAGAGGGAGAAAGTATATCTCGACACGATGAGTGAGAGGACGATCTTCAGTTGAACCATTGCAAAGTTCTTGCCCAAGCACAGCCGTGGCCCAAGCCCGAACGGGACATACGCTTGGGGATACTTGCAAGCTTTGGCTATGCCATCAGCGAATCTCTGTGGCTTGAACTCGTTGGCGTCCGTGCCCCAGATCTCGGGATCACGGTGGAGTGTCGGAATCAGAGTCCATATGCATACATTTTTCGGGACGTTCACATTCCCGATTTTCGTGTCTTCCAGTGCCTCCCTGGAGACGAATGCTGCCGGTGGGTATAGACGGAGCGTTTCTTGGATGACCATAGTCACCTGTTCGTAGAATGGAATTAATTCAAGGGCATGCGGATAAGAAATCAAATTGAGGGTAGGAGCTTCTTTGTCACTCAGCAGTTCAGTTTGTTGTGACGAAAAGAACACTAGATAGTCACAATGCATGCTTACCGCCTTCAGTTGTAGGAGCGCATCAGCATCGACCGTGTTGCTGTCACAAACTCGAGCCATCTCTTCTCGTATCTGTGACTGCCACTTGGGATGCAGGGCGAGCAGCATCAAGCACCACGACGCGGCGACTGCAGTAGTCTCATGGCCAGCGAAGTATATGTTCTTGCAGTTATCGATGATGAAGTGCTTTGACGATTCCTTGTCGAGGTTGTGATCATTGATCGCCCCTTCCAGGATCAGTTGCATTAAATCCTTCGCCGAAGTCCTCTCAGAGCATTCTCTTTGGCGTTCCTGTATCGCCTTCCATATCAGCAACTCTATTTCCTTCTCCAGATTCCTCACTTTCTTCCCGTCCTTCAACGGAAGAAATCTGCAAGAAAAACACATGGACATTTAATTGGCGTTTAAGGTGTCGAAAGATGTAACAAAATCATCGGTCAATCGGCACGTACCCGAAAAGGCTGTTTCCAAACAGGAAGCTTTGCTTGGACATGATATTTTGGAGGCTCCTGAGCTTGGAGAACACCTCTTTGCCCTTGACATAGGAGCTTCCAAAGCAAGCCCTTGAGATCACATCTGCTGATAAGCTCCTCAAGTCCTCATCCACCGTGATCTCTGCCATCTGACCACCTTCAGCTTCGATCCTGCTGTCCCATGTCGTCAGCAGAGTCTGCGCGGACTCAACCATTAGTCCCACCATCCCCTGCAAATTCAATTTCACATTTCTCATATTCATTCGACTCGCAGGTTTAACAAAGAGCAGTCAAGATTTTGAGGGCCATATTGACCTTCACTTTCTCCATGAAGAACTCAGGGGCAATGATCTTTCTCTGCTGAGACCAGAAATGGCCGTTGGACCTGATGATGCCATTGCCAAGCAAGGGTTTGAGTCTCTTGGAGACGTAAGAAGGCTTGCCCAGCAAAGTCACACACTGGTTCATCTCCTTCACTAGCTCTGCTTGATTGATGTACAAGTGCTGCCTCATTCCATTTGAGTATGTGTACATCAGCCCTACATTTACCAGGCTCAAAAAAAAAAAATTCAATTCTTGCCAAATCAATTTACCAAGTGTTTTTTCGGTCGTAATATGCCCACTTGCAAACATGGGTCGTCTTGATGGGCCAAATAACTTGGATTTTCTTTTTGTAAAAGAGCAAGAGGAGTTAACCTATCTTTTGGGCCCAACCCATATCTGCCTCTACCTCACTCAATAATGCCTCCTATTAAGACAAAAACTGAACTCTTTTTGTCCTCACCTTTTGTTTCTAGTAACCTTATCTATTGTAGCCTATGTTATCCTTTGCTTGAAGAGAATAAACTAGAGTAGCTATGAAGCAGATAAGACTCATCATTTATTCTCTTTAACTCACTATTGATGTCGAGATCAAGGTTGATGGAAAAGATAACCTTTTCCATTCTCAGCATCTCCGGACGTGAAAGCAGAACTAAAGGGAATTTTACTCGAATATGCATATTAAACTTAAACAACTCTTCATGGAAAAAATTGGAAAAAATTAAAAAATGACACCTGACTATAGTGTATATGGAATTAGCCCTCGGCAAATTTCAAGGCCAAGAAAAAAAGTTAAAAAGGGCAAAAAAAAAAAAAAAAAAAAAAAGAAGAAGAAGATAGTAAAGGAGCTGAAAGGAACTCTTTAATGATCAAAACCCACCAAGATAAGAAGCAATCAAGCAATTAAAATATATTGGTATTGAATTCCACATCAAATATGCCCTCTCACAGGCCCCAATCATTCAATGATCTTGTTATAAAAAAGCTAAGGAACAAAGTTTTTTTTTTTAATGCTGATGATGTGCATATAGTCAATGTCAACACAATGTATTAAAGTAAGAGAGGGACATTATTATATTACTATGAATGGAAAAATCTGATGCAAATTGCCAACTTGAATTCTTTTTTTGGCTGTGGTCGGCTGCAAAAAGCCTACTTTTAATACAGTTGATGTCATTGCAGAGGATTGATCTTATTGCACATGGTCATTTGTCAAAGAATCAATCAAAACCCACTTCCTAATTAATGTTTGTTTAGGCCTTGATTGGCCCGGATTATGAGGTATTAATAGATAAATATGGAAAAATTTTAATTGACTTTTATGGGACACTCGAGTCATCTAACACCACTCTGACAAAAATAAAAAAATAAAAAAAATAAAAAAATAGAAAAGAAAAAGAAGTCAGTAAATCAGAATATAAAAAGCACACGAGCTATTACTAATTTATTTGTTTTTGTTGTTTTATTCCATGTCATAAACAAAAATCAGAATAAACATTGCCAATGATAGACATTAGAGGAAGGTACTTGGTGACTCCCAACATCATCAGAAAACGAATTGCGAGTGCAGTTTTCTTCGCGACACAAGCAGATGATAGACAAAAGCTGTGATGTTGCAGCAATAAATTATTAGGAAACACAGACCATGCAGCACTATCAACGCATCATGTCCACAAGCCAGCAAACAAGTGAAGCACCCCCTATTTTTGGCCTTGTGGTTGAGTGCATTGAAATTTCATCCTCTCTTGCGTTCCTTATCTTTTGCTGAACACACTAAGCTCAGTTTAATATTTTGTCACACATACTTTTTGTCAATATCTCCAAATGATTCACACTTATGACATCTTAAAAATTAAAGAAGTGAGCAATTAAGAATGACATTAGAGAGATGGATAGTGGATTAGAGCTTGTCTTTGCAAAAAGGTGATTATTCTATTCTTTGAAATATAATAAGCTTTTGTGATGAACAAACAACAGATGAAATAGCCGCATCAATCCCGTTTGCATATGTTCTTAGGGCATTAATAAATTCATCACAGGAAAGTTAGCATATATACTTAATCCAAGACACTACATTAGAATTCAACATTTGTCGGATTGCCTTGAACACATATGAACATCTTTTTCTAAGATTAAATACTTACAATATTTTTCGAGATATGAGCTTTTGGTGGCAATTCAAGGACAGATGCAATAGTGATATTCATCACATGATATAATAAAGTCTTAATGACGTTGGTCTCATTTCAATCATCACAAGAAAAATATTCAAAAAAACGAGAAGGTGACCTCGAAAAATGTTGAACATATTTTATTAGAATCTCACATTTAAAAACTCTCAATACCTAACCACTTATATTCTTTTTTTACGCTTACAACTAATTAATGCACCGTCCGATGAAGAAAGTCATGTAGAAAAGTGAAACTGTTAAGTTTCACATGCACAAATGTGCATCAAATCAAATCAACTCCTTGAACTATCAATTCCGAAAAAGAAAATTTAAGCAAGACCAAAAATTTAAGAAGAAAATGTGGAAGAAAATCAGAGAGAGAGAGAGAGACCACCGTACCGTATTCCTTCCTCCACTGTTCAAAGTATGGGAAGAGAGAGGAAGTGTAGTCATGGGCAATGAACTCTCCATGAGGAAGAGCTGCTTCATCAATGGCCGCTTTCGCCTTCATCTGTATCCTCTGCATCTCAGGAAGGTTGCCATACAAGAATGAAGGTGTCGGCCCTCTTATGCCTTGCCTTCTCAGCTTCTTCCTCAGCCTCTCACACTTCAACCACGTTGCGGTGTACAGATGAACCACAGAGCTCACCATGGCCACAACAGCTAGCGAACCAAGCACTTTTATCAGTGTGAACACTGAAACCTCCATGACTCTCTCCTCTCCTCCTTCTGTGCTTTCTCAGAAATGCTGGTTTTCACAACACCAACTCGGGTCGCTTACTCTTATATATGCCACCTCGGATCTCTCTTGTGCCACTTGCCAGTCAATATTAAACAATGGTCTATAAAGAAGGATTCAATATAAAAGATATGTCTGGATAAGAAATCTTTACTACAAGAAGTCATAAATATTTACCCAGTAAACCGAATGGAGTGAGGTCAAATTTAGGTAAAAATCACATCAACGTTTAACGGTTACCGTTACAATTTTATTTGCGAAAATATATTTGTTATCTTTCCATTATCCATGTACAAAATAAAATGGTTCAATTACATGTGGGAGAGGGCAAAACCTTAGATGATTCTAACACAAACGCGAACAACAAAAAAGCCAAGAAGATAATAATCTTCGAATGAGAAGCCGCATGAGACGATGCACTAATCGCAATCAACTTCAAATATTTTCCCCCTTTTTTCTCCTCTTTGATTTGTCATGTTGTGTTTGTATATATTATAGTAAAAGCATCAGATGCTGACATGATTGGACATAATGGACCGACTTTGTCAAACAATACCTTAAGGTGTTGTTCATTGGTAGATAGGTGGTGGAAGATAGAGATTACAAGTAATTACTCCTACTGGGTGCTCCATCAAGATCATCTTTTCTTAAAAAATTGGTTTTTGATTTAACTTTTGTTACCCTATGATCTTCGGAGCAACCGAAATTGTATATTTGTCGGCACCAAAAGAAGATTAATTAACTCGTTGTTACTTTATTCTGATAAGACCGTGCCCTGTATTTGAAAAGCCTTGTCCAGATTATGCTTCCATCATGGGTTCTTATTATATTGTAGAACGTAATTGTTGATATACTACAATTGCATTTTCTCTCTCTCCTTGCCTCCCAATTTGTCTTGTGAGACAAATTACTTAAATTAAAGGTCAAGTCTCCTCACATCGATGCGATTGCCAGAATGATGTTATAATAATGAGCCGACAAGAAAATATTAGCGATCATTCGCGTGCGTCGATCAGTCGTATCATGACGGCATAAATCGAACTATCATGAATTGGATTCACGATATTTACATCAAACACAATCCTCGAGTGATCACTCCTCACGTGCAAGGCTTTGAGTATGCCATACGAGCAAGATGATCACATGTCAAACACTAAGCGAAAAGCTGAAGGGGACAATAACAGTAGTGACAAGAGAGCATAGAAAAAGTCGCTCTGATGCCATATTGAATAACCCTTTTTAAATGCTAAGTGTTTTTGTTATTTGGTTGCGCATGTGCTTATGGGGTTGAGTGGAGGTTGCACCCCATTATGATGCTGAGGTAACTAGGAATAGAGTTAGGTGCATGAATAATGGAACTTTTATAATATAGTTCCGTATGCAACGTTTCTACTCTGACAAGGAGGGAAGGAAATTAAAACCTTTGGCCCATCCTTTTTCTCAACTTCAACGTTGTTACAGATCCGACCCTAACTAGCTATGGTAACACAATGATCTATGACTTAATACATGTTCTTCCCACAAGTTGCACCATACAATGACTTCACTCGATGAAGTCCACCCCCAACACGTGAAATCTTGCACTCTACATCGTGTTGTTTTTAAGATTTGAAAATGCTTGGTGGCTTTTATCCAGCCATGTTGATTCGATCAACAAAACCAGTCAGTACCTTTTATATGATTATCTGTCCATGTCTCGCTATTTCAACCTGAATAATGAGTGGTTCGAATAGTTTGAATGGGTTTGGATGTTATGCTACCCTGGAAGATGCCTTTGGACGTGTCGAGAATATTTGCTTGTGAGGTATGAAAGCGGATCCATCTCACCTCAAGAGATTAATGAAGTAATGCAACTTCACTCCCAGAAATTAGCACGAGATATGGTCGGAGTCCTAAATGTTCCTAATGAGAGCAGCTTCTCGGATTAGGATACGAGGAAGTAATTTCCAGTGAATTTTGCTGATCCCGATATAAATAACTTCAATTGAATCTAATCGAAGAGGTGGATTCACTTAGGAATATAAATCAGATTCCCGAAAACCGACTGACTTATGACTCAACCTTGACAAAAAGGAGTGAAAGCATCTAGTCAAGAAGGGAAAATGGGATGGTACCACCCGTTGAAAGAAGTAACTAGGGACCCAGAGAAGGACTTGGAAGCCAGTGAAGAGAAGTACATTGAATATGAATGATGGGCACGAACTTAACAGTCACTTCTCTTTCACATGGCACCGATGATTTGATGCCGACAAGTTGGGTCTATGTGGGGTTTTTTTTCTTGATAGTGTCAGCTCCAAGAACTCAGCCACCTGTGCGCGAGTGTGTTTCTGTTCCTTTTTTCTTTTCTTTCTTAGGGTTTTGAGAGATGGGTCAATTGCTGGGGAAATTGGTGGTCCTGACTCCTGGAGCAAGGAATAATGATGGGTTGAGAATTAACAAAGAGGGTTTATACCTTCAAGAAGAGCTGTTGAGTGTGGTTGGCTGATCAAAAGCGGGCCACGTAAGAGAATACTTCCGTGTCATATCTTCAAGTAGATGCGATGGTTGTTGAAGTCTGTAAGGACCACCTGGTATTGGTCTCTCCCTCCTCCTCTTTCTTTTGAATCATCAGAGCCTTCAAATATCAGGGATGATCACATGCTGCTTGCCCCAGTTGTCGGGGCCATTGAAGCTGGAAGTGGCCAAAACCGTAGGATTTTCCAAGGAGCCCATTGATTTCTCTCTATCCACATCACTTTTGGGGGGATTACCGAGTTTTGTCTTCTTTGCCTACATTGCCTCGGCCATAGAGTAGTTGATCAAAGGCAACTCATTCAAACCATTTACATGTGTTAAGGAGGGAAACAATAAGAGGGCGAAGAAAGAATTGTGCAACGTTATCTATACGTAGAATGCATCAATATCTTCTCGTGGGTAGAGGTATCCAATTTCAACCGAATAGATAAATCGTGAATTTCAATTTAATACATTCAAAATCATTGATTCTTTTTTTTTTTTTTCCAAATCCCCACGTTTGACGCATTGCGAGCTGAGCAGCAGGAAAGTTGATGGTACAACAAGAGATGGTCCCCTATGCTTTGCGAAAAAAATGTATGCGCTGATGAATTACATTCACGCTCTAGAAAGGGAAAAATAAACATTCACATGATGGACCCTCCCCTTTGGCTTTCCTTCAAACTTAGGACAGGCACGTGGCGAAGGGCTGCTTTTGTATGTGCATTGTCAATGGTTATCCATCCACCTATTAGCTTTTTGTTGGATTGAGGGATCATCTAAAAGATATATACTATAGGTTCCACTTAAGATATCCTCTTGATATATTGGTACAAGTTATCAATCAAATATTGTTGTTCATTCTAAATCGCGTATGTATTTGAGGTCGGAGCAGCGACAGTATATTAATTCACTGACAATGTCTATATATTAAATGATGTAAATATTACATAATATGCACTTGGAATTGTTCAAGAGTAGGACAAATCGTGGAATTATTGAGTAGGGTATGGAGAAGTCGAACGGAACATAAGTATCACACACACACCCACATAAAAAGAAAAGAAGCATAGGACACCACTTAGACAGGGAAATGCTTTTGGGTCCCCATTTTTTTAAGTCGCGTGTACGATTCAATTGAATCTAGTCACGATAGAACTGCGATTATAACCATCCGGTCTTGATATTTGGTTTCGTTCACCATATTTCTTATGAGCAATGAGAATTCTCATTGTGGGGGGCATCCAAGGGTCAATAGAAAGCATGAAAGCTGGGTACTTGAAGAGGGTTGCGTGGCAGCCCTTCAGGCATTTAAGGGCCGGACAGGTTGATGTGACTCGAAGCGTTTAGGTTGCTTCCTTAGGCAGGTCATCATTCACTAGGTGAAACCTTCTCTCAGTTTGCTTCCTGACCAAACTTTTTTCTCTGTCTCTTTTCTAAAGCAGAGCAACAAGTTTCGTACAGAAATCCCCGACCCCATCCTCTGTAGGTAGACTTGCCACTGTGAGTCTCTGAGTGATTACTTTGGTATATTAGCCAGCCCTTTTCTCCAAATACCTTAGTGCAATCGAAAATATTAGGATAGTGCAAGTAAGGCATAATTTCGTGAGCATGATGGATTTTCGAATCGCAAGCTCTCATCACCATTGCTTGATAATCCTTTTTGCTTTCACCTATTTGGTTCGCTGGAGGTGTCTCAGTAACTGGTCACTCTGGATTGGACACGAGAGGTCTGCTGCACCGCGATGGAATTGGTAGGGTGTTTAGATTTCTCGGAACAAAATTTGATGCTATTCAAGAGGGTAAGACTAATACATATCACCTGGATTAATCTGAGGAAATTTTTTAATCCAACCATAATAAAGAACAAAGCGAAAGCAAGTAAACTAATTTGACACATTGTGAATGTGTTCCCTAAAAGGAGGGAAAAGGAAATTTGATAAGCAAATGAGCATTAATGATCCTAAAACTGAAGGTGCCAACTAATCAAGTTCCACTAATATACTAGATCTACTTATTTACTGATATCCACAGCTGGAAAGAGCAACAGACCAGGCACTGAAGCTGCTTCCACATCTGACCTGGCCTTGTGGTAACAGCTTGCCAATGCCCACGTAAGCTTTTATTGAAACATGCGGACTTTCCAAGGTCCCGCACCGGAAGAACCCTGCAGCCATATGCAATTTATTCAGCATGGATGCTGGTGTATCGGCCGGAGGAAAAAAAAAATGCCATATAAAGTGAAAGCATGAAGAAGTTTGGAGTTACGAAGCAAGTAAAAGACACAAAAAATAATAACAATTAATCAAACCAAATTTACACTCAGATTGCACAGCGGCGAACTCTATTGAGTAAAAAATACAAAAGGAGAAAGACCAAGCAGCAAAAGTAGCTTTCTGAGAGCTTTATAAAAGGCAGTGCCTCTGCTTTATTAGTTTTGGTCAACCCTATGGCACGTCATCATCCAAATGATGAAAAAAATCTGATTATAGATATACTGGTCTAAAGCCCACATCCATGACAATTTATCATCCGACTAGAATGAGGCCAGTCATCATATCTCTAATAGGAAACCTCACCAGATGATCAAGGTATAATCATGGTAAATGTCTACAGGCTGCTGAGTATTACTTGCCTACACATATTTCTCTCTGAGATACCAAAAAGTTACGTTTAATTTGCTCTTGGGCCCCTCTACCTGGACAACTAACATCTGTGAGATTCCACCTTCCCATGCCATCAGCATCTGCAACTCCCAGCAATCTCACCTCCCAACTAACCGAGCCTTCACTGATGGGCACAGCTCCATCAGCATCTATCTATCCATCTACTAAGAAAGTATCACACTGTAACTTCTCCTGATTACATCCAAAGCATTAAAGCCAATAGCTACCGTGCAATACCAACTTCCTTCCTACTTTCGCAGAGTACCCCTCATAGCAAATGAATAAATTTCAGCTTAGATGAACATAGACACACCATGAATTGTTTATCCCACAGATCATGAAATTAATCCCATCTTCAGACAATTCTATTTAAATTTATGTTTAGTGCTTGTGAGTCATGATGCACCACATCTAGAACTTTTTATCCTGACAAATCTTGGTCCACATGTATCAGCTCTCTCGATCATAAATAGTCAATCTCAACTGTCTTACAAGCCAAAACAAATATCTGTGCCACAATATCCCGAATGAAGACACCAAGACATTATCATAATAGATTTGCCAGTTTGTCAAAGTCAAAACTATTGAGATACTACAGGAGAAAGAAGTTGAAGGCCATAGCCAAGTATTAGTCTCATATGAATAACAAAAATTATTTAGTCTAGCTTAAAACCATTATGTGCAATTTTAATAACTATTAATGGAGATACTGTTCCACATTAAGTGTTCAACATATGCCTACAAAAACAGTGCTAACTCGTCAGCCACGCCCAACTGAGTAAATGAAAGATATATCTTTCATTTTAAATGACTCTGGCCACTAGTATTTACCTTTCAAAATAGATACAGCAAGAAAGCTACTGGAAAGTCCTTAAAATCTAGTCGAGCATGAAAGCCAGAAATTGGTTGGAGGATTTGCTCCTTTATAATCTGAAAAGATATCGAAGAGATGTTCCAACTTCCAATGGCATGTAATGAGTATGGAAAAAAAAAATGACATAAGAAACTAAGAGTTGAACATAGTGTGGGCATAAAACTGCAGAAATTATGAAAAAGATAGGCAAGGAGAATTTCCTAACCTTCTAAGTCCATGATTTGCCACCCCTATGCTTCTCTCCCACCTTGCACATCACACTACAAGCCAAAATAACCCCGGCACTTTGAAGTTCCACACAAGCATTTCTTCTTCCTATATCTTGTGATGTAAATATCACGATCATCAGGCAGAATCCCATAGTCATAAGTTAACTCTGTCATTGGAGGAATGTGCCTTTTCGCGTAAAAGGCAATACGGATATAGCACTCTTTATTATGCTGATAAAAGACTGGTTGCCAGAAGACATTTGGATTGCAACTATGGTTCATAAATCGGGCCACATTTCCAAAGTTCTTCGCTGTAATAATCAGGGGGTGTGGAATACTGTGCTCCTCAGAAGAGTCATTTGAATGCTCTCCCAATAATCCAGATTCATAATTCCACTTGAATAACTTGTAAACACGGCTTGTGTCGAAAACATGTTCATCACTTTCACCTTGCTCTAATTTATGCTTCAGTCTAGATCCGTCTATGACATCACCTGCATAGTGACATATAAAACTACCGGCTCGAATAGGATCCCAGGATCGGAGGCCCCAGCCCCGATCTTTTGTCTTGAACACCTCTAGGTGGAGTTTCAGACCACTTTGTGAGACTCGGTTTTTGCAGTTCGGAGAGCATCGGCAAGACGGACCACATTCATGTACAAGTGGCTTCCGACTCACGAGAACCCCAGTTCCGGTAAATGGAAAATCGCCCCCATTTTTCTGAATGCAGGAGCAGTTGAGATCACCAGGTTTACATGCATCACTGCAGTTGCAACCATGAGAAGTATTGGATAAGTTGTAAGGTTTGATGTATCTTAGGTCATAGAAGTAATTAAAATAAGCAGGTCCTCTCTCATTGTCAACTTCATTCACAAGTGAAACGGGTACATGCTCGGACCCAGAAGTCAAATCAGAAAGTATCAGTCCCGGGCGAGTGGACATAACTTCCTTACACCTTTCAATCGATTTCCAAACAGCAAATGCATCTGGTTGCCCAGGAATCCTCATCAACTTGTATTTGAAAATGTTAGCACCAGATTTACCCTTGTCCATCCACGACTCTTGTACTTTGTAAAGCCCATCATATATATACACCTTGCTATTGGGACTTGTAATGTCTTTCATACCGCGAATGACTCTAACCTCATTAGCACGACGCAAACTTCTCTCAAGAGCAAGATTACCCCTCTCAAGCTTCTGATCAGAAGCTTCCTTATCTTTCTTGGCAGATACCCCACCCTGCCCACTATAAATCAAAACATCCTTATCCCCTGCATCATCTTCGTAGGACCCAGAGGAAACAATGCTTAATGCAACCGATTCTTCTTGATGATCACCTTTTACATTCAAGTAATCAATCCCAGCCATCGACGGAGCATGTAGTCCCACTACACACATTTCCATGCGGAAAAAGAAAATGTCACCGACTTCAACACCAGGGATGGCTCCAATCCTCCTCCTCATATTCGTCCTAAACCCTTTGCTCATCAATATATTCCCGGCTTTCAGATCAGCACGCTTGATCCCTCCAGTCTGCGCTTCATTTGAGTCTTCTAATTGGCTAAGCCTCCTCCGAATCCCATCAAATGTCATGAGCACGTAATCAACCACATTCCTGTCGCCATCCTCGCGTTGGATGGAATTGATAGGAACCACATAATCAGGCGCCCCGATATCTTCACCGTCTGCTACCCAAAACTCCGACTCTTTGCTCCTCTTCCCCATCTTCCGGGAAGGTCTCGAAGGGCGCAGATCGGAATTGTCATAATTTCGACCATCACCATCCCTGTCTTCTCTGGACGCCTCAACATTTATCCCTTGTCCGGGAGTCCTGAACGACCTTAGTGGAGTCGGAGCAACCGGAGCTTCCCTTTGGGCGTCTGAACGTGAGGTCTGATATTCTCGCGGAACACCAAACGGGTAAAATGGCAATGTCCCAGGAGGGGCTGGGCCGCCGGGAGGGATGGAGAAAGAGGGAGGGTTTTCGCCGGAAGCGGTGAACAAGGGTTTCAGAACCCGCAGAGGCTTCACATCCAATACCCTCGTCTTATCGAACGACGCAGCCTGCGGAACCGAGTGACTCCCTGCACCTCCTTGCATTCCGCAAACCCTCCAAAAGCCAAAAGAAAAAAGCTCACCGCCAACCTGTTCCCCTCGCCGCCGCCGCCGCCACAATGGGGGAGAAAAATGCTAGTGCGTGGAGGTGGAGCCACTCCCCGTCTCCTTTCCACCACCGGAGTTGCCTTTGTTTATGCAAAAAGCTACGAACTTTCCCCTAAATAACAACACAGCTACGCCTTCGAAACTCGAAAAACCATCGAAAAGATCGAACGAAAGCTGAAGCTGGCTGGTTCAAGAAAAACGGAAAAGAAAAAAAAGACTCGATAGCAGACCTAAACCGACTTCTCAATTCCCACCCCCCCCAAATTCACCGGCTCGGAACCTCGAAAGCTCGGAACTTTGAGCACAAATCAAAGACGAGATCCACTCCACGCTCCACGATCGACACCAAAGAACGGATTTCGACAGTAAAAACCGCAGAGGATCGGGCCGTACCTTCCTCACCTTCGGCGCGTTCGCGAGATGGAGGAGCAAGCGGAAGCTGAGGAGACAGACTCTCTCTCTCCCCCTTCCTGTCAGCTGAAAAGCTTCTTGCAGTGGCTTTGCTGACTACCTTTTGGCGGTACGCATTCGCATTCCGCTCGGCTCTCGGGGCGGCGGACCGGCGGGTTGGAACCACGCGCCGCTTCTGCTACTCCATTCCGCGGCGGCGACTCGGTTGGGTCCGACTCATCTCCCAAATCTTATAGACAAATTTCGAGCTCGCTCGCTCGCTCGCTAAGTCGCTATGCATAGCTCGCTGGTTTTTTTTTTTTTTTTTTTAACTTATATAGTAACTTCGCGTTGATGGTTGAATTTAGGCTTTCTTTTCTGTGAAAAATTGAATAATCTACAAAATATGTTTATGAAATAGATAATTCTATTGTTTATAAAAATAAATAAATAAAAGATATTTTCGTCGTTTAAGAAAATATTTAAACATAAATTTTTATTAATTAATTATTTCAAATGATATGAACGATCAATTTTAGGAAGATATTTTTTAAATAATTCAATTTCCATGATATTTAATAATTTTAATTGCAACTAAATCATTTATCTCACTTGATCGGGGTCAAAATCCGAGTGGGACATTATTCTTATACTTGAATATGTAAAGTTGTAAACTTGTTTAACTAGCCGTCCTTGAGAAAACTATTAACTCCCGAGTCAAACCTTATTGATACATTCAAGAGTACAAAATTATTGGGTCGTGTATGATAAAGTGATCATATAATCTCATTGTAAGCATATTTATGCGAATTTATTGTATCTAAGGAAATTAACTAAATGGATGTTATTCAAACCATCTAGTAATAGTTATGAATAATCGTTGGATCTATAAAATATTTTATTGACATGGATGGATAAAATTCGGTAAAAGAAATAATAATTTTCCCTCCTTTTTTTTCTCCATTTGATATTAGTTGAAATCTTGTTGTGGGGGTTTCAAAAAATTAAGTACAGCAGCAACTAAGCACGAAGCAAGAAATGCAACATCTGCTGAGCAAGCGTTTTGCGGAAACAAGGTGATCGGTCAGTCTTGCATGCACTGCTTTGTTTGGGACGAAAGCAATCTTTCTTGATAGTGATCCGATTGTTTCTACATGTTCTTTTTGCGCCATTCGCCGGCGCACTTTTATGTGTGTAAATCACATGTAGTGTCTCAGTTAAATTACTTGTAATGTCGACTTCCCTTAAAAAGTGATCTATTCAATTTTCAATCTTGCATTTGCGATGGCAATAGTATTGTTATACCATTTATATTTTCATGTGACATCGCATGAGTATTATTCTAGTATACTATTGACTGACTTGACTAGTCAACATATTGAAGCATAGTCGCGATGTAAATAGGAGTTATGGGAATGGTATTACAGAGTTGTTCATTCTAGTAAGCAGTTGTTTTGTGCAATGAAAGGGTCCCTATACAGCACACCAAGTCAAAGCAACATTAGATGCTACAACTAACCCAACTTTACAGCACCACCAGGTCCCCTACTAGTGTGAAGTATTATGGCTAGATCTCTCACCTAGAGGGGATAAATAGGTGGTTGTGCGGAAATAAAAGAATTTAAATAAATATTGCAGCGAAAAAACTTCCAGTGACAAAAAACGAAGTTATCAGATCTTATCAATGTGCAATTCTATCGTAATAATTAAAGAGAGTAAGGGATAGAGAATTGTACACAAAATATTATAATGGTTCGATTTTTGTAAACCTACGTCCATTTTTCCGCATTGACACTCGATTGGCTGAATTCCATTATCAATAACCAATCGGAGGTTACAAGATTTGAGTAATGAACACTCAAGCTTGTGTGAAAAAAAGCCTCACACACTCTCAACTTCTAAATGATTATACAATGATACTCACAAAGATGAAAGTTTTTAATTGAAAAATACTCTTTAGACTTTGGAATTATGAGCTTTGAATTTCTCGTGTTACATTTTTCCTTTAAGCTTCGATACCTCCTTTTATATTCCTTCTTGTCCAAGCTAACCGTTGGACATACCTCTCGGAGGATTATCCAGCCAAGCCATTGGCCTAGATCTTGCTTAGAAGATCTAATTGCTTCAAGGATGTTGAGAATAAAGCTTTCCATAGATTTTGCCGCCCATATAGTAGTTTGGATTTCCATAAGCCGAGTGCTTCAACTTGAAAAGAATGTTTTGCCTCAATTATAAAGTTCTGGAAAGTCAACTCTCCAAGAGATATTTTGGAAAACTTTCTTTTAGAACTCCTTATATATAAGGCAGGAAATCTAACCAATCATTACTAGCCGTTGCATGAGGATCTATCTCATTCCTAACCATTCGATAAAACACATAATAATGAAGGAAATAATTAAGCCAAATTTTGGTTCTAATTGATATCGTTTGATCATATTTCATTAGACTTTCCATTTGAAAAATATTTATAATCAAAATCAAAGTCTTTACTCCGGATAAATTTTGTCAATCTTGCAAATCAATTTGGGAAATTTCCTTAACAACCTCCTCCTTTTTAATGATGACAAAATTTTCCAAGTAGAACTTAATAGAAGATTTTGAAAAGATTTCATAATCAAATAACTTTATTGAAAGCAAGATTTTAGATAAGGCGCAATGTGAATTCTATAAGAATTTTGTAAAGATAAGTACAAACTTCTTACAAAATATCGAGCTAGTAAGAGTAAATAAGATTCATAAAGGAATTATTTGCTCTAATTAAGGAAGTTCAAGATAAGAATAAATTCAAGAAAACTTGCGGTTTTTCCCCTAAGCAAGATCACAAAAGATCATTTGCATACAATGTTATGCTTTTCTTGCATTTTCTCCCCCTTTTTGTTAGCATCACAAAAGAAACAAAAATAATGGAAGGAGTATCACATAGAGAATACACACAATCTTCAAAACATATTTGGCATGAAAAGCAATTTTAAGAAATAATATCTTATAGATGCTATGGCGAACATAAAATATATGCAATATAGCTCATGTTCTTGTAGAACCAAATACCATATACATCGGTAAATATATATTAATGATCACAGACGGAATATATAAATTTCACATACCTTTTTTTATCATAATTAAACGATAATGGAATCATGAGATTTATAATGACAAAAAATAAGGGAAATATGAAATATACTAACCAGATCATGTAGAACTTACAAGCATTACTTTTTCTTCCATAATCAAGAGGAGGCAGAAATTAAATTGACTTAATTAGGATTTTCTCACACTTGATTTACGCTGCTCCACAATTTGATGCATTTTTGAGATGACACGATTCTTCTCCTTTCTTTTGCATCCCCTTTCTTCTTCTTCTTCAATAATTTGCACAAATTTTGTGCAAAAAGGAGAATTTCAATCCTTCGAAAATGGTGCAGTATATTTGCAATTTTTTGGATCAAAGTTTCTAAACTTCATATGGAAAGATTCTTTTGCCACCTGCAATTTCTTGTAAGAAAGATAACAATATTTACAAAATATAGAGAACATCACGTACGAACCTTCCTTTAATTTGTGGATCAATCTTACCAATTAAAAGATATATTTCTAAAATATAGCAAGTATATTCAAGTGGATCAATCTTACCTTCCTTTAATTCATGGATCAATCTTACCAATTACAAGATATATTTCAAAATATAGCAAGTATATTCAAATATGTAAAAGCATGCAATAATATATCTCAAGATTAAAAAGATTCTTTTTCCAGCATAAATCTCAAAAACATATAGATAATATAAATTTAACGTATTTCGCAAAAGGAATATAAATCATAGAAGCATTAAATCTATGCAAGATCTTATAAATATGGCAACGAATATTACCAATTCATATCCAAATATGCATGTGTAGAATATACCTTCCCTTTTAAAAAATTCTAACTCAAGATCATTCTTTGATTGCATCATGATTTGCGTAGATTTGCAATCAAGGTTCCTTTGTATAATTGCCTGCAATAAATTGTTTCCTATATGGTATCCACGAATGTGGATCCTTTCCTTTTGTTAGTGGCAAAATAGGAAATCTCTTAAAATATAGGATTCTTTCCATATTCTAATGACATATAAAGAAAGATCATCATCTGAACAATATGCATAATCAAATAATATTTCCCTTCAAAAAAGATTCTCACTTCGCAGCATATGATAAAAATAGAGAACATAAAATCAGTTCAAAAATCTAAATTATGTCTAAGCAATATATCAAACAATCACAAGTATATTATTGATCATATCTCATGAACCACAAAAAATGTACCACACCATTCTTTCTTAAAAGATATTACAATCAAACCAATTATACTTTACATAGCAC
This sequence comes from Eucalyptus curtisii, assembly GCA_017140595.1. Lineage (NCBI taxonomy): Eukaryota > Viridiplantae > Streptophyta > Magnoliopsida > Myrtales > Myrtaceae > Eucalyptus > Eucalyptus curtisii. The sequence continues at coordinate 11,910,334 of CM029503.1, forward strand.
ATCATAAAAAGTTTAGTCTAGCACAAAAAGTAGAAATAATATATCAAATGAGAATTTAAAAACATATCTTTACTTACCAAATTTTCTTTCTCTTTTTCTTTATTCCCTGCAAGAAGAGCAATTCATCTATTTTTTGGTACCCAAACGAGTTTGGGTCCAATCTGGTTAGAGGAAGCATCAAATATCCAATTGATTGACTTGGATTTCCTCCAATCAAATGGACATTCTTGATTAAAGTGATTAGGATCACTTCAATTCGAGCAATTGTAATATTGAGATCCAATAGGCTTGACAAATTGCTTAACATAATGATTTCGATAATACTAGATTGGTAGTCTTCGCTTTAATCTTTCCTTGACTTTTGGAAAGTCATTCTTGATCTCACTTGCATTTTTGAAACCGATGCCAGATTTGTTGTAGTATGACATTTGTATAGAGAGGATATGCTCTCATGTCTTCAAGCCGAGAGAAAATTTCTTGCGAACTTATGAAATTTCTTCCTTATAGGAATCAACTTCTTTTTGCAAAATTTCTTTCTCTTCCTTAACAAAGAAATTCTCCTTTTCCAACTCAATAATCCTTTTTTCATACATAATATTTTGTTGTCTCAATTTAGAGACATCCTTTTTCAACTCGGAGATCTTCATCAACGCTTTTCCGTGCATAACTCTTCGAAAAGATCATCATCGTTTATAATAGATTCAATGTTCGACATTAAGCATAGATTTCCTTACTCATCATTGCTAGATGCAGACTCTGTGTCATTCTACGTCTCAGCTTTTAGATTTTTATTCTTCTTTTCAAATTTTCCCTTCTTTTTCTTGAATAAAGGACAATTGGGTTTTATGTGACATCTTTTCCTGCACTCGAAACATATTACGTCCTTACCTTCATTGTCGTTTCTATCATAAAAAATTATTTCTTCGGATTTCTTTGGCTTCTTCCCTTTGGAGTTTCTTCTCTTTCTCGTAAGGTGTTGAAATCTTTTGATTAGCAACTTCATCTCCTCATCATCATCATCTTTTTCATCTTCAGAATCTAAAACATCATAATCTATATTAGACTTTAAGGCAATCAACTTCTTACCTTTGGGATCTTCCTCATTTAGTCGTTCTTCTTCATAGGATTGGAGTGTTCCCATGAGTCCATCCACGGAAAGAAGTGATATCCTTTGAGTTTCTCGAATGAACGTCTTGATGTTATTCCATTCTTTTGATAGTTTTCGGAGAATTTTGTTCACTTTCATAGGATTTGATATAGGTTGCCCTTGATAAGCCAGCTCGCTGACGATGTCAGTAAATCTGTTACAGATTCTTCAGGTTTCATCTGGAAGGCTTCATATTGCTGGTAAATAATGTCTATCTTCGTCTCCTTAACCTGATTAGTTCCTTCGTATGTCACTTGCAACCTATCCCAAATTATTTTTGCTGATTCACATAAGGAAATTCGGTTATATTCAGAAGGAGATAATGCACAATATAATGAATAAACTACTTTAGCATCTAATGCTTCTCTTTTTTTGATGTGCATCATATAAGGTTGAGACTTTTGGTTTTTTGCCTTCTTCTTTGGACGAAGAAGTTTAAGGTCTTATGCTTTTCAGAACAACATCCCACTCCAAGGGATCCTTAGATCTGATGAACGCTTTCATCTTGTTCTTACAGATGTTGTAATCTTTTCCATCGAAATACGGAGGCCTTGTATCACTCTGTTCTTCCATCAGTCTTTGTGCAATATTACTAACCATAGAAAGATCATTAACTCAAAAGTAATAAAACATTTTAATAATGAGTAACCGTGCTCTAATACCAATTATTATGGCTAGATCTATCATCTAGATAGGGTGAATAGGTGATTGTGCAAAAATGAAAAAAAATTCAAAAATATCGCATGAAAACAACTTCTGGTGAAAGTGGTCAGATTTAACCAGTGTGCAATTCTATCACAATAATTAAAGAGAGTAAGGGATAGAGAATTACACATAAAAGATTATAGTGGTTCAGCTTTTACAAGGGTACGTCCACTCTCCTATACTAATAGTCTATTGGCTGGATTCTACTATCAAGAACCAATAAAAGGTTACAAGATCTGAACAATAATAATTAAGCTTGTGTGAAAAACATCTCACACACTCTTAACCTCCAAAATGATTACACAATTATGCTCACAAAGGCAAAAGTATTTGATTGGAAAACATTTTTCAGACTTTGGAATTATAAGCTTTGAATCTCTCATGTTATATTTTTCCTTTAAGCTTCGAGACCTCCTTTATACTCCTCCTTGTCCAAGCTATCCATTGGACATATCCCCTGGAGGATTATCCAGCCAATCTACCCATTGGCTTAGATCTTGGTTAGAAGATCTGATCGCTTCAAGGATGACGAGAGTAAAGCCTTCAGTAGATTTTGTCGCCTATATAGCAGTTTAAGTTTTCATAAGTCAAAACTTCAACTTGGATAGAATGCTTCGTCTCAAGTATATTGTTCCAGAAAGTCAAATCTCCGAGAGCTTTAAAACTCCTTATATATAAGGCAAGAAATCCAATCAATCGCTACTCGCCGTTGCATGAGGATTTGTCTCCTTCTTAGCCGTTTGACAAAACACATAGTGAAAGAAATAATCAAGCCACGACTTTGGTTTTGATTGACATCGTTTGATCTTCTACTTGAAAAATACTTATCATTAGAATCAAAGTATTTACTTCAGATAAGTTTTGTCAATCTTCAAAATCAATTTGAGAAAATTTCCTCAACACGAAGAAAGGATGTAGCTATCGTGTCTTCTTTAGGCCTCGATAAGGGCCAACCACCTCATCGAGCCATGAGTGAGCGCCTCTTGCCCTCTCTCAAGCGACCTTTGCAATGCCACACCTCATCTCAAAACATCACAGAAGCACAATCCACATGCACGAATATGATTGTATGAATGGCAAACATACTGCTCATTCTCCAAAAGCGGAACAAAAAGAAGAAAAGAAGTGCATTGGATCTCATCAATCCAACTGAAATATGTTGAAAATTCAAGCGTCAAGAATATGTATACCATGTAAACATCCAGGACTATAAAATGTGGTGGTTCCAATCAAGCTCCAGGAGCAGTAGTTCTTTATTCGAGCACCAGGAATTCACCTTATTCCTCATTTAGCAAGAATATGACTAATGGTTTTGGAAGACTTCTACAACATGTTAAAGCAAAAATTCAAGTTCATATCATGTATATTATCAAGGCAAACGCTGGATATTACAAGAGAAATGTGGACATTAGCTAAGTTTTCGCGTGGATATTTCCAAGGTGAATGCTAGACATTAGCAAGACAATTGCGTGAATATTAGCAGGACTTACACTTGGATATTAGTAGACTCTCAATATTATCAGACTTATGCCATAGCTAAATATTATCACAACACATATTCTACCTACTATGACAACCTTATCTTGAACTTTTTTCCTGGTCAAAACCTTATCTTGAACCCCAAAACTATCATTTTTAGATATTCAATCTCATTTTCAAGGGCTAGTGATTTGGCATGAATTCCCAATTAAGAAGATGTTGATTGACCTTTTTTCCTTGGATTATCTTTGTGACATAAGGCAAGATATCTTGATTGATTGGCAATCATTCTGAAAACTTAATTCTTTCTATAGTTGAAGAACTCTATTTTTGGAAACTGAGATTTGTTTGTATGAGCAGACAAATCAACAAGATCTCTGATTGTCAAACCTCAGTGGCTACCTAATCTTCTCCAACAATTGTTCAACGGGTGGATTGAAGACTAATTGTCACTACCCCAACTCCATCTCCAAGGTCACGAGTGACAGGGGTTAATTTGCGACGTCCTAGGTTCGTCGCCGTCCTGATTTTTTTTATCTTATTATCATGTACATGCAGAAACGTGAACAAACAACTCCCCAGACAAACAACAGCTGGAAGACTTTGACATACATTATACTGAACACGTTGACTTGTATTATAACAGTACTTTTACAAGCCTTTTATTTATGGGCTCTCTTTTCTTTTTACATTACAGTACAAGTTTTCCACATAGGTCAGGGGAAATCCTATCTCCTTTAGCATGACTGTAGCTCCTAAAATTGACGAGAGACTTCCATTCCTACAAGACTGAAAGATGAGGGGTGAGTTTTGGGGAAACTCAGTAAGTAAAATTCTTAATTCTCTACTCGGAAAACATTTCATCATCGTTAAAACCTAGCAAGTACAACACTCGCGAAACAGTATCGATGGCAAATCAATTAAGCTATTTCACCAACAATCTTGTCAACATCACATAGTAACATATTCAATAAGTTCATTAACCGTATAAATGGTTCTTCCCATACTTTCAGGGGCTTCCAGCCGTGGGCTGGGCATCCAGCCTCATGCCAAGCATCTCATACTTTTAGGGGCTTCCCATACTTTCAGGGGCTTCCTAGCTCAACCAGGGCATCCAGCCATCAAGCCATGCATCCCATACTTTCAGGGGTTTCTTGGCTCAACCAGGGGATCCGTCTCTCAAATCAGGCATCCCATATTCTCAGGGGCTTCCCATACTTTTAGGGGCTTCTTGGCTCAACTAGGGCATCCCGTTCAATGAACGAGGCATTGCCGCCAATGCCGTGTGGCGACGAGCACTTTTTCCTCTTTAAATGCATGCACAAATGCATCATACAAGCTGATTCTTATATTTTCTCTTAGTTAACACATGCATGGCTCGGAGGCGTGCTCATTCATTCATGAGCGTCGGGAATGATCTTTGGTTAGTAACTTGAATCAATCACTCAACGCCGATCCTCGCACTGGACAAGGCTTGGAAACGGTACGCCTCAATACCGATCCAAGACCTTGAGGCTTGGGTACACCTCACTTTAATGAAGATCCCAAGCTTGACGGCCTTGGCTTTGACTCGATGTGAATACATATGCATCGAGAATGACCCTTGGCTCGCGGCTTCATTCAATGCCAAGCACAAAGTCCCCACGTCCATTTGGACTATGGAAATCGGCATGCTTAGTGCCTTACCAAGATCTCATGGATTTAAGCGATCCCCGTACCAATCAAGGCATAAGATCGACACGTCTCAATGTCAACTTAGGACCTTGCGGCCTTAGGCAATTCTCGCACCAATCGAGGCTTGGACCCGACATTCTATTTTTGCCGAAACCAAGGCTTTATGGCTTAGGGCGACCTTGCCTTGCGATGAACTTAACTCGAACGAACCTCGGCCTCATTCCCTGCATGAACAACTCAAGCACACGTTCAAGCATAACCATGAGCAAACCATACAAAAGATCCAAAATCCTATCCACGGCTTGATGGGTGAGCACCTAACTAGACTCAACAATGGAGACTACCGCCCTAGAGGAGAAATAAGATCTTACTTACCTTGGTAAACCTCGAAGACCAATTTATATAGCTTGATAGATTGAGGATGCAGGGCCGAGAGAAAGGAGAAGGAGGAGGAAATGGATGACAAGGTGAGGAAAATGAGGAAGGGCTTCTCCTATTTATAGCCCCTTGGTACAATCATTACTAAGCCAAGCGGTCCAATCTTAAGTTTCCAAGTGTCCCGCTAGAATACTTAGGTGGCAAGCCTAAGTTGCAAGGTGTCAAGTCTATTTTAAAAGATGGCACACCTAATGGCCTAATGTAATGATTGGAGGCTAACTTGTTTCATTCCTATTGGACCATTTATACAATGCCATCATGACTTAGCAAACTTGTTCCCTAAGGAAAACCTTATGGTAATCATGACCATATCTTTCATTGACACCTAAGCCAATAAGTCACCAACTTCTTCTCCAAGGAAAATCTCAAACCATCGTTACCAAATGTTCGGATGGACACCTAAGCGGGATGACTCATCCTTGCATTTAATGCTGTGTTCTAGAATCTCATATATGTCTTTTCTTGATCGGTCCATTTGTTCAAGAGTCCCTTACTTAATTTTCAAGACGAATATTTGATAATCATTACCAAATCTAGAAATATCTATCCAAAGTGGTGAGTCATCATTCTCATTAAATGTGGGAGTTCTAGAATTTTCTTCTATTTTGTCCTTTTCTTCATCAAGAAGGCGGTCTAGAGAATTCTATCATTCTAGTTCGTTCCGGCGCCGGAGAAGGGATCATTAGGTATACCTCGAAAAATTGAATCACGTACACTTGAGGTTTGGCCATTGCGTTCCATATTCGCCCAAATCGTTCATTTGGACGGTCGGTCGACCAATATGGTCGATTGTCCTTTAATTGGTTTGAGACCCATTCTAAGGCTACCTATGACCTAGCACAAAGTCAAGGCACCTATGGACCTTAGAATAAGTGACAGAATAGCCGAGTCTATCTCTGGGCTCATTCCGATTGGCACCCGATCCACCGGTAGGGTTCATGGTTGGTGCATTACAAATCCATGATCGGACATCACCATTTCAAGATTCCTCTATGATCAATAATAATTAAATAGGGAATGATGCATTTTTGGTCGGAAGGAATTTGAATTTGGTCAATTCGGATCGTCTGTGTATCGGCACATAATCGGGCGGAATCACCCGCGACCAAAAACTGCGACCGGTTGGATCGACTCGTGACCATCCACCGATCCAAAATCATCCCCTGATCAATTCTTGTGATCAAAAAATCATCTTGTGAGCTGGTGATCTATCCCATTGGTATGGTCGTTAGAAATTCATAGCCGACACCTCGACCAATTCATGACCGGTCGGTCAGTTAGTTGGTCATGACCGATCTGTGATTCCTTGCCGATTGAATCGATCGATCCATGGCCAATGGCCCATGATCGATCCTTTTAGGACCTTATGGCCAATTTTTACGGGGTCGGAATCGAGGATGTTACACTAATCCTCAAAGATTATCCCATGAGAAGGTTGGACACTGAGGAGTATAAAAGGAGACCAAAGCACCAAAGAGTAAAATAGATCAAGAGTATAGTATTCCAAAATTCGAGAGAACTTCACATACTTTGAATCATCTTCTAAGAGTATATTATTGTAATCTCTTGAGAGGTATTAATAGTATTATAAGTGTGTGCATAAGTGTGAGATAAAGAGACTTATCAGCTTGAATAGTAGCAGCACCTACTTTGTGGAGAAGTGCTTGAATATTAGCAGGCACATATGACTGTGACTTCTCAGTGATTATAATGGTATCAAGTCAATATGATGTTGGCATGAGAGAGTAGATGCAAACTTATACTAAGTTGAACCACTATAAGCTCGTGTGCAAAGTCTTTTATCTCTTGCTTATATTTACTTACTATTAATTAGAAGATCACTGCATTGCTGATTATTATCACAAACCTAGTCATATTCAAGCTCTAGTTCACTCGGTCACCCTTTTGGCACTTTTACTTTTGCAATTCTTTGCCAAAATCTTTAAAATCACCTTTTTGGCTCCATCTAGATGATATTGTTAGCCTCCATCAATTACAAAGAGTACGATGTGAATAACCCACATTTGACTGTTACATCCAACGGCTACAATTTTGGAATTCAAATAACAATAACTTCAAATAGCAATTACAAGAAGTTGTGTTATCCACTGATTCCCGTTATCTAGAACATATTTCACAAGAAGTTAAGCAACAAAACATAACTACCCAGCAATTACGTTTCCATGTAAATTGCTTGTTGTCCATGACTTTGCCAATCAATTTCGCAAGTCTTGATAAAGGATCTCATCAATAATTGATCCATGACTTTGCCAATCAACTTCTCAAGTCTTGATAAATGATCTCTCAATGACTGATGCCGTCGATGATTTCCTTAGCAAATTGTCGATTGCTCTTTTCATTGTTGGCCAAATTTTGCTCTGCTCAACTAAGTCTGATACTTGTCGATAATAAAAACCCAAAAGTTGGTCATTTTTGGGTCCAACAATAACAATTATTACAGCTCTATTTTCTTCGAAAGATCAAGACGTTCCATATGTCCTTGAACAACCAGCTTCCAGGGTGATTAAAGGCTTAAATTTCCTTCCAGCCATCTCGTGTATGTCACGCACGAAGATGTATTGCCGATGTTTGTGGAGCGAAGAATTTGTCATCAGAGAGAAACCCCCGAGGAGGAGGAGGATGAACTGATAACAGGAACGGTGTTTTTGCCGTCTACCATGTGACTCAATACGTCAACCATCTGTAATTAATTTCAGTTGGTTAGTAACTCTGGCTTTTATTAAGGCGGCATGTTTGTTTTGTGAAAAATAACTTTCAATTTTTTTTTTTAAATTTTTCAGCATTTGTTTCGTAAAAAATAAACAGGCCAAGATCAATGAAAAAAAAATCTTCAAAAGTGGGGAAAATGATTGAAAAGAGGAAATTATTTTCTCTCATCTTTCTTTCACTCAAATGAATCATGGTCTCCTCCGTGCTCTCGAACTCAAGCCTCACCTACTTTGAGCCAGCTTGTCCCTCGCGTATGACCAGTTGCTGACTGTTGCCATGGCTGGTGATTGGCCAAGAAGGAAAAAGGAAAAGGAAAAGGAAAAAAAATTCAAATAAAAAATTCAAATATTTTTTGGTAATTTTACCGAGCAAAATCAAATTAAATTTTCTATACCGAATGACGGAAAATATTTTCTAGTTTTTTTTTTTTCAAGTTTCAACCAATTATCGAAAAATATTGTTGTTTTCTTGAAAAATGATTTCTTGGAAAACATTTTCCATGAAATAAATGAAGTCTTAGGGTGCGTTTTTCACTGAAAACTCAAGATTTTAAAAATAGTTTTTGAAAAATAAATGGTTATATCGCTTAGAAAAATTAGTCAATGGAAATTACTTTTATTATTGACAACAATTTATGACTAACTATTTTTGTTGGTGATGATTTTTCATTCATTCATGTTTTTAAGTAATACATGCAATCATTTTTAAAAAGAATATTTCAATTTTGAATTTTTTGTGAAAAAAATGTGCCGGAAACTTAAACTGCATAGAGAAAATGAGTTGCCTCCCAATCGTAGAAGACATTCCTGACAAGTAGAAGACGGCGGAAAATAAAAGCCCGCCCACCCAGCAGGAAGCTTGTGAATCTCTATGATTCCATGCGTATCATGCCACAAGAGCATGGATCTCCACATTCTTCTCAGTAATTAAATGGACACGACGGTGCATATTACCAGTCTCATTGTATGGGAACTTGAAAACAGCGAAAATGGGAAATGTTGAAGAGTGCCTGCGGGACAACTGTTTATCATACTCAATGTGGAGTAAACCAATTTCCAAGCAGCGATTATACAGAAGATGAGAAAACTTAGCCACACTGACCTGGTCCATGGACCATCTCTTGCAAGGATTCTTGATCAGGCACTTATCTGCCACACGAATCAGCCCACGGAGTTGATCGTCATCATATGAGTCAGCCATGCCGTGCTCAATCAATTCTGGGTACTTTTTTCCTCTTAGCAAAGGTTTTGCCTGCAGAACATCGAGCTCTCAAAAAGGAAGAAGGGCAATCAAATAAGTGCGCTAAAGTCTTCCGCCCTTAGGCTGAGTTCCTTGCAGTGTCATCGATAAAGCAATCTTTCACACGATAAATCATGCAGGGCATCTCATCTGGATTCCTTTTTCTACTCTTCATTAGATGCTAACGAGGCGAAAGATTCAAATGACGTGCATTTTTTGCCAAATGTTTCACGCTTAGTTTGATCAGTAGAAGTTGCACATACAGGCAGAGGCTGTGTAAGAAGCATTGAGGCAGTTACCCATTTTACGATACTTCGCTCTCCAAACAATGGGTCTGTACTCCTTCGTCCTGTGATCAGATGTAGAAGTACGACCCCAAAGGAATAACAGTCACTCTTTGGAGACACTTAACCGGAATCTGCATATTGGCATAATCCCAATCCTCATCTCAGAAGAGAAATTAGAGTCTTCGTACATAATAATTTCCAGGCCAAAATCTCCTATCTGATACACAAGTGATGCAGCATCTCATGTGATTTGATGTTGCAAATTGCTTTGGTTGTCAAGTTGGAATCACTTCATGGAAAGAGTGACTTTACTTCTTCTGATCGGCTTTGCACTAGTCACTACACTCTACTAAAATATTCCCCTGCTAGAGTTAATGAAACTAGTGACGCTTTTTCATTAATTATTTGCTGCCACAGGATGAAATGAATTTTTTTTGGGGTATATATCTTCTCCCAGTTTTCCGAACATGGCTATCCACAGTGTTTACTAAACTTGTAATAAGGAGTCTGAATTATACATTCACTTATATTGAAATATAAAAGTGAATGAAATCTCAAATTGGTATTATGCTATGACTATAGGCAACATATGCTGCATCAATTTTGGAGCAAAAAGTCAGTTGTTTCATCCACAAGCCAATTATATAGCAAGTTCCATTGCATTCACAAGAGTCACTGCGAAAATTATGAGGCGCTCTTACCAGTGGTACGTAATCATGAGTTAAGAGGATGTTGTCAGGCCTCAAATTTCGGTGGCTGATGTTGTTTTCATGCAGATATTTTAAGCCTTTAGCAGCTCCTAAGGCAATTTTCATCTTTTGATCCCACCTGAGAAGTCTACTGGGATTTCCTGCATTATTAAGACACATCATATTGATTAGGCACTCCATTCTAACATATGCACGGATGTCATAGTTGCGCATGACGTCAAAAAGGTATGCGGTATTAACTTAATAGACAGATGATTGTCCAGCGAACCATTGCAGACATATTCATACACAAGCAGCCTGCAATTTCCTTCTGAACATGAACCTAACAGCATGGCCAGATTTTCATGTCTCACTTTACTGAGCATACGAACTCCAGATTGGAATCCCTTTTCACTGCCCTGGTAGCGTGCGTTTTTGTGCTTCTTAACGGTAATTTTCAGTCCATTAAGCTCTCCCTTGTAGGCTACTCCGAAGTGCAAAGCCATTTTCTAAGAAAAACCCTTGGTAGCAGCCTTAAGCTCCTCAAAAGCGAAGTCTCTCTTCCATCCCATCTTTGGACGTCTGTTGTGGCAAATGGAACAAACGTAGTGCCTACTCATCGAATCTGGTTCATCACTTCCTGTCAACTTGCTAGAGTTGCATATATGTTGCATCGGCAAATTTTGTGCTCTTGGCCGTCTGAGCTCCTCAATGGTGTGATTGCGTTTCACTATTGAAATTCCACATGAGAGTCTTTGCATGAGATAATCCTAGTCTTTTTTTTTTTGTTCCTGTTGCAAGGGTTTTTTCAGAATGTTAAAAAAATAAGAACTAGGGTGTGCTCATGTAGGGAAATTTTAGTATCTTTCGAGTCTATTTGATAGATTACCAGCTCAAAAACGGCGATCAAGTTCTGAAAACATGTCATTTAGCCTGGCCTTTGTAGCTATTTATTTCAAAATCACCGTTAAAGTCATCCTGTAATGCGGTAGTGAATCTATCGCACAATCAAAATCTGTGAAGGACTTTGTTAGCTTAACACGTGATTATTGTCAATCAATTTATTCCATTTAGCTCCTATTACCTTAGACCTGTGGACAGTTACGATGATGTAAAATCTCTTTTCCGCTTTATTTAACAGTGAGATATGTATCTGCCATGTTCCTCTTGTCACTAGTATCCTGGTCTGCAAATTTGCTGGTAAGCTGTAGACTACATAGTGCAATAAAAGGTATAAATAGTAAGATTAACTCTAGCAGTAGAAGCACCAATCGATACTCAAAATATCCTGTGTTGGTCTCGTGACCAAAAAGTTTGGCTAACCTGTTGAGCAGTAGAAGCACCAATCAATACTCAAGTATCCTGCGTTGGTCTCGTGACCAAAAAGTTTGACTAACCTGTCGAGTATTATCCATGTTGCCCTAAAAGTTATAGCAGCTTTTCGGACAACTTCTTTTGGAGAATCTCCTCCTTGGACATCTATATCCAGCTTAATCTGCAATTTGACAAACAGAGAGCCATTTAACTAACAGAATCAAATTGGGGCACATTACTCTTATAATAGAAAGTTTTGCAGCATATAGTTGTGCACTTGCGTGCATTGTGGAACTGCGCTTGAATTTTAGCAGCTAAACCAGGCTGTATCCTCATGTTAGAAGAGAAGGATGCACGACGTACTTGTAACATAAACACAGTTCTGTTTACTGGTTAGATCAATAACTTTTGTGCATCCTAGGTTGATATCCACGTGCACAGTTACATTTTAGAGTCACTGCAGTTGTCAAACATAGAATGGCTATTGATAATCAGAGATTGGACAGCCGAAAAATTTTCACCACATGTTCACAATGTCCCTTTCCATGTACCTGCTCAATTGGATGTTCCACTTTCAACAGAAAATTGACCTAGTTACAATTTCTGAAGACTATAATGCAGAAAGGCATTGCCTGACCTTCATAGATTTGCATTGCTGTGAAACCTTCATAACTTCACCATCCTTGATGTACTCTTCTCGCTTCTGTGCAAATTCTTCCCTGACAATTTTCTGGCTTGCTCCAAGCCATGATCCTGAACCCATCTTGATCCTGTAACCCACTAAAGAAAAAGCGATAAGGTGAAAAGTGTGGAGTTCATAGAAAAAGGTGAGCAAGATCAATGTAGCGATATTTCTTTTATTTTTTTTTGTTATGAGTTTCTGAGATGTGGATGCATTTACTCATGACCATGTTCTCTCAAGAGTTTTATGCAGCTTCCTAGCTTACTTACTAGGGTGGCTAACTTTGTGGAGAACTGCCAAGAGCATAAGCTTGTTTCCAGGGGAAAGCATAGATCCTTGTAAAATGTTTATGATCGTGTTCAGGCTAATTCCTGGTGAAGCGTCTTCAATCACCAAAACCCTTTGACCTTCTGCAGACATGATTTCTTATCAAGTCAAAGCATTGAAGCTAGAGAGCATGGCAGGTGGGAAAAGCTCTCAAAACTCAATTCTTATGTTGAATGCGGCATGAACTTTAACCAGCCAAAGCAAATGGACCTTGGTGAATCCACATTGCCCAGTGTCCGAACATCTGTGAATAGATGTGTATATTGCAACTTGCACGTCAGAATATCTTTGTCGTGATTGTAAGAAATAATTGCGCTTGTTTCCATATCAGGTACTTCCAATGCTTAGGATGATTTTTTCGTTGATTGATGGCCTCAAGACAGGAGGATTATTTGTCTTTTAAGAGAAATCATTTCCTTGAGAAGTATGTCGTTTTGTTTACTTCATCCTTAACTTCGTTGTCCTAGGAATGTAGTTAACAGCCGAATGGAACTACATAGAGAATGAGTTAAACTGCTGACTCTACATAGTGATTGGTGTGTCCTTTTTTGTATCATGTGCTTCAATGGAACAGGGATAAACCATAGAATATGCTTTGCTTATGTAAAGCTATGGCTCATTATCTGGACATGGAAATAAATTTAAACAAATGAAAGTGCTATTGTTCCTCTCAAATAATCTGACCATGACCAGGGACTCTTGGTGACCAAGGAGGCAAAATTAACTTATTCTGAAACTGATTAAGAGGATGGACAACAAATATTGGTGATCGATTTTAGGTTTCATCACAGTTCTCGCTGGAATACTATTAATAATGGGAGCATATGAGTTGGTTGAGATCAATATGGAATTATTACCTCAACCTAGGAAATCAAGATTGGGATCCCGTTGATCTGGCTGAAGCGACCACTTCGGCATGGACAATAACAGCTCCTTTTCCATAGCCTGGCCCGTGAAATTTTAAGTAAGATAAATTCATAGTTTTTCACTGAAAAAGAAAAAGATGTGAATAATGATTGGATTGATGATAAAATAAAATCCTAGGTCGTGTCCAACGGAGTTTTATATATGTACTATGAGGGAGAGTGGCAAAATTGAAGTTAAGTCTTCATGCAATATGAATAGGTTAGACTTTTCTATGGCCAAAAAAGGAAAACAAAAAAGAAAAAAAAAGGAGAGGTTAAACTGCTCATCTATGATCATTTCTGCAAAACAAGATTCTCAAGAACAGCGTACAGTTATTTGACGATCTCTCATCGGTCGAATATGGAAACACCTTGAAAAAGTTTTTTGGGGGAGTAAAAAGGATCATTATCCAACTTATCTGGTAAGGCAGAGCTTCTCATCTTAACAAGATGATTCGACAATTTGTTCTTGTATGGACTTCAAGTGGACCTCGTTATCACCATCTGCCTGTTTTGCAGCTCGAGTTATAGCAAGAAGAAAGATGGCATGTTTAGTAAGGAAGAAGTGCTGCCGTATGCCCATAAAAATTCTCCTGGAAATTGGACGATCCCTGAGCTCGTCCAAAGGTCACATATTTAACAAAGAGAAATACCTGAACAATAGAAAGGAGAATTAAGGAAAAAAAATCCCAAGAATGGTGTTGAGAGTGTGCATCAGGTAAAGATCTCCAAGGGAGAGCCTAAGTCCCAAGCCTGACAACACATCCAGTTGAACCCACCTTCACTCAAAAGATTAAGCCAACTAAGACATATTAACTGCTCTACATCACACCAATTCTCCAATGTGAGTATTTCTCTAGCACAACTCACATGTGCATCCTAATAAGCAGTACTTCTCAGATTCAATTATGTAGTTTACGTGTTCACCTCTAGGAATTAAAACGGCTTAGAAATTCAGGAATCCGATCGGTACCACCTACTTAGAAGCAATGGTACTGCTGAAAATAATCAAATTCCTGTAAATAGTTCGTGAGTATAATAAGAAGCAAAAGTAGTGGGTCGAATGCACTAACGACTACGTAGATGCCTAAGCAATATGGAGACATGCTGATTCGCTTCAGAGCCAACTTGATTCAAGCAAAGTACTGGTGTTCGATCTCAATCTATTATTTGCAAAAGACTAGATTAAAATAAATGCTGAAGCTACATAATATAAGATCCAATTTGTACACATTCCAAGCAGGCAAACAAGATATTCTTGCCAAAATGTTATTTTCATCCAGATACTTTGAACCTCTGGCATCTCCTTCAGAATTGCAGTGGTTCGTTTGAATGCCCCAGTATATAGTTATGCTGTCATCCTTCTACTGTTCTTTCTTTCTTTTGGTTAACTTCTTCACCATTGATTTCCTGCTTTGCTCCAGACAAGGTAACATGCATCCACCTTCATCCTTTAACCCACTGAAGAAATGTGTTGGTGAAATTGATGAGTTGAAAGTTACTAGGAATCATCACGAAGTAACACCAACTTGTTTGTATACTATGGTGAAACGAAACCATGGCCAGAATTCAAGATCTCTGAAAAATCATAAATGGTGTTGCAAGGGTTTTAATCAAGATTAGGAAATCCAAACAAGAGTCTTTGGACCATTGGAATTTGGAGTTGGGTATCCAATTGTGTTCCAAGGATTGCTTCGTTAGCAGGACACAGCTAATTCTGCTTCACATTGTGCTGTTACTTCCTAAGCTTAAATTCTTGTTCCTTTAGCCCATTTGCTAAAAAACAGACCTCGGCATGGCGGGATAAGTTCCTCTCATAGAACCAAACCTCTTAAGAATGTTTCTTTGTTTTATGCAAGTAAAACACCCATGACAGAAGAGACATAGTATTCACCACATTAATTCAGCTAAGAAAATGGTCAAAATGTCCTTTTGTTCAAATCAGTTCATCATTGTTTGTTGTCCAGAGTTTGTTTTTGTCAAGGATGACTGCTTTTATGTGTGGATGTGGAAAACCTCATTGGAGTTGATCTTTGGAAAGCAATAATAAAGCAATGTATCACAAAAACAATTTCTGGGAAGGACGTACTTTTATTGTATCTCGACAACTGAGAATCTCTACGCTACAATTAAATGGCAATTGTTGTCATGTAGTATTCTTTTGCAGTAATTGATGGTACCAATCCTGTCATCAGATCATCCATTCCATCTGGAGATGATGGTCGTTGCATGGATCTTTCATAGTTGTAAAATGAACCAGTGGACAAGTTGGTGTTGCCAATTGATTTCGGTCGTGGTTGGTCCCTAATAACCGGAAGAGTTTTTCCTTCTACCATGTAAGTTAATGCATGAAGTACCTGCGTTGAAAGTCAAATAACAATCAGACTGCCTATGCCTGGGTAGAAGAAAATTTGAACCAGTGGAAGGCTGTGAAGATATTAAAACTCTAGATGACATGTGAACATGTTGTTTGTGCTAATGCAAAAGTAGTGGCCTGATGAGAACAGTCACCTGATGCATATTAGTTTCACTATTCACTATGCAAATATAAAAAATCAGAGGTTTAGAAGTGGAATGCAGAGCTGTTCGTCAAGAACATTTCGATAAAAACATGATGATAGAGATGCTCCAACTACATTAATAGAGGTGCTTCACATCTGATTGTAAGGATCGTATGATTCTTCATAGAGGAGGATGAGAAAAACTAAATGCATTTTCTTTATTCTGATAACAAGACAGAGAACCATGCCTAGTGTGATATCAGATTGCTTATCAATGAATTATTAAACAGTGTTTCTGCACTTCAATCAGGAGACACACATGAAAAAGGAGAGGAGAAATGCATCTGTGCACAGTCAATAGCATATATTAACGAAACTTATGACTTGTGACTCTGACCTGGTCCATAGATATTCTCCTTTTGGGGTCCGATTTTAGGCACTTAACCACCACTCGAATCACCCAAGCAAGTTGGTTGACATCGTAAGAGTCGGTTAAGCTGTGTTCAATCAATTCTGGGTAGTTTTTTTCTCTTAGCAATGGCTTTGCCTGTAACATTTCAAGCAGAACAATGTCAGTACTAGAGTTTTCAGACTCAAAACTAAAGCACTCGTTCAGAGAGTGAAGCACGCAACACGTCTTATTCAACAGTAATATTCTACTTACATTGTTAAATGTAAAATGAACTGGAATCACTTTTCATTAATTTTGTCTTGCTTTGCTAGATCAATAGAATCACACATGCAAGCAGACTAGGTATGAAGCATTGAGACATTTACCCATCCTACAATGGTATGCTTTCCAAATGATGGATCTGTGCTCCTCAATCCTGTTATCAGCTGTAATAGTATGACACCAAAGGAATAACAGTTGGTCTTTTGAGACACTTCACCAGAATTTGCGTATTCTGGAGCCAAGTATGGTATAGTTGCAATTCTCGTCTCAGATGGGAGATCAGAGTCCTCATATAGAGTCATTTCAAGGCCAAAATCTCCAAGCTGATACATAAGTAGTACAGCATAGCATGTGATGTATGATGTCACATATAAAGTGGTGATCAGATCAGGATTTAATCATGAGTGCGTAGTCTTCACTTCGCTTGACCTACTAGTTTCTTACCCTAGGTTGTTTCTGTGATATCCCTAAATTAACTCACTCGAGATATTGTCTGCTTTCTGAGCCTCACAGTTTTATCCTTTGGCGGACTGGCAGGCACTTTCTCAGGAGGTCACCTATACTGGTAGTGCTCTAGCTTGGGCTCACTTAACTTTGAAGTTCCAAAACAAAACTTACTATTATGTCAAAAGGTGCCTCTGTGAGTTAATTTCAGTTTTTGCATATTTATTCCAACATCGCTCTCCCCTCATTCGGTGAGCAGTTTAGTTCATTCCTACTTCTTTTGCCATCCTAGAAGCCCGTGAAAAGCCTCTCTCTTTCCAAGCCCCCTTTGGCATCGGTGACCACTCCCCACCCTCGTCGGATTAGGTCGTTACAATTTGTCCATAAAAAGTATAAACCTTTCGAAAATTGTTCTGTTCTTCCTCTTTCAGGTATTGATTTAAACAGAAATGAGTTTTCCATTTGCTTACGTTTTACAAGTCAAAGACCTTAGTGCGCTAACGACTAGCATTTTCAATAGCCAATAGATAAAATATACCTATTTTGTGAATGGGTTTGCATTCCCTTCGCTATAAAAAGCTTTACGAAGGGGTCACAAAACAACTGAGTGATTATCTCGTTTATCCCTAAAACTAAGTCCACAGCTTTCATTTAGAATCATGACCAAGCATATTAAATCATATATTTTCTCTTTTTGACCCCATATTGTAGGGTAGATCTCGAAAAATATGATTGAGTCATTGGGTTTCCAAAATTGCGTTTGAAAAAAAAAAAAAGTCTTCTGAATCTTTGCTATTTGGCTCAGATCTGCTCTAAAAAAGTCAAGGCATTGAAACTCTCACCAGAGATTCGTAATCATGAGTTAAGAGGACATTGCCGGATCTCAAATTTCGGTGGACAATGTTGTTGTCATGCAAATACTTTAAGCCCTTGGCAGCTCCCATCGCAATTTTTATCCTTTGATCCCACGTGAGCAGTATACCAGGATTTCCTGCATTAGTTAAACCAAATATGTTATTGACTAGGTTCATGCTCTGAATTTATACATGAGGCAAATTTTCAACATGCAAACTTATTTTGAGACGTTGACGGTTATGTGCTCTTAACTGTGGTTTTTACTCGATAGATGTTGGTCCAACGAACCGTTGCAGACATATTCATAAACAAGAAACCTGTGGTTTCCGTCTGAACAGGAACCCAATAAGGTGACCACATGTTCGTGTCTAACTTCACTGAGCATATGAACTATGGATTGGAATTCTTTATCATCTCCCTGAAGACTCGCATTTTTCTGCTGCTTAACAGTAATCTTCAGTCCATTTAGCTCTCCCCTGAAGACTACTTCAAACCCATTTTCTGATTGGCAGTTATTAGCAGAAAATCCGTCAGTAGCAGCATGAAGCTCTGCGTAAGTGAACTCTCTCTTCCGTCCGCTTTTTGGACGTCTGTTATTGCAGATTGAACAAATGTAATTTCTGATCTCTGGCTTCTGTTCATCTCCTCCTGCCAAACCACTTGAGTCATCTATTTGTTGTTTCTGAGGACTTTGTGTTTTTGGCTGTTTAAATTCATCTCCTCCTATCAATTCACTTGAAACAGGGATGTGTTGTTCCTGAAGATTTTGAGGTTTTGGCTTTCTCAACTTTTCCAAGGCGTTATTTCGTCTCACTATCGAAACACCACATGAGAGTCTTGCAATGAGATAGTCCGTGTCTTTTCTCATTTTCCTGCAACAAGGATACTTTAGAATTACAATATACAAACTCCTAGCGTCCTCACGTTGGATATCTTTATGTCCTCCATTGTATTTGTAAAACTCTCTCTCGAAAGGTAATAAACTTTATGAAATTATGTCCCTAGACAAATATCCTTGAATAAATTGTTACCATATAATCATTCTAGTCATCTTTTACTACAGTACTTTCTTAACCTCGCACACATTACATGTTTTTTGCTCTTACTGTCAATCCAGAAGTATAGATAATCAAAGTGTTCCCTATTTGCTCTTATTACCTTAAAACTGTGGACAGTCGAGTAAGGATAAATGTATCATCTCTTTTCTGATTGGTTCATCAATAAGGATCGAATCTCCTGGATTTATCTATCTTTTCGTAATTCATTTTGGTTCGCATAATATTTTGGCCTGTCATTTTATTTGGCGAGTTTTAGACCCTATAGTGTCATTTAGGATGCAACCTAAGATATAGATACAAGATGCAGTCTAACAGTAGATACACTAACAGCACTCAAAACATAATGAAATGGTCTCATGACCAAAAGGTTCGACTAACCCGTCCAGTATCACCCATGATGGCTTAAAAGTCATAGCAGTTGTTAGGACAACTTCCTTTGGGGAGGCTTCTCCACGGACATCTATGTCAAGCTCAATCTGAAATTAGACGAACAAAAGACATGCATTAGCCACTTAATTAACAGAACCAAATAGGGGCACATCTCGTCTAGGATAGAATATTTTCTTGAATAATGCTGTAGCGTTCCCACAGTTGCTGAAATATTAACAGTTGAACAAGGAAAAACGTTGAACCTCACGTTGTAGAAGATAGAAAAATAAAAGAATTCTTCATTCTGTAGTTCTGAGCTTCGTATACAAGAAGGAAGCATGGATATCAGCTCGTGACCAAGAACTCAGATAGACTAATGCCATTAAGACATGGCACAGTTACTTAACACTCAGAATACATCCTTAGCATGTGCTTTCCAGGTATCTATCAAATGGATCTTTCACTTCAACAGAAAACTTCTCTACTTACAACTACTGAAGTACACGATGGAGAAAAATATCATCCACATTAGCAATGAATCATACTGGACCTT
The DNA here is from genome assembly GCA_017140595.1 of Eucalyptus curtisii. NCBI lineage: Eukaryota > Viridiplantae > Streptophyta > Magnoliopsida > Myrtales > Myrtaceae > Eucalyptus > Eucalyptus curtisii. Next base: position 11,930,403 of record CM029503.1, read on the forward strand.
CATAGACTGGCATTGCTTGGAAACCTCCATAACCTCATCGGCATGAATGTATTCCTCCTTCCTCCGTTCCACTTCTTTCTTAACAATTTTCTGGCTTGATCCGATCCATTCACTTGAATCAGCTTTGATCTGGTAACCCACTGTGAGAAAAGAAACGGACACGGAGTGAAATCAATACATGATATTTCAGCTACTTCCCTCGTATACGATTTTAATTGGGGGTGCATTTGTGAACCATCATGTTCTTTTGGGCCCAAAATGCCTGGCTACTCTCGTGCATATATTGCTTGCTTTACTTACATGGGTGGCAAACTTTTCGAAGAACTGCTAGGAGCACAATCTTGTCTCCAGGATGAAGCGCAAATTTCTGTAAACCGCATTTGATCGCATCCAAGCTAATCCCACGCGAGGCGTCTTCGACCACCAGTACCCTCTGAGCCTCCAACGACATCACTTTCTTCACGAGTCGAATGGACAGAAAAGAAGAGCTCTCAAAAAATCACTTCTTATCATTTATACCGTGGACCTGAACCGCCAAGACAGATGGAGTTAGGATGACAACATTCAGAAATGTGCAGACATAAACTATAGGTTGAATTTAGATCACTCATACTAAGCTTAGAGAATGTTTCATTGCTTAGTTGATTGGTGGCGTCAGGAGAGGAAGGAAGCTCGTTCTTATTCTAGGAATATTTGCCTTGACATTTGTCTTTTTGTCCATTCTACCAGATTTTAGGGGTGTGGATGGGCTTTAGTACCACAAGGAACTAAGCAGACGAATATAGGGAAGGTCGATGAACATAGTGATTGGTGTGCTTCTTTTTGTCATTTTCAGGTATTTTGGCTGAACAGCGATGAACCCGAAAACATGCTTTGGTTTTTTAAAGGCGTTGCTCATCATCTGACAGCGAAAAGGGGGATTAATTTGACAATTGCAAGTGCGCTTTCCTAGATAAGTTAAACATGAGCGGGACAACTTATCCCAAAACGCGCGCGCGCGAGTGGCATACTCGTTTTCGTAGCTTTCTCAGCCGTGAGACAATTGCTTTCCAGCTTTGCCTAGTTAACAAATAGCTGGTGAAAATACATCTTTACCAATTCTAAATATCAGAGACAACTGTCAAAATTGACAAATTATGCTAAGCTTCTCTTCTCCTAATGTGTGATATCACCTCACCATTAATATTATAATTTTCGTATGGCGTTCACTTGAGCATAATTTTTCTATTACTTGAGTGACATGAATTTTTTTCTAACACTTGAGTGTTATGACTTCTAAAAATACGTTTATTTGAGTGCCGCAATTTCCCAAAAACGTTTGCTTGAATGTCATTGCTGCGATCGAACATTTGAGCGCCATAAGTTTTGAAAAGGATCACCATAAGTGACATACTGCATCAAATTTCTGACACTTGTGATGAACTTTTTAAAAAAGTTATGACACTTAAGTGAACTTTAATTTAAAAATTATGGTAATCAAATGATCCAAATATATATATAGCACACATGTAAACTTTCTTAAAATCATACCACTCAAGTGATTGAATAATAAAGTTATGGCACTCAAGAAATACCTTTGCTTCATGCTGAGCTTTCATAGGAGACAACTTTAACTACTAACAGTAATAATTCACGGTATATCTAAAGGCAATAAGTAAGAGGCATACGTTATTTGATCAAAATTCACATTCTTTTAGTTTCGCTATGCTATAAATGTAAGTCGCAATGTCCAGGATGATCACATATGATGAATACAATGATGTATGCAAGAGGGCATCATGTGGATGGATGTTTCTGCATGCCAGATTCATGTCCTTTCTTTCGTGTTTCGAAGAAAATATCAGTAATCCATTTATTGGGCAGAGATCATTCCTGCTCCTAACTATAGTCCAATGAATCAAGCGAGACAATGTAAATTTAACCCCCCAAAAGCCTGGGAAATTGACTTGTTCTTGACATGCAGCATATCTTGCAAGACTACGTAGTCAGCAATAAAACATCAAACATGCGACAGCTTCTTCGTCAAAAACATGGCCCCTGTCGTCTTCCTATGAATGCTTTCTTCTCTTGCGTTCTCCTTGGTATTCTAGGATATCTTCTAGACTAGTGCATAAGCAAGAAGATCACATACCCAAGCATTATCTTCTTCCTAGGCTTGTCCACATGGTCGGGGTATGGTCACAAGACACAGCTTGCTTAAAAAATTATGCCCTTCCGCGGCTGGAGTTCTAGCTGTTTTCTAGGACTGTACCAAAGAAGTATAAAAAGCGTTCAGTTCCTCATTTGGAGAATTGTAATCATTCATGGACTAAAACATCTTGAAGAAGCCTTGTTGGGGATTTCAACTAGGCATATATTTCTCTCCTTAACAAGATAAATGCACGAATGATTCTTATTTGGACTTATGTGATCTCCATATCACCCTCTGTGCCTGTTTTACAGCTGCTATTATAGCGAGAAGAAGGGCAGCAGCAGCTTGTGTTTGTGGTTGTTTGTAAGGAAGATGTGCTGCCCATTGATAGTCTCTCTTGAATGGGATCAGTCGCACGTTCTAAAAGAGAAATACCCGAGGGGTAGAAATGACAATAACCACAAAATCAACAAGCAATATTACTTAAGTTCAACGACCCATTACCTAATCTGTTTGGCTATATGAGATGCCATAGCATAACTTGTTGCAGTATTGCAGTATTTCCCATACACTGGGCCCGTATTCCGAATTCTACTCTTAGTACTCCAGTGTTTGAAGTAAGATGTCGTATAATAAGTACACGTGTTACGCATGTCTGAAAAAGCTCTATTGCTATTTCCCCTAGCGATCCACATCATGTAATGGAAGCGAGTGTCCTACAAAATGACAGAACGACCCGAATTGTTGAGTCAAGCAAAATCTCACCCTCTTTGCCTTAATTACATCCGTGAATCACTTGTAAACCCCATCATGACTATTCCTCACTGATTGAGGAATTTCCACTAGCAAAGAAATTCAACCTCCAATCAGTTATACCTAATTAAAAAGAGTAATGTTTCTGAAAATCAATATATTTGCAGTGAATATATGTAAAGAGAAGCAGCAAGCAAAAAATGTATCGAATGTAGTAAAAAATAAATGGACGCCAAAGCAGCAAGGGTCCATTTGGGTTCAACTAAAGAATTTACTTAATCAATACATTAGCGTCGAGAGCCTAGTCCCCTAAACAGAACAATGATAAACAAAATCAGACAATGAAGGTGCACAAAAATACCATCTTTTTTTGTACATGGTTCACCGCAGGTATATATTCTTACCAAAATGAATGGCATGCACAACTTGCAGGATGAAGAAATCAGCTACATGATAAACCAGTTGCAGCAAAGCAGTGCACTCCACCCTTGAGATGACAATTTTATAACCCTTTGCATGGTAAACAGTTTCAGAAAGCAAAACAGAAATTGCAAAGTGTCCGCTCCACTCTGCCAATGACTGAAGCATCCGTTCTGTACTGTTGTGCCTAGAAGCAGTTGGTTCTGCGCCATGGACGTAGTTAAATTTCAGACAAAAACCAGAAGCCCCTAATCACATTTTATACATATTAGATCAGCCACATGATTCAGTATGAACTCTTCAAACAACTCAATACATTTTTTGGAGAATCACTATAATATAAACATGAATAAACTGAGTGACAAGTACTATTTTCTGGACCCATGTGCATGATTTTTACCTATATTTACATAATCTGTTGCTTACACTCACAGAAATGGATTGAAAAAAAAATGTGCCGAATTACCTTTCCCCAGAATCTGGTGGTGAAAAGACTTCTCTCAACCATACTTTTTCGAAAACACCTCTTTGTTATCACCACATAGGACATTACTCAAGAGTCACCATTTCCTTCAGTTTATGAACTTCCCCTATTCCCTCGATCAGTGAAATGTAAGTGGCATCATCTGGAGTGATGCCTTTATTAACCATTTCCTTGAGGAGTTCTTCTGCATGATCTCCTTCCTTATTCTTGCATAAACCTTGAATAAGGGCATTGTATGTGAGACGTGTGGGATTGAACCCAACATTCAACATCTCATCCCGTGTCCTAAAAGCATCATTCATGTTGCCACGTCTGCTGTAACCACTTATCAGAGTGTTGTAACTGATGTGATCAGGTTTTATCCCTCTTCTTTTCATCACACCTAGAAGCTCACGTGCTTCTTCAACTTTACCCTCCTTGCAAAGTCCCTGCATTAGTGTATTGTAAGTGACTTCATCGGGCTTAATCTTAAATTGATCCATTTTCTCCAAAAGCGAAAATGCACGCTCCATGCTCCCATTTGTACAGTGTCCATCGATCATTGCATTAAACATCACAACATCTGGACTAATACCCTCACCTATTATTTTCTCAAATAAATCATCTGCTTCCTTCATTCTGTTCCGTCTACCCAGAACATAAATAAGTGAGGTATAAGTTACTCGGGTAGGCTGGATCCCTTTAACCAACATCTCGTCATGAAGAGCAAAGGCCTTTTTAGCATCGCCACACTGGCAATACCCATTAATTAGTATATTGTAAGTGAAGGCATCGGGAGCCATCCCTTTTTCACCCATTTCTCTCATCATGTTATCAACTTCAAGAGTGTTTCCTTCCATTAACATAGCATGAATAAGCAAGTTAAATGTCGAAATAGTGGGCCTTATACCCCTCCTAACCATCTCATCTCTATAACTCAAGGCCGTCTCTAAATCCCCTTTGTTGCAGTACCCATCGATCAAAGCATTATAAACCACAGCACTGGGGACTAACCCAACTTCCAACATTTTACCCAAAAATTTGGATGCCTCCTCAAGTCTCCCCTCCTTACACATCCCATTAATGATTGGTCCATACGTATAGGAATCTGGTTCGATGCCTTTAGCTTTCATTGCCTTAAAAATCATTAGAGCGCCTTGAACCCTCCCTTTCGAGCAATACCCATGTACTAACGTGTTGTATGTGACAACATTAGGCTTTATACCCAAACCATCCATCCAACCAATAAACTCCTTCGCCTTCTTCAACTTTCCCTCCTTGCACAACAAATTGATCATTATGTTGTAAGTGTGGACACTCGATTTAATCCTCAACTTAAACATCTCAGCATACAAAACCCAAGCGGTCTCTCTCCTGTCCAACTTCAATAACAGACTCAACATGCTATTACAAGTCTCGGTCTTTGGCAAGATGCCCTTCTCTTTCATCATGTCAAAGCACTCCAACGCCTCATGACCCATCTTCAATTCACAACAAGCCCTTACCAAGAAATCAAAGACAATGCTACTTTTCGTGCCCGACTGACCGCGCAAGCTCACCAGTTCATCGAAGACCTCTTTTAAGGTGGCATCGACGCTGCCGATGATCCTCTTCACGAGCTGCAACGCGGGCTTCGGATCCGGGAGCCGCGAAACGATGGCGAGCGCGAGGCAGGAGGTCCTCGTGTCTAAGCACCTGGTGTCGACGCGGGTCACGAACTCGACAGCAAGTTCGGGCCTTTTCTCGAGAGCCGAGAGGGTGGTCGAAATCAGGGAGGGAGTGAGGCGGTCCGAGAACTGTTCGACGAAATGCCACTGAGAAGACTGGACCGAACCCAGCAGCGTCTGCGGGGTGATCCCGAGTTGGGGCTGGTCGCAGGCGCTTTGCGAGGCAGACGAAGAGAAATGGAGGGAGAAGAGAGCGTCGACGGTAGAAGGGAGAGCGGCGAGGCATTGGTGTTTGAGGTCATGGGGACGGCGAAGGAGTTTGCCGGGTTTCATGTTTGCCCAAGATCTCCTCCTCTGGATCGTGTCAGCTACAGGGAGTTGATGTTACCAACTTGCCGCCTCGGACGGGTTTCGATCGTCCTGCTGCTTTTGCTGGTGCTGGAAGAAATTCAAGATCGAGTGGGCTTTAGACAAGCATTACAGCAATTCTCGAGCCCGCTCAGGTTCGTTGTCAGGTCCAGTCCGACCGGACTTGTACAAAGTAATACAGTCTCTTCCGGATCGTAAGTGGGTCTGGACCAGCATGTTTCGGACACGGTCTAAAATTCTTTCCATGATCTTTCGGACAAGAAGAATGTGTAAAGAAAAATGAGAGCTTTTATCAAATGGCAGTTTGCTCTTGGCAAGCTGATGAAGTGGGTAATTCGCTCATCAGCTGTGTCATCGTAATCTTATTCCTTTCTTTTTTCTGCAATCTCTCTAAAACCTCAACTCATGTATTCGGCCTTGTACCCAATAAATGATTGGATTAATAACACAACAAACCCTAAACTGTTACAATTATGACAAATTTATTCCAGACTAATTTTTTGACTATAAAAAATCCAAAATCCAGACACTTGCGATAAATTTACTCTCCATAAGCTTCCGTCAAATTTTATTATTAAATTTGCTGATCCATATGACACATGATGGTGACATGGATATCCATAGGTAAATATCACAAAAAAACCCCATATCAGTAAACTTGTGACAAATTGACTTTATTAATTTGGTATTTTTTGTAATATTAATCCTATGAATTTCCACATGAACTTATCACATCACCATCCTACATCATCATGTGTCGTCCGAGTTAGTGAAATTAACGGTAAAATTTAACGGAAGCTGACAAATGATAATTTGTCACATGAATACTACTTTGAGATTTTTAGTGATAAAAAAATCAGTTCAAGTAAATTTGTAAGTACACAAATTCGAGATTTTTTTTTGTGTTCAAAAAATTAATTTAAGATAAATTTATTACAAATGTATTAATTTAAGATTTTTTTAAGGTATTAATCCTAAAGAATATCATCGCTTTTACATTGACTCCTCGCATTAACGGATTGTTGGGGGGCTCAGACAACACCAATTTCTAGCTCCAAAGAGTCAGATTCGACATGCATCCAATGCGAAGGAACCGAACAAATTTCCCTAGATTCTTATTTAGTCATGTATATCTCCAACAAATACACGAACGCAAACTGGAAATGAACTGAACTTCTAACGGATAGCATGGGTAATCTTGAAACCAGGAACCCCATCCAATCGGCAAAATGATAACTTACAGGTTAACAAGAAAGGATCTGAAACTAACATCGCAAATATGTGAGAAAGGAAGAACGGTATAATACAAACATTACACCACATCAGTGAGTGTTCAAGACATACGTGCAGCAACAAACCCATCCTTTTGGCTTAAACGACATGCATAATATACATATTCCCGACTGCCAGATGTTTCGATCTAGCACAAACATCCCAATGGCCCGAAAAAATTCAGAAATGCAAGCTCTTTTTCCATACCTTCCAAGCTATAGAGTCCGTCTTAAAACAGCTTCATGTCAACAACGACCTCGACCAGCAAGATACTTTTTCTGGTAAGGAACTCCGAAAGCAGCTCTCCCTCAATATTGGCACAGGTGGCAAAAAGAATTATGCGGCGCTCAAACAGTTCTCCCAGGTCCCATACTTCGAGCTGAAGCTGCCTCCCCCTCTCTGCTGAGCATATTCCAAAATAACCGCACGGGCACAATCGTCCCAAGTTCTTGCTATGTCCCTAAGTGACATCGGTCGTGAAAGGCTTCGGAGGGATATGCTGAACCTTGACTTCGCCTTAACGGAAAGATCTTCATATTCTTTACTGAAAAGTCACAACAGATGCGAGCTCTCTAAATAGAGTATGTGATGTTCAAATGCCTCCCATACTTAAATAATGATTTTACCCAGGGCGTAAAAGGAAAAGAAAAATGCCCATTGCCGTACCTCACTTCAACAGGAAATTTGTCCAAAAGCACAGGGGAGCAATTGGGGTAACTTGTAGGTACAAGCAACCGTAAAGGCTGAATTGGTGACTATTACAAAAATAGCACATAAAAGGTCAGCAACATGGCATCTCTCTCATGATAAAGTCGAACTGTATAGGGTACAAAGCCTACCATTTGTGCTGAAGCATACTGTGACCTCAAGTTTGGGCTCAGAGCAACGGCATTGAAAGAGCACTTGACAATGACTCCCTCCCCTCCCTCCGCGACAGCAACAGTCGCACTTGGATTAACATCTTCATCACTAATATCTACCACAGTATCTATAAGACGCTGATTTATTTCTCTTATTTCTTCCAACAGAACATGGTTTGCCTGAAAAAGAAAAGAAAAAGATCCATGTCCAATCAATTTTAATAACTGAATTTGAGAAGTAAAACCAAAAACCAACTCAATGGACAAGGAGAAGGGTGAATAATATCATGGGTCATGCAATGTAAGGGAAGGCACAAGATATCACTCTAAATGTTATATCATTCTCGAGATTTTACCCAAGACAACTCTTGTATTTGTGCATAACTCTGAAGTCAAAACAATATAGACTAGTATATCTCGCGTACTTTTGCTTATTTTGTTCATGATACAATTGTGCAAACATGAGGCATTTGGGTTTCTTCACTAAATAACCAAGGCAGCCTCTAGTTGTGGAGAACCCCCAACCGGAAACACGATTATAATATATATTATATTTAACTATTTGGTCATATGTACCAAGTTCTTTCTCTTTCTAAATGAAGTTATACGAATTTAACTACCAAGTATTTCTTGAAAAGCATGTTGCAATCCTAAATTTTGAATGTCAATAATTAAAAGCAACTACTCTAAAAGAAGACATTTGGGATACTGCCAAATATATTTATCTTTGTTTAAGACTCCACGATGACCATTTGTTTGCTCTTGCCTTGGGCAACAACTATTCTGCAATTACTCCAGTCCAATCTATGCTCTAACATAATTAGACACGTTGGCCATCAAGAAATCTTATCGATACCCTTGTATTGCCGTCCAGATCTAGTTCTTGTGAAACTGTCTTGTCTTACGACAATTCGTGTGATCAAACAAATACTGTGCATACTGCTGAGTTAAAGGCATCTACAGATCCGCAGAAAGATTAACCATTCAGGTAACCAAGTCAAGCATGGAAGCAAAATGGGTATTTCATTCTCACAAGAACTTTCTGCACTCAAATACAAAACCGCAGATAAAAGGCCCAATAGAGAGAGAGAGAGAGAGAGAGAGAGAGAGAGAGAGATGGATACCTCAATCCTTGGCCTTTTGATATTGGATGTTGCAGTTGACTCCAAATCAGAAGACTCTGCACCTGTGAACTGCTTAAAACTATCATTTACACTGCCAGCTGATGATACAACATTCAAAGGCATTGCACTTGTGTGACGCCTCATTTTCCTATTTCCAGATGTCCCATCTTGTGTCATGAAATTTCTGGCTTGCAAGCGACATTTAGTCATAGCAACTAGATCCTCACCAACAGCAGCCCTAGATCCATTTCCAGGAGCTGATCCTGCTATCCTATCAACCATGCTAACGACTGAACCAATGTCATTGACTGCAGCATTCAATGCTTGGGGTGACATTGATTTAGCCTGAAATGAATAACAACAGCATTACCACACCCGAATGTTTTAAATCTTATGCACGCATAGGTAATGAACAACACCAATTAATAGTGAGGGTAGGAATGATAATCTTGCTTGACTAACCGCTTTAATTAGTCGTTCAATAGGCTGCTCAGTCACGGTTGACTTGCTGGAGACAACAGCAGATGCATTACCATGAGCACCGTCTGGACCAAACTCTGCGAGCAGGGGTGAAGCCGATATACCAGGAGTGCCAATGGCAAGGGAAGGGGCTGGTGCTGGGGCAGCACTTGGTTGCTGATTTCCGATGTTTCCAGCATTAGAAAGGGAGGAAATGCCAGATATAGGTTTCTCAGACTCCCCTGGCATGGGCGATGGAGCCAAGGGAGTAGCTGGAGATGGAACAACAAAAGGTGAATTTGCTGATTGCAAAGGAGTTCCAGCTTTAGTTAGAGAAGAATGCGCATTCTGCTGATCAATCTGTGGAGATGAGTTCTGCGGAATTTGAGGGGATGCAGCCTGGAGAAGCTGAGGGGAAGAGGTAGGAAATGAAGCTCCTGATTTCAGCTGTTGATGCGGAAAAGAAGAGCGCTGTGTCGCTGAGTGATGCTGCTGAAAGACTCCTTGCTTCACCCCCATGCCTGGTCTTATTTTTATATCACTTCCATCATTCATCTGATGAAGTTGTGGTATTTGATGAGTCTGCAGTTGTGAAGGAAGCTGCTGCTTAGCCTGCTGTAGCTGATGCTGATGCTGCTGTTGCTGCTGTTGCTGCTGCTGCTGCTGCAGAAGCTGTTGTTTGATTTGTTGCTGCATTTGACGTTGCTGATACTGTTGCTTGAACTGCTGCTGTGTCTGTAGCATCTGTTCCTGTTGCTGTTTGATATGCTGATGTTGAAGCATATTGGAATTAGACTGATGGGTGTTAACATTTGATTGTGACATGTTTACCCCACCCTGTTGCGGCATGGTGCTCATGTTCACCTGTTGTGGAGCACTAACAGGATTCTGCTGCATAGGTCCCATACCAACCTGCTGCATTGTATTCAAGGCATTATTTTGTCCAGAGTCCATATTGGAATTCGGCTGTAGTGAACTAATCATGGTTTGCTGTGCATTTGAAACCCCAGACAAAGAAGACATGGAATTATGATGCAAATTTCCCATATTGTTCTGCTGCATTGATGCTACAGAACCTTGTAAATTCATTGATTGTAACTGAGGGTTCATTTGATTATCATGTGACTGCACTTGAGTAATTTGAGGTTGCGATTGCTGCTGCTGCTGCTGCTGCATTGAGTGCATATGAGGAGGGGGAAGTTGCCCTTGCTGCATAGCTACTTTCCTGGGCCTACTTGTGTTGATAAAGTTTATAATCTGTTTCTCATAATGAACCAGCTTCTCCTTGAAAGTAGGCACTATATCAGCTTTGTTAACTTGCAAAATAGCAATTACGCGCTCCAACATCGCTTTAAAAGCTTTCAATTTTTCAAGCTGATCTGACTTTGGCTGTTGCGGAACAGACTCATGCTGCAATGTATAAGAATAACATATGATAAGAAAGAGATAAAAAAGGATGATAGACCATTTAAAGATTTAAAAATCAATTATTAGTCTGCCTTTCTTACGAAATGTTTACTCCATGCAACAAATTAGGAAAGAATCAAAATTAAGCAATAACTTTCTTGGAACGTTCCCAATAGCAGACTCTTTTTACATACCTGCTGTAACTTCATAGAGATTTTCTGGTACATCTCATTCAATTCAGGTAAATATGCTTCCCTCATGGATTTCATCTGCAACAAAAATAAGTAGTGTATTGATCAATCCAAACTCCTCCCGGGTCGTTTTCTTCTACAAATCAAATAACATATATCTTCCAATACTTTATTGAGAGAAATAACTACAGACATTCACAAGCAGACAACTGAAAGGAAGTTCCACTGATAGTATTTCTCCAAGGCTAATTATCATATGATCTATACATTTTTAGCTACAATCATCTTCCAAGAGCAAAGAAACATGAAATAAGGAACAGGAAGAAGAATGAAAGAGAGGACAAAATGACTTAGCATTTTCGAATTACTGGAAACAGATAATCACATGTTACTACTCACAATAAATATCTAAATAAAGCTCAACTCTTATATCAGACTAGACCGCATCAGTGTCATTTATGCATAAGCCAAGAATGAAGAATAATAAAGATTAGCAACTTGCATAAAGCTACTGTTTCATCAGAATGCCAACCACCACCTGGATAACATTAAAAAAAAGCAAGTAAAACAGGAAAAGGAGATTAATTGACACAGACAAAATTATGGCAATTTATTTTCTACATTAAGACATCAATGGCTTTATCTTTTATTACTCCTTGATAAAGGAAAAACAGCAATCTTAACACAACACAGAAACATTCTTAAGTAAACACGATTCAGTAGTTAAATGACTTCTCTTTCCATTGCACAAAACTACTCTTTTTCCCTCTTCATAATGTCATAAGAAAAAGGGGAATGCCGATCAGAAAGCACTCTGTGGCAACTTCTCATGCTTAACTTACAGATTAATAGCAACATTATCGATACCTGATCCTCACAAAATATAAGCTTGGCTAGACATTGCAGTTTTTAATAACAAGAATTGTTAGATACATGTTAATGCGACTGGCCTGGAGTCACTACGTAATTAGAAATTCACCTTTGGTGGAGGGATTCCTAGGTTTAGAAACCATAAGCACCTGTCCATACTACACTATGTAAAGAATTGGCTAACCAAATTGGACTCAAGGGCTTTCAAATTTCTCTGATTTAAATTCCTGTCACCAAAATGTATGATGTTATACAAATTCTAGCAAGGGAATTGGCTCCTGTTCAGCAGTTCTTATCGTCATACTGGTTAGTGCACAAGGCCACATTACTATCCCCAAATCATAGTTCATTATGCAACTTCCCCACATTCTGATACTTTGGACAAAAGATCATGCTATCGACATTCTGTTGCCAAATACCCATTTCTGTCTCACAGCTATATTTGCTATCAAGTCAATATCCAAACCAATATCTCATGTGAATGAATTCCTTTCCCTGGCTAGACCTCATAAAACTACTAATACTCTTATCTGTGCCTTTGTACATTTGTAACCTACTAAACCATATATGTAAAGTCTAGCCAGAAAGGTCAGTCACCAACAAACTATTAAAAACCTGTAGAAAAATATGAGAAGTATCACACGTAATACATGCATTCCATAAAATTTAATGAATAAAACAAAACAGTGGCACAAAACCTTTTGGTAAGCCTCCTCTTGCCAGTCACCCCCGGCCGAATGCCCCGTTTGGGCAGAGCTATCAATAGACACTACAAAAGTAGAAGAATAACTCTTCATCTATCATTTAAGATCTAAGAATATTTTGTTTGCCAGAGAACATAGGAAGAAAGAAACAAAACTAGGACAGTTACCAGAGAGACTTACTTGTCGATGTCTCTGACAGGGGTCTTTGTGATGGGTACAATTGCTTTTGCTGATCAATCACATTCTGCTGTTGAACCAATGATCCAGATGCTTGAAGTCTCTGATGCATATCTCGCTGCAATAAATTGGCCTGTTGTTGCAGGCCCACCTGCTGCTGCAATTGTGCAGGTTGCTGTTGAATCTGTGACATCAACTGTTGCTGCATTGGCTGAGCTTGTGATTGTTGTCCTTGAGAGGCTAGCAAATTTGATGCGCCACCTTGTATTTGTTGCTGTACAGGAACTTTGGACTGTTGAAGCACGTGAACTTGGTGCTGACCAACCTGCATGCTAGAGTTACCAGATTGAGATCCAACCATTTGTTGCTGCTGATTCAACCCAGGAACATTACTTTGAGGAGCCATTTGCTGAGGATGAATATTTGTGAGGTTGTTTTGTTGAGGCATCAACTGCTGCTGCTGCTGCTGCTGCTGCTGCTGTTGCTGGATGTTTTGCAGATTATTCTGTGGGTTAAGCAATCTCTGCTGCTGCTGCTGCTGCTGCATATCTCCCATGTTATTTTGTTGACCGACCAACTGGTTCTGCTGCATCATCTGTTGACTTGAAAGCTGATGCTGCTGTTGCTGCTGTGAAGTCAACATTGGCTGCTGTGACAAAGATGCTTGCTGTTGATGAACAGCCTGCTGAGACTGCTGTTGCCTCAGACCTTGATGTTGCTGAAGCATGGACTGTGTTGACTGTGGAACTGAAGACTGTTGATTTTGTTGGAGACCAGCTAGAGGAGCTGGTTGCATTGATGGCGGCTGCATGACAGAAGATGTTTGGAGGACAGACTGCTGAGAAGCCTGCAGCTGAGTCGGCTGTAGCATATTCTGTTGCTGCTGTTGCTGCTGCTGTTGTTGGAATTGAGATGACATGAGAGAATGCGGGACCGGCTGAAGCTTCTGCTTCAAAAGCTGCTGTTGGTATTGCTGATGCTGGTAAATATACTGCTGTGAATTCTGAGACTGTTGTTGTTGCTGTTGGGAAACCATCTGTTGCCTAGCTTGCAGTTGCCGAGAATTTACAAACATGTTGCTATTGAGACCTTGGCCCATTGAGTTCCCCAGTGAGTTCTGAGAAACACTAGGCAAATTTTGCATGTTGTTGTTTTGTCCAATAGTATTCGGCATGGAAGATTGGTTCAAGCCAGAGACAGATGGCAATGTAGACGATAGACTGGCCGAAGCCTGAACTCCAGATGGAACATTATTCTGAATATTCTGAACCAATAACTGTTGACGTGCTTGAGGCTGATTCACAGCTAAGGAATTAGGAATTGATTGGCTTTGATTTTGAATTTGTGACTGCATAACTTGAGATGACATACAATATATACAAGTCATGTTAGTCAATCAAGAAACCAACCAATTCAGTACAGCAGCATTAAATACAAATAGCACGAAGAGACAATGAATGAGAGATAAATGCACCACAAGTACGACCTTAGACCATTATGTATTCCAACTTGAAATTTTCTGAGCAAGTGATACTGGATGGATAATGGACATGCAAACACAGACAAACAATGACCACTCATTTTCTTTTCAACAAGTACTAAATAAAAGTCTTTGTGAAATTACGTACTTGAATTGATCTTGAAATTTACAAAAATAAATAAATAAATAAATAAAGGACAAAGGTAATCATCTTTTCAAGCACACATCTTCTGATGCCATAGGAGACTCACTTTAACAAAGAAGAAAGATAAAATTTGAGGCCAAAAAAGTGGGAAGAAGTTACCAAAGACGCAAGCATTTGTCCCTTTCTAGTAAAACTTAAGTCTTGCTGCCACTCTTTGAAAAACTTGCTCTTCACAAATGCAAATCTAATTCCACTGACGAAACAAACTGATTTTTAGTTCTTTAATCAATATATTACTAATTTAAAAGAGATATTCAAATGTGCCACTGCCCATGGTATAAATGTGCATTTGAGGTTACAAATGAGCAAGATTGGAAAAAAATTATTAAATTCAGGCTACTACAATGAAAATCCACAAGCAGCATGGCTTGTAGTGAGTATACATGTGTACCATGTAAAGCCCAGTAAAAGCAACAACAGGGCAAGTCCAAAAAATTTGTTATGCTAATGTGCTTAAGTCCTAAATTTTCATTTTGTGCATTTAAGCATAAAACTTGTAAATGTCGATGCACTTTAGTCATTCCATTAACTCCGTCAATTTTAAGTCGGATGGAAGATTTCACATGGCTTTCTTTTATGGTTTTCTTAAGCCAAAGTGGCTGTTAATATTATAAAAAAAGGCCACCTGGATTTTCTGTCCACTAAAACCTAATATATCCAACAGAGCTCACAGAAGAGCTAAAGTAAATGACTATCACAAGTCTTAGGACTTAAGTGCACAAAATAAAAGTTTTAGGACTCAAATGCCTCTATCATAACAAGTTTCAAGACTCCTGTTGTAATGTCCCCCAAAAACTATGTATATGAAAAAATAGTACAATTACATAAAAGAATATACACTACATGAGGGGATAACAAAACGAAAATTCTAATTCCTACATTAATGATACCAAATAACAGGAAGTTAAGTCGTACCCGGGTCCTTACTGCTATTCCCAGCAGGGTTAGATGGCAAAGCATTAGGTATGGTACTCTGAGACTTTGTCTCCATTGTCAGCATCTTCAAAGATATCTTCCTTAAATAATCGGACTAAAAGGGAAAGGAAGCAGAAATCACTTCATCACTTAATCAAATTGGAAAGAAAATGAAGCATATATAAAACATTAGCACAATATTACAGCAATGAGTAAACCTAATATCCCTGGGACAAAGCTAAACGTAAATATTTAACAGTTCCAGTTACTATATGGATGCATGCACGAATGATAAAAATTCTCGACAAATTATGCAGATAAAAGAACGCTTCTCTTAATTTTAAGCACAAGCCTATCCAGTTTGTTTATGCATCCTCTATCCACATAGAAACTTCATACCAATTAATCACAAAAGGCATGGGCATCATATAATACCTGGCTTATTGCAGCAGTGTAAATTTTTTCCTCAAACCGCACGGCAATTTTCTTGAGTTCTTGCAAACCCTCTGGACCAGAAACAGGAAGGTGTCTCTTCAAGGTCTCCATTCTGCATATCAAAAGAGATTTGCACTTGAGACGAAATTCTTCTTGCCAATAATTTTTTTTTTCCTCAACGATAAATAAGATTTCATTAAGAAGGTACCAAAGGGGTAGCACCCCTAACATAACGGCTTTAGGTAGAAGCCACCCATAAACAAATTCATGGACAAAAGACTTTTTTTAACATTTCCAACAAACTAGACGTATAGAATTGGAATTTCCTGCTACCAAAAGTGAGGAGTGTACAACCAATTATCCCTAAAAAGAATCCCACAAGTATTCAATTCCTTGAAATGCCCTTTTGTTCCTCTCTCTCTCCAAATGAGCCCCAAAAAAGGAGAAATAGTAATCAGTTTCTTTCCGAACCACAAACTGAAAGCCCCTCTCCAAGCCCAAATTTCATGTCGCAATTTCACTCCCAATATTGCAAAAACTGCAGCCCAGAATCTTTCTGGTGCAGGTACAATGTCAAAGTGAGTGATTCACGCTCTCTTCTTCAGTCTTTGCACAAAAAACACCCGTTAGCCTTTATTTTCCTTTCCTCTGAGCATTATCCAAAGTAAGAATACATCCCCAAGCATCTCAAGCAAAAAACGAAGCATTCAATGGGACCTTGACTTTCCAAATAGATGTACATGGTTAAAGTGTACTCTGTTGTAATAGCATCTGAGTAGAAGGAGATCAGAACAATAGGAATTGACAGAAAAAGTTCCCAGAGTCACAGCAATTCCACGTAGCCTATCGTCCTCAAATCCAACCTCGCTCGATAAGACAACCCAAAAAAATTCAAGAAGCTTCGTGCTTCTAATCTAGAGCACTACGCAAGGTATTAATCTCCCACGTTGTTTCTCCCAACAATCATCCACCCTAGCTCTCTTGTTTCTTTCTAGTGCATACCCATCCAGGAATAACTGTTTGATCGCAGTGCCTCCACAGCATATGTCATCCCAAGACACAGTACTACTATTCCCCAACTCTAACAGAAAGTCTGCTTTCGAAAGCATCCCATCCTTGCTCAATGTCGAATCCATGTGTTCCTCAACTAGATTTAGTCATCTACTCTCTATCTTTGAAACCAAGCACCTTCCTCCAGTTCTAGTTTTCTCCCCATTAAATCAACACAACCATTTACCAAGCAAAGCTTCATACACAAGAACCAACGACTTTACCCCAACCCCTCATTAGCACCTTATTACCCACGTACCTCTTCCAGTAACAGCTTATACAGACCAATAAATCTGAGATTAATACAAAATAATACAACCTACAAGCAATGAGACGCTTAAAATTCCTCAGGTTCCGGATACATGAATTTTTGTTACCAGCATAACGGGAAATCATCCTGCAACTGATTTCCTCCCAAACCTTACCTCTACACTTAAGAAAGAATTACATCCAAAATACAATAACAAGAGCGGCCCCCCTACATACCTGCTAAATCCCACATGGAGACATACTAAACCTAACCTAAACTATCCAACCAAAAAGAAATTTACAGCGAAAGATTCCTCAGAATTCACGTCGGGCCTCGACCAAATAACAGGACCATATTGCAAAACCATTACTTCCTTTAACATACTAAACCCTGGGAAATCGCTCCTAAGCAAGGATCCCTCATGAACTCCACACTTCTCCCTGCAAAACGATGAGACATTAAAAAAGAAAAACCCAAGCGAAGGAAGGAGGCACTCACATCTTGTTGACGATCCTATCCCGCGATTCGGGCGGCAATTGACCCCTCCAATCGCCCCCGTCGAGCGCAGCTTCAGCGCCCCCGCCTCCAACACCGGCCGAAGGCGTCGGCCTCCAGTTATTGTTATCTATCATTATCACTCCTCAACGAACCCAACACTCGCAAGGGCCTTATACAAGCAACAAAAACCCACAATCAGCACACACACACCCACCCACCCACCCAAACGCAACCAACACAAAATCAACTCCGATTCAGGAACCCAAGAAAAAACCCACCAGACCCCCTCCACCCACGTCCTCCCAAAAAGCCCTAGACAACCCAAAAACAAAGAGTCGATGAAAAGCGCGAAAGATCACTTTTTTGGCCGAAATGCGAAGGGGGGGAGAGGGAGGGATGGACGCAAGTCGAGATGATCGGGCGAGAGAGAACCCCAAAAAGCAAGGCTGGCTTGTCTGTTCTCGCTCTCTGTGGTTCCTTATTTTCTTCGCCTGAGGGGAGGTGAATTTGATTTGGACTCTGTTTCCGTATGAACAGCTGACGAGGTCGTTGATGTGTATCTTATAGGAGATGGAGAGCAGCAGAAGATTCGCCGTCATTGAGGTGGCCACCTGTCCCCTTCGTTTTTGTCGCGCCGTGACTCGTGCGAGGTCTTGCCCCGTACCTCCTCGTCCGAAAACGGGTCGGCCCGGGTCACGGGGCATGGATCGGGTTCAAGGTCGCCCCGATTCCTTTTCCCAATGACTTGGATCGGTGATTATCGGTCTAATTCCTAGTTTCAAGTGTGGACCAAATCATCCGAACCGGACTAGTACTTTTTTTGAAAAATTGACTTCATTTCCAACATCTATTCCGAAATTCCTCCTTAACTAATAGTCCTAATTGTGAATTTAAGCTCCAGCATTGATTCTTTTTTAGCATAATGTGGTGGGGGTCTTTGGCTGCAACTAAAGTTTCTCTAAATGCTACTTAACCGAAGCCTGGAGCCTGAAGCCGCTTATGCTTCAATTGAGAAAATATAAAAAAAATTAATCTAAATGTCATAGATACTATAGAATGATCACTTGAAAGTAGCGACAACTTTCAAACTTAGTGTCTAATCTAGAAATGGACCATAGTGATCCTTAGAATATTAAAATTAAGCCGGTAATAATTGTTCTTCCTCGAGATTATGAAAAAAATAATAATTGTTCCACTTTTCACTTATGCCCCAATTCACTTTACTCTTAAAAAGTAGCAATTTTTCATTGCCCATGGAACCCACTTCTCTCTTTAATTCTAGAAATAAAACAATTGTTCATCCAATCTTCTTAATCTTATGGAGAGAAAGAAAACAAGTGTTACACGTAAAGAGCGTGCTTGAGATCTTGTCGTTATTCAATTTTCTTTAAATTGTTGTCATAAGCCAATATCAAACAATTATCAAAAATCAATTATGGCAGAAATTCTCCAGTTCAGTCTCATCACCATGCATAACCGCGGGCGGCGGCGATTGGCGGCTAGCGACCGGCAAGCGGTGGCGGCGGCGACGGCACAGGCGGGTAGTGGAGACCGCGACTTCTTTAGCAAAGAACCTTGATGGTGGCGGCGGCAATTAGCGACGACGGCGGCGGTCGGTCGGCGGTGGCTCCGGGCGATTGAAGGTGGCCACGGCAAGAGAGAAGAATAAAAGAAAAATTAAAAAAAATTTGACTTATTTCTAGAAATTGTTCCCGAGAACAGAAGCAATTTTTTTTGTTTCTCGTTTCTACTCCAAATCTATTTCTAGGCTAACTTTCTATTCCCTGGAATAGAAAAACAACTTGGCGTTACCAAACGGGTTTTTGTTCTTTTTTTGTTCCGGGGAACAAAAGAATAGAAATTGGGAGAAACAGAAACGTTACCATGCAGACCCATAGTGGCCGAAGTTGTGTCTGCATCCTCTAGTTGACAAAGAAGAAGTTAGAATTTCAACAATGGAGGAAAATCATGTTGTTAGTATTAACTGGGAGAGAGCAACATAATCATCTAACAAGTAATAGGTCTGCCTCTTATATAGATTGGGAAACTATGGATGCCAAAATTCTTGATCAAATGTTGGACTCCATGGAATCCCAAGTTGCAGATTTGGTTACAAATTTACGCAATGAAGGAGCTGTGGGACTACTTGAATTTCCTTTATTCTAGGCAAAATAATCTTTAAGGATTTATAAAGTATCCCAAGAATTGTATGGGGTTAATAGAAAGGGCCGGTCACTAACCTAGTATTTTGCTGATTTTAGACGGATATATGAGGAGCTTAATTCTTTGCTATCCATTACCTCTAATGTTAAGAAAATGCAGGAACAATGAGAGCAATTGGCTATCATGGGTGTTTGGGAGGACTAGGACTAAAATATGATGTAGTCCGTTCCCAAATACTTGGACATTCAGTGAGATGTTTGCTCGTGTCTTGAAGGCCTCATGTAAACTGCCTAGGGATGCATTCTTCACAGGTGATAGCTCAACGTTGGCAGCCCAAGGAAATTATAGTAGTGGTCGAGGTCATAGTGGGGGCCGAGGTTTTGGTAGAGGCCAACCACCCTCATATAGTAATACTTACAGTGACACATGAGGTAATATCAAATTTATTTGGACTTGTCATTACTATGGTTTACTTGAACACATTCAAAGATTCTGTTATAAGCTTCACGAAAGGCCGCCTCAACTAGATGCAGCTAATGTGATCAGAATGACGAAGAAGGAATTTGCTAGGTACAATCATTTCCAGATTTCTAAGCTAGTTTCATGGTCCTCCTCCACTTGTCCAGATAGGTAATACAACAGCATGCCTTTCTTTTACCTCTCGCCTTTGGGTTATCGATTTAGGTTCTACCAATCATATGACTAGAGTTTCAAGTTCTTTTCTAACTTTCACAAGGCTATGTCGAGGCTATGTCCAATATTATATTAGCCGGTGATTTATTATTCACAATAAATTGGATAGACACAATTCCCCAACATCTTTTATATATTTATCTTAAGTCATGTATCTCCCAAGTTTTCCATTTAATCTTATGTATGTCAGTCATCTTACCAAAACATACAATTGTTCAGTAACTTTATATCCCGGTTCCGTTTTTCAGGACTTGAAGACGAGGAAGATGATTAGTAAAGGACATATGTCAGGGGGCTATACTTATTTGATTATAATACCAATGTTGCTTCTTTTGCGGCTTCCCCACATAAGATCCATTGTTGTTTGGCCCACCTCTCATAAGAAAGTTTAAAGAAGTTAGATCCCAATTTCATTCTTTATCTAGTCTTGAGTGTGAGTCATGTCAGTTTGACAAATTGCACCTTATTAGTTATCATCCGAGAGTCAATAAATAGACTTCTCAATTGTTTGTGTTAGTTCATTTTGATATATGGGTGTGTGTCCTACTTTTTCTAAGTTGGGTTTAAAGCACTTCGATACTTTTGTAGATGATTATTCAAGTGTTAATGAAATACATACTCAATTTTCAATTCATGTTCGTATTCTTCAAAGTGATAATGCCAAAAATATTTTTTGAATCTTTTTTTTTTTTGGTATTGTAATCTTTAAAAAAAATCATGACCCAACGGGGCATCCATCATCAATCTTCCTATTCGAAGTTAATCGATCATTGATGTTTGAAATGAAGGTAGACAAATCCTTTTAGGCTGACGCTATGATGACTACATGTTATCTTATCAACTGCACGCCGTCTCTATTCTCAAGGGTGCAACTCTGCACTCTCTTCTTTTTCCTTCTAAATCCTTTTTTCATCTACCACTTTGTATATTTGGTTATATCTGCCATATTCGTGACAATTATCCAAGGCTTTCCAAATTACGCCCTCGGTCTCTTAAATGCATTTTTGTGGGATATTCTCATATGCAGAAGGGTTACCGCTATTACTATCCTTCTTTGCATAAGTATTTTACCATTGCGGATGTTTCCTTCTCAGAGTCTAATGTTTATTCTGATGAATGAATGGAGCCTTCTATAGTGGATGATGATTTCTTTACATATGTTATTGTAAAATCCACATTGGATTCTCCACGAATTCCTCTACTAGTCCAGCATGTATACAGTAGATGTCCTCATTAGCATATGAGTCCCCTGCAGATGTACCTTTGCATATTTGTCTCCTTCATCCTTTGAGCCTAAGATAAGCTTGCCACATACTAACCTTGATATCCCGTGCATTTCGCAAAGGAGTTCATAGTTGTACCTAGCACCCTATTTCACAGTTTGTCTCCCGTTCTAGTCTGTTTACCTCTTTTCAGACTCTGTTTACCTCTTTTCAAACTAGTCAGGTCGCCATTCATAATCCTATTCTTAAAACTATTGCTGAAGAATTATCTAGTCCAAGCTAGAGGACAACTATGGAGGAGGAGCTATTGGTACTAGACCAAAATCAGACTTGGGTTCTTATTCCTTTATTTACAAGGAAGACTGTTATTGGATGAAGATGGGTGTTTACTGTCAAGGTTAATATTTGTGGTTCTCTTGCTCGCCTCAAGGCTAGATTGATTTCTAAAGGTTATGCACAGGTTTATGAGGTCAATTATGGTGATACTTTTCCTCCAATGGATACAATGACCTCTGTTCGCCTTTTACTTTCTTTAGCTACTATTACTTGTTGACCCATTTTTTAGCTTGATGTTAAAAATGCCCTTCTTCATGGTGATTTACATGAAAAGGTGTATATGGAGATGTCTACCATTTGAAGACATCTTTATATGGTTTGAAACGGTCTCCCATAGCTTGGTGTGGAAGGTTTACTAAGGTGGTGCTCCTATTTAAATGTAGTGGATATCTTTTTTATGTTTTACAATTTTTCTGGAGTTAGTAAGATATTACTTGTAGTTTTTGTAGGTGATATTGTCACAACTGGAGATGATTTTACATAGATTGATTAGCTGAAATTGTATTTGCAACAATTGTTTCAAACAAAGAATTTGGGACAACATAGATATTTTTTGGGCATCCAAGAGGCATAGGCGAAGAAAAGTATTCACATCTCATATCGCAAGTATGTTTTGGATTTGTTTATAAAGACAATGTTAGGAGTTAAAATGCTAGATACACTAATGGAAATTGGCTCGAAATTAATGGCAGAGGATGACAAGTTTTAGATTATGTTAAAAGGTATTGAAGACCTGTTGGAAAATTAAATTATGAGATTGTCACTCGACCTACCTTTCATATGAGTGTTTTGAGTCAATTTGTGTTTCCCCC
Source organism: Eucalyptus curtisii (assembly GCA_017140595.1). Taxonomy (NCBI): domain Eukaryota; kingdom Viridiplantae; phylum Streptophyta; class Magnoliopsida; order Myrtales; family Myrtaceae; genus Eucalyptus; species Eucalyptus curtisii. The sequence goes on from CM029503.1 coordinate 11,953,330, forward strand.
CATATCTTTCATTGAGATGCTATAGTTAGAATTTTGAAATACGTGAAGAAAGCTCCAAGTCATGGTCTTCTCTATAGTGATCACAGTCACAAAACGGTGGAAGCATCTTTCGATGCTAATTGGGCCAGGTCTCCTATAGATAGGAGGTCTACATCGGATTATTGCACCTTTGTAGGAGGAAACCTAGTGTCTTAGAAGAGTACCAAGCAAATTATTGTGGCTACATCCACTGCAGAATTAGAACATAGAGCTATGGCCTAAGTTACTTGTGAGTTAATCCAGATGCGTAAGTTATTAGTTGAACTTGGATTTTAAGATCCTACGCTAATGGAATTGTGGTGTGATTATCAGGCAATTATCCATATATTGCTTCAAATTCTATATTCCATGAGCGTACCAAGCATATTGAAGTTGATTGTCATTTTGTCCGCGAGAAGCTTTAAGCTGGAGTTATTTCTACTATTCGTGTTAGGACCGATGAACAGATCGTTGATATTTTCACTAAGACTTTAGGCAGTAGTAAAGTTGAGTATATTTGTAACAAGCTATGCATGCTTAATATTTATGCTCCAGCTTGAGGAGGAATGTTAATGTGTGAGAGGATTATTATGGCTATTAACATTGAGAAGGTTATTATAATCATCCACGATATACATGATAACTATTTTGTTTCTTTGTTTTTCTATCTTTCTATTCCCGGAAATAAGTTTGGAATAGAAATTGTGTTTATCCGTTTGATAATGCAATTTCATTTTTTTTTTTATTTCTAAAACAAACTTTTACTCCAAAAATAGGTTTGAAAAAATTGAGAAGTGAAAATTTTGTACTTTTATATTTCTAGAACAAAATTAAGAAATAAAAACTCTTCTCATTTGTCGTCGGTCGTCGCTAGTTGCCCGCCACCGCCTCGCTCATCGTCGGTTGCTCGCCTCCAACCATCATTACCCACCTACCTCTTGCCGCCACTCGGGAGGAAGAAATTTTGTGTCATTATCAAACAAATTTCTTTTCTAAAAATAGAAATTTTATGGTTATAAAATGAGTATTTTTGCTAAAAAAAAATAAAAGCCATGTTTGGTAACATTTTTATTCCTCTATTTTTATGTTCTTTTGTTCCCCTGTACCAAAAAGAAGAAGAAGAAGAAGAAGAAGAAGAATAAAAGTCCATTTGGTAAGCTAATTTTTCTATTCCTTGAATAGATCAGTAGCCACGAAATAGATCTCAAATAGAAATGAGTAGAAAAAACTTGCTTGTTTCCGGAACCAAAAAAGAAATAAGATTATTTTAGAAAAACAAACTTAACATAACCTAATACTCACTTTACACAATCAACACAAGGCCTAATCTCCTTACCCGATCCGAGTCCCAATTTTCAAAATAAAAAAAAAAATTCAAGAATTTAGGAAAAAAATTAGAATTTAGATTAAGAGTAGTTTTACTAGATTTTAGTGTTAATTGTAGTTTAGAATTAATTAAGTATAAAAAAATATGAAAATCTTTTCACGAAAATCATATTCAAAATTGAATAAGCTTTTAGGGCTTTAATGGGAACAAGCACATTTGGAGAGCATAGTATAACGAAAAGTTGTATGTTACGTTCGAGAAGGATGAATCACTTCATAAAAGGAATCTATTGATTCCTTCAAGTCCATGATGGCCCAGCTATGCCAAGGAAAAGAAAATAATAGAAGAAGCATCTGACTCCTTCATGCATACTCCACTTGGCTCGGGGGATATAGCTCAGTTGGTAGAGCTCTACTCTTGCAATTAGGCCATTGCGATTACAGGTTGGATGTCTAATAATCCAAGCAATAATGATAATATCTTGTACCTAAACTGATGGCTCACTTTTTCTAAATAATGGGGAAGAGAACCGAAACATGCCACTGAAAGACTACTGAGACAAAGATGGGCTGTCAAGAACGTAGAGGAGGTAGGATGGACGATTGGTCAGATCTAGTATGGATCGTACATGGACGGTAGTTGTAGCCAACGGCTTTCTTGGGGTTCCCTCATCTTGGATCCCTAGGAAAGAGGATCAAGTTGGCCCTTGCGAATAGCTTGATGCACTATAGCCCTGTTTGGTTCAGCATTTGGAATGGGCTTAGGGGCTCTAAAAGGGTTTGGCCAAATACATGTGGTGTTTGGTTCAATTTTTTGAGGACTTTGGGAAGATGCAGTTGCATCTTGAAAGGGCTTCAAAGGCCTTTTGGGGAATAGAGGGATAGAGGTCCATTGGCAACTTGCATTTTCGGAATGCATCACTGTTCATCACTATTCATTTTGTTCGGTGGAGAAGTCGATCAGAGGTTGATGACCGCTAGCCAAGGGGTCGCACGCGCCGGCGACCGTCGCCTAAGGGTCGCCCGACCCCAGCGACCGTCGCTGGACCTCAGGCGACTGGTGGCCTGAATCGCGCGACCTCAGGCGACCGCTTGAGGTCGCAGGACCCCAAGCGATGGTCGCCAGGGTCAGGCGATCCCAGGCGACCGTCGCCTGGGCCGCCTGAGGTCGAGCAACCCCAGGCGACGACCGCGTGGGGTCGCCCGACCTCGGTAACAATCTAGGAGCGATTTGGCCATCCGTGTGAGATCGCATCCGTGGTCCGGCTGCCAAATGCGGTGGTTTGGTGGCCCGACTTAAAAAAAAAAATACAAATATTTATTTTGTTTTTTTAATTTAATAAAAGCCTTTTACAAATACAAATTTTACCAAACGGTATTTTGGCCAAAGTTAATGATATTTGCATTTCGGAAAACCCCTTCACCCAAAGGTATTTGCATTTTTGTAAATGCATTCCCCAAAAGCTGAACCAAACGGGCCCTATCTCCCTTCACACTTTAAGCGAAATGCGGCAAAAGGAAAGAAAATCCATGAACCAATCCCATCGTCTCCACCCAGTAGGAATTACGAGATCACCCCAAGGATGCCTTTGGCATCTAGGGGTTGCGGACCGACCATAGAATCACGTTCAATAGTAGAATGCATTAGCTGTCCACTCTTAAGTTGAGTCATAAGGGTCGGAGAAGGGCAATCAATCATTCTTCAAAAGAGCTCCTTGTGCAGGCCGCCACCTTCGGTGACCGGGGAGACTAGAATAGAAGAGTCCGTCGACTCTTTCTAGAAGATTGAAATAAGTGTCTGTAGACGCAAAGTAGTGTGTTTTAATGTATGGTGTTCTTTGTCTTTTTTTAGTGGGGATCTACTCCGATGCTTACTGGAGATAGACTCCTATCTATGCTAACTATCTTTGTTTGGTTTTATTTGTTATGTTTGCATGTATGGGAAAAACCCTAGTGTAAAATGTTTACTACTTATGCTAATAGAATTATTATTTTACGCTAGGAGATGAAAAAGTCTTCAATGCCTTTTTTTTGGCGTAGCGGATGATTTTCCATTAATTCGATTGTTTTGGCGAGGTTCCCATCCATTAGGCTATTGTGGATCATCGCACAGAAGCGATCTCATAACTTATAATATTTAGATCTTTGAATGTCGTTTTCTCTTAGAGAGAATGCTAGGTGACAAAATCTTCGTGGCAACTCCTAGCAACGTTTGCACTTCTTGTGGCTAAGAAAGCTCAAAAGGTTTATGCACCTGTTTATTGTAACACCCAAAGATTTACTATTACCCTCCTCATATTGTGAGTTATAAACCACCGCTGCCATTTTCAACCATCCATCTTTTGTTCTATATCAATTTCTACACTATGAAAGAAAAAAAACTTTGATATAATAGATGACAACTACTTATAACAGCAGAGCCCAAAACGGCATTCCGGAGTTGGATATTGGAACGCCTTTGATGAGACTGCAGTTGTGAAGGAAGCTGCTGCTTAGCCTGCTCTAGCAACTGCATCCGTTGTTCCTGTTGGTGTTTGAGATGCTGATGTTGAATCATATTGGAATTAGACTGATGGTTGTTAACATTTGATAGTGTATGCCCCACCCTGCATGGTGCCCAGGTTTACCTGTTGTGGAGCACTAACAGAATTCTGCTGCGTAGATCCCATATCAACCGTCATTGTACTCAAAGGCATTACCTTGTCCCGAGTCCACATTGGAATTTGGCTGTGGTGAATTAATCATGGTTTGCTGTGCATTTGAAACCCCAGACAAAGAAGACATAGAATTATGATGCAAATTTCCCAAGTCACTGCTATTCCCAGCAGGGTTCGATGGCAAAGCATTAGGTATGGTATTCTGAGACTTCGTCTCCATTGTCAACATTTTCAAAGATATCTTCCTCAAATAATCGGACTGAAAGGGAAAGGAAGCAGAAATCACTTCATCACTAAATCAAATTAGAAAGAAAATGAAGCAGATATAAAACCTTAGCACAATATTACAGCACTGAGCAAACCTAATTTCCCTGGCACAAAGCTAAATGTAAATATTTAACTGGCTAAATGTAAATATTTAACAGTTCCAGTTACTATATGGATGCATGCACGAATGATAAAAATTCTCAACAGATTATGCGGATAAAAGAACGCTTCTCTTAATTTTAAGCACAAGCCTATCCAGTTTGTTTATGCATCCTCTAACTACATAGAAGCTTCATACCAAATAATCACAAAAGGCATGGACATCATATAATACCCGGCTTATTGCAGCAGTGTAAATTTTTTCCTCAAACCGCACGGCAATTTTCTTGAGTTCTTGCAAACCCTCTGGACCAGAAACAGGAAGGTGTCTCTTCAAGGTCTCCATTCTGCATATCAAAAGATATTTGAACTTGAGACAAAATTCTTCTTGCCAATAATTTTTTTTCCTCAATGATAAATAAGATTTCATTAAGAAGGTACCAAAGGGGTACCACCCCTAACCGCAAATAAACAAATTCATGGACAAAAGACTTTTTTTAACATATCCAACAAACTAGATGTATGAATTTGGACTTTCCTGCTACCAAAAGTGAAGAGTGTAAAACCAATTATCCCTAAAATAATCCCACAAGTATTCAACTCCTTGAAATGCCCTTTTGTTCCTCTCTCTCCAGATGAGCCCAAACAAAAAAAAAAAAAAAAAATGGAGAAATAGTAATCAGTTTCTTTCCCAACCACAAACATAAAGTCCCTCTCCAAGCGCAAAGTTCCTGTCGCACTGTTCACTCCTAATATTGCAAAAACTGCAGCCCAGAATCTTCTGGTCCAGGTACCATGTAAAAGTGATTGAGTCACGCTCTCTTCTTCAGTCTTGCTTCAAAAAACATCTATTAGCCCGTATTTTTCTTTCTTCTGAACATTATCCAAAGTAAGAATACATCCCCAAGCAGTCACAAGCAAAAAACGAAGCCTTCGATGGGACCTTGACTTTCCAAATAGATGCCCATGGGAAAAGCGTGCTCTGTTGTAACAGAATCTCAGTAGAAAAGAGACCAGAATAATAGGATTTGACAGAAAAAGTTCCAGAGTTACAGCAATTCTGCGTAGCCTATCGTCCTCAAATCTAAACTCGCTTGATATGACAACTCAAAAAAATTCAAGAAGCTTTGTGCTCCTAATCTTGAGCACTACACAAGATATTAATCTCCCACGTCGTTTCTCCATTGTTAGTCTTCCAACAATCATCCGCCTTAGCTCTCTTCTTTCTTGCTAGTGCATGCACATCCAGGCATAAGTGTTTGAAAGCAGTGTCTCCACAGCATATGTCATCCCACAACATAGTATTCCTACCATACCCCAATCTAATAGAAAGTCTGTTTTCGAAAGGAACCATCCTTGCCTAATGTGCTTCCAAAGCCCGAGTCCATGTGCTCCTCAACTAGATTTGGTCATCTACTGTGTATCTTCGAAACCAAGTACCCTCCTCCAGGTCTAGTTATCTCCCCATTATCAACACAACCATTTCCCAAGCAAAGCTTTATATACAAGAACCAACGACTTTACCCCCAACCCGCCATCAGCACCTTGTTGCCCACATACGTCTTCCAGCAACGGCATATACGGACAAATAAATTTGAGATTAATAGAAAATAGTACAACCTAAAAGCAATGAGACGCTTAAAAATCCTCAGGTTCCGGATACATAAATTTTTGTTACCAGCATAATGGGAAATCATCCTGCAATTGATTTCCTGCCAAACCTTACCTCTACAGTTTAAGAAAGAATTACATCCAAATTACAATAACAAGAGTTGCGCCCCTACATACCTGCTAAATCCCACATGGAGACATACCAAACGTAACCTAAACTATCCAACCAAACAGAATTTATAGTAACAGATTCCTCAGAATTCATGTTGCGCCTCTACCAAATAACAGGACCATATTGCAAAACCATTACTTCCTTTTAACATACTAAACCTTGGGAAATCGCTCCTAAGCAAAGATCCCTCATAAACTCCACACTTCACCCTGCGAAACGATGAAATATCAGAAAACCCAAGCGAAGGAAGGAGGCACTCACATCTTGTGGACGATCCTCTCCCGCGAATCGGGGGGCAATTGAGCCCTCCAATCGCCCCCGCCTCCCACACCACCCAGCGGCGTCGGCATCCAGTTATTGTCATCCGTCATGATCGCTTCTCAACGACCCAACACCCGCAAGGGCCTTACACAAGCAACAAACGAGCAATCAGCACACACCCACACGCGCGCGCGCAAACCCAGATTCGAGTCGCACAACCAACACAGATCAGCTCCGATTCAGGAACCCAAGAAAAAACCCACCAGACCCCCTCCACCCACGTCCTCCCAAAAAGCCCTAGACAACCCAAAAACAAAGAGTCGATGAAAAGCGCGAAAGATCACCTTTTTTGGCAGAAATGCGAAGGGGGGAGAGGGAGGGAGGGACGCAAGTCGAGATGTTTGGTCTTGCGGTTCCTTATTTTCTTCTACTGAGGAAGGGTGCATTTGATTTTCAAGAAATAGGGAAGAAAAAGGATATCACCATAGGGAACTAGATCAGACTGGTCAGTCCGATTCCACACCCCGGTGCGCCACTTCTGAATCCCACCAACTGAGAATCCACCTATTTTAAAACTGATCACCCCTGACACGAACTATTCCCTCGTGTTGTGCTAGTAGTTCATGTACGCCCATCTAAATGCATTCGCCGAATTTATTGCTCCAACCACCAATAGCCCCACCGTCGCCATCACTAGTAGCCACACTTTCACTAGCAATGGGAAGGTACTTGTGCCCTTAACGACGGCACCGGTGTGCAAGTAAGTTTACTTTCTCAAGCATTAAGATGATCACTTTAAGTTCTTATTTAAGATAAGATCCGTTAGGGGTCTTATTTTTAAAAACCCGACTTCATTTATGATATCTATTCGAATTTTTTTTTTCTTTAATTGATGTGGATTCATAAGCATTTGAAATTTGTAAGAATGAACATCTCACTTCTCCAAAAGGAAAAATCTATTTTAAGAAATATAAATTTTATACTATTATTAAACGAATTTCTATTTTATAAACAAAAATTTTGTATTTATCAAACGCGTTTTTTCGATTAGAAACTTGTTTAAAAATAAAAATAGAAAAATTGATTTCTAAAACATAAATCAATTTAAATGTCATTCAAATAAAATAGTTTGATCAAATTATTTGACATTATGTGTAACTAATGTCATTCAAATAGAATTAGATTACCAAGAGTGTATTAATTGAAAGTAAATTAAAGATCATTGCGTCAAGTGAATGAAATTAAAGTTTAGCGAGCCTACACGGAAGCCAAGGTCGACATTCTCAATTGAATGTATCGTCGTAAGTTTCGCAACCCATCCATAGAAACCCATAAAGAAAGCGAGAAATTGATTTCGTTAGACCTTGACCTTGTTGAATGATCCAAGAGAATCAATTGCTGAGATGGAGTGAAGTCCGAACCTATTAACATATTCAGTTGAATCCATCCTCATTCAAAAAGTGTAAGTAAATAAGTCACGACAATTAAAATATATTAATCACTTCACGCCACACCACTTCTTCGATGTTGGACTTTCTAACACTATTCACACGTGTATCTTGATAATAAGTAGATTTCAAATTTTAAAATTTTAAAAAACTTTGTTTTATGATTTGTAAAAGAAATAACGACTAGTACGACTCGACAATAAGTTCACACATATTCATCAATAGTTTACATTTCTTAACAAAAAAAAATAAAAATTGAGAGGCCCAAGTCCTTTTAATTTAAATTACTAACATTTCTTTATTCCGAAAATTGGCGGATATTTGAATATCCAAACATTACGTTCCGAATTTACATATTAGATTTGATGGGATTCACAAGGTGACGGGAGGATGAAGCACCCCAGAAACATAGCCCTTATTTTAAAGACTTGATTAAGTGAAGCAATTATCGACTCCGTGCCCTTTCATTCGTGGAAAAATAAAGATATTATCAGCCTCCTCAAAAGCATGATTTTGTGTAGGATACACCTCCGACTTTTAATCTATTTTGAGGCACTTTTCTTCCCTCAACTTATGACTTCACGGATTGAAAGAGAGAAAAAAGACATGATTTTTTATAGGGTTAATACATTGAAAAACTCTAAACCGGTACACTTGTGACAAATTTACCCCACATTATTTTTTTGACCATGAAAAACCCCAAACTAGCACACCCGTGACAAATTTACCCCGACTAACTATAAAAAACCCTAAACCGATACATTTATGATAAATTTACCCAAAACTAATTTATTCGACCACAAAAAACCCCAAACTGGTAAATTTGTGACTAATATACCCTCCGCTAAATTAGATTAATATCACAAAAAAATCACAAAAATTGTAAACTATGACAAACAAAGTGTAAAATCCCAAATTGGTATACCGGTCAATTGTCACGTGTCATTTAACTTTATAATTTAACAAGAAAATTTAACTAAAACTAACAAAAGGTAAATTTGTCACAAGTGTACCAGTTTAGGGTAAATCTGTCAAAGGTATACCAGTTTGGGGTTTTTGGTAGTCAAAAAAATAGTTTGGGGTAGATTTGTCACAAGTGTACAGGTTTGGGGTTTTTCGGGGTATTAACCCTTTTTTTTTATAAGAATCTCAAAAAATTTTGAGGGGAAAATTATCCAAAAAATCTTAAACCTATTGTATTTTTTTCAATTCAGTCGTAAACCTTTTAATTTTGCCAATTCAATCATAAACATTTTCACTTCTTTTCAATTGAATCCATTTGATCAGTTTTGGCCAAAAAATGCTAACGTGGATAATTTTTAATATTATTTTAATATTTTTTTGAATTATTATTATTTTTTTCTATTTTTCCTTTTTTTTTTCTTTTTGGCTTTCTTCTTTTCCTTTTCCGGTGGCCGGCTGACCATTGGCCACGGCTAGCCAAGCTGGCCTTACTCGCCACGGGCGAGGCCCGGCCGGGCGAGGGTGAGCTCCGATGAGAGAAGCCCGGCCCATACCAAATCCGGCAAGTCCGACCCTCGCCCGGCGTCGCCGTCGCCCTTTTTGATGATAACAAAACTTGTACGAGCAAAACTTTAAAAAAGATAAAATATTGTGAAATATAAATAGCTTTTAAATAAAGCCAATTTTAGAATGAGGCGCAATCAAATTATAAAAATATCTACGTCGAAAGAATTTTAGCAAAACTCTTATAGCAAATGCTCGAATTAAAAGATAAGGGATAAGAGATATTTTAATCAATCCCCTTAACTTTTGCGATGCTTAGAGTCTTAAAAAACCTACAGAAAAAGTGTCAGTGCAATAAAGTTTGCAATCTTAGTTCTGTTGGTCCACTTTCTCTCTCCTTTTTTGTCAACAATAAAGAAGATACTAGATAAAGCATAATATCATAAGCAAACCATAGTACGAAGGTTAGTCCAATAAGTTCCAATAACAACCCACAAGCATACAAACCAAACGACAAAACAATCCAAACTTTGAGAAATAATGCAAACATAGAAAGTTTATTTGGATGAGGATGGCTTGTTTGCATCAGGATTTGAAATAGGAGCTAGAGATGGAACTGGAGCAAGAGATGGAACTCTGTTCAGGAGGTAATTGAACAAGGACGTAGTATTGCATGTTTTCCAAACTACAATCCATGTTTGTCATTTAAGGGGTCTAGTGCTTCAACCAGTGCATATGAGGAGGGGGAAGTTGCCCTTGCTGCCTAGGTACTGATGCAAGCTAAGGGTAGGCTTTCTCAAATAGTAGGATCGGGAGAGTGACTCGCACACGGGAAACAGGACAAATAGAAATTTCAGCACTACGCAAGCTCACGAGAACAGTCGTACCTTTGTCGATACAGATCGAATCGACCTGATTCTAAAGCCAAATGAACAAAGACTTCTGGATCTACAATTTCTCTGTTTTGGTTTTTTCTGAAATAAGCACTGTAGGATGGTCGAATTTGGGTTGGAAGTGGGTGAAAATAACGAACAGAACATGAAAAGATAAAAACTTCGTTGGTTGGTTGCTCTTCTAGGCCTCCAAGGAAGTTGAGAGGGCACCAATTCTTCTAGATCGATGACTACAACTCTTCAAGGATACGGATTTCGAAAAGCTCCGACTCTTTAAAGATGAAGTGAAAACTCTTCTACGTTTTAAAGGGTATGAACTCTGCAAGGTTTACGATACTTGCTTGAAAGCAAAGTTTTCATTCATCAAAAGTCGTCTATCTTATACAAGGAATTGGATGGCTTATATCGTCAAAGAAATAAAGACAGAGCATTTAAAGTAAGAAAACATTGAATCTAAAATGTCAAAACCGAGAAACTTGAAAGCATTAAAGAACTCTGAAACTAGAAAAAAAATAAAGAGCATAGAAACTAGAAAGTAGTAAAAGCATAACGTCTTCATGGCTCCCAAGGTGTCTTCTTTCAAGCTTCCGGGATGGACTCAAGATATCGATACGGCTTCTCGGTTGAATCGACAACTTCATTGAACTTCATTGACAATCGACAACTTCATCGATAAGAGGTTTCGTCGAGCTTGAATGCGGGCTGATCTTCTTGGTCGAGAGAGCTGGTCTTCAATGCGGGCTGCATCAGGTACTTTCCTGGGCCTACTTGTGTTGATAAAGTTTCTAAGCTGAATGTCGTAATGAACCAGCTTCTCCTTGAAAGTAGGCACTATATCAGCTTTCTTAACTTTCAAAATAGCAATTACGCGGCCCAACATCACTAAGAAAGCTTTCCATTTTTCAAGTTGCTCTGACGTGGGCTGTTGCGGAAGAGACTCACGCTGGCAATGTATAAGAATAACATATGATAAGAAAGAGATCAAAAACGATGATAGACCATTCAAAGATTTAAAGATCAATTATATAGTCTGCCTTTCTTAAGAAATGTTCACTCCATGTAACAAAATTATGAAAGAAGCAAAATTAAGCGATGACTTTCTCAACAATGCTTAGTTGGAACGTTCCCAATAACAGACTTGCTTACCAGCTGTAACTTCCCAGAGATTTTCTGGTACATCTCATTCAATTCAGGCATATATGATTCCCTCATGGATATCAACTGCAACAAAAAATAAGTAGTGTATTGATCAATCCAAACTCCTCCAGGTCGTTTTCTTCTACAAATCAAATAACATATATCTTCCAATACTTTATTGAGAGAAATAACTCCAGACATTCACAAGCAGACAACTGAAAGGAAGTTCCACTGATAGTATTTCTCCAAGGCTAATTATCATATGATCTATACATTTTTAGCTACAATCATCTTCCAAGAGCAAAAAAACATGAAATAAGGAACAGGAAGAAGAATGAAAGAGAGGACAAAATGACTTAGCATTTTCGAATTACTGGAAACAGATAATCACATGTCATTTATGCATAAGCCAAGTATGAAGAATAAAAAAGATTAGCAACTTGCATAAAGCTACTGTTTCATCAGAATGCCAACCACCACCTGGATAACATTAAAAAAAGCAAGTAAAACATGAAAAGGAGATTAACTGACATGGACAAAATTATGGCAATTTCTTTTCTACGCTAAGACATCAATGGCTTTATCTTTTATTACTCCTTGATAAAGGAAAAACAGCAATCTTAAGACAACACAGAAACATTCTTAAGTAAACACGATTCAGTAGTTAAATGACTTCTCTTTCCATTGCACAAAACTACTCTTTTTCCCTCTTCATAATGTCATGAGAAAAAGGGGAATGCTGATCAGAAAGCACTCTGTGGCAACTTCTCATGCTTAACTTACAGATTGATAGCAGCATTATCGATACCTGATCCTCACAAAATATAAGCTTGGCTAGACATTGCAGTTTTTAATAACAAGAATTGTTAGATACATGTTAATGCGACTGGCCTGGAGTCACTACGTAATTAGAAATTCACCTTTGGTGGAGGGATTCCTAGGTTTAGAAACCATAAGCACCTGTCCATACTAGACTATGTAAAGAATTTGCTAACCAAAATTCACTCAAGGCTTTCAAATTTCTCTGAGAAAAATTCCTGTCACCAAAATGTATGATATTCTGCAAAGTCTAGCAAGGGAATTGGCTCCTGTTCAGTAGTTCTTATTGTCATACTGGTTAGTGCACGAGGCCATATTACTATCCCCAAATTATAGTTCATTATGCAAATTCCCCACATTCTGATACTTTGGACAAAAGATTATGCTATCGACAGTTTGCTGCCGAATACCCATTTCTGTCTCAAAGCTATATTTGCTATCAAGCCAATTTCCAAACCGATATCTCATGTGAATGAATTCATTTCCCTGGCTTGACCTTATAAAACTACTAATACTCTCATCAGTAAAGTATAGCAAGAAAGGTCAGTCACCAACAAACTATTAAAACCTGTAGAAAAAATATGAGAAGTATCGCACATAATACATGCAGTCCATAAAATTCAATGAATAAAACAAAACAGTGGCACAAAACCTTTTGGTGAGCCTCCTCTCGCCAGTCACCCTAGGCCATTAGCACCTGATTGCCCACGTACCTCTTCCGGTAACAGCTGATACGGACCAATAAATTTGAGATTAATAGAAAAAAATACAACCACGAGCAATAAGATGGTAAAAAATCCTCAGGTTCCAGATACATAAATTTTTTGTTACCAGCATAACAGGAAATTCATCCTGTAACTGATTTCCTGCCAAACCTTACCTCCACACTTAAGAAAGAATTACATCCAAATTACAATAACAAGAGTTACCCCCCTACAATAGATAAATATACAAACCCATGTGTTGTGCTAGTCGCAGAGCAAAAAGCTAAGATCAAACCTCAATCGATCAGGAAAAAAAACCCCCTATACCTCCACAGATCTAGAGGAAGAAAGATTGGATTGAAATTAGCAAAAACGAATCGAGATCAACATCTCCCTATTCCGAAGGAGAGAATCGAGAACAATACCGAAGATTGGAACGCCTGCAACGCGCCATCGGGCGCTTGTAAATCCCCATCGAGCGCTTGTTTATCGCGGTCCCTTATTTTCTTCGACTGAGGAAGTCGTTGATTCATAAAAGCTAAGCGAAAAGAAAAGAGGAGGAAGAAAGAGGAAGGAGAAGCGGCTGAAGAAGACGCCGTAATTGATTTGCCCTCTTCGTTTTTGTCTCTTCGTTTTTTTGTCGTGTCACCTTCTCGGGCCGGGTCACGGGTCGGGCCGGGTCACGGGCTTGGAGGAAAAAAAAGGGCTTAAATGGATATATATATATATTTTTTTTCGCCAAGAAGGTCCCAAAATGTCCAATTTAATTTCAAATAATACCCTAATAAACTCATCGGTAGGATAAATCTTCGTAAGCATGCTCGTTCTAACGCCCCCATCCCCCACACCACCCGGCGGCGTCGGCGGCCTCCGGTTAGTGTCGTCCATCTCCGTCACTCCTCAAGAACCTCCACAACCACCGAGCAATCAGCACACGCACACGCAGACTCGAATCGCACAACCAACACGATCCACCCCGATTCAGGAACCCAAGAACCCACAAATCCTCCTGTACCACACTCTCGCGAAAGATCTAGAAAACCCAAAACAAGAGTCGACGAGTAGCGAAAGAAGAGTGGCTATGTCGTCGGAGGAGGCCTTGATTTTATTGTTGAGATTTGATTTCATTCTTGGGTCCGATATTCGGAGATAAAATAGAAATTATAATCGGATTTATTCTTTCTTTTACTTCCTTTTTGTACTATATAATTGTATGAATATATGCAAAAGAATTATAAACAATTCAAAACCGAACTAGAAATTGAAATCGATGGGTACTAATCCGATTCTCGATTTAAGTGTGGAATTGACCACCTATTTAGATCGGACCGGTAATATATAAATATATATATTATGCTCATCCCCTATTGTATACATATACCAAGTAAAATAAGTAATATAATTACATTTTTCCTACAAAATACGTCTTCGTCCTTTGGCTGAAATGTGATGGGGAGAGAGAGACGCAGGCTGAGATGATTGGGCAAGAGAACCCGACAAGAGGCTTTGCTTATTCTTTTCTTCTTCCTTATTTTCTTCACCTGAAGAGGGTAGATTTGATATGGACCTTGTTTGGCACTGAGAGCCGACGAGGCCATCGATATACACCAAACGAAGCGACATAAATAAGAAGATTCGCCGTCATTGAGGTGGCCACCTTTGTCTTCATTTTTGTCGCCTCGTACGTGGTCTTGCCTCGGAATTTCTCGTTGGAAAACGGGTCGGTCCAGATCACAACATGGATCGGGTTCGAGCTCGGCCCAATTCTCAGGACGTCATAATTTCAGGCAACTTTGAGCATTGAATCTAAGACGAGTTCAGGCTTTTGAAAAATTTCCTAAAACGGAGCTATTTCCTTCGTGAAAAAAAGAAAAAAAAAGGAGCTCTGAGTAAACTTTGTGCTATGAATCATTAATTTTTTTTTGAATAAGAGCTTAAACTCATCAATAGGATAGGTCTACGCCGGCGTATTTAATTATAGCGACTAAAATGAGGGTAATATTGTCCAAAATATTTCAATTGAAAAGCACAATATGATTATGGCAATTGGGAATTTGGGATTTATCCCTCCAATACGATTATGCTCTAACAAGAGCTTTGACGGAAAAATGCAAACCCCTTTGTTTTGTTTTCCCATTGGCCTTTTTGGATTGGGAACAAGAGCATTGACGCCTAGCCCACCGAAGCCGCCCCATAAATTGGCAAATCTAGTACACGAATTGCTCACCCGTGTTGTGCCAGTAAGTTCATGTAGGCCCACCCAAACACGTCCGCCCGGTTCATCGCCGGCTTGGTGGAGCTCAACGCAACCATCCCCAGCTTCACCGTCGCTGGCGCCAGCAGCCACATGTTCACTTGCAAGCTCCTTGGCTCCTCTAAAACTATCACTAGGACGACGAGATTGATGGGAAGGTTAGTGCGCCCACAGCAACACTGGTGTGCAGGTTCATTTTATCTAGCATCAGCAGTAGGATGTCGGTGGAGCTGGCCATGGTAGCCAGCAGCCTGGGCAGGGAAGCAGACGCCCAAGGAAATTATTTTCTGCTAAACGTATTGGAGCGACTTGCTTTATTTACCTTTGAAAGAAAACTATTAAAATATCCATTTTCAAGAAGCATCTAAACCTTTCCTCTCTATACATGCAACAAAAATCTTGGATACAGTCAAAGAGCCTATGAATTACTTAAGTACTCAACAAGGACACAAGCACGGACCTAGACTCCCAAAAAGCATACCCGAACACACAAGAGCATAAATAAAAGACTAGTGGGACCGAAGCTCGCGCGTACTGGTCAGCCGTGAGCTTTGACCTGATGCCCACCCATAAACTGAGCACAAGGGCTCGAGGGAAAGTCCTACGTAGCTCAAATGTGACCCTACAGTGGATGGCGAACAATGGACGGACTCTAGTGACTGCGGATCACTCTTTCAAACTCACTATCTCTCTAGCTCACCTTCTCACTCTCTCCATCTCTCTCAGTTGCTCAACCTCTATTAGAGATATTTATCTTTCCTAATTGATTATATTTGATTGTATTTAATATTGTAATATTTTATTACTTTAGATAGTTGTTTAGAACGGCCTATAAATAGGCTCTTGTATCATTAATATTAGACACATAGAAAAACATAGAAATGATCTTTTTTCATTTTATTCTATTATAATTCTATCATGGTATGAGAGCCAGGTTTTATTTGAGGAAGGGGTTACCATATAATAGTAATATTATCATAACTGCGCCGGTACCCATCACCAAACCGTACACATATTTCGAAAATCTAACACCATCATCATGTTCGTCTATCCCAA
This sequence comes from Eucalyptus curtisii, assembly GCA_017140595.1. Lineage (NCBI taxonomy): Eukaryota > Viridiplantae > Streptophyta > Magnoliopsida > Myrtales > Myrtaceae > Eucalyptus > Eucalyptus curtisii. The sequence continues at coordinate 11,969,519 of CM029503.1, forward strand.
ATGGGTCAGACCCTAAAAATTCATCACGAACTAACTCCGAGAGAAGCCACACTTGCCATCACGCTTCGCCGCATTACTGGTCCACCGATGCCATCGGTTGTAAGTGAGACTTTTAAAGTCAATACGAAACCTTGTCAGCAAAAAACCACCACAGACAAGTTCTACATTCTCCGGTAAGTCCAAAACAGCAACAAACGTTGCTGGAAAGCTGCCCACGCGCCCTCATGGGCCGCCCATACCTTTTGCGCGTGAGATCCACACGCCCGGGCCTCGCATGTGATTCGCTACATCTGTCAAGCAGTGACGTCATCCTCCACGTCATCTATACGTAAGCATCACGTCATTCTTCATTGCTGACCAACATCGACTTGACTGGTTCGGCTCTATTCTGACCGGTTCTCAGGGTTTTTTAACCGGTTCTGCCCAATTCCGACTAGTTCTCAGTGTTTTCCGATCAGTTTGGCCAAATTCCTATTGATTCTTATGGTTTTCTAACAGGTGCAGCTTGACTCCGATCGGTTTGCAATGTTTTCTGATCGGTTTAGCTAGATTCCGACCGGTTCTTGGGGTTTTTTGATCGGTTCTTGGCATTTCCAAATCGGTTCTTGAGGTTTTTCAATGTTCTCAATCTATTTTCTACATGTTTTCTCCATATCAGCTCTGCAAATATTGGTTTTCTTCAAATTCATTACATAATATACTAAATTTACTAGTATATTGCATATCATAGAGAAATTAGAAGTCTTATCCTGAATGGATCAAACTATGTCTTATGGGTTCAAGAAATTTCAAGTTTTCTAAGGGGATGTAAGCTTTGGCGTTATATTACCGGAAGTATTCATGTGCGTATTTAGGCCATTGAAGAGGATGATGATACATTTGCTGAACATTTGGAGGAGTGGAGAGCAAGAATCACCAAATGCTCACGTGGTTTAGAAACACTTCGATTCCATCTATCAAATTTCAATTCGATTGCCAAAATACTACAAAAGAAGCCTAGGATCTTCTTGCTAGTCGTTATTCCACATCGGACATTGCTCATCAATATCAACTATTGGGGATCTTACATCGCTTGCATCAGGAGACATGTTAGTCTATTAATGAATTTATTTCTTCCATGTATGCTCTATGGGATCAGCTAGCTTTATCTGATCCAACATGGGATTCTACTATTGATGCTTGTAAGTTTGCCGAATATCATGATCGTATGCGAGTTCTACAATTTATGATGGTTCTTAATGATGAATATGAACTTGTGCGAGCTTCACTTTTGCATTGGGATCCTTTTCCTCCTCTTGAGCCAATTGTCTCGAAACTGTTAACTAAGGAAACTCGACTTACAACTTTAAAGGCACAACATGCTACTCCACCAGTCTCCATTTCTACGATGTAGTGCTTCCCACTTCTAGCTCATCCTCTTGGCGCAAGCCTTAATGTAAGCATTGTTGTCAACTCGGTTATTGTGCATCTAACTATTATCAGCTATAATCTAAGCAAGCTACAGAAACAAACAACTGATCTCATTTTAGAGGTCCGCCTGCATGTTGCCCATCCACTGTTATTGCTGCCATAGAAGATTATTCTAACAGTTTGTCTGTCACACTATCATTAGATATCTTCGGTCCATAGTTCATTCCATTCTCCAAGAAACTGGTACTTCTAGCCCTTCTACTCTATCAGTCACTCCAAGTACTCCTGATTCATGGTTCTTTGATTCTACGTGTTGTAATCACATGACCTCCAATTCCAATTTATTCAAGTCAAAATCATACACTTCACAAACACCTATTATTCACATAGCTAATAGCTCTCGGATGATAGTTGGTCATACAGGGAATGTTTCAACTCCCAAATTGTCCTTACGGGGTACATTTATGTTTCACAAACTCTCATTAAACTTGATATTTGTGGGTCTGCTATGTGAGCCTGGTTTTGACATTCATTTCTCATCAAATGGTTGCCGTGTGCAAGATCCATGGACGAGATAGACAATTGGGACAATTGTTTGTTTGTTTTATTAAAGTTTCCCAACTCTTTCACTAGTTGTGCTGCCATAATACCATCTAAAACTTGGCATTCTCGTTTGGGTCATCTTTCTTTTTCTCGATTAAGTCCTTTGCTTTTAAGTGGTCATTTACGTTCTGCTGATAATAAAACTTTTGATTGTCTACCTTGTAACTTAAGAAAACATCATGCTTTATCGTTCAATCTCAATGAATCTGTCTCTTATGCTCCCTTCGATCTAATTCATTCGGATATTTGGGGACCATCTCCTACTCCCACTATGGGAGGATCTCGTTATTTTGTGGTTTTTGTTGATGATTATTCACGTTATACATGGCTTTATCTTATGAAAAAATCGATTTAAACTTACTCATATCTATAGTAATTTTGTTGCCATGATGAAAAAACAATTTTCTTGAGATGTCAAGGTTTTTCATACCGATAGTGCCATGGCATATCGAAACAGAGAGTTCCTTAAAATTCTTTCTCAAAACGGTACTATTATTTATCGTTCTTATCCAGGAACTTCCCAACAATATGGTTGAGTAGAGCGTACACACAGGCATATCTTAGATATTGTACGCACTCTTTTAATCTTAGCATCTTGTACAGAAAAGTTTTGGAAGGGAGGTCTGTCATACAACTGTATACACTATCAATTGTGTTCTGTCACTTATTATAGGTAACATTTCTCCATACGAGCACTTGTATGACAGTGTTCCTAATTACAGTCTACTTCGAGTATTTGGAAGTGCATGTTTTGTGCATCTTCTTCCAAATGAACACACGAAGTTAGAATCTCGTGCTCGTCTTTGTTGCTTCCTCGGATATGGCATTGAACATAAAGGGTATAGATGTTGGGATACTATCCCAAATCGACTTCGTGTGTCCCGTCATGTTACCTTCTAGGAACATAAGATGTTCTCAACCTTACGTTCTTTTGCATCTTCTCCCATTGTTCCAACTATTCACTTCTTTACCAATCTTTCTATCGATCTATTTCCTAAAGATGACACTCTCACATCTTCCTCTTTAGAATTGTCCTCACCTAATCTTGACATAGGTATCTCTGAAAATCCCACTTTGGCAGCTCCTAATATGTTTTTGCCATCTGTGGATTCACAACCCTTAGATGTTCCTTCCATTCGTCATTCCACCCGTATAAGTCAACTTTCTATTCGGTTTTGTGATTCGTTGTTATTCTACAATTGCCTCTTCTCACGAGCCTCGCACATATAAAGAAACTCATACTAATCCTCTTTGGCAACAAGCAATGACGTGAGTTGAAAGTATTAGAAAAATCTCATACTTGGGATTTGGTTGATTTGCCTCATAAAAAGTCGGCTATAGGTTGTAAATGGGTGTACAAAATCAAAACTAAGGCAGATGGTACAGTGGAATGCTACAAAGCTAGACTAATAGCGAAAGGCTTTACTTAGGAGTATGGCATTGATTATGATGAGACGTTTGCTCCACTTGCATGTCTTACTTCTGTTTGTAGCCTCCTTGCTATCGCCGTTATTAATAAATGGCCTCCATTCCTGTTAACACCTAAATTTCACCTAAATTAATTAATTTAAAGTAGCGCTAAAAGTTAGGAATTAGTCACAAAATTAATTATTCAAAAAAACAAAAGAGTTTTTTTTTTTTAAAAAAGAAGGGGCAAAATGGCTGGGTCGGGCCGAATTCGATAGTGGCCCAACCTGCCCCTCTCTTTTCTTCCCCTTGCGCTGGGCCTGGCCCAGCCCCTTTTCTCCTTCAGCCCAGCCCGCGAACGAGTTGGTCGTCTCCCCCGACTGGTCTTCGCACGACCTACAGAAAACAAAAGACAGCAACAACCGATCAGTAACAGAGAGCAGGGGAATCGGTGGTAGGCGAGCGGCGTGATCCGCAGGTCGGGGGTGCAGTCCGGCCGACAAGCTGGCAGTTACAGAGGCCATGCGCGCTTGCCGGTCGAGCATAAAACCGAAAGAGAGGACAGAGAACAGGGGGATCGGCACCAAAAAAACTCCCAGAAGAAAAAACACAAGGAGAAATAGATAGAGGAGGAGAGGAGCAAGGAACCCCGGGGAAGTCGTCATCTGCTGCCATTGATCGTAGCCAGCGAACTCTCGACGTCCTAACCCTGCTAGAGCCCAGTAGACCGCAACCCATAGCAAGTGCCGAGGAAAATAAGGGGACGGAGAGCGCGAGAAACAGATACGGAGCTCGAGAGAACGGAGGGCGAGCCAGAGGGAGAGAGTGAGACCGAGAGAGCATTTTGACATTTCTTGAGATCCACCCGTTGCTCATCATCCAAAGCGGGTAAGCCTTTCGAACCGTAGGTGCCCCATTTGAAGAGGCGTCGGCCCGGAGCTCGCGGCCAGGCCCGGTTCGCGCGAGCTTCGATCTAGCTGGTCCTTCATTGATCTTGTTGTGTGTTTTGGTATGTTTCGATAAGAACTTAGGGCTGTGTTCAAGTCTTGACCGCGTCGGAAATCTCTTGTTCGAGTAGTGCACGCCAACTGTTTGCAGGAATGCTTGAATGAAGTCCAAATATCTTAGTTGGTCTTGACCGAGCCTTATCGTCCTTGAGTTCATACCTATGTTAAATTTGATGTAATCTGTCTCTGAGTTGGTACGGAATGTTGTTTGTGTGTCGATGATCGTTGCTTGGTCTAAACAATAGCCCCGGGCGAGCTTGGTTCCTTCTTTAGCTAGTGCATTTTATGTGTTTGATGAAATGTCAAAATGAGATTTGGAAATGGTTTCCGCGAGGCTCGTTGCTGTGATATTGTCTTTGTTCGAGTTTGAGTCCCTTCCATCGTGTTGTTTGCTCATGCCGATGTTAGTACTCAAATCGACGGAGTTTTGGTTATATGAAAATTTAGAGTTCGAAAATCTAATCTTTAGACGAAGTATTCCGGCGAGGGTGCGACCTCCCGCCAACTAGTGGTCGGCGAAGGTTCGGCGGTGGAAGGGTCGCCGGTTGTTCCGAGCTGCGTTGTTGTTTGGTGAGTCTCGATGAGGCCATGTTTTGGGAAGGAAGCTTCCGACGTGCGATGGGCGAGCACGAAGGAGAAGACCGAAAAAATATATATAAAAGAAACAAAGAAAACACAAAAGGGCTAAAATATAAAAATGAGAAATAGGTTTTGCATTGTGCTGGTTTTTTTTTTTTTTTTTTTTTTTTTTTTTTTTTTTTTTGTTTCGTGGGCTGAATAAGTTGGGCTGAAAATAGCAATCGAAAAATAGACCTTCGAATGGGGAAATTTGAAGTAAAAATCGAAGATGAGCATGTGGGTTTTTGAACTTGTGGGCTCATAAGTTTATGGGCTCGTGGCTTCTTTCTTTAAAAATAAAAATATTAGATCAGATTGGGCCCATCGGTTGGGCCCAATCAGTTACACGAAAGGCCCGACCAAGGCTGGCCGGGCCTTGTCTTTGGGCGGGCCAATCGGCCCGCCCCCTAATGGACCCTCTCGACCCGGTCGGACCCGGTCGTCGACTGCAGCTCGACCCGTCCGGCCCAATTATATATATATATATAAAATTATAAAAACTAATTATAAAAATTATAAAAAAATTAATTAAAAAAATTTTAAAAAAATTTCGAAAATTTAAAAATGTAGGTTTTGATTAGGAATAGTCATGTATTGCCTTTATAGTGTATTTAGGCCTTTAATTACTCGTATATTAATTATATTGCATGTTTAATTTACTTGTTTAATTTTACTATGTTTGCAATTGTTTAGTTGTTTGTTTTTATTGCAATTAGGATCTTGGTAGTTATGGCTGTTATTTTAATGATTGCGCACTTGTATGATCACCTCACATGTTAGTGAATAGATATAAAATCAATCCAAACTGCTTGCCAAAAAATTATTTTGTTAAAATGAACAAGATTAGGTACCGAAATGGCACTAATTGGTCAATTAGTGTAATCAAGTCCCCGACCATAGATTCTCTGGTTGCGTAGGAAGTGTGGCATACTCCCGTGTCTCACTTGGTTTCTAGCCGACCCCAATAGCCTAGTGGCGACTCCTTTGTGCAAAATTCTTAAAATATCCCAATGTCACGAGGGGTATGGGCTTGGGAGAGCCTGCGCCTAATCATGGGCCTTAGGCCCGTTCTTTAGACAATACCCCTAAACCTGTTCCCTCCCCCCAATGGTAGGTCGCGACAATTCCAAATGGATGTCAAAAATGCATTTCTTAATAGAGATCTCACTGAAGAAGAGTACATGGAGCCACCTCCTAGATACACTCATACTCTTGGTAAAGTGTCATTTACATCAAGTATTATATGGACTAAAACAAGCTCCTCATGCATGGTATTCTAAGTTTAGTTCTACCATGGAATACCTTGGATTTGGGTCCAGTCCTTATGATGATGCTCTATTCGTTCAATGAACATCTTGTTGGAGTATTCTACTCTTTGTTATATGTAGATGACATGGTTATACCGGCAATGATCACGATGGCATTACAAAACTACAGTAGTATTTGAGTCACTAGTTTGAAATGAAAGATCTTGAAAGGCTCAGTTGTTTTCTAAGATTGGAGGTTGCTTCAGATTCCTCTGGCTATTATCTTTCTCAAGCAAAATATTCCATTGATCTTATTTCTTGATTCGGACTCACTAATAGCAAGACTACTAACACTCCCATTGAGAATAATGCAAAATTTGAGGAAAAAGATGGGACTCCTCTTTTAAACCCTACACTTTATCGATAGTTAGTTGGCAGTCTGGTATAACTCACTACCACCCACCCTGACATTGCTTATGTTATTCATATGGTGAGTCAATTCATGACTGCACTACAAATGACTCACTTTGCTACTATTCTTTGAATTATTCGCTACGTCAAGGATACCTTATTTTATGGTCTTCACTTTTCCGCTAACTCAACCTTAGAGTTAACATCTTATTTTAATGTTGATTGGGTTGGTAATCCTCTTTATCGTCATTCTACCATAAGCTATTGCTTCTTCTTAGGGAAGTCCCTTATTTCCCGGTGAAGTAAGAAACAATCTACTGTCGCTCAATCGAGTACGGAAGCGGAATATCGTGCTCTTGCCGATACAACTTCGGACTAATTATGGTTACGGTCATTATTAGAAGACATGGGAATTTGTCATAACGGTGGAATGGTCATTCATTGCGATAACCGAAGTGCCATCCAAATAGCTCATAATGACGTTTTCCATGAGCATACCAAATAAATTGAAATAGATTGCCATTTGATACGCTCTCATGTGCTTCATGGTACTATTTGTCTTGTTCCCACCTCATCAACTAATCAGACATATAATGTTTTTACTAAGGCACATCCACCTAGGTGCTTTAAAGATCTTTTCTCTAAATTCCAGTTGACCTCTTCTACGTCACCTTGAGTTTGAGGGGGGATATTACAGATATTTATCTTTCCTGATTGATTCTAATTGATTTTACTTGATATTGTAATATTTTATTACTTTAGATAGTTGTCTAGAATAGCCATAACTAGGCTCTTGTATCATTAGTATTAGACACACAAAAATATACAGAAATTCTCTTTTCCACTTTATTCTATTATAATTCTATCAATCCCAAGCCAAGAAGAAGCTCCCAAATTAATTCCTCCTTTATCCTTTTAAGTGTGGGTGGTAGGCACACATGGCTTTTGCTACTGCCAACTGTCTTGCTGGCGTGGCCCTAATCGTCGCTGATGTACTGCCTTTGTATCGCCTCTCCCCCTTTTTGCATACTGCGAGCAATGCATTATGGAGAAGGAGGAGGGAAGAGGTCCGTGGATCGAGCCAAGGACAAAGGGGAAAATGGGCTAGGACCAAACGGGAAAAAGGAAGAAGGCAAAAGAAAGACGGTCCGATCGGCCTACCCCTAGCTTAGTCTCGCTTTCTTTCAAAAATAATTCTATTTTAATTTTAATACTAGAAATGCACATGCTGCTTATGTCTATATGCATGCAATTTAATGAAAACATGATGCATTTTGATAAAAATTATTTACTTTACTTTATACTTTATTTTCTTTTAGAGACTAATTCCTAATTTTCTATGCGATTTAGTCATAAATAAAAAGGGAAAAATTTAAATGTTAACTAAATTTCTCATTAACAAATGAGAGATGGAAAACTCCCTAGCACAAGCTATTCGAGCGTGAGCTTTTTTACTGTGAGAGATGGAACATCCCTAAGCATAGGAAATTGACAAGCGTATAATCATTAAGGGTGATTTTGACGAAGAGTTAATGGAGAGCAGATTTAGGACTTAAGTAAAAGTTCGTGATTTTTTAAAAGACAAAAAAAAAAAAGTGAAATTGAAACGGGACCAAAAGTTGGATTTTTTTAGGCAAAAAATAGTTTATGGTAGAATTGGTATTGGAATTAAAGTTGAAGGTTGTTTACGATATAAACAAAGTTTATGGTAAAATGGGAACCGGATTTAGCATCTATGAAGTTCATAATATGCTCCACACAATCATCAATTCCCACCAACTGTTTGGGAACATTTATAAAAAATAGTCCTTTTAACTCACTCTTAACTTTCCGACAATTGTTTTAACTAATGTTCCTTCATGCCTGCCAAAGAACAATAAAAATTTCAATGTGTGATGGAAATATTTATATTCTTTTTCAAGTAAGACTAGTTATTGTAGAATTGGCATTGGAACTAAAATTGAAGATTTTTTAACAATGCAAAAAAAGTTTAGGGTAAAATGGGGACTAAACCTAAAGTCGGAGATTTTTTATGAGACAAAAAAAAAGTTTAAGTTAGAATAAGGGCAAACTCTAAAGTTAGAGGTTTCTTATGAGCCAAAAGATATACTCAGGACAAGAGCTAAAGTTAAAGGTTTTTTAGGATACTAGGCCGTTCCTTTTTTAGCCGAGAAGAAGAGTGAGTCCTTTGGAAAACATACAGTAATTCACTTTCTTCGAGCCACCCAGTGAAAGACGAAGGTGCTTTCCAAACATTAATTTTTTGTGCCATGAGCGTTACATCCACTTAAATTGTTTATTGTAGGTTTGAGCTTAATCTATATGTGGAAATCACTCAAGCATCAATGATTATAACTTCGATAGATTATTTACTGCTGACTCTCCTTAGGGAAAAGGTACCAACACTTGAAACTGGATCACAGAAATCTCTAGTGTTTTCATATTAATTTAAATTGTAAAATCCTATAAGTTTCTCATTAATTTTACAACAAAGGTCCCCAAGGAACCTTCATTTTCTCTACCATTTCTCATGCAAAAATCGAACAAGAGTTGGTCAATAAATAGCTCGCTTTCTTCCTCACATCCCACTCCACGGCGTCAACGACATTTCCAAAACTCTCTAGCAACACTTTCAAGGACAACCCTGTGGGTTTTCTCGAATGCTCCATTGCCCCGTGGTGGCCATCTGGCAAGACGTTGACGACGTCATAGACTTAGATGTCTGGGGTTGACTGGCTCTCGACAATGGAGGGAAAATGACGCCATTGGACTTGGCTGTGTTTTAGAAAGAGAAGCGGAAGTTGGGGGTGGACCTAGCCAGCTTAAGAAGGAGGTTGGCGAGAGGCCAAGGGGGGCTGCCAAATGGGAGCGCAAGGACAGCAACAAGACTGTTAGTAGATGTGTCAACAAGTTAGGTTTCCATAATACCTAATCCAAAACATTGTCGAAGTGTGCTTGACCTAACCTAACCCTAAACCCAAAAGACATACAACCCAAGCAATCAGGTTGGTCCAAGTCTTTTCTTTTTCTTTTTCTTTTTTTACTTTTTTTTTGTGCAAAGGTTAAGGCGAACATTATCGTGACCTCTCTTTTGCCGTTCGAGGGAAAAACGAAGAGATTTAGGGGTATTTGCCTAAAGAGGCGGACCAACAGCTTTGGATTAGGCGCGGGCTCTCCCAAACCCATACCCCGCGCAACCTTGGATTTTGTATTTTAATTCTTAACAACCTATATATTTATGAGAGTCGCCACTATCCTATTGGGGTCGGCTAGATGAAAGGGCTAGTAAGTACACCTAGAGGGTGGGTGAATAGGTGTCAAGACAATTTTTTACAAATTTTAGTAGAAGTAATTTGCTTTTAAAAGATAACAGATTATGAATGAATCAAAAACTTAAATAGATAAACAAAACTACAAATTAAATAAAGAGTTGAGGGAAGAGAATAAAGACACAAGGTTTATAGTGGTTCGGCTTAGATCAAGCCTACATCCACTCTTCCACGCTGACAACCTACTGGCTGGATTTCACTAGGAATCAAAAGAGATTTTACAGTAGTGTGATCTTGATTTCACAATGAGGAGTTTTTACTGGTCTCTCACAAAGTCTCACTAAGTGTTTTTCTCTTTTATATACAATTTTGAGCTTAGTAAATGAAACAGCAAGGAACTAGGAATCTTCAGACTTTGAAATTTCTCTTTCACGCTCTTCTTCGAACAATTAGAGAGTTCACCTTAAATACTCCTTCATGCCTTCATTAATGTTGGCACTTTCCAAAGGAATTCTTCCAATCTACCCGTTGGACAGAATCAATCAAGAGGATCTCGAATTGATTAATTGATTGAGATGAAAGCCCATCAATCATGCTCACCCATACAATCAGGATCTTGGTTTTCATAAGTAGAACTTTACAAGTTTGCTTGTCTTCCAAAAGATTTGATTAACGGAATTGATTCCATTAAGAATAATCAATTTTATAGGTGTTGTATCCAACCAGAAGGTCATCCATAAATCATACGGATCGAATCCTTGAAGAAATAAAGATAACCTCGCATCTGAATAAGTCTTCATTCTTCAGTGGCATTCAGTCTGGAATCTATCAATATGAGCAAACTTTGAACTTAAAGTCTGGCGGTCTTCAGACTTTGACATTTCAGTGTCGGAGTCTTCAGACTAGACTATCGAAATGTTTTGTCAATTTCAAAACAGTAAATGAATTTTCTCCAACTATCTCCCCATTTTTTTATGGTGACAAAAAGACTTTGAACTTAAAGTCTGGCGGTCTTCAGACTTTGACATTTCAGTCTGGGAGTCTTCAGACTAGACTATGGAAATGTTTTGTCAATTTCAAAACAGTAAATGAATTTTCTCCAACTATCTCCCCATTTTTTATGGTGACAAAACTTTCCTACAGATTTAAGAACTTTTGACCTGCAAGACAAATCTTAAACAGTACATGATGTCTTATGAAAGATAAGTTGATTAGGACTTAGATAGCATCGATTCTGCAACAATAGAAAACATGTTAATCTTGAAAAAAATAAGATAAGTAATTGTCCAACCATAAACAGTTTTATCAAAATAAGTCACTGCAAGCATAAAAAAGTTCAGTGAAAAAGGTTCAACAGTCAAACCATAATCAAACAAAAATCCAACAGACCAAAAGTTAAGTCAAAAGTCCAACCAATAAAAAGTCAAACAAAAAATCTACACATCCTCCCCCTTTTTGTCAATAGCAAAAAGTGGAGAAGTATAAAAAGTTTGATGAAATTAGGGCTGTTTGGGGATGCGAACGAGCTGGAAATCTCTCACAGACTGAACTGTCTCCTCCAGCTTTCTCACTGTCTCCTTCAGCTTCTCAATATCTTCACCATTTGCAGTCTCTTGAACTTGAAGCTTAAGGGCCTGTATCTGCTCAAGTAGAGAATGCGAAGTAGACTTCAAGGCTTTGTGGAGATTCTAAATCTCAAACTCCATTCCATATTGCTGACCCTTTAACTCCAGAAGGAGCTCTAGCAGTCTTTAAAAGTCTGCAGAAGTTTCTGTTGATGCACTAGGTCCAGCCAAATTAATTCCATGAGAGTTGAGATGAGAGGGAACATCAGCAGTTCAATCTCCAAGACTTGGAGAGGAGGCCTCAACATCAACTTCAGGAAATTGAGAGGCATAGACATCCTCTAGATCAGTAGGAGAACGACGAACATCATCACTAGTAAAAACAGGTGAAGAAGAAGTACCTAATTTCTCAGCAACTCCCCCTGTCTCTGTGGCTACAGGTGGAGAAGAAAAGTCTTCTCGTTGTTCTTTCTTAGCTTCAGCTCCCAAATGATGTTCTTTTACTCTTGTTTCTCCTGCAATTCCACTCCTACTCTTCTTAGAATCCTCTAACAAGGATACTGCAAATGTTGGTTCAAAAGAGTCATCTTGACCCTCTTCCTCTTCTGCTTCTCTTCCTTCTTCTTCTCTTTCTGCTGCTCTTTCTTTTCTCTGCTCTGTTTCTTCTCTTCTTGCTTCTCTGTCCTCTAGCTGCTCAAAACTAACAAAACTCTATAGATTTTTCAAGGCAAAAGCAGAAATAGTCAGATCATCCTCATCATCTTCATCTGCGGGACAAGGGTTCTTCTCTTCTTGGTAGGTGCATTCATAGGCTCCTTGCCTTTTCTTTTTTGTGCGGCAGAGTCTTCTTATGCTTTGCTATGGGACTTCTTCTTCTTGAAGCGCTCTAAAGCCTTGTTCAGTTCCTTTAGTCTCATCTTTGACACCATTTTCAACCCTATCACCATAGGAGCAATGGTTCTAACGCAGAGAGATGCTGGAAACTGAATCTAAAAATGTCGAAACAATTGAGTGACCAGCGCAGAATAAGTAAATTGTTGTCCATTTTCCTTCACAACAGTCTTGTACATGTGCATCAGGATTGTGTGTGGCAGCGAGAACTTCATCTCATTGCGATGGCGAACATCGGTTTAGCTTGAACGAGAGACGTCGTTTTGGAGGTCAACTTGGGTCGGATGCAATTGATCACAACCTTGTGCAGCAAGATGTTTAAAGCGAGACGATACGGAATAGGTAATGCCCCCTTCAGCAAGTCTGTCCCGAACAAGTGACATCGTTGCATGACCAACAGACACATTTATTGGTTGAAAACTCCATCTTTCCACACCAATAATATAGGTTCAACATCTTCCAAGATCTCCTAGTCTACTGGTTGGCGCGGAAGATCTTGAGTGGCACGCGGTGGAGAATACCGTTGAGAATGTTGTTGATGTTGTTGTTGTTGTTGTTGTTGTTGTTGCTAAGGAGAATCTTCTTCCTCGGTCAAGTCAAAATGAGTAGGACTCTCTCGCATGTGCTGTGGTCCCCTGTTCGCGATCCGAGATGACTTCCTTTGGAAAGACATCTTCACAGTCTAGGAAGATTCCAAAACTTGTTCGAAAGAAAAAGATGAAAACTTGTAGAGGAAACTTGAGAGTAGAAATGAGAGAGTAGAAGTGAAAGAGTAGAGAGATTGCATGCTAGGGTTTGGTAAAAATGCTCGAAAGAAATACAAAGATATATAAAGAAAATGAAAGGTCACAAATAAAAGGAAATGAACCGCCATAAAGGGAATTACCTTTTTCAAAATAATTGAATAAATACTGCCATTTTCAAAGATAAAAACACTGTCAAAGATTTAAAATTCAAAAAATAACTTCCAGAAATAAATTAAGTAAACAACGATTCAAATAAACGTGCCTTTTTATTTCAAAAATAAAATACCTAGATTCGAGACTTTCTTTTGCTGAAGTAGAGTCTAGAAAAATTTAGTCTAACCAACTCCAGACTTTAACTGGTGAGAGATAAAATGTTCAGTCTGGTACGAATAGATTCAAATAAATTTTTCTCCAGAGGCTTTGTAAATATATTTGCCAGTTGATTCTTCGAATCAATGAACTAAATCATAATCTCCTTATTTTGAACATGATCTCTTATGAAATGGTATCGAATTTCTATATGCTTTGCCCTTGAATGAATAATTGGATTCTTCCTAAGATTAATAGCACTAGTGTTGTCGCATTTGATCTCAGTACACGATTATTCGATTCCAAAGTCTCTTAACCGTTGTCTTATTCACAAGATTTGAGAACAACAGCTTCCAAGAGCTACATACTCTTCTTCTGCAGTTGATAGAGCCCCAGTACTCTGCTTCCTTGAGAACCAAGATACCAACATGCTTCCCAGTAGTTGACAAGTATCTGAAGTACTCTTTCTATCGACTTTACAACCTGCTAAATCTGCGTTTGAATATCCAAGAAGAGTAAAGTCTCATTCTTTGGGATACCATAGACCTAGCTTTGGAGTAATTGTAATGTATTTGATGATGCGTTTTGCAACACTTAAATGAGATTCTTTGGGATCTAATTGGAATCTAGTACATATGCAAACACTAAACAAAATGTCGGGTCTAGATGCAGTAAGATAAAAAAAGTGAACCAATAATGCTTCTGTAAAGCTTCTGGTCTACACTTTTTCCTCCTTCATCTTTATCCATCTTCGAAGAGCTTGACATTGGTGTCTCTGTCTTTTTGCAGTTATCTAATTTGAATTTCTTGATGAGATCTTTTGCATACTTCTTTTAGTGAATGAAGATACCTTCCTCCGATTGTCTAACTTGCAATCCCAGAAAGAAGGTTAACTCACTCATCACACTCGTCTCGAATTCATCTTGCATACAACTAGAAAATTTCTTGCATAGATTTTCATTAGGGGATCCAAAGATAATATCATCAACATATATTTGAACCAGTAGAAAGTCTTTACCTTCTATTTTTATGAACAAAGTGGTATCTATCTTTCCTTTATCAAAACCATTTTGGATTAGGAATTTACTTAACCTTTCATACCAAGTTCGAGATGCTTGCTTCAGTCCATACGAGGCATTTTTCAATATGCAGACTAAGTATGGTTTTATTGGATCTTCAAATCCAAATGGTTGTTCCACATAAACTTCTTCTTGGACAAATCCATTGAGGAAGACACTTTTTACATCCATCTAGAATAACCTAAAATTTTTATAACAAGTAAAAGCAAGTAATAGTCTAATTGCTTCTAACATCGCTCTTGGTGCATAGATTTCATCATAGTCTATCCATTCTTCTTGTGTATATCATTTGGCCACGAGTCTTGCTTTGTTCCTGATCACTTTTCCTTTCTCATCCATCTTGTTCCTGAAAACCCATTTAGTCCCAATAATAGACTTACATTTAGGTTTAGGAATTAACTCCCAAACATCGTCGATACTGAACTGTCTGAGCTCTTCTTGCATAGCTTCAATCCAGCTTTCATCAGACAGGGCTTCTTCTATATTTTTGGGCTCTATTTCGGAAATAAGTGCTAAAGCACTAGACTCTTCTCGCCTTTTGGATCTGATACGAACTCCTTCAACAATGTTGCCAATGATGAGTTCTTTGGGATGACTTAACTTATGCTTCTAGTTGCTGGTTGGTTTGAGAGTCTGTTGATCCTCTGCTTCAGCTGAATCTTCTAGTTCTACTTGAAATTGATCTCCAAAAGTCTGAACTACTTTAGGGGAAGTAGACTTTGTAAGGTCTAGAGCAGGTTCAGATTCTTCAAGTCTGAACCAGTTGATTCTGCATAGATTCTTGAAACTTGACATCCATAGATTCTTCTATAGATTGAGTCTTCTTGTTGTATACTCTGTAAGCTTTGCTCGTAGTTAAGTAGCCAAGGAAAATCCTTTCGTCGATTTTTCTTCAAACTTACCGTTCGATTATTGGCATTTTTTAAGACAAAATATTTACATCTAAAAACATGAAAGTAAGAAACAATTGGCTTCTTCCCTTTATACACTTCATAAGGAGTTTTTTCTATATAGGCCTCAAGAATACTTTGTTGATGATGTAGCAAGCTGTAAAAACTGCTTCAGCCCAAAATCGAGAGGAAATTTGACTCTCAATTAAGAGGGTTCTTGCCATTTCTGCAAGGATCTATTATTCCTTTCCACAACCCCATTTTGCTTTGGAGTGTATGGTGAAGAGAAAATGTGCTGGAAACCAGATTCATCACAGAATTCTACAAAATACTCTATTGATGATGTAGCAAGCTGTAAAAACTGCTTCAGCCCAAAATCGAGAGGAAATTTTACTCTCAATTAAGAGGGTTCTTGCCATTCCTGCAATGATCTATTATTTCTTTCCACAACCCCATTTTGCTTTGGAGTGTATAGTGAAGAGAAAATGTGCTGGAAACCAGATTCATCACAGAATTCTACAAAATCTTGATTTTCAAACTCACCTCCATGGTTTGTTCGTATGCTTGAAATAGCATATCCCTTTTCATTCTGAACCTTCTTGGCAAAGTTTGAGAAATAAGAAAATGCTTCAGACTTATTTGCCAGAAAATAAACCCAAGTAAAGCGTGAGTAATCATCCACAATTACTAGGCGGTACTTCTTTCCACCAATACTTTGAGTTACGGTTGGTCCAAAAAAGTCTATATGCAAAACCTACAAAACTTGATTAGTAGAAACTTAATTTATAGATTTAAAGGAACTTCTAACTTGTTTTCCCAAAACACACGGAGTGCATAATTCAGTTTTTTGATAAGTCAGGTTGGGAAGACCACGAACAAGCTTCTTGGAAGAAATCTTGGCAATCCGCTTCATGTTGATATGATCAATCTTTCGATGCCAAAGATTTGCTTCATCTTTAATGGTTATAAGACACTGAGAACTTTCTGGTTTTATATCCAGAAGGTAAATGTTTCCATGCCTTCGTCCAGTGAACGATTGAGAGAGATCTTTGCTTGTTCCCGAACATATGCCTTCTTGGAAATTAATTTTGAATCTAGTATCGCAAAATTGACTTATGCTGAGTAGATTACAATTCAAACCTTTCACCAAGGAGACATTGTTGATAATGAGGCTTCCAATCTTCACTGTTCCACAACCAACAATTCTTCATTTGCTATTCCCACCAAAGGAAACTTTTCCACCATTTATTTGAATAAGTTTTATAAAAACAACTTGAATCTCTGGTCATGTGTCTCGAACAGCCACTATCCAAATACTATTTGATTTTCTTTTTGATAGTGACCTCAATTTCCTTGTCTGAGTCAGAGTCAGAATCTATTTCGAAGTCTGAGTCTGATTCTGAATTGTCCATTAGACAAATGTTGGCATATTCTTCATCACTTTCCTTGCATCCAGTGTCACTCCAGGTTTCAGCTTCGAGAGCCTTCTTATACTTCTCAGTTCTTTTTTTCTTTTTCTTCAACAAAGGATAGTTAGGTATGATATGCCTCTTTTTCTTACATTCGAAGCATATTACATCTTTGCTGATTTGATTGTCCTCAGTTGATCTCTTCTGGAAATTTTGTGTACCTTGCTTTTTTCCAGTTGAATCTTCTTCCATTTCTATTCAATTTTCTAAACTTCCTAATCATGAGTGCTTGCTCCTCATCATCCATGTCATCTTCTGAATCTGTATCATCAGAATCATTGTTAGATTTTAAAACAATTGACTTCTTACCTTTAAGATCTTCTTCCTCATTGATCTACTCCACTTCATACGATTGAAGTGTGCCAACAATTTCATCTACCAAAAGAGGCATGATCCTCTGGGTTTCTCTAATTGATATCTTCACGCGATTCTAGTCTTTGGAGAGTCCGCGTAGTAGTTTATTGACCTTCATTGGTCCTGAGATTGGTTGTCTTTGGTATGCCAAACCGTTTACAATTTTTGTGAAACGACTGAACATATCAGTGATGGATTCTCCAGGCTTCATCTTGAAGGCTTCATATTGTCCAAGTAGAATATTGATTTTCGTTTCCTTTACTCGATCAGTTCCTTCATAGGTAACGTGCACCCTGTCCCAAACTTCTTTCGTTGTTTCACAGGAAGAAATTCGATTATGCTCAGTAAGAGATAAGGCACAGTATAAAGAGTAGATAGCTTTAGCATCAAGAGCTTGTCTCTTGGTTAATTCTTCTTGTGTCATTTCGCCAGCTTCTACAACTTCATTTCCTCTTTCTGATGTTGAAGTAGCTTTGGGATTGATCACTTTTTCTACTACATCCCATTCCAAGGGATCTTTCGATCTCAATAATGCCTTCATCTTGTTTTTCCACGTTGTATTATTTCCCATCAAAGTAAGGAGGTCTGGTGTTGCTTTGACCTTCAATCAATCCTTGTGCCAAAATACTAGCATAGATCTTTAACTTAAGAAGTAAAACAATTCAATTGAATAAGCACACAAGCTCTGATACCAATTGAAAGGGCTAGTAAGTACACCTAGAGAGGGGTAAATAGGTGTGAAGACAATTTTTTACAAATTTTAGTAGAAGTAATTTGCTTTTAGAAAATAACGGATTATGAATGAATCAAAAACTTAAACAGATAAACAAAACTACAAATTAAATAAAGATTTGAGGGAAGAGAATAAAGACACAAGGTTTATAGTGGTTCGGCTTAGATCAAGCCTACATCTACTCTCCCACGCCGACAACCTACGGCTGGATTTTACTAGGAATCAAAAGAGATTTTACAGCAGTGTGATCTTGACTTCATAGTAAGGAGTCTCTATTGGTCTCTCACAAAGTCTCATTAAGTGTTTTTATCTTTTGTATACAACTTTGAGCTCAGTAAATGAATTAACAATGAATTAGGAATCTTCAGAATTTGAAATTTCTCTTTCACGCTCTTCTTCGAACAACTAGAGAGTCCACCTTAAATACTCATTTATGCCTTCATAACCGTTAGCACTTTCTAAAGGAATTCTTCCAATCTACCCATTGGACAGAATTAATCAAGGGGATCTTGAGTTGATTAATTGATTGAGATGAAAGCCCATCAATCCTGCTCGCCCATACAGTCAGGATCTTGGTTTCCATAAGTAGAACTTTCCAAGTTTGCTTGCCTTCCAAAAGATTTGATTAACGGAATTGATTCCATTAAGAATAATCAATTATATAGGTGTTGTATCAACCATAAGGTTATCCATAAATCATACGGATCGAATCCTTGAAGAAATAAAGATAATCTCGCATCTGAATAAGTCTTCATTCTTCAGTGGCATTTAGTTTGGAATTTGTCAATGTGAGCAAACTTTGAACTTAAAGTCTGGCGGTCTTCAAACTTTGACATTTCAGTCTGGGAGTCTTCAGACTAGACTATGGAAATGTTTTGTCAACTTCAAAACAGTAAAGGAATTTTCTCCAACACTAGAAACCAATCAAAACGCGGGAGTGTTGTCTCGATTCCTACGCAACTAGAGATTTCGAGGAACGGGGACTTATTTACACCAATATTTATATTAGCGCCCTTGCGATACCACTAACTTGGAAGGTTGTTTATCTAAATGGCCACAGAATCTTGATTACCAATTACAATACTCATGAAACCACTAAGCATCCATGCAAATGTTTTTGTAGGCCTTAATGTCTAGACTAATCCTAACCTAATTTAGAAGATAAATTTACACTCAAATTTATGAAAAGCGGTGCAGTAAGTAAACATCCAAGAAATTGAAATGACTTGAAAATAAATGCGGAAAAGGAAAACCCTGTAAATGCTAGTATGAGCACTTAGAGGGGGTGAATAGGTGCAAATATAAATTTTTGTGGAGAATAGAGTAAAACTTTGCTTTTGACCTGAATCTATTTAACAATAGACTTTAAGTGAGAAATGAGATTCTAACAGTTAAATAAAGTTACGAGCAAAGTAAATGAGTTTGAGAAGAGAATAAGAAAACAAGGTTTATAGTGGTTTGGCTTAATCCAAGCCTACGTCCACTCTCCCGCACTAACAACCCACTGGCTAGATTCTACTATGAATCAAAAGAGTTGTTACAGTATCACTTCCTTGATTTCACAGTGTAGAGACTCTGCTACACTTCCTCAAGGCTTCACAAATGTATAAACACTCTTTTGAGTACAAGTTTCGCTCAACAATCGAATTGACAAAAAACAAGAAGCTTCAAACTTTGGAATTTTTCTATCGCGCACACACTCGAATAACTAGAACATCTTCCTTATATACTCCTCCATGCCTTCATAACCGTTGGCACCTTCCAAAGGAGTTCTTCCAATCTACCCATTGGACAGAATCAATTAGGGAGATCTCAAGTTACTTAAGGAATGTGATGATAGCCCACCAATCCTGCTCGCCCATACAATCAGGATCTAGGTTTTTATAAGTAGAACCTTTCAAGTATGCTTCGCCAATCAACGGATCTAGATTACTCGAATCAAAATGAATAATAGATTTCTGAGATGCTATCTCCAGCCGAGAGATCTTCTTCAGTCGATAGAATCGAATCCTTAAAGAAATACTCAACTCATGATAAGTCTTCTTCAACGGTCTAGAAAGCTGTCAATGAGGGTAGACTTTGAATCTTGAGTCTGGTGGTCTGGCGGTCTTCAGACTTTGACGACAGAGTCTGCATGTCTTCAGACTAGACTGATGAAAACGTTTTGTCGGCTTCAAAACACATAAGGAAGTTTTCTCCAACAAACCCGATACAAGTCGGGCAAATAATATTACATGGCCTTGTTATCACGCCCCGGGATAAGACCCCCATGAGCAAAATGGAAATTTAAATGTGCATGAAATTACTATAAATGCATGAAACTACTCTAAATAATTTTAATCTACACAATATGGATTATTTACAAAAAGGATTATAAAATACCAATATAGCATTAAATTAGGAAAAACTACCTTTTAAAATTAGGAAAATCTCCTAGATGTTATTTTGCCTTAATTTGATACCATCCATCATATATATATATTGAAATTTTTGGATTTTTTTATTTTTATTTGAAAATGATTCCCTAAACCAATCTATGCTTGATTTACACTAATATGGAAGATCCCAGTACACTAATATCCCAAGAATTGAGCTCGAATCGACCGTTTCAAGATTGAAGCTTAGTTCGGGCATTTCGTCGAACACTTGGTGTGCATTAAACTAGCCCAAGCAACTTCCTCGAGCCATGTTCGTGGCCTTCAATCTCGACCCATAAGCAATCTCATGTGAAACTAAAATATCAAGGTTATATTACCACATGCAAAGAGCAAGATTAGATAGAAATTAGAGCCTAAAACACATAAGAACTAAGTTGAAATCGGTCTCAAATATGCGGGTTTGAGCTGATTTTGCATATCTGGTTTGAACCCAAGTCAAGCAAACAAGTTGCATGCCCATATTCAAGCCCCGACACTCATCATATACGAGATCTACAGGAAACATTACTTGATCCGAGTGAAAGTAGGTAATATAGACTTTTAGACGGTCTCATAATTCACACGGTGATTTACAGACCAATCCAAGCTAACCTCAGTATCATTTGTACTCCCATAGGACATTCATCAAGCTCGTGGAGACAAAAAACGCGTGCAAAGGGGAGTAGCAAGTCAAACATATATGGCTCTCGAATAGGCTTCAAACACTTGGAAAAATTTCAGCCTCGAAATCAGTCTTCGGACTGGTTTTCCTCTTGCTTTTTCACATTTAAAACATATTCAAACTTGACCAAAAATACATCTATGATTTTTACCTTGCTTCCTAGTTTCTTTTGTAGTGGCTTTTGGCCGAGGAAACCAAGAAATTATCCTCCGGGGGCACGTGGAAGTTGGCTCCTTCAAACTAGAAAATAAGATTTGCAGAGAAAAAACCGACAGCAAAAGTTTTTGTTAGTCTCCAAAATTAGACTTTAAGACATATTTTGTTGGCCAAGTTAACACTAAGCCAAACTATATGTATTCTAGTTTGGGCTGCAAATCATGGTTTTCCTCCTTTGTCTTTCACTTTTCTCAAAAATACTCGTTTTTCCTCACCCATGACCAACCGGGCTCAACACTTGAGAGAAATTTTTTGACTTTCTTGGCCCACCAAGAGGGAACTGTTTCTGGAGGCTTTAGGAAGCCTTCCCAATCTCCAGTTGGGACATGCGACCTATAGTTGGAAAGATCTTTGAGTGAAGTTTACTCTCTAGTTGAAGGTTTTGGCTAATTTTGGCCGTAAGTTTGTGAAAACTTCATTTTTCTCTACAAAGGTCGTTTGGGAATTTCTGGGTTTTGCTTTTCTGGAGTTGCTTCTAGGGTATCCTTAGGGAACGATTGTGAGTTCTTCCTTCTCCCCCTTGTCTCCTACCTTTCATGCCCTAAAAGAGCTTACTTCAGTGATCTTATGCCCTAAATTAAGGGATTTTTTGTCGGTCTTTTGTCCACCTACCAAGCCTACCAACAAAGCTACTTGAACAACTTTCTGACTTGGCCAAACTTTCAAATTTTGTAGCTATTGAGTGTGCAGATTTTGCTGCGATTTTCATGCGCTTCCAGCTACTTATCCCTAGCCAATTTATCAAGTAAGTCCCTTAAAGTTGGCTATTTTCTTGCTTGAGAATGCCCAATTCAATGCAAATTTGGTGCTTTTCGCCCGATTTGATTGATTCAACCTGGCCAAGTTCAATTTTAACTTAATTGGAGGCCAAGATGATGATCTAAGGGCAAGGGTTAAATTTTACAAAATTTGTGAATTGGTCCCTCAACTTTTGGAAATTGCATTTTAGCCCCAACTTGCCATTTTAATTACAATTTGATCTCATGGGCTTGGCTAGTCACATTCAGATCATCAGCTCCAATATTTTCTCTTCTTTTTTAAATTTTTTTTATCTTTTGTTTTTTATTTTGATTTTTGATTTTTGATTTTTTTTATATCAAGAAAATAAATGCATTTAAAAACTATACTAAATGCCTAGGTAATCTTCATGCAATAATTTGACAAGAAATATTTTTGAGCAAAAAGAAGCTCCCATTTTTTCGAAAAAAATGATTTTTGGACAAAAATTTAAGTGTCAACAAACATGTTTTTCACAAATCTCTTATAAGTCTTAGCATTACACATTTTCAAAATATCTTGAAGAAATAAATTCTCAATTAAGGCACAACTTAGTGTTATTGCTTATGGTTATTTCACTTTTTTTTCTCATTTCTCAAACTTCTATTTGTTGTTGAGCCTACAGATTTATCAAAACACCCAATCGGAAGCTCTGAACATAGTTGCTACTTGATCATGTATTCCCTCGCCATAAATATTTCATCATAGTTATTGTGACGTGAGTTTAGTCATGTGCCTAAATTGGCCTTGGTAGTGAATTTCATCAATCCTAATTTTGATCCTTGGCTGGGGGTGCATCCTATATGCCTTGGTTCTAATCGTTATCTATCATGCATTCATATTAATCCATTGACATCTCTTCCCATACACTCACACATTAATCATAACCACTCCAAACAACTCTTGCCTGTCACACAACCACATCAGAGTCCTATCATATTATGGCTCTCTCCTATCATTTTCATCTACAAATTATGATCTTCAAGAGTTTGGCATTTTGGCAAGCTATATCCTAGCTATGAGCAAAGTCTGATATTTTTGGAATAAATCCCTTTATATGCTATATTCAATGACAAAAACCAAAGAGATAAAAGATCATGTTTTCCTCCAATTAGTGATGGAGAAATAAATCAAGCAAAAAGATATTAAAAGAGAAATGATTGGACTACAGTCTTTTAATCTATTGTAAAAATAACAGTCTTTTTATAACCATGAGAAACTAAATAAAAAATTATTATGTATTTCTGTGCGGTTCACTCCTTTAAGTATTTGTGACTTATAAGAAGTTGTTATTCTCATAGTAATCAAAAGGCTATTATGCTAGCAAAGCCTATATTAAAACTTGTTCAAGGCCATACCAATATTAGAATGGAGAGTTCATATCATACCCAGAGCATCAAAAGCATTAAACATGAGTACATGAGATTGATTTATTAAACATTACATCGGACTTATATAGACCTTAAGCAAGTAGAGGGTCTTTCACGACCAATGGCAGTTTGAGACACATCACTCAGTAGATCAATTAGAATCTGCTGCAAATTGGCCCTAGTGCACGATGCGCTTCATCAAGTGGAGATGAGCTTCACAAGGACCTTGAAATCAGCCTCAGCAATCCCATCAGGCCCCGCAGCCTTCACCAATCTCTCCCTCAACTCACCAGCCTTCTTCCTCATTTCCTTCCCATCCTCACCCCTAAACACCACCTCCAGTGCCTTCTCCATCCCACTCTTGGTTATGGTCCCACCTTTTACTTTCACTCCAATCCCCCACACTTCCTCTATCATCCTCCCATTCATCATGTTGTCCGCCCAGAATGGCTTGCATACCATCGGCACGCTGCCCACCACACTCTCAAACATCGAGTTGTACCCGCAGTGCGTCACATAGACCCCACACGCCGGGTGGCTCAGCACCTGAGCCTGTGGAGCCCATGGGACAAATTTCCCGTAGGCGCTCGTCCGCTCCTGAAGCCCCTCGGGCAAGAATGCCATCGCGCGTTCCTTGATGGACCATAGAAATGGGGCCTTAGTAGATTCTAAGGCTTCCCCAATAGCCGATACCTCACTTGGCGATGACATTGCCACCGTCCCGAAGCATATGTACGCTACAGACTGAGGGTCTCTGGCATCGAGCCACGTCAAGCAACCAGTAGTGTCGGAGGTGGAGCTCGACGGCAATGGCAGCGGGGGGAATGACACCGCGAGGCACCCCACTTGGAGGAGCATCTTGAACTTGGATTTCAGGTCCGCTATCAGAGGTGTTGGGGTCACTTCCGCGTAAGAGTTCATGACGACAGCGGCGGCGCCAAGTGGGAGCACACGCCTCACCTCGCGCAGCATGCACGAACTCCTTGATGTATCGTGATCATTGATTAGCTCCTTAGGTATATCTGAAATGCGCATCATAGATAATCCCGGAATTACTCCGAGGCTCTTATCATCGTCGTTGTCGTTGTCAGTGGAGGTGCCACTGCCGGAGGATTCACGATGGAGCTCACTTATGACGTCAATGTACAAGTGCGCCGCTAAACAATACGGAGTGGGGACCCAGAGGGCTACCCAGGGAACCTGCATTTTCTCTGCCATTTCGCCTGCAAAAATCACGAGAGCGTCGGTCAGAAAACAACTCACCTTCTTCCTCACATCTTGCTCCGCTGCATCAACAACCGCTCCAAAATTCTCAGGCGCCGCTTTCAGGAACAACTCCACGTGTTCTCTCGAATGCGCCATCGGCCCGCAGTGGCCGTCTGGCAAGCCGTCACTGACTTCATAGACTCAGACGTTGCTAGGTAGCTTGGCTCTCAACGGCGGAGGGAAGATGAGGCTATTAGACTTGGCTATGTTCAAGAAAGAGAAGCGGACATCCGGGGCGGCTGGGGCAAGCTTGAGGACCAGGTTGACAAGGGCCCAAGCTTGGCCGCCCAATGGGAAGGGAATGACGACGACGTGTTTTCCCGATGACATGGTGGTCTGGATTTGTAATCTTTTACGTGGTAAGTTATGTTGTAGTTGGGAATTCGAAATGAGTCCTCTTTTTGGATGCTTAGGAGTAGAGGAGTTTGCCTATATATGGAGGAGACCAGAGCGTGTGAGAGAGGAGAAAATATTGGGCGAGTGAAATACTCCACGTAGGCCATGCAAAAAATCATTCACTGATGGACACGCATCGTTCGGTCTCTCTCTAGGAGAATATATTAGCTACCAGTCTACTTTTTTTTTTTTGGTCGTTCTACTCTACTTGTCCTAGCTCTCATTCTCGAGCTTTTGCCTACTCGCTCCTACGGGCGTAGAGTCAAAACCCACTTCTCGAAACTAATTCGTCCCCACCCCACCCCCCCCACGAGAAGGTGGGGATTCGAACCCCCCACCTCTCCCTTCCATATTGGAAGGGTGGCCACCTTGGGGTAACGGGTAAAAAGGGAGCGTACTCAACTAATGTTTTGGGTCGAGTCCAGTATAATAAAAACCCGTGATCCATTGACACCTCCACTTTACAGGATGGAGAAATTCACTTTGGAAGAGCCTAGAAATCTGTACATTAAATTATTTACCTGAATTCTTCTCTTCAACAGAAACAATTATTAAAAATTCTGTTATAAAATTAATGCGGAAAAATATCGGTTCTTTCAATCTAAATCAATGCGATATCTAAAAAATTTGAACGAGGAACAATCCATTATAATTGCAGGATCAAAGTTACAATCGCTCACACGTTCACTTAAGTGCTAAGTCACATCTAGATTAGGCCTAAATTTAAAGCGTTTTTCAATAAATTAACTCAATTCTATATAAAATTCCTGGTATAAGATTCATCATGTTTAGAACTCCTCTGCATGCAATTAAGGAGAGCGCCATTGCATCGTCCTCTTTCTTTCTTTGCGTTCATCCTATATTGTGCGGCGCTTTTCACTACGCAATGCTTGGCTGAACAAACCTCTGTATAGGATAAAATATTGAGTGCCTCTTATGTAGTTAGCACAATAAAAAAGAAGGGATCTAAAATAATGACACATGTCTAAAGTAGGCTCAAACGTCACTCCCCTACACGCTCTCTCCTCTCTCTCTCGCCCAAATGCTTTGAGCATCAAATGTCTATTCAGCCATCTCTGCATACATTTACAGCCTCGCTGGTAAAGAGGAAGAAGGGAAAGCAGGAGGCGAGGCACGAAGAGGAAGTAGGTTTGTTGTTTCATATATTTCATGTGTTTATACTGGAATCTAGAGACGCGTTCGAATTATGACTAAAAAATTTGATTGTTAATTGACTAAAAGCAATTCTTGTGGTCCCCACTGCCCTTAACAACCACCCCCATTATAAAAAAATAAAAAAAAATGAAAGAAAAGAACATAATAGCTATATTGCCACTATAATCATATTACCGTGATCACAAGAAGTAATTATGCAAGAAATATACTTTATCTTCATTAGAATAAGAGATTATCACAATATTGAAATTAATTATACGCCCCTTGAATTAAAGCCGAAAAATATTTAGTTCAATTAAAGTGGAAAAGTAAAATGAAAATTGTTCAAAAACAAGTTAAGATAGACATCCTTCATGGAGAGTATCGCCTCTGAATCATCCATTGAAAGTGTTCTAGAGAACCACTTTTACATTTATCTATAGGATAGATCCACCGTATCTATTTTAGATCTATATATGAAACATATTTCATTTTATAAGCTTAAATCATATCTCTAAGAAATTATGCTCTCTTTTTTCTTCTTTTTTTGGCAAGCACATCAACAAATTTGCTTATAATTTATTAGAGAAAAACCTCATGACTTGTTTTGAAGTTGACAAAACGTTTCCATCAGTCTAGTCTAAAGACTTGAAGACTCTATTGACAAAGTCTGAAGACCTCCAGACTCAAGATTCAAAGTCTGCCCTCATTGACAGTTTCTAGACCGACGAAGAAAAGTTTTATTCGATTAAATTAAGACAAGCTTATCTTTAAGGATTTGGTTCGTATGGTTAAGGAAGATCTCATGGCTGGAAATAGCATTTCAAAATCTGTTATTCGTATTGATTAATTCGAGTAACTTAGATTCAATTGATCCGCGAATCACACTTGGAAGGTTCTACTTATGGAAACCTAGATCCTGATTGTATGGGCGAGCAGGATTGGTGGGCTATCGTCATTTTCCTTGAATAGCTCGAGATCTCTCTGATTGATTCTGTCCAACGGGTTGATTGGAAGAACTCCTTTGAAAGGTGTCAACGGTAATGAAGGCATGAAGGAGTATTTAAGGGAGACGTTCAAGTTGTTCAAGGGTTAAGATAGAAAAATTTCAAAATCTGAATCTCCTTGTTCTTTTGAGATCTTATTCATTGAACTATACTTGTACTCAAAAGAGAGACTGAATATCTGTGAGACCTTGAGGAAGTGTAGTAGAGTCTCTACACTGTGGAATCAAGGACGTGAGACTGTAAATTCTCTTTTGATTCTTAGTGAAATCCAGCCAGTGGGCTGTTAGTGCGGGAGAGTGGACGTAGGCTTGGTCTAAGCCGAACCATTATAAACTTAGAGTCTTGATTCTCTATCCCTAATCTCTTTACTTTACATCGCAGCTTCATACGTCTATTATTGTCTTCACTCTTTTAGTCTATCAATCGTTGAAGACTAATCTATCTTGTTACGTTTTGCAAAAACTTCTTTGATCAACTATTCACCCCCCCTCTAGGTGCTCGTACTAGTCCTATTAATTGGTATCAGAGCTTCTGTACTCATTTATTTGAAGTGTTTTTACTTCTGAGTAAAAGATCTATGGCTAGTATTTGGCTCCAGGGTTGGTTGAAGGTCAAAGCAACACCAGACCTCCTTACTTTGATGGAAAGGATTACAGCATATGGAAAAACAAGATGAAAGCATTCCTAAGATCGAAAGATCCTCTGGAATGGGAAGTGGTAGAAAAAGGAATCATTCCTACAGCTGCATTAGGATCAGAGAGAGGAAAAGAAGTTGCAGTCCCTATCGAAATGACTCAAGAAGAAATAA
The DNA here is from genome assembly GCA_017140595.1 of Eucalyptus curtisii. Lineage (NCBI taxonomy): Eukaryota > Viridiplantae > Streptophyta > Magnoliopsida > Myrtales > Myrtaceae > Eucalyptus > Eucalyptus curtisii. The sequence goes on from CM029503.1 coordinate 11,997,621, forward strand.
CCAAGAGACAAGCTCTTGATGCTAAAGCAACTTACTCTTTATATTATGCATTATCTCCTACTGAGTATAATAGAATATCATCTTGTGAAACAGCAAAAGAAGTTTGGGATAGGCTGCACATTACCTATGAAGGAATTGATTGAGTGAAAGAGACAAAAATCAATATCCTTCTAGGACAATATGAAGTCTTCAAAATGAGACCAAGAGAATCAATCACTCGATATGTTTAGCCATTTTACTGAAATTGTGAATGCTCTAGAATATCGGGACATCCAATCTCAGGACAAATGAAGGTCAATAAACTACTGCGTGGACTCTCTAAGGACTGGAATTATATAAAGACTTCGATAAGGGAAACACAAAGAATTGCGCCACTTTCTGTAGACGAATTGATTGGAACACTTCAGTCTTACGAAGTGGAGCACACCAACGATGAAGAAGATTCCAAAGGTAAGAAGTCTATTGCTTTAAAGTCTAACGATGATTCGATGTTACGAGACTCGAAGAAGATTTAGATGATGAAGAGCTATCACTTATGATAAAGAGGTTCAGAAAAACCGAACAAAAATGGAAGAAGATTCAATTGGAAGAAACAAAGTACTCAAAGATTTTAGAACAAATCAACTGAGGATGATGAATCTAATAAAGACGTGATTTGCTTTGAATGAAGAAAAATGGACACATCAGACCTAACTGTCCTTTATTGAAGAAAAAGAAAGGAAAGACTGAGAAATACAGAAAGGCTCTCAAAGCAGAAACATGGAGTGATACTAAATGTGAAGAAAGTGATGATGATTATGCCAACATTTGCTTAATGGCAAAATCTTAATCGAGACTCGAGACCTTGAGGCAGTCTGATTCGAGACTCGAGACGGTGAAATTAAGGTAAGTAATTTAAAAATTCCTACTAAAGTTTCAAAATATATTGACGAACTTTGTCTTAGCCTCAAAACTTCTCTTAAGAGAATCTCCTAATTAAAAATGGAGAATTATACATTGAAGCAACAGGAAAAATCTTGGAAAGAAAAATTTGAAGATTTAGACAAAAACTTTATTATTTTAAAAGAAAATGCAAATTCTCTTTCAAGAGAAAACACTGTTTAAAAAATGATATTTCAAATATCTCAAAAAGGTTTTCAAATGGATCTCGAGAAGTTGGATAAGATTCTTTCGATACTAAAACCCTATTTTAACAAATTAGGTCTTGGAATGACTCCTGAAACCATTCCTCTAATTGATTTTCCAAAGGTAAATGAAAGAATCAAGCAGAGATTTACAAAAGCTTTTTATAGAAATCATTTTCAAAAAGCTTTTGTAAAACCTGTTGGCGGAAATGCTCTCAAATGTTCAAAGTGTCAAAGCTCATAACACTTTGAGAAGGAATGTCCTATGGTTTGGAGACCTGTTAAAAAGGATTGGGCAAAGACTGTTTATTGCACTAACTTCACTGGACCCAAGAAAATATGGGTACCCAAAGAAAGCTTGAATTTCTTTTTAATTGCAAGTCACTATCAAAAGGAAGATCAAATGGTATTTGGATAATGGCTGCTCAAGACACATGACAGGATATTCAAGTTGTTTTATAAAACTTGTTCAAATAGATGGAGGAAAAGTCTTTTTTTGTGGAAATAGCAAAGGAATGATTGTTGGACGCGGAACAGTAAAAATTGGAAGTCTAACAATCAACAATGTCTCTTTGGTGGAAGGATTGAATTACAATCTACTCAATATAAGCCAATTGTGTGATACAGGATTCAAAATCAACTTCCAGGAAGGAACATGTTCAGGAACTAGTAAAGATTTATCTCAATCTTTTACTGGGCGTAGACATGGGAATATTTATCTTCTGGATATAAATCAAGAAAGATCACAATGCTTAATATCAATACAAGATGAAGCGAATTTATGGCACCGAAAGCTTGGCCATATCAACATGAAGCAAATTGCCAAAATCCCTTCCAAAAAGCTTGTTCGAGGACTACCCAACCTTAAATACCAAAAGTCTGACTTATGCACACCATGCGTGTTGGGAAAACAGGTTAGAAATTCTTTTAAACCAATAAATCAACTTTCCACTAATCGTGTATTGCAGCTCCTGCATATGGATCTCTTTGGACCAACTAGAACTCAAAGTATTGGTGGAAAAAGATTATGCCTAGTAATAGTGGATGACTTTTCACGATTTACTTGGGTCTACTTTCTTGCAAGTAAGTCTGAGACTTTCTCTCATTTTTCAAAATTTGCTAAGAAAGTGCAGAATGAGAAAGGTTATACTATTTCAAGCATTCGAACAGACCATGGAGGTGAGTTTGAAAATCAAGACTTTGCTAAATTTTGTGATGAATCTGGTTTTCAGCATAAGTTCTCCTCTCCATATACACCAGAACAAAATGGAGTTGTGGAAAGGAAGAATAGATCTTTACAAGAAATGGCAAGAACTGTTTTAATTGAAAGCAATATCTCTTCACGTTTTTGGGTTGAAACTGTTTCTACAGCCTATTAAATTATTAACATAGTATTTTTAAGGCCAATTCTTGACAAAACTCCTTATGAGTTATTTAAAGGAAAGAAGCCAATTATTTCGTATTTTCAAGTGTTTGGTTGTAAATGTTTTATCTGGAAAAATGCAAATGATCGAGTTGGTAAGTTTGAAGAAAAATTAGACGAAGGAATCTTTCTTGGATACTCAACTTCAAGCAAAGCTTACAGAGTATTCAACAAAAAGACTCAGACTGTGGAAGAATCGATGAACGTCAAATTTCAAGACTCTCCACAAATCCAACCGATTCAGACTCAAACTAAAGAATCTGAACCTGCTCCAGACTCTACAAGGTCTACCTCCCCTGAAACAATTCAGACTCTAGTAGAAAAACAACGAACGAATGATGAAGGATCAACTCATGAAAAATATCACCTACCTATCAGATTGTCCGATGGCGGAAGCATAAGTCTAGTCATCTCGAAGAACTCATTATTTGTGATATTAATGAGGGGATTCGTACCAGATCCAAAAGGCGAGAAGAGTCTAGTGCGGTGGCACTTATTTCTGAAATAGAACCCAAAAATATAGAAGAAGCCTTAACTGACGAAAGCTCGATTGAAGCAATGCAAGAAGAAATCAGACAATTCAGCATTAACGATGTTTGGGAATTAACTCCTAAACCAAAAGGTAAGTCTATTATTAGAGCTAAATGGGTTTTCAAGAACAAAGCGAACGAAAAAGGAAAAGTTATAAGAAACAAAGCAAAACTCGTGGCCAAAGGATATACGCAAGAAGAAATGATTGACTATGATGAGACTTACGCTCCTATAGCAAGGTTAGAAGCAATTAGATTATTACTTGCTTTTGCTTGTTATAAGAATTTCAGGTTATTTCAAATGGACGTCAAAAGTGCATTCCTAAATGGATTTATTCAACAAGAAGACTATGTGAAACAACCTCCTGGATTTGAAGATCCAAAGAAACCAAATTATGTGTTCGAGACTGAAAAAGGCTCTATATGGATTGAAACAAGCACCTCAAGCTTGGTACGAAAGGTTAAGTAAGTTTTTAATTCAAAATTGTTTCATTAAAGGAAAAGTAGACACTACCTTGTTCATCAAAAGGGAAGGTAAAAGCTTTTTACTCGTTCAAATTTATGTTGATGACATTATATTTGGATCATCTAATGAGAATATGTGCAAGAAATTTTCTAAGTCTATGCATGATGAATTCGAGATGAGCATGATGGGTGAACTATCATTCTTTCTTGGTCTACAAGTGAAACAACTGAAAGAAGAAATTTTCATTCATCAAGAGAAATATGCAAAAGAACTTGTTAAAAAGTTCGAACTGGAGAATTGCAAAAAGACTGACATACCAATGTCAAGTTCTTCGAAGCTAGACAAAGATGAAGGAGGAAAGAAAGTCAACTAAAAACTATACAGGAGTATCATTGGTTCACTTTTTTATCTTACTGCATCTAGACCTGACATCTGGTTTAGTGTTTGCATTTGTGCTAGATTTCAATCAGATCCCAAAGAATCACATCTAAGCGCTGCAAAACGCATCATCAAATATGTTGCAACAACTGCTGAGCTTGGTCTATGGTATCCCAAGGAATGAGACTTTACTCTCCTTGGATATTCAGACGCAGATCTTGCAGGTTGTAGAGTTGATAGAAAGAGCACATCTAGCACTTGTCAATTGCTTGGTAACAGGGCAGTATCTTGGTTTTCAAGGAAGCAAAGTACTGTAACTCTTTCAACAGTAGAAGCAGAGTATGTAACTCTTGGAAGCTGCTGTTCTCAAATATTATGGATAAAGTAGCAACTACGAGACTTTGGAATCGAAGACTCATGCGCCGAGATCAAATGCGACAACACTAGTGCAATTAATCTCACAAAGAATCCAATTCTTTATTCGAGAGTAAAGCACATAGAGATTCGACATCACTTTATTAGAGATCATGTTCAAAATGGAGAAGTCTTGATACAATTTATCGACTCAAAGAATCAACTGGCGGACATATTCACAAAGCCGTTAGAGAAAACCTCATTTGAGTCTATTCGTTCAAGACTTAATATCTTATCTCTTAAAGACTGATGAAGCTCAGACTCAGGGATAAAATCTAAAAAGGCTCAGACTCAAAAAGATCAGACTCAGAAGACTAAAGGTTACGACTGTAAGTTATTTCGGTTACAGTGCTTTTAATCTTTAAATAAAAATCTCGAAAAGGTAAGATTGTTTGTTAATCTCTAATTGACATTAAAAAGGCAATTATCTTTTTGAAAAAGATAGTTTTCTATTTTCAAAATGACAGTTATTTTTTAAAAGGCATTTTTATTTTTCCTTTTGTGACGTTTTGAATACCTTGTTTCGACTGGTTTATATACTGTTCCTCTTCTTATTCGTTTTTACCCACAAACCCTAGAGCACAGATCTTCACTCTCGCACTTTTTCTCTAGTTTAATCTTTAAAGTTCTCATATTTCTCGCGAATCGAGTTCGAAAATCCTCTCAAAGACTGTGACAATGTCGTTTCAAAGAAAGTCATCAAGGATTGCAAGCAGGGGACCACAGTTTATGCGTGAGGGTTCTACACACTTCGATCTGACTGAGGAAGAAGACTCTTTGAGGCAGTAGGAAAGTCAACAACACCATTCTCAACCGCGCCATTCTTCTCCTGCTATGTCACATGAGCGTCATCACCAACAAGCAGAGGAAGAAATCTTTGAGGATGTTGAACCTGTAAGGTCTCTTAAGCCTGCATTTACTTACAAGCTTTACTCCGCTTTAAAGGAAGGTGGTTCTGCAATGACTCTTATCGATGAATTTCTAAAAGAAAAGGGGTATCGGAATGAAACCCATTTTTTAAAAGTCATGGAACGTTCAGGAATTGTTCCTGTTGGTACAGCGGAAAGGGCTTTTGCAAATTTTCCTAGTGATCCTCGTTTTAGAGGAGTAAATCAACCTGAGGGAAAAGATGACGATGAAAAGATGTTCATGCATTTTAAGCCAAGGATGGGTGTTGCTGCAAAAATTCGAGGAAAAAGGGCAGAATTGTTTCGTTCTGAGGAACACAAACAAGTTTATTCCAAGTTGTTGAAGCGAGGGGTGATGAACCCAAGAAGTGTGGACTTTGATTTTATCGACTCCTTAAACATCAATTTGAGAGAGAAGTTTGAGAAACTTCAACTTGAACGTTTTTGTACTGAGATAGATGCTGCTCATTCTGAACTTACCGAATATTTCTATTCTAATCTAAGCTTTTTGGATGCGAATAGATTCTCGTTCAGTGTTAGAGATCAGGAGTATGTGGTAGACATGGACATTCTTGCTGATGTGATTGGTGTGGAGAGAGGGACTTTCCAATCCATAAATGTGTCTGTTGGTCATGCGACTATGGAGCTTGCTCGAGATAGAAGTGCAGAAGGACAACTCTCTTATATGAGGATGAATGCATCTAACATATTGCTCCATAAAATTGTAATCAACTGTCTTAGGCCCAAATCCACATCAAAGACAGACGTCTCAAACTCTGAAGCAAAACTGATGTACGTCATCAAAATCAATTACAAGTTCTCCTTACCTCACACTATCACGTTTCACATGTATAGGTCCATGGCAAAGGACAAGGGAAAACTTCCTTACTCTGCTCTCATCACTCGTTTATTCAGACATTTTAACATTCAGCCTCCAAAAAGTCTGTGTGTTCGAACCATTGATCAAATGGTGATAGGGCTGAAGATGTTTACAAAGATGCGTCTGAAGGATCTAAGCAAGGTGTTAGAGCGATTTAAGGAGAAGACCCCTGTCAAGTCTCAACAAGACTCTGCAGTTGCGAAGAGAAAAGGCAAAGAACCCATGACCGTTCCATCCAAAAGAAGGAGAGCAATCATCTTGCAGGATGAAGACGATGAAGAAGACATTGCTATCTCCGCCTTTGCCTCATAGAACGTACAGCGTCTTGTTCCAGAGTCGGGAACACCAAGACAGAGAAGAGACAGAGAAAGGGAATGAGGAGAAGGAATCGATGAGGAAAGAGGAAGAAGAAGAAAGAAAGAAGCACGGGAGCAAGGAGGAGAACAAAGCGGGAGAAAGTCGTGGTGATTCTCCAGCGAAAAAAGAAGCTCAAGAGCATCATGGCACCGAGGAAGAGCACGAGCAAGAAGAATACTTCTCTCCACCGAAGGCACCGAAACAGGGGGGAGCTGTTGTTAAAGAATGTATTCCTCTACTCACTTTTACCAGTGATAATGTTAGTCATTCTCCTGCCGATCCAAAAGATGTATATGCCTCACAATTTCCTGAAGAAGATCATGAGGTTTCATCTCCAAGTTTGGATGCTCGTGCTGAAGTTCGATCGGCTTTACTCCACAATCGACCATCTTTGAAGTAAGCACACAAACCGACAAATCGGTAGACTTTCAAAGGTTGCTTGAACTTCTTATGGAGCTTAAAGGCCAGGTTTATGCATTGTGATGTGAATTCCAGACTCTGCAGAATGCTCATCATGCCATTTCCGTTACTTTGCAAGATCAAGTTCAAGCTCTTAATCTTCAGATTTAGGCAACTGCAAAGGGTACGGATCTAGTGCAACTGCAGGAGGATATGAAGAAGCTGGAGGAGACTGTCAAGTCTATGGGAGATTTTCAGCTCATTCGCATTCCCAGAGCATCTTAATTTTATATTCTCTACCTTTTGCTTTGTTGACAAAAAGGGGGAGAAGTTGGAGATTTGACTTTAAACCTTTTTGATTTCTATGATTTTTGTGGATTGACTTTATCTTTTGTTTGGAGCTTGGACTGATTTGGATCTTGGATTGCTTGATTGCTTTAAACTTTTAATGCTTACAGTATTTTAAGCAATGATGATGGTTTTGATAAAGATAATTGCTGTTACAGGACTAACTTATTTTCTGTGGATGCAGAATCGTCATTATCTTTATCCTAATTTATTATGAGATATCTTTGTTAGCTTAAGTGTTGCAGGTCGAAAGTATCCAAATCTGCAGGAAAGTTTTGTCACCATAAAAAAGGGGGAGATTGTTAGAGAAAAACCTCATGACTTGTTTTGAAGTTAACAAAACGTTTCCATCGAGTCTAGTCTAAAGACTTGAAGACTCTATTGACAAAGTCGAAGACCTCCGGACTCAAGATTCAAAGTCTGCCCTCATTGACAGTTTCCAGACCGACGAAGAAAAGTTTTATTCGATTAAATTAAGACAAGCTTATCCTTAAGGATTTGGTTCGTATGGTTAAGGAAGATCTCACAGCTGGAAATAACATTTCAAGATCTGTTATTCGTATTGATTAATTTGAGTAACTTAGCAAATTGATCCGCGAATCACACTTGGAAGGTTCTACTTATGGAAACCTAGATCTTGATTATATGGGCGAGCATGATTGGTGGGCTATTGTCATTTTCCTTGAATAGCTCGAGATCTCCCTGATTGATTCTGTCCAACGGGTTGATTGGAAGAACTCCTTTGGAAGGTGTCAACGATAATGAAGGCATGAAGGAGTATTTAAGGGAGACGTTCAAGTTGTTCAAGGGTGTCAGATAGAAAAATTTCAAAGTCTGAATCTTCTTGTTCCTTTGCGATCTTATTCATTGAACTATACTTGTACTCAAAAGAGAGACTGAATATCTGTGAGACCTTGAGAAAGTGTAGTAGAGTCTCTACACTGTGAAATCAAAGACGTGAGACTGTAAATTCTCTTTTGATTCTTAGTGAAATCCAGCCAGTGGGCTGTCAATGCGGGAGAGTGGGCATAGGCTTGGTCTAAGCCGAACCACTATAAACTTAGAGTCTTGATTATCTATCCCTAATCTCTTTACTTTACATCGCAGCTTCATACGTCTATTATTGTCTTCGCTCTTTTAGTCTATCAATCGTTGAAGACTAATCTATCTTGTTACGTTTTGCAAAAACTTCTTTGATCACATATTCACCCTCCTCTAGGTGCTCATACTAGTCCTATCATAATTTACTTATGAACTTCGGCAAATGACAAAAAAATGATAAACATAACTATCGGATACTCATGTTCTTACTTACTTTTCTTTTATTTTTGGCCCAAATGACATTAGCACTATTGATTTTTAGACGACAACCACCTGACATTACTAGATAGCATTCAGCAATTATTTTTCCCAACCGGCCCTACCAATCTTCTTTTTGTCTTAAAGGCCATCATGACCTTTTTCATTGTCCATGCGTAATGCATGGGCTACTAGTCCAAAAGAAAAAGGAAAGAAGTTTAAGGCACCGCCGCAATCAGTATGTCCCCAAGAACGTTCGCGTGAAGTTTCGTTCTCGGAGCCTTATTTCCTGTCGATCGAACTTCCATGCAGCAGAGCCTTATCATCGAAAATGATATGGTGTCTGCATCACTGAGATATGGCATGTAGTGCAGGCTTCTGTCTAGGATCAAGACACTGCAAAGGCCTCGATGTTTGCCACATGAAGCGCAACGCCCCCTTTATTTCTTCCTTTTCCTTTAATTTTTTTCGTTAAATATTCTTTTCTTTCCTACCAAAAGAACCTCCTATTCCTTAAGAGAGAGAGAGAGAGTAATCGTATATTTTTCTCATGTTTGGGTGCGAAAGAACTACGGCAAGAAGAAAATTGAAAAAAGAGAAATAGAGGAAAATAAGAAAGAATGGAAGGATATGAAAATGAGTTGTGAATGGGAAGGATGCGTTTAACTATGGGGAAGGGTATGCATCGTGGGGACAAACACATATTACAAGTCAAAAGTGGTGCCCTATCTCGACTAGATTTGAATGAAGAACGACTAAAACTCCTTCACTCACAGTCACTAAGTAATGCACTGCGACATGTAATTACACCCTACACTGCATCGGTCAGGCGGCTTTTTCTATCATTTGTATTTCGCAAATGGAAAAATCGGTGTTTCTATCTCATGAATCAAGGACCTTTGTCACTTTCCTCATCCGTACCCGCCGCTCTTCTTTCTGACTTTGCAAAGCCACGGATCTCTTCTTTTCGGCATCAATGTGAAACACGCTAGTTGCCTCCAGCTATTCAAAAGGGAAAAAAAGAAGAAGGAAAAGAGGCTTAAATAGCCCCATCAATTGGTACACTCCTCAGTCGGTACATTCCATTTTTTCGCTCTTATTCAAGTTTTGTGCAGCAAACACAGAAATTGACAAGGGATGCCGTAATTCTTGTCTTCGACGAAAACAATTATAAAAAATCAGCGTTTACTCGTCGAGGCTACTATGTAGGAAATAGTAAGGGTTAATAGTGGTGAACTATTTAGGAGATGTCCAATAGATAGATGCTTTCGCAAGAACATAAAGACGAGGAGCTATCGCAGTCATCCATGAAAGCTAAGTTCTTTCGAAGTTTGTGGGCTTCAAACTGAGGAGAAAAAGAAAGAGTTGGCTCATCTGTGCGGGAAAGAAATATAAGACTTCGCACTAAGTATTTTTGCGTGTCATATGAGAAAATCAATTGTAATAGCAAGTGTAAGCTCTCACTAATCATAAATTATGTGCGCAATAATTGTGTGACAATTTTTTTTTTTGAATTATTCATACCATATCTTCCGTTAAGCATGTCTGGACCCAAGTTATTCATTACAATTTTCTTGTGTTGCCACTACTATGCTGCCGTACCCAACAATGAACGACAAATGATGTCTAGGTTCAGAACGAATTCCCTTCCTAGGTTACCTCCAGATGATTTTTCAGCCAAGCGACTGATGACCTCTTTTTTTTTTTTTTCCAATTAAAAATTTGAGCCATGGCATCAAAGATAGGTAGGTGGGAACAAGACACGTGTGGGTAGGCACGATCACATGCATCGTACCAAATGCCATGGATGTCATAGTCGTGAATGTTTTTCATATTTTAAACCAATTACTAAAAATCATCCAACTAATCTTAAATTTATTATATAAATATCAATTTAATTTTAAATTTAACTATTTCGTCGATTTAATTCTAAATCTTTATACGATAATCCAATATAGTCATTGCAAGTCTTGTGACCAATTTTTGACGGAAACCACTAGCTTAACAATATGCCATGTAAGACAACCCAAGACAACTAGACCGCCGCATTAATAATTCTCGACAGAAATTAAATCATATCTCTAAGAAATTATGCTCTCTTTTTTCTTCTTTTTTTGGCAAGCACGTCAACAAATTTGCTTATAATTTACTTATGAACTTCGGCAAATGACAAAAAATGATAGACATAAATAGTGCTAATGTCATTTAAGCCAAAAATAAAAGAAAAGTAAGTAAGAACATGAGCGTCTGATAGTTTCACATATTTTACTATTCGGCATAGAAATAATGGAATGTCTTCCTTATATTTGTACACAATCACTTGGATGGATGGATAGTTTTTTTTTTTTTTTTTTTGAATTTTCAATGGGTAGTCGAGCTTTTTCTTTTTCACTGATCTCGAAAAAGGATGCATTAATGGTTGCAATTACTAAGCTTTATTTTCTATGAGTTTAAGTCATTCCTAGAAAATCTCAATTCCTCCAACGGCAATGTTTAGATCCTAAACAGGTTAGCTTGATATGGCATACTCTGCTAATCTCTGCCCTTCCTTTGCATTTCTCAATAGAAATGCAACTCTTTGCGTATTTATCCTTTGTGATACCAAGTAGTCTCTTTGATTATAATAGTTACCAATGGCTGCATTGTTTTCTACATGAAAGAATAGCTTCACAGAGCAAAGGACAAAGCGGAAAATGCGAATCCCAATTCTGCTCATGTATGCAATGATGTTGCTCTTCTCTAGAAATAACTAGGGGTGAGCGGTTCCCGGTTCCCGGTTCCTTACAGGTTCCGTCTGGAACCTGAAACCTACCCTCAAGTATAGGTTCCTTATTTTTTGGAACCTGTAACCTACCGGTTACAACCAAGAACCTGGAACCTACTCTGTCATAGGTTCTAGGGTCGGTTCCAGGTTCCAACAGATTCATTTTTCTTTTTTCTTTTTTCTTTTTTTTTCTATTTCATTTTCAGGGTAAACTATGCAACAATTGCTCAGTCACCTAATCAATAAATTAGACCATAGGATGAAATAGGCAACTAGTAATATTCTTAGCCAATTCAGCTAACTATTTCATTCATTGTTCTATTCCCGAGAGAATTTATGGGTTTTTTCTAATGGCCAAGGAAAGAGAAAGAGGACAAGTGCAGTAAATCTGCACAGAACGGTCGTATGCAACTAAGAGTAAAAATTTGCTAACTACATATATCCCTCTTAGTGAATGTAATTGGCCTGTCTATATGACAAAGTTCATTCCTCATAATATTACCTCGGCATGGGTTGGAGTAGGAGATTCGACCATAGACTCGAGAAGTTGCGAAGCTACAATCACAAGCTTATTCATTTGCCTGCAGGCATAAGTTATTTCCTCTTGGACTACCGGAATCTGCTCCAGTGGGATTTCCACACCAAGATCACCCCGAGCAATCATGATACCATCGGAGGCTTCGACAATCTCCCCCAATTTCTGAAGAGATTCTAGGTTCTCTATCTTTGCCACTACCCTAATTGATCTGGTACAAAAGAAAGAATTTATGTTTTAGATTCCAATATCTAGTGGTTACATACGACAGTATGAAAGGAAACTAGAGGACTTCCTTTCTTGCGTACTTCATGCACCACTTCAACTTACTTGGATGATTTGGTGGAAATGCAATCCTTAAGGTTGCGAACAGCATCAGCATCATTTACAAATGACATTGCAATGAAGTCTACGCTTTCATAAATTCCAAAGTTTATGTCAGCCCAGTCCTACAAATCAACCATATAATACGGTGAAGTAACAAACTTGAAAGGAATTCGTGGATTTTTTGTATTTGAAATCATCAATTGTAGGCTTGCAGTGCAATTTCTCCATCTACGCACACCAATCAAATTATTTAATAACAATGAGAGGACCAAGGAGCATCAAATTAGAATTTATGACATATGTACTCTATTGTTTAACTAGTGGGAATCAAGAAGAGAGAACACCAGCTTGGTAATCCTCTCATCTCGAGTAATATACTTCCCAGCAGATGAGTCCCTTTTCGTATCCATCCTTGTAAAACAAAGCTCACTACTCAGTTCTATATTCACCGCTGTTTCCATCAAATGTGAAGGTATCAATGATTTAGATGGTAACGGCATCAATACATTACTATGAAGTGCTGAGGGCATGTGGTAAGTCTTCAGCCCCGTCCCATGCAATAGAAATATTGATATAGTATGTGTAACCCGTGGATAACTCTTCAACTGACAATATTATGAATCACCTACTTTAGAAGAAAGGAAATAAGGGGCCACAGCAAGATTTTATAAATGAAGCTGCGAGGTTTAGGTCTATTAATGGTTTGCCAGAACCAACTTTTGTCCCTTATTTCTTCCAAAATTTAGCACAAATGAAAATGCATGTGGATCTAGGATTTCTCCTTTTCTCATGTTTTCTTATGGTCAACAATAAAATTCAATGACCCAGCAATGAATGAACACCACGCAGAATGTCCACATTGAAGCAAGAACAAGACACTTAAAGCGTCAAAGAACTATCGAAAGCAGTAATGTCCGAGGAATATAAACAAGAAACCAGGATTATGAAATCCACCTTTCTTGACAGAGTAGGCAATTTGTAATTCCTCTTAACAAGCTTCCCATCTCTCCAAAAGCTAAACTTTGCGCAAGGTAGAAACAAACCAGAATCCGTGCACTTGCACTTCAAATCATTCCCAATCTTTTCAATGACTTCAAAACTTGCCATGCCTCCATCAATAACGAGCTCATCACCAACCTCAATACCTACAGTTTAAGTTAAACATGAAGAGAGATGGTTAGACATCAAATTATGTCAATTACATTAAAAGACTATTGTCTATGCAGTAACTCGTACCTTCAGAAAAACCAGAGTGGTTTGCTTGGACGGTGAAAGGGCGGGAACCCTCGAACCCTTTCATAGTAAATAACCAGATTGATCCTTCCTAATTTTCTCATAGAAAAACAAAGCTACATGAGAATAGCAGTAAGCAAATTAATGTATCTTCCATTAAGATGAAGCTTAAACATAAATGCAAACCAGACCAGACAAAATTTCACAAAAAAGAAGTCCGGAACTATCGACACTTCCTAAACTATAAAGCATTAAGTGATCCATTTGTCGCACCCTGACCTCTACTTTGACAGAAGGAGCACCATGACCAACCACATGAATCTGACTACCCTCGGTATCAATCAATGGGGATATGTTGACAGGGAAAGGAGCGGCGAGTGGCGTCGGGGGCGATTGGGCGAGCGGTGAGCAACGTCGGGAGTGACTGGGCGAGCGACGAGTAGCGTCCATCGGGGGGACGAGCGGTGTCCAAAGAGCTGCGTCGAGAGTGAGCGGTGTGACATCCCGATTTTCAACCCTATTTTCGATGAAATGAATTGGGCTTTTCATCGATGTGCTTATGGTTTTTTTCTCTGAGTTGGCCACTCACGAGATAACTAGACTATTAGGTGAAGCCGTTAAGGAACCTAAACGCAACTGATTTGAGAATTCGACCAAAAATCGACTGCTCGACCGTGCTAATCTGCAAGGGTCAATACGGCACTGTCAAAATCAATTAGAGACCAGAGATAGGTCGATTCGACAGAGGTATGTGATTAGAGTGTGGGTGTTTCCACCTGATTGCAAAATTTCTGTCGAACGGCACTAAACCGATTTTTCTATCGTTTCTATACTTTGTGTTCGTATTTGAAATCTCGAGATTTTTACGACAACTGAGAGTCGTCGATGAGTCGAAGATGCACAATGTGGCTCAAAAATTATCGACCACGGGTCAATTGTACTAAAAATTCCTAAAAGCTACCCGGTAGATTAGGTCAAGCTAAAATAGCATCCGGTTGAAATTAACCGCGAAATTGAACCCGATTTCAGAAATTAAAAGTTATGTCATGTCACGATTCATTTTAGGAACATTGACTCATCCTCCGAAGATTTTCCTGAAAACCCGAGATTTCGGAGAAAAATCAAAGTTGGGTTATTTTGGACCGGGAAAATTAGGGGGTCGTTTTTTGTCACATTTTTTGCCGTTAAGTTGGTTCAATTGACAAGGAAAAATCATAAGATGGACGATGGCACCTTGGCTGATTTTATGGGGGCCAAATTGAGTTCAATTGGAGAAGGCATTGAATCCAATTGGAGGGAAATTGTCCAAAATTCGTAGGTTCAAGGGGGGTGCAACATTTCAGCTTCTACCAAGGCTTGTTGGGGAAGATTAGTGGGGGAAAATAGGCTAAGGATAGAGCTGGACTTGGTGGGGCTTTGTGATGAGTGATTGGAGATATTTGTGTGGACTTTGAAGGCTTTTGGGCCCCCTTGCTTCAGCAACCTTCTTCTTCTTCCCTTGGCCTCACTTTCTCCATTTTTGTATGTTTGGAGCTCAAGAAAAACCAGAGAACCAGCCAGCAGCCCCCCCTTGTCGTCGACCGTCCTTGCTCGCCGTCTGACCGTCGCCGGTCCGCCTATCTTGCGCCCGAGCCTGTGTCGCCCTCCGCTCACATGCCCGCCATCCGCGAGCCTAGGCAACCGTCCCGAGCAGCTCATGCCTCTGTTCAGCCGTCAAAGCCGCGCCACCATCGCCGTCTAGCCGTCGAAGCTACCGCCGTTGCTGCTGCAGCCGCAAGCCCACCTCCTCGCCATTTCCGGCCAAGCCGAGCTTCGATCCGGCCTTTCTCGGCCCAAAGCGAAGCCGAACCTCACCGTGGGCCGAGGTCTTCTAAGCCCGTTTTAAGGCCCGTCTGAACCTCCGTTGGTGTCGCCGCAGGTTCGAGTGTTGCTCACCTCCGCGTCACCATCGCCGTGGACCCACCGGCCCGCTAAACCGGTGAGTTTACTTGCTAAACTCGCTTTATGGAGTTAATGACATTTCGTAGATAATTAGTTTAAGTTAAGTATGTATTAGGTGGTTAGTTAGTTTGGATTAGTGATTTAATTGTTTAATATGCATGTTAGGTGGTTAGATTAGCATTTTCGGCCTAAATTAGTATTTATTGTATTTAATTTACATTATTTAATTATTTTTGTAATTTATTTAATTATTTAATATTTTCCGGAAATTATCCTGGGATAGCGAGTGACCGAAATTTCGTGCTAATTATAGTGGTGTGCTTAGTTTATGCAATTAAATGATAATTTGTGTAATTGAGTGGTGATTGTTAATTTTGAATGTTTATTTCAAAATTTCAAAATTTTGGCATTTAATTAGAAAATACCATGTGTCGGGTTTTGACACCAAAAATGCTTTTAAATACTTTATCAAATAGTGGGATTTTAAAAGAAATTATATCAATTTTTCTGGTTCGATCCGACCATGTATCCACACACGATTATTTGCACCGGGTGTTTTTTAATACGAAGAAAATAGGCCAAGCGCATCATTTTAATTAAGGCATTTGAGTGCAAAGCACAATATCCTTGGCCAAAATTGGATGGTCGTGTTGGTTATGAGAAATGCCAGTCGTAGTAGATTCTGGGTTGATGCTCTTTCGGGATTGCCGTCTAGAATAGACGTTGCCATGCTAAATGGGGTGAGATGACACCTGTTTACGCCAGAAGACCGCCGAATGTCGAGTAGGCCGTGCCCATTGGGCCGAGATTAAAATTGGAACGTGTGATTGATTGAGATATATGCGCCAGATTATAGGACAAAATTATGTGGCACAGAATGGGACGTGTCATAACGATTTAGCCCTATAATCAAGACCTCTGTGTTTAATTGAGATTGAGTGAGGTGTTCCAATTGATAAGTGTACATCTGTTATATGCATTGAGTATTTGAACTGTGCTGACGTGCAGGAAGGAACCGAGGCGAGGTGAGTCTTCTGTGATGTGTGGTTAGACTACCTCTAAGCGTATTACCTTCCTAATCGAGGTTTAGGGCGTGAACTCGCTGAGATTTATATCTCACCCCGTCGTGAGTTACCATTTTCAAGTCCCTAATGTGAAGAACCCGAAGCTTGAGGCGAGAGGGTCAGGAGCATGGGTGGCTCAGTAGTTCTTTTTGATAGATCTCCTGTGTATATAAAACTCTGTAGGCTGACCTGTTTGTTTATAAAAGTGTTTTGTGAAATTTGTTTTCTGTTTTTCTATCCCATGTTGTTTGCTGTCAAGGGTTGTTTATTCGCTTCCACATGTGCATTAAAAAGAAAGGGTCGGCGACGCGTCCTGGGACGTCGCAAATTTTATCGACCAGCGAGGAATGGGCACGCGCTCGAGGTTCGGGGCATGACAAGCTGCATCCAACGGCCGAGCGGCTGGGCGAGCGGGGGTGACGGTGTCGAGGGAGGTAAGGGGCGGGGCAAATGGGGGGCGAGTGGCATCCAGCAGAGGGACAAGTGGCATCCGGCGACAGCGTCGAGGGCGAGCGGCGTCGAGGACGAGGCAAAGGTAGAGGCAAAGGTAGAGGCAGAGGTAGAGGCAAAGAACGATGGGAGAGGAGAGAACTAACGGTAAACAACAAAAATGATTTGGGGGTTTTTAGGAACCCTAACCGGTTCCAATTTCGGTTCCAATTCTCATAGGAACCGGGAACCGGAATTGGCCTCTTTAGAACCGGGACCCGAACCAAACTCTCCGATGCGATTCTCCGGTTCCCGGGTAGAACCCGGGAACCACGCTCACCCCTAGAAAGAACTCCATTCTTTTTCTTCTATTTGTGTATAATGTGATGTAGGATTGTCCATTAATGTGGGGCTTTTTGGTGGTTGATCAACTACTACTGAACATGAGAAATTCCTATCGAAGATGGCATGGGGCCTGCATCATATGGCAAGTAGTGTGGGCTTTTGCACAACAGATAGATGTTTGAGATCAAGACCATGCGGTGGCCTTGCCAATTGCTGCATGAAGCACGACCACGTTCAAGTTTTCAGCCCAAAATGAAAACTACGAATTAAAGAAAAGAACCAAAAAACCCAAATTGAAGTTCTAAGGGGCCTTATGGTTAATGGTAAAGTTTTTAGTTTTTGTTTTCAATGGAAGGGAAAATTTTTCATTTCCGATTTTTTGTTCCCTTGAACATATGTTTGGCTTGTAGAAATAAGAGCTTCAAATGGGGATGTAAATTTAAACTTGTTCGCCGTGCCTTTACAATCTATCATTATGCACCTTATCCACCAAAATTTTTACCGAATTGACTTGGAATCCGTGAATATCCTCTCTTGATGGAAATCCTACCCCAATGGTGGTAGTTTCCCCAAAAAAAACCCTAATGCTCTTCGCTGAATACAGCAGTCATCTTGTCTCTACGAAGATGCAAATCTTCCATTTCCTTTTCAACTTTGACCCTTTACCTAAAATCCCCAACCTTCCCATAAACCATATACACTGTTCCACAAGTTAACCCAAACCCAGCTTCTGATAGAACCCACTCTCCCTTCGATAACATCACACCCTGCAAGGCATGCAATCAATGACCATCATACCAGCCGAAAGGAACAACCCTGGTTAATCCTCGCCCAATTATCAACCCATTACATAAGCCCCAACCCAAAATCTCCCAACTACCCTATCAGCCTCCCTGAGCACCGCATTATCTCTGGACATCATTTTGCCATTACGCTATATTTGGATACAATCCCGAGGATGAATATACAGAAATAGCTGCTTCTGCTATACTTTTCTCATAGGGAGTAAGCTGTCTGCCTCTCGTGCAATTTCGATGGAAGAATTAGAAACCTCAGA
The DNA here is from genome assembly GCA_017140595.1 of Eucalyptus curtisii. Taxonomy (NCBI): domain Eukaryota; kingdom Viridiplantae; phylum Streptophyta; class Magnoliopsida; order Myrtales; family Myrtaceae; genus Eucalyptus; species Eucalyptus curtisii. The sequence goes on from CM029503.1 coordinate 12,015,842, forward strand.
TTCTTGAGTTACTATCCTCCATGGAAATTTAGGCAATTTGTGGTCAGAAAAAGGCCTGGCTAAGATAGATGGTATGGTCCCAACCGAGAGAATATAAGAATGTCGTCTAACTTTGTTTGGGCAACTGTTCTACAACCGCAATATCAATCTCCATGCCTTCCAAAACACTATGACGAGGGCATGGAAAGTGGATTCCGTTACCTTTGATCGAGTAGACTAAAGAACTTTAGCTTTACCTTTAAGTCTAAAAATGAAATGAACAGAATTCTTGAAACAAGGCCTTGTTCTTTCTCTAGCAATCTTTTGGTGCTTAAACGATGGACACAGACCACTTCGCAGTACAGTTACAATTACACAAATTACGAGTCTTGGATTCAAGTGCATAGATTAACTATGGAAGGGGTCATGAGTTACAGGTTCCCATGAAAATTTTATGTTGGAATTGAGGGTTGGGCACACCCTAGACTTGGCATTGAGGCTCTCCAGAGGCCCATCATTATTTTCGATCAAGAACCTGTGGCATGAGCTTGAAAGGAATCCAATTCCAGAATAGTGCAGAGGTGAATTAAAGCAGGGGGTCGGCAGTTTTACATAATGACTGGGTAGCGCTAATAATGGAATCAGTCACAAATGAAAAGTTTGACCTTAATTGTATAGATAGTGGAAAACAAATGAGAATTACCTTTGCACATGCTCCAATAATCAGTCTCCAAAACCAGCTTCCTTCGATTTTTTTTCTGGGGTTGGGGGGGACTGAACTTTAATGAATTTTTGTATCACTGGGAAAAAGTCGACTAGCATATGGTGGAGCACCATAGGTTAGTGGCTTTTCGAGACATTAAACATTATAAATGCATGCTCTCTAATGGATCTCGAATGCAAAGGATGCGCATTTACATGGACAAATAATAGGATTGGGGATGCCTTTGTGAAAGAAAGACTAGATAGAGCTCCATGCTATGTAGAATGGAGAGTGATATCTCAGAAGTGGAAGCATATGCATTACCTGCTATAGGCTCCAACCACAGTCCTATCTTGCCAAAACTCTCAGCTGGAACTTGCAAAAGGAAAGAGAGAAATGAAGTTTGAAGCATGCTGGCTCAAAGATAATGAATGTGGTCAGCTAGTAAGTTCAGTGTGGAATACTCCTGGCATGGAAATGAACACTTTCGGAAGAAACTAATAGAGGCCCTAAAAAAGTGGACCAGCAGAAGTTCTCTACTGCTAATAGTCAAATCAATTGCTTGAAGAGGGAGCTTAAGGAGTTAGCAAATGAGCAGAGCTTGCATTATGACAGGGACAAAATGTAGCAACTGAAAATGCAAATTGAAGATCTGTGGAAACAAGGAGAAATGTACTGTGTATGCGCTCAAGAATAAACTGATTGAAATAAGGTGATAGAAATGTTGAAAAAGTGCAATGGAATGAGCACATGCTGCTCTCTCTTTTTGATGAGCATATAGGAAATAATATTCTAGCTATCCTACTCCCAACAAGACCGATAGAAGACAAGCTAGTCTGGACACGCAACCAAGCAGGAGGCTACGTTGTTAATAGTGGCTACAACCAACTCCATGACATTGAGATTAAGCATGAAGCAAATCAAGCCTCATCGTCCTATCAAACTCCAAAAGCCCTTTGGACTAAGGCATGGAATCTAAAGAACTCAAGCCAAAGTAAGGGTATTCACGTGAAGTGTGTGCCAAAACGCCCTATCCACAAGAGAAAACCTATTTAGAAGGAAGATTCTATCTGAGTCGATATGCCCTCTCTGCGAATAGGAACCTGGAACTGTTAAACATCTGTTCCTTCTCAGTCAAAGGTCAAAATAGATAAGGTTGGCCTTTGAGATTGGCATTCAGATTTCAAAGCAAGAAGCTATTTCAATTGAAGGGATGGCTACTAAAGATTGCTAATCACCTTAAAGCCCGTCTTTCGAACTGATCGCGGTCACTTTTTGGCACATTTGCATAGAGATATTCCTCTATTTTCAAGCATCACTTACCAAATCCTGCAACAACAATGCCGTCTATCATGGCTATGTATATGAATTTCCCGAAATGGAATGGCCGAGAATCAGAGAATAGAAACAACCCAGGACACTTAGGGGCTATTTGTTTACATATGTTTCTGTTCCCCGGAACACAAATTTTTGTTCTTTTGTTCCGAGGAACAAAAAAAAAATAGAAACGCATTTGTTTACACTTTTGTTCTTGAGAACAAAAAATTTATCTTTTTGTTTCCGGAAACAAATTTGGAACAGAAACAAGTAATAAGAAAAACTTGTTTCTTGTTCCGGAAATACTTCCGAGAAACATTTCTTTTTTTTTCTTCTTTTTTTCTCCTTTTTCTTCTTCTTTTTTCTTTGGCTGGTCGCCGGCCTCGGCCATGGCCGGCGACCTCGCCGGAGCGTCGCCGACCCTTGGCAAGGCCAAGCTCGCCCAGCCACTAGCGAGGCTCGACCATTGCCAAGTCGGCGTCGCCCAACCACCAGCAAGGCTCGGCCTCGCCGGGCCACCGTTGGGCGACGCCGACCTGGCGGTGGCTCGGCAAGGCAAGTGACTAGGCGAGCTTGCAAGGCTCGGCCTCGCCTTGGCCGGGCGAGCTCGAGCTCGCCCAAATCCGGCGAGGCCGGTGAGCCTACCACCAGCCCTCGTCGGCCGGTTGCCAGCCATGGCCAAGGTTGAAGACCGGTCAAAAGGAAGAAAGAAAAAATAATAATAAATCAGAAATAAGAAATAAGGATAAATAAAATTAAAATATTAAAAAATTAAAATAAACAAAAAAATTATACAAATTTACCAAACGTGTTTTTGTTCTTTTTCTATTTCAAGAACATAAATTATACAAGTTTACCAAACGCATTCTTCTATTAAAAAATTATTCCCAGGAATAAAAATAGTTTTTTTCTATTTCGTTAAAGAACAATTTTTTTAATGTAAACGTTACCAAACACAGCCTTACCCATAAGATGGAAACCACCGAGTCCTCAAGCTAAACATCGACAGAACTTCCCATGAAGGATCTTCCGAAGGTTCCATAGCGTGCGTTTGTCGTGATTTTGAGGGGACACTAATTAATAGGTCCGCAATAAACTAAATGATGCTCCTTTTTAATGTAATCGGGCTCGTACTCAGTGTATGAAAAGCTCGCTTATTACCAAAAAAAATTGTTAACACTAACTACAGAAAAAAATTAGTTGATAAAAATAAATTTCATAATGAAAGAAGTTACAAACTTGCTAATTTATTGACATATTTGTAAAATTATTAGAGTGATTTTGTAAAATTTGAGAAAAAGTCGGTAGCTAATTTATTCATTGGAACGTTGGTAAAATCATTTTAAGGTTTGTAAAATTTGATGAGGCACTATGACCCATCTTAATGCCTCCAATGATCCAGAGTATGACTACCCCGGAAGTATTGTGTCAACTTCCACGAACTATTCAAAGACAAAAGTACGATGCATATGAAATGCTGATGAAATTAGCAATACATCTCGACAATGAATAGTGCACCCGCTTTATTTACCTTTGATGGGAGTCGTGAATTGTTCCGACTTTGTGGCCAAAGTGATCGACTAATCGAAGCATTCTTTTTCATGAACCAATTTTTCTCTGCCGTAGGAGTGCCATGAACAAATAAAATTCTGATAAGTTGCATCTCTGAACGTCTTAATGATGGAGCTATGTGATCTTCACAAGTTCATGCAAAATTGACCCCCATCATTCCATTCAATTTTTGAAATTCGACCGATGTGGAGGCCTTGCAGTTGACTCCCTCATTTTACGATCTATCCACAAATTTGACTTAACATCACGAAGCTTCCAACACTTTCCGATGCCCAAAAATTCCAGCTTATCGAAGCACGAGAGGTCTGGTAATGTTTCAATGGATTTGCTCCCCTCGATATCCAATCTTTCCAAGTTTTTCAACCTCTCAAGACCTTTAATTTCGATTACATTGTGGCAATTGCTAGCCATCAATAGCTTCAGACATCTTAACCGTGAAAGGTCCGGTCTTATGAGGGACTGGCCGCTTTAGATTGTCAACTCCTAGGTTTTTGAATCTGTCAAGGCCTTGAAATAGATCATCATTCACCATTGGACCATCTAACTGTAGATGTTTCAACAACTCCCTGCATGTGGATAGGACTTATCCCCACCATTCCCAAGCATCTCAAAGACTCTAGATGCTCAAGGCCGTCTAGGTTGGACAACTTGTTGCATCCAATTACATAAAGCTCTTTTAAGGATTTTAATCCTTCCAGATCCTTGATTTCTGTCCGCTCTTGGCACACTTCAATATCTAATATTGACAAGAGTTCCAAACTCGACAAACTTGGCAACTCTTTCAACTTATCACTCCTGGAGACATAGAGCTTCAATATTCCTAAGGGAAGCTCTAGCGTAGACTCTAGCAATTTGCAATCATGAAAACTGAGTTGTCTTAGATGGATTAAACAAGAAAGTTGAGGCAATGTGCGAAGATGACAGGTGATTACTAGATCTGTTAATGGGTAGGAAGCTTTGTTAGCTATTGAATCATGTTGTAGTCCTTTAAATCAAGTTCTTTGAGACAAGAAAGCTTTGCAGTTTGCATCAGGGAAGCTAGAGATGCATGTATAACTTAATCAAAGGATATTCAGTGAAGACAATCCATCTATAGAAACTTCCCCTCCCTGATTCCAACAAAATGAGGCAATTAATACTTTAACTTTGCCCAACTTGCTAGTAGTATTGAGTAAACTACTAAATTTCTTATAGTAAGCGATATTCAAAATTTTCAAGTTTTTCAAATCCCCAATGGATTTAGGTCATTCTGAAATTTCTGCACATGACATTATCAGTTCAGTCAATGATTCATTATACCTTACTTTGCTGGTTGGTGCTAGCAACCTTTGAGCCTGTACCATAAGCGAAACTTTGCTTGCGCTGCTTACAGCATGCCCTTCTACATCCAGGACTCACAATTTCTATTGTGAAGTGTTCCCAGGTGATCAACTTCTTGTTTCTCCACTTGTTGGGCTGTGTTTCCAGAGTTTTCACATCGTTGTTTTCTTCTAGGGTTGCCATCTTCTATCTAAAAACAAATTCCTACCTAATAAACTCAGAGACAAAACAACATAAGAAAAAAGACAAGTATGAAAGAGAAGCAGATTTAGAATATTTTGATAGCATGAGGCAAGATATATTAGAAAAATCACTGATGAATGGACTTGAACCAAATATTAGAGTAAGATGGACAGAAGATCTGTACGAGGATTAAAAATCTTTTAAAAAAATTGAACAATGGTGGCCAATCATAGGGGATTGATGAATTAGCTTTCAATATGATGATGAGAGTTTAGAGATGTTTAGCTAGCAACAATGTAGGTCAGGGATCCAAATGATGGTGAATGTTCCTACATAAAGTCCAAAACAAAAGCACTTTAAAAACCAAAAGGCAGACTACACAAGTACCTGCATTTTACACTCAGGAAACACAATCTTAGTAGCTTTAACATTCAATAACCCATCTCACAAATCCAACATGAGTTATCTTGGTTAGTGATTGGTGATCTATGTGTCAAGAGAGAAGCAACTTGTGTTGGCCTGTTTTAGTCCTAGAATTCTAACTCTCGATCTAGCAAAAAGTGCAAACAACTGTAGGCTAATGATTTTCACAAGCTAATTCAACTTCTCATAGTCAACTCACACACAATCATCTAGTGTAGCCAAAGAACTTACGTCTGAATGAAAAGGAAGGGAACTACACAAATCACCTTAATCTCCTAGACATATCACACAAGAAAAAGCATCCAAGCAAAAAGAAAAGTATTGAACAAAGGGAAAACTCCAAGCATATCCCAATTACAGAGAACTAACCGACACAAAAAGCGAAAATACCGTGATTGCTAACGCCACTTTTTGCGGTCGTTGAAATACAAGTAAAAGATTTAAGGCATTTGCGGTATCGGACTTGTACATACCTGTCGTAACCTAACCCTCGGGGGAAGGGAACAGGTTTAGGGTATTGCCTAAAGGATGGAGCTAAGGCCCATGATTAGGCGCGGGCTCTCCCAAGCTCATACCTCGCGTGACGTTGGGGTATTTTCAAAAACTTTGTAAAAAAGAGTCGTCACTAGCCTATTGGGGTCGGCTAGGAACCAAGTGAGGCATGAGAGTGTACCTCACTTCCTATGCAACCAGAGAATCTAGGGTCGGGGACTTGATTAAACTAATTGAGTTATTAGTGCTCTTTCAATACCTAATCTTGTTCATTTTAAAAGAAAATATTTTTGTCAAGTAGTTTGGATTAATTTTATACTTATCCACTAACGTGTGAGGTTATTATACAGGTACGCAATCATTAAAATAACAGTTAGCGATCAAGGAAAGCATTTAAATAAATTACATGGGAGAGAAAAAATTTAACATCAAAGAAAAGATAAATATTAATCCTAACTTAGACTAAAAGGAAGCCAAAATCAACATACCAAAATTGCACAATCAAAGGTATTCATCTTTAAGGACAACTAACACCACTTGAGCGGGATTCTAAATTGAAAGACTTCCATTTTTTGAGAAAACGGCTCATAAAATCTTTTTGTAAAATTTTTCAAGCGAAAATTTGAATTTCCTGACATTTTTCAATTTTTTTTTATTTTTCTATTTTTTTAATTAAACAAACTCGAATTTTCAATATTTTTTGAATTTTTTTTGAATTTTTAAATGTTCTTTTTAATATATTTTTAATAGTTAATATTATTATATTCAGAAAATCGGGTTTGGACCAGTAAACCCAATCCGGTCCGTTGGCTTGACACAAACCCGAATTAAACTAAAAATGACAAAACCGATTTCTTAAAACCTTTTTTTGTTTCTTTTTCTTTTCATTTTTTATATTAATATTAATATTTTATTTTTTTTTTTTTGTCTTTTCCCTATTTCGACTTTTTACTACGGGCCCGTTTGGTTGGGCATTCAAGGGCTTTGGCCCCAAAGCCCCTAGCGAAAATTTTTGGTGTTTGGCTAAGTTTTTGAAAGTTTTCTGCTTCAAATATGAGCATTCCAAATGCTTTAAACGCGAAAGCAGGAGGAAGAGCGAAAGATTGAAGATCGGCATTTGGGAAATGCCACGCGTCTTGTTCATCTTCCTCTTTCCCCACGTCTTCTTCTTCTTCTTCCGCCACCGGGCTTCTCCCGCCGCCGCCGCCGCCGCCGCCCCGAGGGTCGCGCGTCCCCAATGACCCACTGGCGGCGGCGACGCGCGACCCAGCGGCATGGACCTCGAGCGCGCGCGCTTTGGGTCACGCGGACCTCGAGCGGCGTCGCTGGTTCGTGCGGAACCAAGCGACGCTACACAGGTCCGCCAGATCTGGCGATCCGGAGGCGGTTGGCCCCGGACGGACGGATCGGCCTCTACGACCTCAGCGCCGAGGTCGCCCCTCCGGCGGCGACGGCGTCGCCCGAGGTCGCGCCGCCCGGGTCCGCGCGACCTCAAGCCGCCAGTTGGCGGTCCGGGAGGCCGATCTCGGCCGCCGGAAGGCCAAATCGGCCTCTGCGCCTCAAGCGCCCGAGGTCGCGACCTCAAGCGGCCGGATATGGCCGTCCGGCACCGCCGGCCGCCAGATTTGAATTTCATATTTTAAAAAAAAAAATTAAAAGTAAAAGCACATTTGTAATAAGTTTTGACAAACGGTATTTTTACACAAGTCACTTTCCAATGCGTAATTTGCCAAACGTCCATTCCGAAAATCCCTTTACCCTAAAAATATTTGCGTTTGGCCAAAGCATTTCCCCAAAGCCGAACCAAACGGCCCTACATCTCTTCTTAGCGGCTTCTCTTTCCCGAAGCCAGCTTTTGTGTTTCACTTTTTCTGCAATTTTTCTTTTTCTTTTTCCTTTTTTCTTCTTTGGGTCTTCTTCTCCCCGTGCTCTCTTCTTCGTGCATCTTCTTCTTCACCGACAGTTTCCATGGTGCATCTTCTTCTTCACAGTTGGCAATCCTTGGTCGCTGGTGGCTGTACAACCACCGGCTCTTCACCACTCGCTTCCATCCTCACCGGCGTCGACCACCGCCGGCCACAAACTCCGGCAACCGCTAATCCACTAACCGGAACCAAGAAAAACCTTCGCCAACTCAACAATACCCGACCATTTTGCGACAATCATGTAGAAACACGGCAAGCGATAAACAAAACAAACGCGGTTCAGCGAGCACAGAGGCAAGGGCACGTCTGATGAATGGACTTCACGCTGCTCGCGCCTTCGGCAGCAACAACTGGCTATGGCAGAAGACCATGGGCGTCAATGCTGAAAAGCGAGAGAGGAGCAAGTGAAGAGGGGGGGGGGGGGGTTTTCTTGTTTTTTGTAGGGAGAGGCGCGCGTCGGCGAGGGTCGACGGCCGAGTTCCAAGCACGATGGCTACCGGAGGAGGCGCTTCACTGACGGCCTCACTCTTCTCTCCCTCTCCCTCTCACCCTTTTTGCCCGATGTCCCCTGTTCCTACCCTATCTATCTTCTGCGCCTGCCCTCTGACCTCTGCCCCCTCTGCTTTTTCTTTTCCTCTTTCCCAGGTCTTGCGAGCGAAGGTGGCTGGAGAAGGAAGAGCTAGGGCACGGGCCGGGCCGAAAGGAGAAGGAGGCTGGGTCGGGCGCGCGAGAGAGAGGAAAAGAGGAGGGGCGGGTTGGGCCAAGGCTAGATTCGGCCCAACCCGGCCCCTCTCGCGTCCCTTTTTTTTTAAAACAAAAATTGTTTTGTTGTTATTTATTTATTTTTTGTTTAAAAATAGGTGTCAACAATACCGCTTTTTACTTTTCAGTCAATTGAAAAATCTCAGAACCTACCACACAAAATTTATTAAAAAGTCCGCTAGCATGCACTACGAATTGAACGAGACGTGGTTTTTTTTTAGAAATCCTTGATAATTCATGGAACAAGCAGACTAACATGTTGTGATTTCCTCTCCACCAGTAAGTGTATGCCCAAAAAAAAAAAAAAAAGCATAAAGATAGCAAAATTTAGTCAATGAGTACCAGCAAAATTTAACTAATCGATGGAGGACCAACCAATTTCCGATGGCCATTTTAAAAGAGTAGAATTTTTTTTTTTTTAAAAGAATAGGGTCGAAAGCTATAAATCCTCCATCGAGCAAGTCATACAGCATCTCCGCCTTCGAATCGGCCATGGTTGGGTTGGTGGTCAGAGCTTTCTTCCCCGTTGCAGAGCCGTCGTCCGGTCACACGCCGCAAGCGCAACTGGACCTCGGTCCAATCACGGCCTCAGGCCGAAAAGAGAGACAAAATTGAAACAATTTTTGAATTGGGGGCGAAGACATTGCGTGAGGTGTAGTTTTTTGCTTTTAGTTTCTTTCAAAATCCTTCGCTTTTCAACCCTCATTGCTGCCGCCGCTCCTTTTGTTGGATGAATGTTACTACTGCTATTGAAGATGGAGCAAATTGGAGCTCCTTCTGGCGGATGAGAAGCACCATTCGCTCGTTCTCGAGCTTGGCTCTTTCCATCTGGGTTCCATCAACGAATCTTCAGTTCACAAATGCCTCCAAAGATCACGCCACCTAAACCATTGGGTTCCATCAACATAATATAAAACAAAGGACATATTTTTATCTTCAGTTCACTGCTACGAATCTTCTTTCCCCTCTGAAATGAAATGCTATTCTCAATTTGCCAATAAAGACACTCTTTTTTTTTCACCTGGTCAAATACCCAGAACTAGACTTTTTTCCTATGTAATGAAAAAGCAGAGACATTCCCATCAGAGGTGTGCATGGTCAGGTGGGCGGTTCCCGATCTAGAATCGGGAACCGCTTACTAAGAACTGGTTTCGAAAAATTGGAATCGGGAACCGCTCACTAATTGCATGGATCCATCCAAGAACCGGACCGCCGGTCCGGTCCCCGGGTGAATCCATAGAACCGGTCCAACCTCTGCGCCTTCCCCTTTTCGCCCTCCCCGCATCTACTTATTCTGGCTCTCCCGACCAATGTAGCTTTATTCTCCTTAAGTACTAGCGCCGCGGCGGCGACGGTCACGACCCTCACACCACTTCCGTCCCAATCACCACCACCATCTTCGCCACTGCCTCCGCCGTCTCCCACTCCTCCCTCAAGACCGACAATGAGGAGGACAATAGGGACGATGAGCCATTCTTAGACTTGAAGTTCACCCTTGTCCCCGAAAATGAGGATGATGGGGGAGGCTTGAGGAGGGGAGGAGGAAGAGGGGAGGTAGAAGCGGGACGAGCCCAACAACGAAAAGGACGATAATGATAGCGAATGCGGAGGTGACGACGAGGATGGCGACGACATGGAGAGAGAGTTCAAGTTCGAGGGGGAAAGAGAATTAACTTACTTTTCGCCGACTTCGGACTAGGACTTGAAGGGAGATGAGTAGATCCGGAGGTGAATTGGAGAGGAAGAGGGAGCTCGGGAAGATTTTGAACTAAAAAGGGACGACATGGAGTAGGAGAGTAGTGAATTGAGACAAAATGGTGATTGGAGCCCTAAATTTTATATTTGCTAATTTCGAATTTTTTTTTTTAATATTAAAATTATAACATAATCGGTCCGATCCGAATGGACGGGTGGGTGGATCCGCCCATTGAACCGGGAACCAAACCGATACCCATCGGTTCTCATAAATTGGAAGCGGGAACCGAACCGATTCCCTTAAGAATCACCGGTTTCGGGCAGTTCCGATCTGGTTCTGGGCGATCCGTGCGGGTCTCAATTCTTTTGCACACCCCTAATTCCCACGCAGCCCAACAGATAAAAAAGAACATACCTAAGTTAGCCAAATCTCTAGAAATCCGAAAATGCAACAATAAGAGCCTGAAAGCCTCACCATTGGAGCGCAAAAAACTTAATTAGGGATATATAGCGAGAATGACAACTGGTTTTGAGGAGGGATGTTTTCTTATGGGAGCTGAAAAAAAAAATGCCCATGGTTTTGAGTAGGGGTGATCATGGTCCGGGTTGGGCCGGTTCGACGCCTAACCCTAGGGACCAACCCGTACGTGTCGGTCCCCAATTTTTGGGACCGAGGACCGACCGGTCGAGTCGGGACCGAGGACCGGACCGACCCTATGGGTTCGGGTCCGGTCCTGTGGTCAACCCGGGACCGTAGATAATTTTTTTTTATTTCATTTTTAATTCCTTAAAAATTAAAACTCATTAATTCAAATTACATATCAAACCAACCTATAAATATAAGTGCATATTCAACATAAATTTAAGATAAGGTGATCACACTAGTTAAAAACAACAAACTATATAAATGATCGAGACTGCTAATAGAGATAAAGTGTTTCCATCGCTAAAGCATACTATAATTTTCTTGTTTTTGATTTGTCTTTGAATCATTCTTCCCTTCGGGAAATGGGATGAGATGGGAAGTTTAAGATAAAAGAATTCTAGGCCAAAAAATGTTTTCCAGGCATCTTCTCCTGCAATCATCTATTAATAATACTCGTAACACTATATGCAAAAACGATTCATACATTCAATCAAGCAAAGTCTAATCAACCAATAATTAAGCTTCACACCACTTGATAAGCACATTATCATAACAACGGCAATACTACTATTCGAAAATTTCTTCCATTTGACACAAACTCAAAAGCAAAGTGCAACTGAACAATTAAACCATAAGAAGTTCAAAATACTTAATATAAACCATGAATATACAACTTCACATTTTGTTAATTGTTAGATGATCGCTTCAAACTTCCGAATACCCGAGAGCAAAACAAACAACACTCATAATAAATACCTAACAAAATTTTTAAATTGAAATCACTATTAGTGCCGATGGAACATCACTGTGCACGGCGAATAGGCAAGGTTGCTCTTGCTCACCAGGGAAAGTTTCGTTTTTAAGTGAAAAATGAATAGGATAAAGAGGGAAGAATAAGACAAGAGGCTAAGGACATTTTAAGCCATTTCACAGCACTATTCACACCATTTCACGGCGTGAAGAATGCTGGCTGGGTTTGCACTTTATAAGAAAAACATTAAAAAATATTATATATTAAATATCTAAAATATATTATATATAAATATATTTCCTTTACCAATATATATATATATATTTTATCGGAGTTAGTCCGGGTTGGACCGACCCTAAACTTCAGGGACCGGGACCAAGCCCACGATCGGTCCCAGAATCTTAGACCGAGGGACCACCTGGCCCCCGGAAACGGGCCAAGGGGCCCAAGCGGGGTTGGGCCGGTCAGGTCGGTCGGGGGGTTGACCCCACCACTGCTCACCCCTAGTTTTGAGGAGAAGTCACACTCATCTTTGGAAGCCAAAAAAAAAGGAAGAGAGTGTATTCATACGCAGGAGAGGGGAGGAGAGAGGGAATGAAAATTTGAAATGTTGGATGAGAGGGAGAGGGAGGACACGGATGTCTTTGGTGAAGAGAGAAAATAGGATCGAGAAAATATTGGGTGGTCCCGGAGCAGCCCGTCAGCATGGTTCCGGACCAATCATGAAGCCACGTGGCCACGGCGGAATTTCTGCTCCAGCGCTTCTTATTGCTGCTCCGGCGTTCATCAAGCCTCTTTGCTCCGTTTCTGCTCCGGCGTGGCTTTCCTTCGTGCATTAATCTGCCGTGGCGGCCGAGATCTGGAGCATCCCGTTTCTGCAACCACCTACAGAGCAGCGTGGACGCCCTTCAGTAATCCATCCGATTTCTCGTTCCATCCAGCTATTATAGCTGTGAATCGCATCACTGAGTTGAATCTCTTCTCGTTTTACTTTGCATTTCTTTCGGATATTGAGCCGAGAAAAGTCGCAAGGGACAATTTTTATTTCGGGCCGTGCGTTTTCCTTCTTCTCAGCCGATTGATTTTTTTGGTGTTTTGATCGCAGATTCGGCTTCTTCGACCTTCCTTCAGTGCTTGAACCGATGCGTGTCGGCTGCGAGCAGCGATCTCAATTTGCTCGACTCCATGTCGTTTGGGACGGTGTCGTTTGGGGAGCTATTAGGTCACTACAACGAGGTTTTCCAGAAGAACCAGAGCGACCTCGCTCAGCTCGAGCAACACCTTAAGAGCTTCGGCTACGTCCCCGGTACTTTGGGCTCGACCATTTTTCTGCATGTGTATCTGATTGCGAATAATTGCGTGGAACTAGTTTACTTGGTGTTGAAGTGTACACCAATATGCTGGATCGATGGGACAAGAATGCTGGGGCAATGGTGGTAAAAGAACAATGAAATTCAGTGGGAGTTGAAAGGAATGAAAACGAGCAAGTCAATTATGTGAGACCTTGATGTCCTGGTCTTGTTTCACGCATCAAGTAACATTTACTGAGATGGGAGAGCATGGATGACGATGGTGATGAGGAATCAGAGTGGTCCAAACCCGAAGCAATGATGAAGATGAAGCTAGTGCGGAGGTATCTTTTAATTTGTGGCTATGATTTCCAGCATTTTTTTTGTTCCTAGATATTATCATGGCATGGTTTGCGAGATGATTAGGTGATCATCTTCCCGTTTTTCGTCTTGGGAGTGAAACTTTGCCCGTGACTGTCCTTATGCCGTTGCTATGGTTTTCTTATGTTAGTTTAGATTTTTGCGTATAAATATCTTTATGTGAAAATTTGCTGTCTTAATTTGGTGAAGTGTCCATGCTTTGCCTTGATGGAGGGTATTTCCATTCAAGGAAGTTTGTATGTGATAGGGATAATTAGGCGTTGTAAGAAATCCGGCGAAAATAAGCATAAATTGCTGAGAATTATGGCTATATCACCCGTCTACAGAGATTGGTAGCAGCCTTCTTACTGCCTTTACTGTAGGAAATGATGTGGTTGACAAGTTTCTGAGTGGCATGGCAATATTTAAATTAGATTTCAGTTTCTTAGGGCTGAATGTTGCCACTTCTCTAACTGAAAAATGCTCTACTCCTTTGGCATAAGATCTCTTTCTCCACCTTTCTAACCAACTTATTTTGATTGTATTTTCAGCAATTGCTTGGACTGTGGGGCACTTGTCTAAGAGTTTGAGGTTATGAAGCTTGTTAATGACCTTATGAAAGCTCCTGAAATGGCTGTTACCAAGGTACATTTCCTGTATCAGTTGATGTGATTATAAATTTGCATGATGCACTCTCTCCTATGGGGGTTTTGTCAGTTGTGTATTTGCATATGGATATTCCGTTTGTTGTCAACATTCATATTCAGAATAACGAGGGCGATGCCTATATTCAAGCTTTTTCTGTATGTGGCCGTTGAGAGACGATGGAAACTTTATCTTCTTTTCAGCTTTATCATTTTCAAATTATGCTGATAGTTTGAACCTTCATGAGTGGATGAGAAATAAGATAATGAAATGAACGACTATATCAACATTGCCTTAAAGTGCATAATTCAGGAGCATTATCTTGAGCAATTTGGGAATGTTAGTTCTCCATTTCTTGCTCACTTGCTGGAATATGGCTTGCGAAGTGGAAAAAAGTTGGAAATGCAAACTGTGAAATATTTTTGTTACTTCTCATCGTAAAGTTGTGAAAACAATGGGTTGTGGAGTAGCCTGCATCCTGCGGCATATGAATAGCAGAGGTATTTATTTGATTGCTGAATGCAGTTTGTTTATATGATATATAGGCTGGTGTGATAGAAGAATTTGTGAATGGCGCGGTTGACACAGCTCTCGACACGCAGGACATAGAAGAGGAGATAGACGAAGAGGTTGATAAGGTCTTTACAGCCATAGTCGGTGAGACAGCTACAACTTCCAGAGGCACTGAGGAAGCAAAAGGTGAAGCAATCTGCTCAACCTATCAACCTACTGTAGTAGAGGTATATCTGCTAGTTCCCTTACTGATGGAACTTATTTTTGGTCATTCTTTTCATTCGCGGGTAGGAAGCTAATTGAGAAACGACCACTGCTGCATTCTTACTTTTTTCGTGTATCAATGAATTTGGAATTTGTACGAAGCGATAGCCGAGGGTGTTGATGATGAGGTAGAACTAGAAGAGATAAGAGCTCGCCTCGCAGAAGTTAGGTCTTAGATCCAATTTTTCTGCTGTTTCACACTTTGACAGCCCAAGAGGCAGGGAAAGGAGGGGCAAACTCTATTTAGCCTAACGTGGCGGGTTCCCTTTACTGGATTCTGATTGATGTAGAGGAGATCTTATATAACACTCAATGGTTGATGAAACATGGTATGATGGTATATAAATATGCAAGTTATGTATAAACTTGAGCTTGTGGTGAATATTGGGCATGTGTGTCGACAAATTTACCAATATTGTGCAACACTCGAGCCAGATCTTCCATTCTTTCAAAACAGGAAACGACAGGAGGAGAGATGGAGCAAGCATCGAGCGACGGTGGGGAGCGACTGCTTGATGAATGCCAAAGCAGCAAAAACAAGCGGGAGTAGCAAATGAGAGCGAAAGTAGAGATTCAAAATTTGAAAGCCTTGCTCGCTTGAGAGAGGAATGGCTTTTCCTCTTCTTAGAAGGAAAGAACAAAGAAGAGAGGAGAGAGAATATAATAAATGTGTGCAAAACGTGCAGAGAAGAGAGAGAGCAGGCTAGCATGCAGGGTAAATGAGAGAGAGATGATTATTTTTGTGCAAAATTTCCATCTTGGCGAGCCGGGCCCACAGTGCCGCATGAATCCACATGGTGCTTCATGATTGGTCTAGGACCACGCTGACGGGTGCTTCGGGATCACTTAATATTTTCAGCTCATGAGAAGATACACCTAGCAACATCTAAAGTTAATGGGTGTTGTTACTCGATGTGCGTCGTTTGGTGGGACTTCTACTCAATCTAATTAATGTAGCGAAAATTGTCTAAAAAATCTTAAATCTATGTATTCTTATCAATTTAATTCTAAATATTTTGAATCACACAATAGAAGGTAAACAATACCCTCTTGTCATGGAAAATGATTAAATTCAACCTAATTATTTTATACAAAAAGAAAGTAGACAAAAAGACAATTTTTATAGCAAGTTCCCTATTTCATCAATAAACGTAAAAAGTTTGATATAAAGGATATTTCAGCCCTACATGAAAAATACAAATAAAGAAAAGAACTAGCATACCCGAATTGAAGTTGGTCCATGAAAAGGTTTTTAGTTTTCATTTTCAACGTAAAGGAAAAATAAAAGATTCTTCGGTTCCGTCCATTTCGCAGAAAATAATTTCCAGGAAAATGTTTTTTAGATTTTCCGGCGTTCATTTCACGAGAAAATGAATTCGCTGGGGAAAACTTTTTTCATAAAAGAAAAAAAACTCTTCTAAATTAGGGAAAATATTTTCCACTTTTGAAAAGTGGAAAACATTTTCCTCACTTAATCTCTCCTATCTCACACCTCTACAAATCCTTATTTCCTCCTCCCCACTCTTCTTCTTCTTTTCTTCTTTTCTTTGAATTATTTTTAATTTTCTTTTTCCTTTTTAATTCAAATTATTTTTAAAATTTTCTTTTTCTTTTCTATTTATTTTTTTTTTTTTTTTTTTTTTTTTTTTTTTTCTTTTCTTTCTTTTTTCCCAGCTTCTTCTTTCTTGGCCAATTGCCGGCCACGGCGACGGTTGGCGATTGGCCATAGGCGAGCCTCGAGCTTGCCGGCCAAGCATGAGGCTTGCCTACCCGAGCTCGCCACTCGTAGGCCACTAGCTCACGCTCGCCAATTTGGTGAGCCTCGACCTCGCTGGACTTGAGTGTCGCCAGATTGGTGAGCCTTGTGCTCGTCGGTGAGCTCGAGGCTCGCCACGTGGCCGATCACAAGCCATCGCCGTGGCCGGCGACCAACCAAGAAAGAAGAAGATGGAAAACAAAGAAAAGAAAAGCAAAAAGAAAATAATAATAATAATAATAATAATAATAATAATAATAATAATCAATTTTAAAAAATAAAATAGTTAAAAATCAATTTTAAAATATGAAAAATCAATTTTTAAAAATAAGATAAATAAATGAAAAAGAGTATATGGAGGAATATATTTTCCTTACTAAACAGTGAAAAATATTTTCTACTTCATTTTTCGGGTTTCATTCAAACATCGGAAAATAACTACATTTTCTTGGAAAATGACTTCCTGAAAAATATTTTCTAGAAATACCATATTTTCCGCGAAACAAACGGAACCTTAGGAAAGAACATGCCTTACACCATTTTGGACAAAATTGTCCATAATCCAGCTATCGAAATAAGTATACCGATAAAGATTTGGCCAGCCATGAGCTCAGGGTTTTATTTGAAATTAGGTTGACCAATTCAAGCTCTTATTTGATATAAGATTTGTTATTAGTCTTATTTGGAGAAAACGACTTCACTTCATCCTTTCATTTGAAATTTTCCCCTTAATTGTGAACTTAAGCTTGACCATGGATTCGTTTCAAGCATGATGTGGTTCATGGTCTTTGGCTCCAACTAAAGTTTCCCTAGTCACTCGAGCTAGAGTAAATTTATATTCGGATGTTAATTCAGTTCTAAATTTTTTTCAATTTTGCTAATTTAATCTTAAATCTTTACACAAAATTCCAATATAATCATTCCAATTAATTTTTGCCAAAAACTATTGGCATGATAGTGTCACATAAGACAATTGGCAATAACTAAATCAATGTTAGCGATTTTCAGCGAAAATTGCCTAAAATGACTACATTGGAATTTCATGCAAAAGTGTAGGAATAAATTAAAAAAATTAAAAATTTTATGACTGAGCCAACGTATGTGTGAAAGGTTTAAAATTGATTGGGTAAAGGCGCGTTTGGTAACAATTCTATTCCCGAAAAATATTTTTGAACATAAATGATTTTTTTTAATTCTATTACCGATAACAATTTCTCAGAAAAAGAATGCACTTGGTAAGCGCCTAAAATGTCTATTCCGGGATAGAAATGCGTTTAGTAGGATTTTAAATTTTTTTATTTCCTTTAATTTTTTAATATTTTTATTATATTTTCTTTTTCTTTTTCTCTTCCTCTTCATCCTTCTTGGTAGCCGGTTGCCGGTCACCGCCAGCTGGGCGAGGTCCGATGAGCTCGCCAAAGCCTCACTTGGCCAAGGTAAGCCTCGCCAAGCCACCGGCAAGGCTCGACCTCACCCAGGCGGCGCAAGGTCAACCTTACCCTAGCCTGGCTTGGCGTCGCTGGGGGCTAGCAAGATCACTAGCCAAAAGGAAGAAGAAGAAGAAAAGATAAGAAAAAAGAAGAGAAAAGAAAAAAAAAAATTAGAATTGATTCTAAGAATTGTTCTCGGAAACAAAAAGTAACTTTTTTCTACTCTTTGATTCTATTCTAAATCTATTTCCGAAACAAAAAAATTGATATTTGTTCCCGGGAATAAAAAATTTACCAAACAGATTTATTTTCTTTTTAACTCCCGGGAACAAGAGAATGGAATTAGTTGTTTCCAGGAGTGTTACCAAGTAGGCCCTAATTTTCTCCTTATTAGAATATTAAAGGAACTCCAACTATGAACATAGAGAAGCCCAAGTAAAATGCTACTTAACTTGAGCAGCGCGTGCTTTAATTGAGTAATTACTCCACGGATTCTACGTTAATATAGAAAATGTAAAATTAATCTAAATGTCACGGGTATTTCAAAACGATCACTTGAAAGTAGCGAGAATGGTGGCTCTAAACCAACTTTCAAACTTGATGTCTAATCTAAAATGACCATAGTGATCCTCAACCAAACAGTAAATACATAATAACCATTCATGTTCAAGATTATGAAAAATAATTGTTCCACTTTTCACTTATGCTTTACTTCTAACTTCACTCTAAAAAATAGCAATTTTTCATTGCTCATGTAACCCACTTCTCTCTTCACTCTTAAGAAATGAGGAAGTCTCAGTACATCTTTTTTTAAATAAAAATAAAACGATCACTCAAATGATTATTCATCAGATCTTCTTAATCTTTTCAAGAGAGTGAAAATCATAGTGCACGTGCAAAGCGTGTGCTTGAGATATAGCACGTGGTTAATATTCTTTAAATAGTTGTCATAACCCAATATGAAAAAATTAACAAATAATACCAATTATAATAGAAATTCTTCTGTCCAATTATACTCATATTGCATAGGGGTATGATTTAATTCGGGCCATTTTTTCAGGTGAGCAAACGAAATGGCCCGAACCAGACTGGACCAGCTAGTTCCATAAAAATGGAATCGGCAATTTTTGGTCTAGTTCTTGTTCTAGAACCGCCCACTTGGATTGGGCCAATTTTTTAAAATTGTTTTTAAAAAAGCTGCAAAAATTCCAACAAAAAGTAGTCAGAAAGTGCGGGAAGGCTTTTAACTGAGAGAGAGATCTCTCTTCTCTTTTCCATTCGCTTCATCCCGTGAACGCACTGAAGGTTAAAGGTGCGGCCCGATCCTTTGTGGTTAGCTGCATAATCTGTTCTCCTGATGATTGTCGAGTGTGGAGTGAATATTATCTTTGATCTGTGCTCGTAGTTTTGAGCTTCGAGTTTTTGAACCGGTCACTTTGGGGCAAGAAGTCGGGCTAGGTCTGCTATGGAGTTTCTTTCCATTTTCTTGAACCGGTCAATTTGGATCGATCCTTACACTGGAATGCGTATTTGCTGGCAACACCCTGCCTGCATGAATCGAATGAGTCGCGAAACCTCAACACTTGACAAGATTTATTGACCACCCGATTTACATTGGACAAAACAAATCAGGTGCAATTGGAATCTGAGACCTCAAATTATCACATAAAACATCCGTACTGCATCAACTGTTCAGACAATAACAAAGACATGCGAAAGTTGCGGCTGAAGTTACTAGGCACTAAACCAGCCTCGAGATCTCGCAGAACATCCGCCACACAACAATATTCGATACTCCTATGCAGCTCTCGAGCTTTGCCTGCCCCTCCTTTTCTAATCAAGTAGAGAAATCTACTGCGATAAACTTGTGACTAATAGCTCAAAAACTTTCTTAGAATCTTGCTTCACTGCACTTGATACTATTTTCCCTGGAAAAAGACAAATAAAAAAGGCATAAGGATCCCGTGTTAAAAGTTTCGCACGGCGTTCATTTTAATGCAAAAAGTATTTTTCAAATAACTTAAATGCCACCTTTTTCTCATAAAATTATTATTTATGTCTCATTTTCAATCTACGTCATCGAATGTGGCCACATTTATTAATTTCTCCGTCTAACATGACTTGCCAACATGTCTAGTCAGTATATATACCCAAAATGGCGAGGTCTACATGTTTTGCTCTTAACAGAAACCCTAAGCCGCAACTTACAAGGAAATCCTCAAATTGGAAACCCTGAATTGACAACAACCCTAAATCAAAACCCAGATTTGGTTTGCTCATAACATTGACAACTCAATCTTACAAACAGAAAGCAAGAGCATGACAAGCAATTCAAATTTCTTTCAACAAAATGAAGAAGAAGCTGAACATTTGCTCCCTCCGAGCCCTAATTTTTCCAACCAATTGACAGAGTGAGGGAGAATGACACACTTGACTAAGTGAGCAAGTAGCCATGAGGGCAAGTGAGCGAGCAAAACGACAGTGACAAGGAGTTGTTTTTTCACCTAAGAGTTGATCGTTGAACGACGGCAAGATTATCTAAAAATTCTTAAATCTATTGTATTTTTATCAAATCAATTCTAAATATTTCAATTTTGTTTTAAGGCCATTTGGCCAATTTTGGTACAAAATCACGACATGAACGGCGGTCAATGCTTATGTGGACATTTTTAAAAATACTATGAGGTTTTTTGAATTTTTTAAACATTTTTTTGAATTTTTCAATTATCCTTTTTTTTTAATTGAGGGTTTGAACTTAGGGCTAGTGATGGTCGTTGACCACAGGTGAGGGCTTGGACACTCTCACTAGCATTGGGTGAGGGCGCTACGACCTCATCAGCCCCGAGCAACGTTGTTACGGGCCCTTGCTAGCCCTGAGTTTAAAAGAGAGAGAGAGAGAGAGAGAGAGAGAGAGAGAGAGAGAGAGAGAGAGAGAGAGAGAGAGAGTAAAGAATAGAAAATTTTAAAGTTAAAAAATTCAAAATTCAAAAAATCATTAAAATATTATTTATATATATGTATATCAACATTAATCGTGCCACATAGAACAATTGTCATCCATGTTAGCAATTTCAAACCAAAATTGGCCAAATAGACTTAACTGACAAAACATGAAAATATTTTAAACTCAATTGGCAAAATTAAAAGATTTAGAATTGAATTAGTAAAAGTGTAATAGATTTAAGATTTTTTAGACAATTTTCTTGTTAAAGAATAATGCAGCCTATTTTAAGGGTGAAAGTCCAATGTCATGTTTCGCTTGAGAGTGGTGTGATGTCATTTTTAGACAACACAGCCACGTTGACTCGTGCGACGTTGTTTAGGATGTCCACGCGGACAGATTTATAAGGAAAAAAAAAAAATTGCCAACTCATATTAAAGTTTTAATTATAAAAGTCACAAAATATCATTGTGCCGGAATTTTTTGCCAAGCGCACTTAGATTATCATTTTTTCTTTGATTTTGATATTTAAGTGAGTCACTGAAAAAGTTTTTGGTACTAAAATAAACGCCATGCAAAGCTGACACTGGTTGTGTCTTTATGTCTTTCAGTCTTGTTGAAAGAAGAATCCTACCTTCGTGCAACAAGAAGATCTAAAGCTGGGTTTGAACATCAAACTCCGATAATGCTTTCTGCCATAGTATCCTCTGAATCTCTCTTTCATTCTCGTTGGACTTTCAAGCTTCAAGTCCTGCGTGGGTCCATCCTTGCCTGGAATGCATTTGCTGGTAACACCCTGCATGAACCGAAAGAGTCGCGAAAACTCAGCACTCAACCAGATTTACCAAGCACCCGATTAACATTGGAAATTGGAAATAACAAAGCAGGTGCAATTGGAATCTGAGACCTCAAATTATCAACTCAAAACATCCATCCTCCATCAGAATGAACTGTTCAGACGATAACAAAGACATGTGAAAGTTGCAGATGAAGTTACTGGGCACTAAGGCCCTGTTTGTTTGTGTTCTTTTCTTCTGTTCTTGAACACAATTTCTATTTTTTTGTTCCGGAAAATAAAAAAAGAACTGAAACGTGTTTGTTTGCGTTTTTGTTACAAATCCATTTTTTTATTCCCGGGAACAAATTTTGAACAGAAACAATAAACAAAAAAAAACTTATTTCTTATTTCTGGAACACTTTCGAGAAACAATTTTTCTCTCTCCTATTTTTTCCTTCTCTTTCTTTTCTTATTCTTTTCTTTTTTTTTTTTCTTTGGCCGGTCGCCGGCCTTGGCCATGGCCGTTGAGGGCCGGCGACCTCGCCGAGGCGTCGCCGGCCCCCGACGAGGCCAAGCGTCGCCGGCCCCTAAGCGAGGCCGACCTTGCGCCGGCCGGCAAGGCTCGGCCTCACCAGGGGCCGGCAAGCCTCGCCGTGGTTGGGCGAGGCCGCCGGCCAAAAGGAAGGAGAAAGAAAAAAAAAAAAGGGAAAAAAAAAAAAATTAAAAAATTAAAAAATTAAAATAAACAAAAAAATTATACAAGTTTATCAAACGTGTTCATGTTCTTTTCTATTCGAAACAAGTTTACCAAACGCGTTATTCTGTTCAAAAATTGTGCCCCGAGTACAGTTGGAACAATTTTTTAACGAAACGTTACCAAACGCACCATAAATCAGCCTCCAGATCTCTTTGAATATCTACAACACAATAATATTCGATACTCCTATGCAGCTCTCGGGCTTCGCCTGCCCCTTCTTTTCTAATCAAGTAGCAAAATCTACCACGATAAACTTATGACTAATAGCTCGAAAACTTTCCTAGAATCCTGCTACGCTGCACTTATCGATGCAAAAGCAAACATGATTACTGGGATTACGATCCCTTGGTACTCACAAGAAATCGGATGCTTTGTGCGGCGCTCTCCTGTTTATTTTGTTATTCGTATCCTTGTGAACTTTTCCTTTCTACGTGATTTCTTGAATTTATATATCTGGGGATTGCATTAAAATACACGTTGTTATCCATTTCACAATCCCTTTATTCGTGCACCCCAAATTTGCACCTGCATGGATTATGGTACATTTGAAGCAAAGTCGCAGCACTCTCTCTCTCTCTCTCTCTCTCTCTCTCTCTCTCTCTCAAATTTGACTGAGCTTTTCCCTCATTCTTTAAATTCAAAATTTTTGTGGCGCGAGTTGAGCGGCGCATGCGTCCACGATCTGCACCATATTCGACTCAAAATGTTTTCAGAGTAACATAAACTACGAAGGAAGATAGACTTTAACCCAGTAGATGACAACTACTAATAACAGCATAGCGCAAGCTGCACTCCAGAGTTGGAAGTTGGAATGCCTTTGGGGTATTTCCTACAAGATCAACTCTATTTTGGTATGTTTCTCCTTCTAAAGGCAACTCAAATGATCTGGATGCTGCTTTTTTGGAAACAAAATCGATTTTTATAAAATGAAACAAATAAAGAAATCCGTACCTGCCCAAGGAGGACTCTTCTACAGTCGAAATCCAGTATATTTGAGTAAGTTTGCCCATAAAATGCGACTTTCATAACTCTAGTCCAAATTTTTGGATGTCCCAATCCAAGAAAGTATGATGCGATGGATCGGGTAAGTATATCCAAATATGAGTAGACTCCAGGAATTTACCTTAAATGGACTAACCATATCTGCTCTTCTACAGTCCTCCTTCCTTTGTTCACAGATGCAGATACATGAACTTTATCTCTGAGTTTGAAGTTCTCACTCCTCTCGTTATGGTCGAAAATCTAATTTTGCTGTCTCTTCTAAGTTTGCTTCCTCCGCTCTTTTGATCGATCAGGCAATGACACGAGATTTTAGTAGAATCTAATTTAATTGCATGATCTTCCGGTAATTTTCGGGTGATTTCTATCACGATCACATCAACGAATCATGCAATAACGGAAAACCATGACCGTACCGGTTAACGGATTGTTAGCAAATATCACTGGGGATTGGGTTTTAGCAGTTATGGAAAAGAGCAAATTGAACTGGAGTCGACTACTACTGAAGATCAATCATCGTTCTTGCCTTTCGATATATCCCAAAGGCAAGGTAACATCAAAGTATTGAAGTTTAGAGAGCCCGATAATAACTCAACTTTAAATCTTCAGGAGAAAAGGTTTAAGACCCAATCAAATAAGCAAAACGATTATTTATTCCATTCATGAACACACTAAACTTATGCTCGATGATTCACGATCATCTCCATGTACAAGAAAACAAATACTGTACAACGATTTTAAATAAAATCATAGATGAGTTTTCAATGTGAGCGAATGAAATGAATTAACTTGCTAATAAACTTATAGCTTGAGAGTCAAATCAGGTTCTCCATGGTCGGTCTTTGGCTGAACATCCCGCAGGACTTGAAGATCTCGGCTGCTGCCGCCACCCCCAGCGCTGCTGCCCCACCCATTAGCAACCGTACTCATTCCCAGATCCGGGCTAAGAATGCTTGAAGGACCTTGAAAGCTGTGCATCATTGCACCACCACCCTCTTGAGAATGATTAAATGCTGGAGGAGGAGCTTGACCCGAAAATCCTGCACTATTAAAATTATTGAAATAGTTATTGAGAGCATAAGGCATGCCCTCCGACCTTGGTAGGGGCGAGGGCATCGTGTGTGAATGCCCGAGCCACGGCCCGTTTTGCATGACCCTCAATCCTGGCTGGCTCCATGATGGTTGGACCCTGTGGACCATGGGCTGATCCATCCCCACGCCAGGCAGGGCCAGTCGGTTGAGCCGTCCGAGAGCAGGGAATCGATGGACATCTGAATAGGGTGAATTGACACCCCCATAGCCATAGGTCAGAGTTGAAGGTGGCCCGTACCCGCTCATGGCAGCAATTTCTCGCTGCCTTTTTGCGATCATACGCTCATGCCTGTGTGCGTTCTGGTGGCCCCCGAGCGCCTGCGACGTCGCAAAGCCTTTCTTGCAATAGATGCATGTGAAAACCCTATGAGCAGAGGGCTCCCCGACAACCGCCACTTTGTCGGAGCTCGAGGGTTGCTTATCACCTGAGCCAACTGTCACGAGGGTCAGATCGAGCATGAGACCGGCCTTGGCAGCACCAGAAGCCTCATCCATTTTCATCTTGTTCTTGGCATCGTCATGAGCGAGGACAGCTCGTTTGCATGCGGCGTCCCCGCGGTCTGGGGTTGCTGAGACATTGCTTGAGGAATCAGACAAAGGACAAGAGTCCACTATGGTCACTGGTGCTTTTCCCATTGCCTTTCCCGTTTCTTTTCCTCTCTTTTTTTTTTTTTTTTGGTCGGGGGGGGGGGGGGGGTTATCTCCGGATGGTGAGGAAAACGATGATGAAATGTGCTTGTATTTATAAGGGGTCGAGTCAACGTAAAT
Organism: Eucalyptus curtisii; assembly: GCA_017140595.1. Taxonomy (NCBI): domain Eukaryota; kingdom Viridiplantae; phylum Streptophyta; class Magnoliopsida; order Myrtales; family Myrtaceae; genus Eucalyptus; species Eucalyptus curtisii. The sequence goes on from CM029503.1 coordinate 12,041,202, forward strand.
TATTCATTCCATGGATGGAAAGAAATCCCAAGTGTGATCTCATTATGTGGCCAACTATGATGATCATATTCTAATCAACACCAATGACGGTGACATGCCAGAAAGGTAATCTTGGAGCATGCGCATCTAATTTCATGGCAAGGCATCCCAAAATTGGTTGTGATCTTGTAGCTATTCGATGCCAAATACGAGCCAAAAATGAAACATGTTCCTCTATTTAATTTGGGTTATCACTCTTTTTCATACTTTGCACTCAGCTCAGCTTCTTTCTTGTACTTTGCACTTTATTCAGCGTCATTTAAACTTGATAGTATCTTAACGTGATGTTATATTAGAGTGTTCATAAAGCAGAGAGAATCTTATCCTATAAATTACGAAATTTCAAACATTCTAAGTAATTTTATTCGGTAGGAGGAATTTACTTATATGGTAAGAAGAATATACTATATTACATTACTCTATATATCATTTCTGCTGCAGTCATTTTGAATATAACATAAAGTAGCTGTACAATCTGTATACGGACATAGAATCAAAAAATGCAATCGGATAAGATGTTTCCTATATTTTTGGCATGTTAAGTGTCATTGAGATTAAGCAACTATTTAAATTACTCTGGCTGATGACAGGACAATGAGATTATAACGTGTGGTATCTTCAAAACTTGCCTAAAAACGACCATATATCAGCACTTCCCTACATGGTACTTCCGAGGATAAGCGAGGTTGCTCTTTTTGTCCGGTCAAAGTGTGACTGGGCATGAGTCAAAATAGTCAAGTTGACTTACAATATCCGAAAGGATGTAGTAAGCTGGCAATCAGCGTGTTTTTTTTTTCTCTTTTCGGTTGCCGATAAGGTCGGATATCTAGGTTGCTGCAGATGAACGAGGCACTAAACTAGTTGCTCTAATGGAAGAAGAGATGCCACGCAATTCAATATGGACCACTCAAATAAATTTTGCAATTGGGGAATGTAATCTTGTATTTGGATCTACTAATCCCATATGAGATCATCCTCAACATATAAGTGATGTTCTGTCGTGAGACGAGATGTGATCGATTTTGGAAGCAAAGTGATGCGAGGGACAACTTTGGCTATGCTTAGGATATAAAAAGGTTTACTTGCTTTTTAAGGGAGAATTAACAAAAAAAGTCATAAATCCATTACAACTATATCAATTCAGTCCTAAACTTTTTTTGGGTCAATTTAGTTCTAAACATTTTGTATTTGTATCATGAGTCCATCCAATTAATTTTGGTTAGCCAATACTGACGTAACAATTTTTAAAATTATATTTTAATAATTTTTTATTTATAATTTTTCTTTCATTTTTTCCCCTCCCCTTCCCCTTCCCCTTTGGGCAGGCTAGGATTGGCAAGGCTAAGGTCACAATTGTTTTGCTCACCCAAATCGGGTGAGGCTATTGCAGCCCTCACCCAAACCAAGCGAGGCCATTATGCCCTTGTCGGCTGGTCTAGGCGAGGGTCACGACACCTTCGCCTAGCCAAATCGATGAGGGCCACATGCCCACGCCCTATCGGTAAGGGTGTCATGGCCCTTGCCAACCTGAAGGGGAAGGAGAGGGGAAGGAGAAAAAAATTAAAGAAAAGAAAAGAAAAGAATATAAAAAAATATATTAAAATAGTATTTTAAAATTGCCAGTTAGCACAAGCAATGCCATGTCAAAACTGACCAGCCAAAATTAGCCAAATAGACTCAATTGGTACAAATACAAAAGGTTTAGAACTGAATTGACCAAAAAGAAAGTTTATGATCAAATTTGCATAATTGCAATAGGTTTGAGACTTTTTTTTGATAATGCTCCCACTTTTAAAGGTCTTGGAAAGTTTTTGTTGGAACTTTAGAGAACATTTCAACCAAAAAAAAAAAAAACCTATAGAGAACACATTGACCCTAGTGTTTAAAAATAATCGATTGGTTAAGAGAACAAATCTAATAGCTTATGTACAGGCTGCTATTTTTCATTCAGAAAAATCCAAAAAGTTGTAAATCTATTGTACAACGGTCAATTTAATTATAAACCTTTCAAGTGTAGCAATTTACCAATTTTAATCTTTTTGGCTAATTTGGATGGGGAATCGTTGAAGTAGACGTTGAACTTCCGATGTGATATAACTAGTACTGATCTAAATAATTTTTGTAAAATTTTTTTGAGGTTAGCTAGAATTTTTATTTATTTATTTATTATTGTCATTTTTTCTTTTTCCTTTCCTCCTTTTCATTAAGAAAATAAAAAATAATAATATTATTATAGCAAAAATTATCTACGTCAATATTGGCTATCCGTGTCACATAAGATGACTAACGTCTACATTTGTAATTTCACTAAATTGGCAAATCAATAAAATATTTATGACTTAATTGTCACAATTGAAAGTTTAGGATTGAATTAGCCATATACATTATGTTATGACTTTTGTACAATTGTTTCCATCTCAATTGGTATTTTGAGAAAAGTTGTGTAAGCTTTCATATGAGTCTTATGTAATCTAATAAAGTGATAGGAAAATTAAGCTTATTCAAGAAAGTTAAATCATTTTCTTCCACCTTCACAAATTAGGTTCGGTTGGGTTTGGTTCGACTCTCAGGTAGAATCGGACCGGTTGCATGGCCCTACGGCTCAAGTTCAGGCCAATCAAAATATCCAAATGTACTTTAAATTACATCGTGCTTGGGCACAAATTGATCCGAACTTCATTGTGGCTTAGCCCAATTTAGACCGATTAAGTAAGGATCATTTTCTAGATTGTACTAGGAATAAGCTCTTTTAAGAAAGTATCTTCTTCCAACTTTATAAAGCAAATTCAGTTCGGTTCTCAAATAGAACCAGATTGGTTGCCCAGCCTTATGGCTTGAGTATGAGTTAATCAAAATATTTAAATGTACTTTAGATTGGGTCGGGCTTTGAAAAAGAGTTGGCCCAAGCTTTAAGGTGGCTTAGCATGACTAATGAACTAGGAATAAAGCAATTGGAAAGCTAAGCTCATTTGAAAAATTTCAATCATCTTCTTCCCACTTCATAAATTCTCGAGTAAAACCAAACCGATTACATAGCCCTATCATGTCGGGCTTGAGCACAAATTAGGCCCGAACTTCAAGGTGGCTTAGCCTGACCGGTTTGCATAGCCTTGTTGATTGTGTCTGGGCAATCAAAATATACTTTAGCTTACATTGGGCCAGGGAACAATTTTGGCCCGAACTTCAAGGTGGCTTAGCACGACTAATAAGCAAGGATCAATTTCTAGATTCGCTGGTCTTCTTGATGCCTGGAGCCTCCTCTCCATGCGGTTTGCCTCCTTCCGTGGTGGACGCGATGTATTTTCGGTGGCTCGGTCGGTGGGTTCTAGCCGATGCGACTCCTACAGGACTTCCCCTTTTGTTAGCGACATGATTGTTTTGTGCTAGCGGATGCAGTCGGGCGGTTGCTTGATCCTGCGTTGCTCCGGCCCTGGTGATGCCCTTGCTGCCGTTCCTGTGCTGGGTGTATCTGGTTGTTGTTTTGGTCATTTTTCTTCTCTTGAATAGGTCCGCTTGTTTTGCGGTATTCCTCCCTTTTCTTCGGCTCCCTTCCACTCGTTTTGACTTGTTGTCTTTATAAGTATAAGTTTGTGGCACCGAACCCTCTTGTATAGTTTGAGTTTGGGTTAAAGCTCAATATATTCTTACATTTACCAAAAAAAAATAACAATAGAAAGGTTAAAACTCATTCGGGAAATTTTAATCATCTTTTTCTCACTTCATGAAACAGGTTCCGTTCGTAAAACTGAACCGGTTGCGCCAACCCTACTCATTTGAAATTAGCCACCCTCTTTTCATTGGTAGTTTTGGACAAGCAGGCACCCCAATGATGACTTCCCCATCGTCAAAAATCAAAGCTACAGCATACTGATTTCCACGCACAAACCACAAAATTCCGTCCACAGGGTCAAGCACGAAATGGCTTTCCTCTGCACCCCAGTCGAGTCATACCTCTCGATGGCCTTAAGAACTTCTTGATCGTTCTCGGCCGGTGATCCAACTGAGGTTAATTTTCCCAATGCCGGTCTACCTGTTCCGAATATGTGCGGTGCGCAATGTAGAATCAAGGAGGAATCGAAGAGAGAATTTGAGGAAAGAGGAGAAACCCTAATCATATTCAATTTAGCCAGCTGACAAGTTCTAACTCTCATCTGAGATTTAACTTGGCTACTTCAAGCCTTTATTCAGATAGAGTCCAATCTAAGTCATCTTTCGAGAAAACGGCTCCATGCCAAACACTTACGTGAAAACAAAGAGCCTGTGGCAATTATGGTTAAAAAATTAACAGCATTTCTTTTCACAACTCGTTATATATATATATAGAGGACACGCACACGACTAAACAAGAGAGCACTACGAGTGAAAACGAGCTAATGTTTATTAGTCACAAGAGACTACACGTCAGTTTTTCTTCAGTTCACAAGAAAACTCAGAACATACAAAGACACAAGAAAGTTTATGCAGAGAAGGGTCCATATTCGGAAACCAAAGTGATGTACATCATCACAGTTCAGGATTGCTCAGGCACCATCTGATTTAGCTTTAGGATTCCCTCATGGCTCTTGTGCACTTCAACTTTAAACTTCTCTTCTTTGTCGCCTCTCTTGACCTTGAGAAGCATGTCGAATTTGGCCAAGTTCTCTGCTACCTGCATATTACAATTACAGCTTACTCGAGGTATCCATCAATTCTCCTCCTCACAGCATTTGATGATGCATACAACACATGGCCACGACAGCGACATAGCTTCAATTAACGGGCCACTCGACATCTCAAAAGGAATAGATTGGCATGGAGAAAGAGACGAGGAGGGAGGCACGTAATAGCAGCAACTGTTTGTAATTTAATCAATTTGTCAGTCAAGAGAACTTGGATAAATTCTCTCCCTCTCTGATGGGTCATAGGCACAAATTGACATCAAGTTCTATAGCTTCAACTGGGGGAGTATTCAAAGCGCTAATGAGTCGAGACAATGAATGTTAGCAAATGGAGACAACAGAAACAAGCAAAGACAACCCCGCATCAGATTGTATGCCAAAAACTTTGCAGCACGATACATTAAGTCGACACCAATGACTTCTTAGATGGCAGAAGAGTGTTAGTTCAATCTTCTGTCAACGAATTTCAGTATAGGACAAAGTGAAATTCCAGCGCTTACTTACCTCAGCTTTTGCATGAACAATCTCATGAAGTTCATATGGGAACAAGGAATTGGACCTCTGCTGAATAGTCTTCACGGCGTGATCTGCTGCATCCTGGACTTCGGGATCATGAACCGGCACTTCTTGCCAACCAGGACAATGCCCACCTTTCAATCACAACAAGATAGCTTCTCACATCCATCAACCAAGAACCGCGATCAAGAACAATCGTACCGACAACAAGAACATCACTCACCTCTCCTAGCACCAAGGTCCGAGGATGTGAAGGCGGGCACATCACCAGCATGCTTGAATTCCTGCAGCTCTTTAGAGTTCATCCACGGCTTCACCCAGATCTTCGCTTCGTAGAGCTTCTTTTTACCTGCATCCACCGCCTCGATCGTAAGATGGTGCAAGGTACCGGCGACCACCTGTTCATGCGCCTTCACCACCCTCGCGAACTCGAGGAGTCCATTCTTCAAAGAAGCACACACATCGTCAGTCCATCACCACGCCGTAAAGGCATTCGCGAATATTAATTCGGCAACAGCTCCGTCATCGAACAGAAAGCTCAGGAAAACCCCACAGGCAAACCATCAAAACATACGCTGCTCTCTATAACCCGAATCATGCGACGAAGGAAAACACAATCAAAATCTAATTTTTACTCCTCTCTTCTCTTCAAGCTCCAGCCTTTTTAGGGGGGCAGCATCCCGATCTTGCGAAATCTCACAAGGCCCACCTCCTCCGCATCAATCGACCGGCATAGAAGTTAAAAAAGATCGACGAGAACTCCACACCCGACCCACAAGCGAACTAAAAAATCGAACGATCCCGCCTACTGGAAACTCGCGAAACGGCAAAAACACGATCGCGGCGAAATCGAGGAGGGAGAGAGGGAGGGCGCGAGGGAAACCACCTCCTTGCTGTTGTGCTCGTCGACGGCGAAACGGCCGAGGCTCTCGACCTCGACGCTGTTCTCGGCCCCGCACGACTCGTGAACTCCGCCGAGAGTGGCCATCCGATCGGGGCAGAGACCTGGTTCGCCGAGCGCTGCGGAGGCCGAGGCTACGAGGAGGGAGGAGAACAAGAAGTAGGCGATGATGAGGTTGAATCTCATGGCGATTTCATGATCGGTGTTCTGTGCTGGTCTTCTGCAGTTCGAATGAGGAGTTAAAAGAGAGGGGGGAGAGGGGGCGGTGATGGGATACGTGTGGGGACACGTGTCGAATGGGCTTTCCGTTTCGTTTCCGAAGGTTCTCCCGTTTTTGCTTAGTCCTAAGCTTTGGTGGCCCCGTGGACCCCCTCTCACTTCTCTCTCTTTCTTCTTTTTCCCTTTTTTTACCACTTGGAATTTTTTTATTTTTATTTTCTGGTCGAACCAATTGGACTTTTTGCGTCTAGAATTTCCCTCCTCGCGATTTCGTCCGCAAGCATTTAACAGAAGAGGAGGGTAATTCTCATATCGTGACCCGAAAATTTAGCGATTTTACGATTGACGAGGGAGGTTTACTCTTGGCTTTTATCCAATTGTCACGAAGATCCCGTGAGGACAGAGTTGAGGTGACGACCAGTCAACCTACGACTAAATGTTGAAATTGACCGTGAAAGGAGAGATCATATGTGTATATATAAGAATGGACCATGGAGAGCAATGAAAGTCAAAAAGACCCGATGGAGAGAGACTTTATCTCCGTTTGTTTCACGCGAGGTTGAATATATTAGAAGATATTTTAGAATATATTTTCTTATGACCGTTCGTATTGCTTCAAATAATTAATTAATAAAAAACCAACAATAATTTATATCTTCAAATTTTTGAGAAGATAAAAGTATTTTTCTTATGCATTCTTTAAAGTGAATCAAACTATTATTTTTTTAAATTGTATTTTTTAAATCATTCATTTTTCACAAAACATACCTCCTTAATAAGCTTATCAACAGATGTGTTGTTAAAAGAAAGACAAGTTTGTCAATAGTCAACATTACACAAGGGTACAGTGAATGTATTGTTTATTGCCCAATACAATGATAGAGGGGATTAAAGTACAACGTCATCTTTCCTCAAGGGAGAGTGAAAAACCAGACGAAAGAGAGGACTGAAAAACCAAATACAGACATTCAAGTGACGGGGATAGAGAACAAGAAGAGTCTTCGCTTCGCCGCCACAATTTAGCTCCAAGTGCTCCAAAAACCAGGTTTCTATGTCCAACAATGAGAGAGGGCACCTTCGGCTACTTCAAAATGGGGAGAGGAAAAAAAAACGTGAGCTTCGAAACTCGCTCACGTGTATAAATCCCCAGTTGTCGGGTCAATGGCAAAGCATCCCCCCATCGACTTTGAGAAAAAAACACAGACGGGAGTAAACTTGAAAACTTATCCCCTCTTAAGTGATGGACGACAACCATTGTCGCCTTGTCTTTCAGGTGTTCCTTTTCACAAAAACTATTTCCAGGCCGGGAAGCCGTTCAAGAGCACGCTTACTATGTGCTGGCTTGAGATCACCCTCACATCCTTGCTTCAACCTCACCTGCCCAAAAATGTTTTATTCCAAACAGATATCATGGTTTCTTGTCCATCATAGAACTCGCAGAAAATTACACTTGAAAGTAAAACGGCTTCTCATCGCTTATCTAAACAACAGATTACAGAATGCTGCAGTACTACAAATGCTAATGGCTTTAGAACTACAAACAGAACCATCCAGTCGACGGTAATGAAAGAAGCATTAGTCATTGGGTAGTAGGGGTCTCAAAACAATCCAACTAAATCTGGAACCAGGAAATTTGGTTTCCAGCCAAGCCAAGTCAATCCGTCTTTTTATTCTTTTAAAAGACCACTCTTGCTTGGGTGTCAGCTTTCAGTTGGAGCTAGTATTAGAATGGAATAGTGCTCACCCGCCTGTACAACTCGTTTCTAAAATTCTCATATCTAAGGCCTATCGCAAGAGCAATGGCAGGATATACGTTGTTTGAGTACATGTAAAGGACCATGGTCCATGATCAACTATCACGATTATTCCAGCATTTAAGAAATAGGAGGTCAATCACGAGAATCTCCCAAACTCCTTCCCACTTTTGTAATATTTTGACCCTCTCTGCATCAGTTGTGTTACTTCCCTTTCCTCGCATTTCTCATGTAGTGCACAGTTTCTTGCTCTAATCACAACTCTATTAGTCAGGGAAAAGTCGATGGGATCCATCACAAGCAGTAAGGTAGAGAAGATAGAGTTAGCAAACCTTGTAGTGCTCCAACATTGATGCAAATAATGTTGCCAGGCCATGGATCACAAACTTTTGACCAACACAAGCACGTGTGCCATAACCAAAAGGAAGATATGCTGCATGGCTTCTTGGATCATCCAAAACATTAGAACTCTTCTTAGAAACGCCATCTTCAGCAGCCCCTGATGAAAATGATTGCCAGGAGGCAACATGCATAACCAAAAGACAGTTATAAAAACTTTGACATGGTGGTGACTGCAAAATCTCAATGTAATTTTCAAAATTAGAGCTTGCTTTGTAAAAGTTAGTGCATTCAAGCTCAACGTAGAGATGACACTAAAAATCAGGCCATAATTTCCTTATGACTCTAATTCACAGCCAGAAACAAGCAATAATAATGTAATATTCTCAAGGAAATACATCAAGCAATTACAGCGTGGAAAGTTGCACCGCCCACGAAAGATATCCGAATCGCATCGGCATGGATAAGTGACTTTTCAAAAAGTTTATCAGCAGCAAATACTATGATCCATATTTGACTGACAGCTGAAGGCGAGGTAAACCAGGAAATTGAAAACAAAAAGGGAGACTGCAAGCTAATGAGTGGCACCTGTAAGTTGTGCTGAAAGAGAAACCCTTTCAGCCCTTGATAGGAAACGATGTGGATTGAACTCAGTGCTGTCACTTTTCCAGCTTAAACCTTCCATTTGTACCAACTGCACAGGCACAACTAATACTGCTCCAGCAGGTATAGTAGTACCCGATTTGAGGTGCAAGTCTAGAAAGTTCGAAAAGACTTGAGTTAAAAGAACAGTTCAAAGCGTTTCCCCTAAAAAAATAATAAGGTATATGATGGGCATTATACGAAACCCTTTTTAGCATTGAAGATGGGTGTTAGTCAGCTAGAAAAAATTTGCTGTTACAAACATCGAATTGGCATACTTTTACCAAGAAATTAAATATAAGTCCTTCCACTTGAATATCGAAGTATTGATTGACGATTGAATGGTCACTTAGACTGACCATCTCAGAAGCACAAGGAAACTTTTCTTCATGAAATGAGGGAGCACCATGACATAAAACATGGTCAAAGGGGGAGGTACCTCAAGATTTCATGAAACTAAAACGGTCACATTTCCCATGAATGATACGTCATCAGTACAAAAAGAATGCAACAAACTGAAATTATGATATGATGTAATTGGAGAAAAAAGGGGCATTCGACTTATTTTTTCTGACAATCTAACATAGGGCCTTCGTCATATGCATAAAGATATTTCCAGTTTGACTGTAAATAAATGCAGCACAACATTAAAGAAACCACATCACACTGCATATCTAAAATTTGTGATTTGGTCCTTTTCATTTTCAATGCACTTGAAGACGCGCTTTATTGCACAACTTCACAGTCAAACGCACCACCTGATGCAATTTAGCAACATACCTGCATTAAGAGAGCACCTCTGCAGCAAAGGCGAAGCCGGGAGAAGACGAGCAGATTCATAAATAGTGGCAAATAATAGCACCATCTCATCAAGGTGTAGATAGTCCTCTTTCTGTGACAATCTTCTTGCCGTAACAATCTCCGAGTAGATCTTTAAAACATATTAAAAATACAGTCATATAATGTGAACCAAGTTCTTAATAGAAAACAACACCAGCCTCGAAGCAAGCCAAACACAATTACCAAATCTTAACCAGAAGTTATCCAATAGGAGCATCATTTTCAAAATTAACTTCCTTGATATGATAATGGCTCATGGCAAACCTATGCTAAGTCATAGTCAATGTTCAACCAGATCAATTACTATTTACCTTCTAGTATCGACCCATCTAAAACTGATGTATGGAACATAGACTCATATAGCGACTTGACAATACAAAGGATAGAGGCAAGCACCAAGGGCCAAGACCTCCAACAAAAGACCAGCACCCAAGAGGAAGAATCGCTAACAATCACCCAGGCGTAAAAAAACTGAGAACAGGAAGGTTAGATTCAAACTTCCTCCCCTGCATTGCTTAGATTCAAACTTTCTACCCAATAGTACATAGTTTACATCTGAATTGCTTGGTCTCATAAACAATCTATAACAGCAGTAGAAAGGGGGAAAAAGAAAACCTGATCTTGCAATTCTTGATTCGATGCAAGCCTTAGGAAGATATCACCAATTAGGCTGGCAGTAGTCAGGCATCCATGAAACATGACACCCATGATATTAGCAAATGGTTCCTCACTTGGATTAAATTGGCTATTTAGCTCCTTAGACACTAAATTATCAGGCATCATAGCAGGAAACCATGCCAGAGAACTTCCTACTGTCGGATCAATTTTAGGCTTCTCATCGAGGTGGCAACATCTCTCATAGTTCTTTTCGCAAAGTTGAACAAACTTTTGAGTCAGGTATTTCAACTTTGTGCACGTGCCTTGGTACCTCCAAAATTCCCGTCTCCAGAAGGGAGTGACATTATATGAAGCCCAAAAATATGCATCCTTGGAAATTGACATGAGCAATTCCTCATAGGCGGTAACTTCAGACCAACCCAAGAATGCTTCCCCAAACACTGTGGCACCCAAAACTGTGAACGCCATATGTTGAGATAATACGTTAGAGTCCACACTTCCTTTGGCCATTAGTAGATGCATCTTTTCCATGATAGAGTCCACAACCTTTGTGGAGACAACACCAGCCTTCTCATGCAATCTTTTATTCAATTCCGCTTCCAATAACTCTCTTCTCTTTTGCACCTGATGGAAACATTAGGTGAATTAGGAACTAACAAATGAAAAGTATTTGTAAGGAACCAAAACAAGGATATTTCATGATTCATGCCTCGTAAAAGAAAAAAGAAGGAACACATTTGACGCATGACCTTGAGGTGTCATCTCCAATTTGGCCGTTAATACTAACACATTAAGCTTCAACAATAAGATAATTATGCAAATCCCAGTCAGCTAGATAGTTTATATGAACAGACCAGAAACTAAGTCATCTACTTCAATAAAAAGGATAGACACTGGCATGGCATGTTTCAAGGTGCTGGCGGTGGCAATATATTGGCAATGGGACCATGAATACAGCGTAAAAAACATTCAGTTATTAGACTGGTGAAATGACCTATTTCAACTTCTTTTAATCATAGTAAAGCAACAGCTAGAGATGCTATTGCTCCAGAGAAAGTCATGACTCCCTATACACTTTGGACCATTAAGGACAAGGAACCGGAGTCTGCACCTTGTCAAAACAGGGCATAAAGAGGCTCGATCGTCCAAAGGCCAATTGAAAGGCCCTACCAACAATAGGCAATTTATCTTCAGCCTTTGAAAGCATTTCTTTGACGAGTCCTTCATCCTTCATCGATACCAAAAGCTGAGTCGGGCCTAACCACAGCTTGACAACTGCTCCGTACTTCTCATGGAGGATGGATAGAACATCTAAGAAAGGCCAACAGGATCAGCAAGAGAATCCAGAATGAGAAAAAGACATTACACAGACGAGAAGCTCTTGAATTACTAATCACTATAAAGAATAAACTAAATGGCAGTGCCGATATTTTAGAGAAGACACAACTAAATGGAATGCACAACAATTAGCAGTCACTAGAACAGCGAACTACCGGAGGAAGCAAAAGAAAAACAAAGTGCAACGATAGGGCTCTCCAGTAATATCATAGGGCCTTCCAGTGATTGGCCACTCCACCAACTGTCGACGGAGTAAAATCTTGCGCGTCTACAGTGGTCGTGCGGTCGAGTACATTCAGCTAATTGCTCCTCTCTCTCTCTCGATAATCTCAGAAAGCATAATTGAGGCTACATGGGGATGTCGTGTACTTGTATTTCTATGTTCTTCTTCAGTCCAGTCGTAAATCACCAGCGAGAGTAACATTCAAGCCAACCAGTGAACATTGAACAACACCCTCGGGGATTTCACAAGCTAAGAATAGCATCGGGAACATGATTATCCACAATCAAACCAGAAATAGGACCAAACTACACACGGCATAGGATGGCCTACTATCAACGAGACTCGCTGCAAATCCAATCGACCAACGAGCACGCAACAACCGACATCTAGTCCACGCCCTCTCCATCCTCGACGCTCGAAGAAGCTTCCCTCCGAACATCAACACTTCGAAGACGGAAAGGCTCACCGACGAGATTCTCCCTCGAGATGAGCTTGCAGTGGCCGTAGAAGGACGAGGAGGGAGGCCCGGGGATCCTGCTCCCCCCGATCCACAGCCTCGCCAGCCGGACCACCTTCCCGACCAGGTAAGCGGTGACGGCGATGAGGGAGATCCACAGGAAGGCGTTGAGCTCCCTCGCGGCGCACTCCCGGAGCAGCTCGTGGGCGTACTCGCCGGAGCCGCAGGGCCGGGCGCTCAGCTTCGATCGGAGGAGAAGCCCCAGGAGAGTCTCCGACGACGGCGACGGCGACGACCACGATGCGCACGAGTCCATGATTGATCGATCGATCGATCACATCGGCGAGAAGATGGAGCGACTGTGATGATCTCGGTTGACTGGCCTCCACCGGGAACTGAGCAAAAGTACGAAGGACGATATCTGTCGGTTCAATCAATCAATCATATCCCGACCAATCAAATCCCGGCGGTTCATTTGTCTTCCCGTGAAAGCAGCGGATGAAATCATGACGCGCGTCTCGGCAACTGCGGTGGTGGAGGCGGCTCACGCGCGCTCCCCTCCTCCCCCTGGGGCCCTGCTCCTCCTGTGAGAAAAGCTTCTCGAAGCTTTGTTAAAAAATATAAAGTTTACGGGCACGTTCGTTTTACTTAGTCAAAATCTTGTTGCCATTTTGGCTTTTTCCTTAGATTCGAATAAGTCGCAATTATGCAAATATTAACACATATATTCACATATAATCTTCCGTAATTTTGTGAAATTTTAAGTAATATTTTAAAATTATATAGATAAGGGTAGGTTGTCTAAATTCTTTTTTATTAGATAGAATAGATCTGATGGGATAATTATGATATTTGTAATATGTTTATATGGTATTTTGACAATACCATCGAATTTAACATGAACATAAGATAACGAAATAATTGCTCCATGCCACACGCGCGACGGCATCACCTGAATTAGGGGCTCGCGACTTCCTCTCTGCAGTTGTTCAAGTAGTCAAAGATGCCAGACGCGAGACAGGAAAGAACGAAAAGAGAGCAAAAAAGGGGATCTTCCAAGGGAAAGTGGCCTCGATTCTTTCTCCCTCAATCCACCATTGACATTAATGTTCCGCAACTTCAAATTCCACCATGCCTTGTCTTTCTTGTCGTCAATTCACCGCCATCAAATTCCTTTTCCCCCGCTTTTCTTAATAATCTTAATCAACGAGGTCACGATTTGTCACAATTTGTCCGTCATCATCAACACCATGAGACGTGACCCAAGCTTACGATTGGCCGTGACCAAAGAGGCTATCGGTGACATTGAGATCGAGGTCTGACCTCTAGCGACTCTAGATCTAGGGTTTCTTGAGATTGGCAATGTCAAAATTGAGGTTACACATCGGTGTTGATGGTGGAATCTCGCATGACATTTTTTCTCTGTCAATTTTATTATCTTATTGGATACATCTCACCACACCACTTATGTTGTTTTTTTTTTTTTTTTTTTAAAATTCAAATTGTATCTAGGTATATCAAATTATGTTGCTCCAACTTTCGGATCCAAAATTGGCCCACTTTGATATGGGCAACAGAGATTGAATGGAATTACAATTTATGCGTGTTTCTTCCTCATGTTTAGAAAAACCCATTTTAATAACGAAAGTGGGTTGATTCTTCTCCCTCAATCCACCACCGACATATATACGACAACTTCAAATTCCACTGGCTTTTGTCTTCTTGTCAAGGATTCACTACCATCAAATTCCTTTTCACCTGCTTTTCTTAATAATCTTCATTGACGATGTCAAGGTTTGTCATCATCATCGACACCAAGGGATGTGAGCTAAGCTCGCGATTGGCCATGACCAAATAGGCCGTGGGCAACACTAAGATCAAGGTCCAACCTTTGGGGACCTCAGATCTAGGGTCCCCTAAGGTTGGCAACCTCATATTTGAGGTTACATGTCAACGTTGATGGTGGAAGCTCGTGCGACATTCGTCTTGCCTCTTATATGAGTTTTTTTTTTTTAATTCAAATTATATATAGATAGCTCCAAATTTCGGATCCAAAGTGATATATGATTTACAAAATGAGGCCTATGCAATAGAAATTGAATGGAATTATGATTGCATTTCTTTACATTTGTGAAAAAACCCACTTTAAATGAACTTAGACTCCTCAAACAAGATAGCAAGCAGCTTTTACTAAAAAATTGCTACCATGATGCAATATCTATTGATTTCAAGTGAATTATAATTAATGGCATTCAAGCGACATAGGATTCTAATAAATGGGCCATTGTGATTGAATCAAATCAAGGAAAAAGAAGTTGATCAGTATAATTTTACCATCACGTAAATTAAGAGATTTGAGTATATAAATAGAAAAATCGAATGCAAGATTTTATTTATTAAAAATAATTGAATTAAAGGGCCGTTTCAGACCCAAAAAAAAAAAAAAAAAAATCAATGGGCCGTTTTCATCCCTTCGATAACCGATGGTTTTAGAAAAGAATTATCATCATCATCCTCTCTTGCTTATCGCGCAGGGGGGCCCACCGAGCCCTCCAAATCGAACCGATTCAAAAAAATGGGGAAATCCGATTTCATTTGCCCGCCAAAACGAAACCTCAGTCCGTAACCGACGACGAGTACGGCTCCGGCTCCCCCAAAAATTTCCCATTTCTCTCCCCCTCTCTCGTCCTCATAAAACCCGCAGATTCTCCGGTTCGAATGCGATCCAATCTCTCTCTCTCCTTCTCCTTTCTTCTTCCTCCATCCTTCTAGGGTTTCTCGAATCGCTGGCGGTTTCCATCTTCCGACGACTTCCGAGCGGCGGGGGATTCATCCGGCATGGCGAATCCGCAGCCCGCTCCGTCTCAAGGCCACACCACCTGTAGCTCCCTCCTCCACGAGCTTCAGGTCAGTCTCTCTCTCTCTCTCTCGACTTTCCTGCTCCATTGAGCACTGGGCTTCGTCTTCTTTCGCTGAATCGGAGATTTTAATTCCACTTTCGCCTCCTCCGCGGTTTGCTCTGCATATTTCAGAGTTTACGGTCAGCGAACTAGCATTGCCTTGTTTCTCTGTGAGCCAATGGCATTCCGAGTCGTCTGTGGAGAATCGAATGATGGGTAGATGGTAGGATTGGAATAGAATTCGATCGCTCTATTAGTGTGGTTCGAACATTGTCTCTTATTCTGATTTCCCCCCCTTCTTTTTTTCTTCGGGATTGGAACTGCTCATGCAGTAGCTTTCCGTTGTGATCTAATTACCACTGTATGGCAGATCATTTGGGATGAGATCGGCGAGAGTGATGACGAGAGGGATAGAATGCTTCTGCAGCTGGAGCAGGAGTGTCTTGACATTTACCGCAGGAAGGTCGATAAAACCAGAAAGTACAAGGCAGAGCTGCATCAGTCACTAGCTGAGTCTGAAGCTGAAATAACCAACCTTATTTCTGCCCTCGGGGAGCGCATGATTGTCGCACGGGTACTCACATTAACCTTTTTAATATTTAATATTCGAAATTTAGGATCAGGGGATTGATAGTTACATGAATTGATCACTCCATCAACCTCTTAAACCTTTAATTATCGAAGTTCAGATCGGGGATTCAAAATTTCAAGAATAAATCATTGCGCAATTACTCCATAGCATTTTAGTATACATCGATGAAGTGAAAATAGGGAAAAAAATAATCTGGGGGAAGAGAGGAGAAAATTCTTTTTATTTTCGAGCCGGGGCCTACCATAGAATTATCAACTTGGTTTGTGCTCTCTAGTTCCTTAAGTAAATATTTCTGTAAAGATAATTGCTGAGCTTTTAGATATCACTTGATTATGAAGGGGAAGGGTAGTCTCAAAGAGCAACTATCTGCTATACAACCTGCTCTCGATGACTTAAGATTGAAGAAAAACGAAAGAATGAAGGAATTTTCAGAGACGCAATGGCAGATTGCCCAGATATGTGCAGAGATAGCAGGAAATGGACCGTCCAATGATTCTACTTCTCTGCGAGTTAATGAAAGTGATTGGACATTAAACAAGTTGGCGGAACTGAAATCACACTCGCAGGAGCTTCAAAATGAGAAGGTTTATATCATTTCTTTTATCTGTCTTGTACGTTTTTTTTTTTTTTTTTTCTGTAAAGCCTAGGAGAAAAATTGGGAAATACCTCAAATTAAACAATTCTTTTATTTGAGTTGCAGTTAATCCGCTTACAAAGAGTGAACAGCCATATCAACGCCATCCATCAGTTGTCAGTCGTCATGTCGTTTGATTTCTTTGAAACTGTCAATGAAATTAATCCAAGTTTGAGCAGCTGCAAAAGTGACCAGGTTAAAAGCATAAGCAATGACACTCTTGCTAGACTCACCAGTGCAATCCATTCCTTAAATCAAGAAAAACGACAAAGACTACAGAAGGTGATGGCTATTTTCCCTTTATGTCTCTGGTTTTCTACATGTGTATATGTTACATCAGACTTGTAATTCCTGATTAGAGCACGTAAAAACGTCTTATTGCTTCATTATCTCTAATGTTGATTTTGCCCATGATCACGCTTTTATGAGCAAGGTCTTTGCTAGAATTGCTATAAACGTCTCATTGCTTCCTTATTTCTAAGGTTGTTTTTGCCTATGATCACGCTCGTATTAGCAAGGTCTTTGCTAGAACTGCTAAAAACGTTTCATTGCTTCCTTATTTCTAAGGTTGTTTTTGTCCATGATCATGCTTGTATTGGCAAGGTCATTGCTGGAACTGCATGGATTTTTAAGACTTAGTTGCATACGTTGTGCTTTCAAGCAATGACAAGGGAAAAATACACCTGGAGCCATAAAAATGCAAGTATTAACCAAATGGATAAGTTTGTAGTTAATTTAATTCCTCTTTAAAAATTTCTTTTGTAACAGCTACTCAGTACAAGCAGATTCTTCCTCTCTTTACTTTTTCATGGCCTATTGATTGTCTTAATGATCTTCCCGAGCTTGAGCTTAATAAAATGCCCTCAGGGCTAATACTTGTTGCTGGTGAACAGAATAATCTTGTTTGCTGCAAGATTTTTTGATGGCATTGGAATGAAGAGAAATTTCTTTGCTGTAATTGTAGCTTCAAAATCTAGGGAGCACGCTTATGGAGCTGTGGAACCTTATGGACACTCCTACTGAGGAACAGAAGAAGTATGACTATGTCACTAGTTTAATTTCTTCCAATGTTGACGAGGTGTCCAAGCCAGGATCCCTCGCTTTAGAAGTCATTGAGCAGGTGAAATCGTGACATAAGGTTTATTTCACAAATAAACTCTTACCATGTTTAAGAAGTTGTCTGTTGGATTTCTGTAAACATGCTTAAGCCTGTTGTTTCTAGGCTGAGCTTGAAGTAGAGAGGTTGAATGTGCTAAAGGCCAGTAAGATGAAGGAGCTTGTTTTAAAGAGGCAAAGTGAGCTAGAAGAAATCTACAGAGGTGTTCATATGGATGTGGACAGTGATGCAGCCAGACAGATTCTCATCAGCCTTATAGAATCAGGTCCCACTCATTATTCCCTTTTTCATCTTCCACAGTGATAAAGTAGAAATACTCTCTATTGGCATTACCTTCCTCAAGTTATTCAGCACTTTCCATGATGTGCATATTAACCAAATCCCAGGGTAAAGAAGCATTCCTGAAATATTCATCCCCGCATTTCAGTTGTCATTCTTAGCAATCAATTTCAACTTGTGTGAAATAGAAATTTGTTGTAAGGAGTTCCAACCTCCAACCCTTATCCCGTGTATATATATTTCCAGTATGATGTTTGTACGTTTAGCAGTCTCCTTGTTCTTGATATATTCCACTTTCCTCTCTTGTGCATGCATCTTTTACTTTGTTTATATTAAGGCCCCCTTTTTAGGAGAGAATCAAAATGCACACTTCTTGCTCTGAGGCTAAACAAAGATACCTGCAATGAATTGTTAAATTTTGTTTTCAACATGCACTTGCAGGCAATGCTGATATGTCGGACCTACTTTCAAGCATGGACGACCAGATTGCGAAAGCGAAAGAGCAAGCTCTGAGCAGAAAGGATATTTTGGATAAGGTAGAGAAGTGGAAGTATGCAGCGGAAGAGGAGAAATGGCTTGATGATTATGAAAAGGTATCAACTCTCAAAAAGCTTTTGAATCTGCACAGTTTGGCAGTAGATACATTCAGTACTCTAGCTTTTGTTCTGGTTTTACAATATGGCATCTCAAGGTTTCTTGGAGATAATATACTTGAAAGGTGAATCCCAGGCATTGTCAAAACATGCAAGAACAAATCTTGGATGCTTTGAGAAACTTAAAGCTCTATGACTTTTTCTGTCTTGGGAACATTCACTTTCAGTGAGTATGCTAATGTTTTCTTTCCACACCACCTACTTCCATTTTCTCTTGCAAATTTTACATTTTTATGTCAAGTGATGACAATCTTGCTTACTTCTGGATCATGAGTACTGGGTATTAAATATATATGTCGTCGACCTCCTTGTTGCGCTACAGGGTAAAACCAAATCCATGCCCAAGCGTGGTGAGGAAAGGCCTGACCCAACTTGTTGACATCCTTAGTGTTGCCCCTTGGGCCTTTTTTTATGTCACTAGCCTCAGTCATAGCAAATGAACTTGTTACTGCTCCTAGATGATTCTTTGAGGAGAAAATGTAAATAACAAGCCAGAGAAATTTCTTCTACTTGGGCTCGTGAACAAGTCTGTATTGCTTAGACATAAAATTAGACTTATCTCCATGTGTACAATTATAGGAGATCATTGCATTTCTTTTTATTACATTTGTGCTAAATTGATTAGTTTATTACTATCTATGTTAGGAGACTCATAGCAAGTAATACCTTTGAGCCGTGTACTTGCTCTTAGGCAATGACGTTGCAAGCTTTCAGCTTTTGAATCCTTAGTTACTCATTTTACTTTTCCCTTCGCAGGACGAAAATCGCTATTCTGCTGGCAGGGGCGCACATAAAAGTCTCAAACGTGCAGAGAAGGCACGGATCCTGGTCAGCAAAATACCATGTGAGCTTTTCATCGTCTACAGATACTGTTATAACAATATCTAAGTCTTTGATGATTGGTGGCAGAGTGCCTCCTTGATTCAATAGTCGAACTATAAGTCAATCAATACCATTGCTAATTAACTTTGAGACTTGCTTAATCGACATAAATATTAGTCTATGTTACATAGAAGTGACAGACTGTCAATAGAAATCCTCTTTTCCTGCGGTAATCAAGCTATTTCTCCTGAATGTGTCATTTTCTCCGAGCCCTTACCCCCATGGAGAAGACTACTGTGGAAGTGTTTCTGTTATCGGCATCTTCACAACATGGTAGTCGGGTTTCATTTAATGAAGTAGTCTGTAAGGTTTCAATTTGCAGTTGACAAGAAGTGTTTACTTTACTGTTTATGATTTGGATGGATGTTTATATGCTCATACAAGACTCAAAACTTTCTTGACTAGCTATTATCGAAACTCTGACATCAAAAATAAAAGCTTGGGAATCAGAGAAAGGGATCCCTTTCTTGTATGATAAGGTAATTAATCGGCTCACTCATCTTCTGTTCTATGTACAATTTAGCATTTAAGTAGTTTGACTCAAATTGCTAGTTAATTCCAGGATCCTCTCTTATGTACTCTGGAGGAGTACATAATGTTGCGGCAAGAGAGGGAAGAGGAAAAGCGTCGATTTCGGGTATGCTTAAATCGTTTAATCCGGCACTGCTTGCATTTCATCATGTTAATATGCAAAACACACGGGTCTGATTTTCTGTCTTTCACACGTAAAATGGCACTAATTTATTCTCCTATCATCATTTGTTATGGATCTTGAAGGTTATACTGTGCCGTCCTCATTTAGGAGCTTCAGCATTGACATTTGTTATTGAGGCTGAACTTGCCTAGTAAATCTTGCTATCCATTCTTTCTGCCTCTTGCAGGAGCAGAAACGACTACAGGAGCAACTTGCTACGGAACAAGAAGCCATCTTTGGTTCCAAGCCCAAGAAACCGCTCGGCCAGAGCACCACTGCCAATACCCTCCTCGGAACACCAATTGGCCGACGGGGTGCCACCCCCAGCCGTCATGGAGTGCCCTCGAGCGGCAAGGAGCGCAGAGATGGCCGCAAGTCCAATGCCGTCATCCCTATCAACTACGTCGCTCTTCCGAAGGATGATACCATTTCTCAGTGAAATCGACATGTGGCCTTCTCTTCCATACTTCACGTGAATTTTTTTCTTATCCGGAAGGAGCATATAATGCTTAGTCCTCAGGAATTGTGCATACGACCATGATAGCTAATAAAAGTACAGCTCATTGTTTCATGCCAACCGCCGAAAACGATGGATATCGTCGGGCACCATTCATGGACCTGACCATTGCGAGCACTTCATCCCTTTCATTGGAGTCCTCTGGCTCGGTCATGAGCATTAAGTCGCAGGATGTTCAGAAAGGAGAAGAAAACAAAAGAAGACCACCGGGAAAGAAGCTTTTTATATTTGACTGGTTGGGACAGCTTCCCCACTTTTTGGTCCCGTCTTTCGCACATCCCGACGCCTTAATTGTCACCGGCAACGACCTCTTCGGCCCATGTGAAGGGAATATTAAAGTGCCAACAGGTCATTTATGTGGACTGTCGAGTGTCGGCCAGTGACCTTAACCAAGGTCCGCATAGTCCATCTGTTCCCATTCCTTTCAGCGCCTTTATTTTTTCATTAATGTCTGCGGGGGCCATCTGGATATATGACTCAGATCTACATCTGAACATATAAACTTAAAAAAATTTCCAACGGAAGGTGGCCAAGCTGCTCTAATCCAAAGAATTGAGTCTCAGTTTAGCTTCCGATGGGGTCATCGGTTGGGATTGCATTGCGCTTATGTACCCTATTCGAACTGGTGAATCCAAGAGGACCCCTCCCCCCGGGTTCAATTTTCTAGAGACGAGAGAACTATGGACATGGAATAAGGGGACAAATCTCGAGAAATCTTGACTTTGTAGATCAGTCCAAAAGAGCCGAGCCGATCTCCTAGGACACGACTTCGTGCTTTCTGTTGCCACTGACTAGATAAAATATACACTAGGTCTACACGCCTAGTTTAGAAACAAAAGAAGAGTCTAAGCTCCTTCCAAACGTAGGCAACAATCATCACGATCTTCTAATTTGGCCGCATCGTTTCTTGCCATCCACTTCGTTCGATCAAATTTTTAATCCGACTTGAAAATCAGCCAAGCAAGCTTTTCTCATCTGGTGCGGGATCTACTTCTCCATTTGTATTGAGTGGCTGTTGAAGGGTACCAATCCAAAGCAATTAGCTAGTTTTAGCTCCACTCGACCATCGGATTGAATGGGGATAATGACGGGGTAACGTCAGGGGAAACTTGAATCAACGGCTCAAGATTTGTACAAAGCTCGTGATAAGATCCCTGATTTCTTCATTAAGGGAAAAAAATGGAACAAAAGGAATAAATCCGCTCTTGAATATTCTCAATTGAGCTGCATTGCGTAATACATACAGATTACAGGACATTCTTCACGATCTAAGGGGAAAAGGAAAAGAACAGGCAAAAGCACCATGCATGCTCGTGGTTCTTTTCAGAGAGGCTAGCAACTACTCTACATGTACCCCAAAATGGACATACCCGAAACCTAGACAAAACAAAGAAAACTCAGCCCGATCAATGTCACCTGGGGTTGATGGCGAGGGGGACCACCTCCGAGAGCGGCGTGGCGAGCGGCGTGGGAGCCGGCGAGCTCCGGCACAACGGGCACGTGGAGCTGACCCTGAGCCATGCGTCGACGCAGGCAGCGTGGAAGCAGTGGCTGCACTCCGGTACGCACCGTATGACGTCCTTGGCTTCGTACTCCGTCAAGCATATCGAGCAATGCCCTCCCTCGTTGTGCTTCGGCAGCCTCTTGCTCTCCCCTAGCACCAGCTTCGGGTAGTACGTCTCTATCGCCGCCCCGTCCATCCCCACCGCCACCATAATCTCCGCAGCACGCGGCGTCGGGTCCGCCGCGTCGGGGTCGCCGCCGTCGGAGGTGGCGCGGAGGTTGTGGGACTTGACGCGGACGCAGGCGTAGGAGGCGAGCATGATGGTGGAGATGAGGACGAGGAGGCTCACGGCGATGGCGATGCCGTACCCGAGGCCGACTCCGGTCGCCGCCGGGGGGTCGGCGGAGGAGGACATGGGAAGAGAAAACGAGAAGAGGAGGAGGAGGAGGAGGAGGACAAATGGGAGGGAGCAGGGGAGCGAAATTAATGAGATTTTGGAGTTAATGTGTGTTGGTGAGTGCCAAAGTTGAGTGTGAATGAAAGAAAGTGGGGGGTGAGGTGACAGTGATGACCCTGGGGATTAGTGCTTAATGGTTGAGATTTGGAACCCGAATTGCACCTTGAATATACTTGATTAAGTTGCCAATATCTTATTATTGTAAATGTTGATTAATGTATAGGATATTTTCTTTTAATATAACGAATTTGATAAGACACTTTTTCTTTTTTTCATTCTTTATACAAGATGAGGAACGTTATTTTTAGGGGATAAGAGCAATACGCATTTTAAAATTTATCATGAAGATGCCATTAAGTTCTTAAACTTTTAAAAAGTACAATCAAAATTTAAAACTTATTAAAATTGTACAATCAAATTTTTCTGTTAGTTTTGTCTAATTTGGCTAACTGATAATATTGAAATGATTTTTTTATTTATTATTTTCTTCTTCTTACTCAGCATCCTATTTTTTTTCAAAAGAAAATGACAAACTAAAAAAAAAAAAAAAAAAAGACTGCAATATCACTTGGTGAGGTGGTGGAAGGGTTAGTGGGAGTTGTCGGACCTCGACAATGGCCGGCGACCCTCATTGGCCCTAGGCGTGGATCCTCACTGTACAAGTGGTGGTTCTGGCTGGCAAACATGCTCGCGAGGGAAAGCCACAGAAATGGAGACCAATAAATGCTTTGAGTAGAGGAATCCTAAGAGATGAAGACGAAGCATGTGTATGGAAGTAAAGGATGAGCCTATCAAGTGGGTGGATTGGGTCAGGTAAAAATGATCTGACTCAAATTGACTTATTTAAACGAAAAACAATTTTAATGACCCATACCCAAACTTGACCCGAATCCAACTCATGTCGACAAATAACTTTCCAAATATCATAAGCACTTGTACTTTTTTTTTGTTGATCCTACTCTACTTCTATTCTAACTTTTACTCTCAAACTTGGCCGGATAACGAGTAAAAATGATCCGACTCAAATCGACTCATTTAAATAAAATATAATTTTAATGACTCATACCCTTACTCGATTTGGTCGATCTTACTTTACTCTTATGCTAACTTTTGCCCTGCCTCTATGTAGGGCGTAAGAATCGAAATCCACACTTAAGGCTAAATCATTCATATTCCAACTCCCCAAGAAGGTGGAGATTAGAATCTCCCACTCCCTCCCATGTGGGAAGGATTTGCCCCAGTGGTTAAGCACTTGTACTATTTGTACCACATCTTAATAGTTTGTAAATTTAAGGGCCATATCAATAATTAGATATGTCTTAATAAATTTTGCTCATATTCCTAATAAATTTATTTTTGTAAAGTCGCCTTAATAAATAATTAAACTGACAATCTTATTTTCGATAAAAATCTAAAATATTCTCCTAAGCTACTATCTTTTTAAAAAGATTATGTGGTCGAACTTTGGGGTTCAAAATGAATGGGCCGTTCATGTACTTTCCTACATGGGAAAATTTTGAATATCCACTATTTTTTCCCCTCATTTTATATCGATACTTTATTAATGGTAGTGTTCCCAGAAGTAATGCTTGTAAGCTGCTTCAATGGTGAATCAATAGAGGAACAACACTGAAACGAGACGAAAGATAAGTGAAAATGTAAAACGTGAACAAGCCAGATTCTTTATACCACTAACTATTAAAACCCAATTACGGATTGACACAGGCAAGCATTTGGGCTTCAGCAAAATTCAACAAATTCTGGAAGACCACTTCTCTCTTTAATGGGTAATTATGCTGCAATGAAAATGGGTCTCAAATGGGCTTGTTCCCAACTCATTTAGACCCATATGGAGTTAGCCATTTATTTCTTGAACCCTTTTCAACCTGTTTTAAAATTTTTTGGTAATTCATATGTGACTGGCCCCTTACATACGAGTTAAAGAATGGGCTTTGGATCTATTTTGCCACATCTAGTAGAGGAGGCGGCGGCAAGGGGAATGCAACAAAAGCAACCATTGTTTCACGGATGGCGAAGAAATTTGCTCACTTTTGCAATTGCCATCGAAAGCGAGAAGATCTTTGTCTTTGTCTTCCCTCTCCCAGATCTGGGCAAGTGTCACCAGCCATCGTTGAGGCTTGGTGACCCCCGCTTGTTGGAAAACACCCCTGTGAAATTATGATGATTCCAAAACTAAACTTTGTATAATATCTATAATGGCATATCCATAAGTTGGTGGTGATATTTGAAAGATTGTGATGATATCCATGATTGCTAAAAGCTTAGCAAAGACTAGCTATGGTGATATAGATTTTGAAAAGACGTGAATAAGTCAAACATGGCAAGGTGTTCATAAGGACTTAAAAGGACTATGGTTGATCTGTGAAGTCTTTGGAAGTTGATATATTTAGAAGTATTATTGGAAATAGAATGCAAGTTATTCTTATGGTTTATCTGTAGATAACATCAAGAGATCGGTGATAAAGTGCACGTGCTAATTATGAGCATGGATGTGTACTAATGCCGAGTCATTGGAGATGCTATTGATATGTTCATCCAAAGATCATCGTTAGAGACAAATATTATAGCCCTTGATTGCCGGAAACATCATAGCAAAATAGTTGATAATTGTTTGAGAGCAGTTGATAGCTCTTGTCAGATTGTCAAAGTACTTGATGATGTGACAAATTGAGTAGACTCCATTTTGGGAAACTGTTTGTAAGATTCTAAACGCAAGCGAACGTGTTGAACAAGTAATATAATGATGAGATAAAATATCGTCCCATGGAGATCGATGATTAATAAACTAATTAAATACTAAAATATATTAATTCTAAAATTTATCTCATATCAAAATATAATTGAGAATAAATTAAAAATGAAATTTGTAGACTAAATGCAGTAAATCAATCAGATAAATATGTTAGAGCATCCGATTTCACCACAACCACTAGATATGAATTTTCAGATTGTTGTGAGTACAAGAACGATATCAAACATGTGATAGCGGACTTTCCTGATCTATTTACTATCCTATCTCTAGGTATACCAAACCTACTCAGTTTATTAATCCACTATATCTCTATGTGAATTAAAATAAATATAAGTGCATTAAAAACTATGAATATTCCTGGTTTACAATGAGTCTTTCACCTTATCAACGAAAGCTACACAAATAACGCGGTATATTTCTATCCACGTTTAATTCATGGTTATATATTATAATGAGTAATTGCATATTATCACTTCTCAGTCTCAAACATGCACATCAAATCACTCAAGTGGTGGCCAGTCACTCAAAAGCATTAAGCACAATAATATGTAACTCACATGAATGAAATCAATTGTAAAACATAAAAATCATGAAATTCACATCATCATGGTTAGGCTACATCGTAGCCCTCACAAAAGAAAATTAGAACATAGTATAGATAAATAAAAATATCTATGAGAAAATATTTAGATTTCCTTCTGATTATTTGAATTTTCTTTATTTATGCAGAATAATGATATATGGAGAAGATAAGGAAAAAAAATGGCAAAACTCAGGAATTTGAATCAAGTAGTAGTGGGAGATAGATATCAAATCAAATTTCTGAATTTTGCCATTTTTTTCTTTATCTTCTCCATATATCATTATTTTGCATAAATAAAGAAAATTCAAAATAATCAGAAGGAAATCCAAATATTTTCTCATAGATATTGCATTAATTGTTGCCTAAAATAGGTAAAATAACTCTATTTTTATAGAGTTATCAAACCCCCAAACTTAACCTTTTGCTAGTCCTCGAGCAAAATCAAGACATAACACATAGTCAAGCTAATAACCTCCTCCATGAAATCTTTTCATAATTGCTCAAATTCACAATTCAAAGAAAAACACAAATTTCATCTAAACATTGAAATTGATTTATAAGTTAAGACCAATTCTAACTATGTGATCCAAGTGTGTGTGTGAGAGTCCTCATCTTTTTCAAATTATATGCAATCTGGATAAATTCACATTGATATGCAACCTCTCAAAAATTCTCAATAATTATGACTAAATCTCATAGGTTTGCTTTTCATTCCTCTCTCCACTAATATAAGCTAATTATCTAACCAAAAATCAATAGGACTTTCTTGGTTTGTAATGTAAGGCTGGGCTAAAGGTGAGATAACGGTAATTTTAAGCTCAAATCACCCATAAACACGTTGATTTCTAGGATCTAATTACAGCCAATGTCACTGTCCAATTTCACTCCTTCAAGATAATTTTTCTGCCACCATATATCATCATTCCTTCTTTTTTTTTTAATTGCTTTATGGTGGAGTTTCTCCCAAAGTCCCTCATAATATAACATGAAAATTTCCAACCCATTGAGTATCCAAAAGGCTCACTCAATTGAAAGTTGGGTAGGGAACCATAAAAGCAGTTTTTTTTTTTAATACACCTCAAACAACCGTAGCAATCACTTTTTTTTTTCTTTTTTTTTTCATACTCCATCCTTCCTCCCAAATTTCTATCAAGCTCAAATAATTTTATATCCCAAAAAATCAACGTGTTCATAGGGCATGGGACAATGATATAATTTGATAACGGCTAGGCTAAACATATATGGGTGCCAATGAAAAATTGGGTAATAATTAAGGCTCAACGAGGTGACTAGGGATAAATAAACGGGGTTAGCTTGAAAGGCTCAATCTATCCAAAAATTGCCTAAATCATTTTCTCAGTTAGATTTAGCTTAGGATTTCGCCTCAAGAGAAAATCAAACAAATTCTAAGATTTGGGTGAAATCTAAGAAAATCACATACTTCGCATGAATGTTCTCTAAATTTACACACAATTAAAAAATTAAGGACTTTTAGTACTCAGTAAGTGGATCAACATAATCATAATTAAAATTAACTCATACATCAATTGCAAGTTTAAATAAAATTTAAATTTTCCTAAGAATTGTAAAAATTCACAACTAGGAATGCAATCATGATAGAAAAAATTTAGCCAAAAATTTTGTCTCCCCCCCAAACTTGAATGAAGCAGTGTCCTCAATGCGAATAATAGAAATAGGAAGAAGAAAACTCCCCTGGTTGTAGGATAACTTCATAGATGACCTTCATGATTAAACTCTTGAAATGTGCTCCTTAAAAAATTAACCTGGATAAAACAAAAAAAAGTTAATCTTTTTTTATTTTTATTTTTGCAAAACATAATAAACTTAACAATAAATAAATAAAAACATAATTAAAATGCTTGGGTTGCCTCCCAAGAAGCGCTTGCTTTATAGTTGTCAGCCAAACTATCTCACATGTCGCTAATCTGGAGGATGAAGTTCAAAGGTGGTCTTCTGCTTGTTGTAACCACTTTCAAAGTAGGGTTTCAAACACCTCTGAGGTTGGATAGTGGGTTTATATTGTTCCTCCATCAAAATTTTGTGCATGCAAATTGAAGGATTAATTCCCTTGATATCAGCTATTTTCCATTCAATTGCACTCTTATGCTCTCTTAATACTTTGAGCAGTTTCTCCTCCATCAAATCTGTCAAAGAAGAAGATATAATTACCGGTAAAGAAGAAACTCTATCTAAATAAGCATATTTCAAATGAGAATGTAAGGGTTTGAGTTCAATAATTTGAGGCTCTTCAATTGATGGTTTAGGCTTTGTAATGTGTTGTCCCAACTCCTCAAATTTAATTGCCTTTTGCCTTGAATATGGTGGAATTGCCTCCATGAAATTTGCGTTCTCCTTTATCTCATCATTCTGAATATCTTTGTCTCTTGGTTGAATCAGACATGCTTCAAGTGGATCTTTAAAGTTATTTTCCTAAAAAACTTTATTCACCAACTTGTCAACCGTCTCAACTCTAAAACAAGAATTATCATCAAATGGATATTTCATTGCTTTAAAAACATTAATTACTTTAAAAACATTAAATGAAACAAGATCATCTTGAACTCTAAGAATCAACTTCCCTTGTTGTACATCAATAAGAGCTCTTCCTGTTGCTAGAAAAGGTTGACCTAAGATAAGTGGTACCTCAAAATCTTCCTCCATGTCAAGAACTATGAAATCTGCAGGAAAGATAAATTTGTCAACTTTTATCAAAACATCTTCCACAATACCTCTTGGATATTTAATTGATTGATCAGCCAGTTTAAGTGACACTGTGGTTGCTTTTACCTCACCCAATCCTAATTTCTTGAAAACTGAATAAGGCATCCAATTAATACTTACACCTAAATCACATAATGCTTTTTCAAAGTAAAAATCCCCAATAGTGCAAGGAATAGTAAAACTCCCTGGGTTTTTTAATTTCGGAGGCAATTTGTTTTGTAGGATGGCTGAACACTCATTTAATTTCACAGTTTCATAATCCTCCAATTTCCTTTTGTTTGCCAAAATCTCCTTTAAAAATTTTGAATAACTGGCCATTCGCGCTAAAGCGTCTGCAAAAGGAATGTTAATGTGCAATTTTTTAAATATATCAAGAAATTTAGAAAATTGCTTATCTATTTTGTGCGGCTGGAGTCGCTGAGGGAATGGAATTGGCGGCACATATGGCTTGGGATTATCTAGAAAAAGTTTACTCTTACTTGTCTCCTTCGATTGTTTATTGGTCACCTCTTCCTTGTCTTTGACAATCTCTTCTTCCCCCACTTGTTTACCACTTCTCAAGGTAATAGCCTTTATGTTTTCAATTGGATTTTTCTCTGTGTTGCTTGGCAAAGAACCTTGTTGTCTCCCTGACATCATGCTTGCTAACTGACCCACTTGCATCTCCAAATTTTGAAATCTCACATCCGTGCTTTTGATGAAGTCATGAGTTGTATTAGCAAGTTTGGTGACTATATCTTCCAAATTTGACTTTGTCTCTTCTGATTGTTTGAATCCTTGTGATCTTGTCACATTCTGATTATTCCATGAAAAATTTGGATGATTACGCCATCCCGGATTGTACGTGTTGGAGTAGGGATTATTCTGTGACCTATTAAAATTCCCAACAAAGTTAGATTTTTCACTAGATTGTTTGAAAGTATTACCTACCTAACACGCTGTGCTAACATGTCCTCCACCACAAAAATCACATGTCAAATTCTGAATTTTCATGGCTGAAACACTCATATTATCTAGCTTTTTGTCGAGTGCTTCAAATTGTGCATCAATTGCAACAAAAGCATCCACTTCGTGAACTCCGCTAACTTTTCGTATTGGTAGTCTCTCAGTAGGCCACTGATAACTATTGGACGCCATCTCCTCTAATAGATCATAGGCTTTTTCTGGTGTTTTATTATTTAGAGTTCCTCCTGCAGCTGCATCAATCATAGAACGAAGATTTGAACTAGAGCCATTATAAAAAGTTTGTACTTGCATCCATACGGGTAGTCCGTGATGTGGGCATCTCTTAAGAAATTCTTTGAATCTTTCCCATGCTTCATATAATGATTCATTATCCATCTGCATAAAATTAGTAATATCGTTACGCATCTTCGCAGACTTTGCAGGTGGAAAGAACTTACCAAGAAATTTCTGAGGCATATCATTCCATGTAGTGATTGATCCTGCAGGAAAAGAAGAAAGCCAACTTTTAGCTTTGTCTCTAAGAGATAATGGAAATAATCTCAATCTAATAGCATCATCTGTAACTCTATTATATTTAATGGTGTCACATATTTCAAGAAAAGCATCGATGTGAATGTTTGGATCATCACTTGGTAGCCCACTGAATTGCACTGATTGTTGAAGCATCTGAATGAGTGACGGCTTGATCTCAAAGTTGTTTGCTTGAATTGCAGTTCTTCTGATACTTGATGTTGTGCCTTGAACTGTTGGTGTAGCATAATCTCTGAAGAGTCTACGTGGATTTTCATTATCATCGTCTGCCATCTTCTTAGCGTGATTTCTCTGTTCTCTCAGTCGCCTTTTGAATGTACGCTTGATTTCTGGATCAAGCTCAGCAAGTTTCCCTTGTTGGCTACGTGTCATAAACCGATGTACACCCTGAAAAATAAAACAAAACAAAAGCTAGATTAAACTTAGAATTATCCGGTATCAATATTAATTAGTATTAAACAAACGATCCCCGGCAACGGCGCCAAAAACTTGTTCGTAAAATTCTAAATGCAAGCGAACGTGTCGAACAAGTAATATAATGATGAGATAAAGAATCGTCCTATGGAGATCGATGATTAATAAACTAATTAAATACTATTAATTCTAAAATTTATCTAACAGATCAAAATATAATTGAGAATAAATTAAAAATGAAATTTGTAGACTAAATGCAGTAAATCAATCAGATAAATATGTTAGAGCATCCGATTTCACCATAACCACTAGATATGAATTTCTTATTGTTGTGAGTACAAGAATGATATCAAACATGTGATAGCGAAATTTCCTATTTATTATCCTATTTCTAGGTATAGCAAACCTACTTAGTTTATTAATCCACTATATCTCTATGTGAATTAAAATAAACATAAGTGCATTAAAAATTATGAATATTCCTAGTTTATAATGAGTATTTTGGATCACCTTATCACCGAAAGCTGCACAAACAACACGGTATATTTCTATCCACGTTTAATTCATGGTTTTATATTATAATGAACAATTACATATTATCACTTCTAATCTCAAACATGCACATCAGATCATTCAAGTGGTGGCCAGTCACTCAAAAGCATTAAGCGCAATAATATATAACTTACATGAATGAAATCAATTGTAAAACATAAAAATCATGAAATTCACATCATCATGGGTAGGCTACATCGTAGCCCTAACAAAAGAAAATTAGAACATAGTAGATGAAGAAATAAAAATAAAATTAAACTCAACATCTTGAATCAAAGAACAAGAATTCTGTCTCCAGTTTTGTCTTCTCTTCAAAATACTTGAAAAACTCTCAGAACAATGAAAAAAACAATCTAGCAGAAAAACTAGCTTAAACCTAGCTTACCAAAAACGATATGCTCTCTTTGGCTCTCCTATTTATAGGATATATCCAAGATCCTTATCTCCAAGCAATTGCGCACAAAATCAGGGAGTAAATCAGAGGATTTTGATTTGATATCTATCTCCCACTGCTGCTTGATTCAAATTCCTGAGTTTTGCCATTTTTTTCCTTATCTTCTCCATATATCATTATACTGCATAAATAAGGAAAATTCAAATAATCAGAAGGAAATCCAAATATTTTCTCATAGATAATTGTTGCTAAAATAGGTAAAATAACTCTATTTTTATAGAGTTATCAGAAACCATGTTGATGTTCGAGGAAAAAAATTGTATGGACAATCGATCCTTGGACAAATAGCTTCTAACAACTCTCAACGGCTTTTTGCTCCTTGAGATCATCTTTAATGGGAAGATTGGAAATGTCTATCGAAAGGATGATCAATGAAGCTCAAGAGGTAATTTGGAAAAAAAAAAAAGAAGCAACTAAAGGCCATTAACGAAAACTAATTGATATTTTAATTGGATAGAAGATGGTAATCACTCTAATAAAGGTTGATCATTACTAAAAATAGTTGGTTTATATAAATCTTGAGTAAGAAAGACAAAACAGAAGTTTGTAACTCAATAGAAAGTTTTAGACTTTTAAAAATAAAAACCAAATAAACATTGATGAGTAATTCAAACGAGAGTCGGTAAACTAAAATTAGTTGGTAGTCTCATAGGAGAAAAGCGGGTAATCCACACAAAAATATATTGGTAAATTTTATATAAGAGAGTATAAATAAAGTAGTTGGTAAATGATAACGAAAGTCAATAAATTAGAACAAAACCCATATAAATGTTGATAAAAGATAAGAAAACTCAATGATTAGTTTGTTACTCGGATAAAGATTAGTTAATCCATATAAGAGTTAGCATATTTAAGTCGTTGGTAAAAAACAAAAAACAAATAAAAGCTAGTGAAAGATAAGAAAAATTCGTAATTAGCAAATTATCAACTTTTTTATTGATTTACCAGTACCGAAATTTTTTTCTTTTTAAAACTAAACAGTAGAACTGTCCTTATGTATTGAAATTATTATTTGTCCAATATCCGCAATTCAGCCAACTGACCAGCCTCTCTTCCCTACTTGTCCGGTCTTTAGCGCAGAGAGAGAGAGAGTCGAGGTTTCTTTAGTTCAATTGGGATTTGTTCTTTTTCTTACTCTACACCACCCAAACAACGAGGAGAAGCAAGACAAAAGAAGCTGGCTGCGAAAACCATTCGATTTTGCTTTCATTCATTTCTGTTTATACTTTAGAGAAGGAAGGGGTCGAAAGCAACTAAAATGTTTTCTCAATTCCAACCCAAAAGGGCTCATCTTCTCTTGGATGATGCTATCGAGTTGAGGCGTTCCACCATGGAAGAAGGAGCGAGATAGTTATCCCAAGCACTTACCTCGCCTTTCCAGAAAAAGCTTCTCTTCTCAATCTTGATATGCACCGGTAATTTGCCGGATTTGTTGACCTCCAGGTCCTTGAGGTTCTTTAAGCTACACATTTTGGGTATCTCTTCAATCACTCCTCCCTCCTATTCCTCCTCAGCGAACCTCCTCAGCGAAGGGAAGCCCCAAAAACCCGGCCACCTTCTTCAGCCGTCCTCCAACATCTTCCTGTAAGTCCTCGTACTTGAGGACCATTCCGGTGGCCAGCCGACCGCGCCAGCCCAAGGTAGAAGTGCCACGAGGAAACCACGGTGTCCAATGGGTTCTGGCAGATGTAAATGATCCAGCAGTCTGACCGCTTGACGTTTTCTGGCAAAGTTGGGTAAGGGATGTGAGTCGCGAAGAGCCTTGGTTTTGCCAGGCCGTCAAGTTCGGCCTCGGGTTTCTCCCATGCAGCTTGAGCTCGATGATGGGTTGGAGATGTCAAAGCAGGAGCGGTTAATGATGGAGAACACTAGGGCCTTAAGCCAAGTGGTCCCTGACTTGGGCTAAGAGGCCAAGACAATGTCCTTGCATTTGGCTTCGAAGTGCCACTGGAACTCGATCACGTTAGAAAGCACGCTGATCGGGCACCAAAAGTTTACGTAAAGGCAGTGCATAGGAAAAATCAAGCCATTCCCTGTGGGAAGCGAAGCAATTAGTTCATCAATGGCCTCCCGGTCATGTTCTGCAATGGCAGACTGCAATGAAACTTTCTGGTGTTCCATGGTGATACCGCTCATCTTGGTGATTGAGCACATAAACAAGCAGATGAAGGTGTGAGAATTTGTGAGAACACTGCCAACTGTTTTAATTTTAGAACCCCACGCGAGGTGAAGCACCAATCTTTTTGTTGCTGGTCTGTGTTGGTTTTTCATTTCCTTATCATTGCTTTATACACAGTGAAGAATGATCATAAGACCCCTAATTAACGATTAAATTATTTTCTATTGATTTCATGCCTGCAACCTCGATTTAATTATTTGATAAAACAAACACATGTTTCGCATAATAATGCAGAGTTCTTACATTTCACTACTATAAATTTCCTCGTAGATTATTAACCTTGTTATGAGATTTGACGAGTAACAACATCTATATTTAACATACTAACAAAACAATCAATTTATCAAAATAAAAATACTCTTTCAGAATACGAGCAATCGTTTGCTTGAACAAGTGGCACATATTTTTGTTGGGAAAATTGTCCAAAAAAATTAAATCTAATACACTTTTGCCAATTTAGTTTTAAACCTTTTAATTGTACCAATTTAGTCTTAAACCTAATTGATCGGTTTGATTTTTACTTGAAGCTCCCGACATCAAGTTTTTTGTGGGTTGAACCAAACTTACGTTATTAGTGAGATTTATCCATGATCTCTTGTGAATTCATGTGTGTTGCTAAAACTGGTGTTCTTAATGTTGTTGCTGCTATGTACCTCTAGCATTAACTAGAGAAGGTATTTGTTCATCTAATTTTATTGATAATGAAGATTTTGGATGGACTCCTATCCCGTAATTTTTTATCTTCTCACAGTGGGGAGGTTTTCCACATAAAAAAATAGTTCTATGTTTATGGGTGCTTGGTATTTATGTTACTCTAATATATTGTTTCCTACGAGGTTTGCAGAGAGGAGGGAAAATTGTCCAAAAAGTCCTAAACATTTTAATTTTGTCAATCGATTCTATCTAACCAATTTTAGTTGCAAACTCCTAATGTGGATAGTAGTAGTTCTAAGTAACATGGTCGGCGGTGATGTGGATAATTTTTAAAAATATCTTGATTTTTTTCGATTTTATTATTATTTTTTTCTAGCGTTTCCCTTCTTTCTTTCTTCTTTTCCCCCTTCTTATTCTATTTGTCGGTGGTTGGGTGGCTGGCCTCGCCTCAGCGATGGCAAGCCTCGACAAGGAGAGCCCTCGCCTAGGCTAGGGCAGCCTTGCCAAGTGTTGCCTTTATTAAGCTCGACCTTGCCTGGTTGGGCCTCACCTGTGGTGGGCAATGGCGACTCTCACTTAGACAAGGCTAGCCAACCACTGGTAAAAGGAAGAAGAAAGAAAAAAGAAAGAAAGAAAAATAAATAAGATAAAAATCAGAAAAAATGAATAATAATAAAAAATTTAAAATATTATTAAAAATTGTCCATGTTAGCATTGACCTTGCCACGTAGGATGGTTGGCGTCCATGTCAATAAATTTTGATCAAAATTGATCGAATGGACTCAATTGACAACTTGTAAAAAGGTGTAGGATGCTTTAGGATTGAATTGATGGAAGAACAATTGCTTTAAGACTTTTTAGACAATTTTTATCACAATATGAGAGAATATTTTGTTTTGCTG
The DNA here is from genome assembly GCA_017140595.1 of Eucalyptus curtisii. Lineage (NCBI taxonomy): Eukaryota > Viridiplantae > Streptophyta > Magnoliopsida > Myrtales > Myrtaceae > Eucalyptus > Eucalyptus curtisii. Next base: position 12,076,725 of record CM029503.1, read on the forward strand.
CGCTAATTCGATATCGTTCGGATTGTCCTTGTTCTCCCAAGAGGAAGGAGTGAGATGGCTAACCTAGCGATACACCTCATTTTTCCCGAACAAGCTTCTCTTCTCATTTTTGAAAATCATTTGCAGTAATCTGCCATTCTCGTTGGCCTGCAGGCCCTTCAAGTTCTTTGAGCTACACATTTTGGGTATCTCTTCATTGACACCTCCACCTTCTTCAAAGAAGAAGGGAAATGCCACAAGCTCGGCCCACCTTCTTCAGGTGTCCTACAACATCTCTCTTTAGTCCTCATACCCGAGGAATAACCCCTTGGGTGGCCTCTCCAAGCTCTCCTTCCAATACCCACACGGGATCACAAGAGGACCGAAAACCCATCAACCCTCGGTAAAAGGTCTCAGAATGCTCTTCCAAATCATAAAAATCAAGGCGGCGCATGCCCTAAAAACACATCCGCCTTCATCAATTTTAAATAAGATGCTAGGTAGAACTCTTTTGTCAGCCCCTCAGGTGATGTTGACTGCATGAAACACATGATTCGTGCATTGTGATAATTTGCAAGGCCTTTGTTTGGGGACTTGCAGGTGCTTCATCAGTGAGCTGGTTTAGTCATAATCCAGACAAATCTTTTGTCGGCCCCTCAGGTGATGTCGACTGCATGAAATACATGATTCGTGCATTGTGATAATCTGCAAGGCCTTTGTTTGGGGACTTGCAGGTGCTTCATCAGTGAGCTGGTTTAGTCATAATCCACACAAATCTTTTGTCGGCCCCTCAGGTGATGTCGACTGCATGAAACACATGATTCGTGCATTGTGATAATCTGCAAGGCCTTTGTTTGGGGACTTGCAGGTGCTTCATCAGTGAGCTGGTTTAGTCATAATCTAGACAAATCTTTTGTCGACCCCTCAGGTGATGTCGACTGCATGAAACACATGATTCGTGCATTGTGATAATCTGCAAGGCCTTTATTTGGGGACTTGCAGGTGCTTCATCAGTGAGCTGGTTTAGTCATAATCTACACAAATCTTTTGTCGGTCCCTTAGGTGATGTCGACTGCATGAAACACATGATTCGTGCATTGTGATAATCTGCAAGGCCTTTCTTTGGGGACTTGAAGGTGCTTCATCAGCGAGCTGGTTTAGTCATAATCCACACAAATCTAATTCAGTAGTTGATTAGGATTAATCTGAATTGTGTCTTCTTCAGGCATCAACACCGTTGCTCTCAATTTCTGGTTTTCATATATCAAGAAGTGACCACATATACAGAGCTATTAGAGCTGAGGTTCCATCGAGATATATAGGTGCCAAGGATTGTCAATAAGCTTTCTAGGCCTATTTCTAAGACATAATACATTTTCGTGGTCTGCTTCAATTTATGTAAGAAAATTCACAAGAAATCGAATTTTTACTCAATAGGTTGCTTTTCGTGAGTTTACGACATTTAATTTGGATCGTAATCATTTATGTCCAGCATGAACCACACCGGGACAAAATCGAGAGTAGACTACCGAAAGTTGAGGCATGAAAACAATGAATTAAGTTTCATGTCATTATTTTCCAGTATGGTAATTAATATTACACAGACAAACTGGATCATTTGCCTTTGGCAGCATAATAAGCCGGATGGGAGGACTCCATTGTTGCCTGTTGTGCTGGGAGGGCTTGGCTAAGTTTTTGACCTGCATGGGTGTATCTGCTCAATGTTTAAGGTTCGACTGATTTCGTGTCTGTTGTTAGGGAATGCCCAAGTTTGATTTAGCTCGAGTGTAGTGCTTAATGAGTCTAACTGTTGATTCTTTACATCTCCCTGGTGTCGCGATAAGATAGTTTAGTGTTCTCTCTCTCTCTCTCTCTCTCTCTCTCTCTCATCCCCAAATTTCAAAATTCTTATTCAGTTCTCAAAGAATGATCACAACAAAAAACACAGTAAAAATAAAAATAAAAATGGATTACCCAGTAAATGAATTATCTTTCGCTCATATGGCCGGTTAGATCAATTAATCTCGAACTTTGTTTCTCATAGAGTTGTAGTGACATGGTGCCATATAAGGTTTTGGGTACATCGGGGGCGAGCTTGCTTGGTTACTTTGCTGCGTCGGATATGCGGCGGTGCTTGTTATTGTTTGCAGGAGTAGGCTAAGTGTTTCATAATTCTATTGATGATGTTCAACCTTGTTTCATTGTGCTACTGAATGAGCCATATAACAAATTATGATATCGTTCACTAATATTGAGTGTGGGATTGTAGTAGTTTACAATATCAGATTCAGTCTACCTCCGCAACCAAAGATTCTCTTTTTTCTTCTTACACATGATCAGCATCGAGTACTTGTTTTGGTCTCTAGCAACTGAGAAGTCAAGGATTCTTGAGTTCTCTATCCTACACCAATAAGGAGGACTGCAGATCCATCCATTATTAATTTCGTTTATTTCCGATAGCACACATAGAGAAAGTGATGGTAATTAACACTCAACGTGTTTTGAAATGTAACCCGAAGGGCCCGATTTTCTCTTGCATGATGCTATTGAGGCGATCTGCCATGGAAGGAGTGAAATGGTTAACCCAATCACCCACCTCGCCTTTCCTAAAAAAGCTTCTCTTCTCAATCATTTTACCAGGTAATTTGCCGGATTTATTGACCTCCAAGTTCTTGAGGGTCTTCAAGCTGCACATTTTGGCTATCTCTTCAATCACACCTCCCTCCTCTTCCTCCTCAGTGAAGGGGCGCCCCACAAACTGGGCCACCTTCTTCATCTGTCCTCCAATATCTTCCTTCAAGTCCTCATACTTGAGGAACAGCACCTTGTGTGGTCTCTCCAAGCTCTCCTTCCAATACCCCACCATGTGCTCCCAAAAGGGCCCGAGCGGGAATTTACCTTGGCAATAGCTCTCGAAATGCTCTTCCAAAGACCACTCTGGCCACTCCGCTGATCGCGCCATCTCGAGGGAGAAGTACCAAGAGGAAACCACGGTGTCCAACGGATTCCGACATATGTAAATGATCCGGCAGTCCGACCGCTTGACGCTCTCTGACAAGCTTGGATAAGGTAGGTGCGTAGAGAAAAGCCTGGGCTCCTCCATGTCATCAAGATCTGATCTCGAGTTATGCCCGAACAAGTCGAACTCGAAGCGAGGGACGAGTTCATGGGGGCTTGAAGTGAGCAATGGTGTGTTTGAGATGTCAAAGCGGGAGCGATTTACAATGGAGAATGCTAAAGCCATTAGCCAGGTGGTCCCCGATTTGGGGTCAGAGGCTAGAACAATGTCCTTGTCTTTGGCCTTGAAGTGCCTTTGGCACGCGACGACATCAGGAAGCAAGGAGATCGCGTACCAAAAGTTTTGGAAAAGGCAGCAAGGAAGAAAATTAAGAACCTTCTCTTGGGGAAGTGAAGCAATCAGGTCATCAATGGCCTCCTGCTCACTGTCTCCCATTGCCATGGCGTTTCCAGTATGAAACACTCATACGGTTTTCAATTCCTTTTTCATTGTGATGGTTTTAATTATTAATGTGATGGGCCTAAGTTGGCCCGTCCGCCCACAAGCGCCTAGTGCCTCGCCCACAAGATTAGGGCCCATGGATGGAGGGATATGTTGAAGGGTTGTAACTTTTAGGGGAACGTCTTTTGCTGAAGGGACACGTCCTTTGGAGAGGACGTATTTAAGAAAAAAAAAGAGAGGGAGGAACACACATTTTGAAGCGACGTACGTTCCTCCTCCCTCTCTCCCTCCCAAAAGAAATACAGTAGCAAAGAGACGACACCCTCTTCCCTTCAAGGCGAATTGACGTCATCGGATCGAACGGGATCAATTTTTCTTCCTCATATCAGCGTCGGTGTTTAATCGTAGACAATAAGGTACGCTCGATTCTGTGGTGTATCTTTGATCGGTGATACATGTAATTCCTGGGCTCGTCTTCCGCATTCGTTTTAGGGGTTTGATTTAGTGTCAAATCCGTTTTAGGGAATCAGTAATTCCCAACACACTGCTTTATAGTCGTTGCATACCCCCAATCACATGAGAAAAATAATTTATGAGCCCACATTAGATCCATACGATTTAATGATTAAAATGAAGTGGTCCTAAATGGACCTCCTTCATGCATGCTGTCTGTTGACTTCTTGTGCATAACCCTTCATCAATCTCAATAGGATTCACGTTTCTTTGAGGGACCACCATGTGCTTCGTTAGCATGCTGGTTGAGTCAGTGCCAGACATTTAATTGAGTAGTTTATTGGGTTTGATTTGGGTTGTCTTCTACTTCTTCTTCTTCCTCCTTTTTCCTTTCTGGAGTCTAAAAGTGGCAATTCGATCGCTTGATGGATTCAGCAAGCATGGGTAAGGAACAGGTGTAGCGAGTTCCGGGAAAGTCATGAGATTGGGTTATCTCCTTACTTGGTTAGTAAGTTACCAGCTAAAGGGCAAGGCTACACTAGTATGTCAAGTCACTAAGGGTGCCTTACTAACTTCAATGGTAAGGTTCAACTTCCACTGGAAAATTTCTTAAAAGTTGGATAATTTATAGTTTTAATTTGGTGTTAGTAAATACCTCAAATTGTTCGCAACTTACTACAATGAAATGGGTAGAAGTTGCTCGCTCTTTAATGTCCATTTGATTTCCCGTTGGAGACGAGAGTAATATTTACAGTAACAGATGTAGTCTATTAGTGCTACCAATAGATCTTTTTTTTTCTTTCCCTTTTCTCCACACCTGATCAGCATTAAATACTTGTTTCTTCTCTCGCGACACGGAAGTCAAGGATTCTTAAGTTCTCTATACAACACCATTAAGGAGGAATATAGATTCACCCCTTATTAATTTCGTTAATTTCTAATGGCACACACAGAGAAAGTGATCGTAATTAACCCTCAACGTGTTTTGAATTGTAACCCAAAGGGGCTGATTTTCTCTTGCACGATGCCATTGAGGCGATCCGCCATGGAAGGAGTGAGATGATTGACCCAATCACCCACCTCACCTTTCCTAAAAAAGCTTCTCTTCTCGAACTTGATTGTCATGGGTATCTTGCCGGATTTGTTGACCTCTAGGTCCTTGAGGGTCTTCAAGCTACACATTTTGGCTATCTCTTCAATTACACCTTCCTCTTCTTCCTGCTCAGTGAAGGGAAGCCCCACAAACTTGGCCACCTTCTTCAGTTGTCCTCCAATATCCTCCTTTAAGTCCGCGTACTTGAGGAACAACACATCGTGTGGCCTCTCCAAGCTCTCCTTCCAATACCCCACCATGTGCTCCCAAAAGGGCCCGAACGGCATTTCTCCTTTGCAATAGGCCTCGAAATGCTCTTCCAAAGACCACTCCGGGTGGTCCTCCGACCGCGCCAACTCGAGGAAGAAGTGCCAAGCCGAAACCACAGTGTCCAATGGGTTCCGGCAGATGTATATGATCCGGCAGCCCGACCGTTTGATGCACTCCGGCAAGGATGGATAAGGGATGTGTGTAGCAAAGAGCCTCGGTTCTGCTAGGCTGTCAAGGTTGGGCCTCGGGTTGCTTCTATACAGCTGTAACTCGAGGAAAAGGACAAGGTCATGGGGGTTCGAAGTGAGCAACGGTGTGTTGGAGATGTCGAAGCGAGAGCGGTTCACGATAGAGAATACTAGGGCCTTTAACCAGGTAGTTCCTGTTTTGGGCTCAGAGGCCAGGACAATGTCATTGTACTTGGCTTGATGGTGCCGCTGAAACGCGATCACGTTGGGAAGCACGTTGTCCGGGCACCAAAAATTTTGGTAGAGGGACTGGAAACGACTAACCACGCCTTTGCTTTGGGGAAGTGAAGCAATTAGTTCATCGATGTCCTCCTGCTCATGTTTTTCGCTACCTAAGATGGCGGACTGCGAAGGAAGTTGCTGGCGTGCCATCGATGTCTGAGCAAGAATCGATACAAGCAGATGAATGTGAAGCGCTATTCTTTTTGTAGCTAGTTGAGCGGTAGTTTTTCAAAAAAAAATTTGGTCACTGCTTTATACATGTGAAGGATGATCACGAATCCCAATTCATTTATTACACGCTGATAAGTAAAACACTTGTCGGCTTAGTTGACGTCAAAGAGCGCACCAAACACATGATTGACATTGTAGTGCACATTCCTAACGTCGGGTTTGCCACAAAACAGAAATTTGTTCCATGCAAGGTAAATATGAATAACCGATAGTGAATTTGACATATCGTTTGTAAGGGGGAAAAACGATTGATAACTTATTAGTCCAGTCAATCATATGTAAGTTAATAAAGAAAATTAATTTTAACTCACATAATTCCATTATTAATATTGCAGAAGTAAGTGATCAAATAGTAAAATAGAAAAAAAACAAGAAGAAAAATCAAATATCAGATTTATAAAATTCTATTAGTATGACCTATATTTATGGGGATGGTAACAAATTATTCCACTATAAATCGAATCACACTCGGTTGAGCACATTTTTTATTACAAGCAATCGTTATTTTTCACAAGTAGGAGTATTGTTAAGTGATGTAAGCAACGCATTGTTTGTCTTAATTAGCAAATCAGTAAGTCGGATGGGACCACCCTGATGTTACTCGGGTGGGACCACATGTGGTCACGCACCTTGAAGGTGGTCTGCGTGCACAGCCACGCGGGAGGCATGAGTCACCGCCTTTGTGCATGCGTGACACGTGTCGCGTCTTTGTGCATGTGCGAACTGTGTCCTTATGGAAGAGCAGACGCCAGATGCAAAATCTGACCATTGATCATTGTCCTCATGGAATTTCATTTCTGCCAAACATGTCCACGATTACAACGCGTCTTGCAACTCATACGTGCCTTTACATAAACGACGTCTACTGACACAGTCCATGGCAAACTTAGCACATCTTCCCCTTCAGCTCTCCACATATGTGAGCTAAAATCACTAAAATCGCACTTATAATAAACATTCGGAACATAACCAACATCGTTTTCAATCTGGAATTTTCTTTCTTAAGCTTTACCACATCTTGTTTTTTGCTTCCGTTGTATCTTGAGAAATTTTACTTCAGCCTTCATGGAACAATTTTTTCTTTGACATTGTCCCATAGAAGATTTCTTAACACAATCTTTGGTGACTGAGTGATTTTTGGATCAATCCAGCTAAGAAAATCCGCATTATGCTCCAAATTCATATCTTCGACGTTCATGATATCTTCTTTCCCGATTCTGTAGTAATATGAGGCAACAATATCAAAACACAGATATACCACTGTCAATTGGAGGGACCTTGAGCGAGATTGCCACAACTCAGCTGATCTTTGCATGGGTCTCGATGTCGCGAAGACTGGCATTGGGATCGACCACCTGTCAAAAAGCTAAGCAGTGGGTAGGACAGGACGATTAAAAGCCAGCTGATATTGCGCTTTCATGCCTTCGCAAGGGGACTACACGGTTGGCGCATTATAGCCTTGTCGCAGATCCAAGTAGAAGTGCATAAAAGGTGGGCACGTTTCATGGGTGGGTCCATATCAAAATGCGCCCATAGCCATTCATCACATCCAAAAGTAGAAGTATTGTTAATCTATGGTAGGACAGGATGGTTTGCCTTAATTAGCAAATGAGTAAGCCGGATGGGACCACTTTGATGTTGCCCGTTCTTTTGGGAGCGCTAGAACAAGATTCTAGACCCGTTTGATAGTCACATTTGCTTAGACTTTTAAAGTTCATTTTAGTTTCTGTTGGAGGTCAGGAGAATGCTCCAGTTTGTGCTTATTAAATTGAACTTTCACTTGTTCGTTGGTTCTTTAATTATTCATACCAATCCCTCCGTACGCAATTTAGTGACTAAATCTCCCTTTCTGATCCACAAATTTCAAAATTTATATTCCAGTCCTTGATGAATCATCATGTTAGAATAAATAGTTGACATGGATTTCCGAAAGGGGATTATCTTTTGCTCCTGCCGCTGTTGGTTAGATCAAATGATATCTTTGTAGTCAAGGGTTTGGGACACAGGAACAGGGTTTGCCATATAAGGTTTCTCGTAAATTGGAATAGGCTTGATTGGTTTTGTCGCCACCGGTGCTAGTTATTGTTTGCTGGATCTTTTTGTTAAAAGCAATGGTAAAAGTGTTTCATATCTCTATGGATGATATTTAGAATTGTTGAACGTGTGCCGCTAAATGAACGAGAAAAGAGAATGCGCCCTCGAATGCTTATGTCAAGTGTAAAACTGTAGGTTTGCACTAGCGGATATAGGCTACCATCATGACCGATAAAGTCTTTCTAAATTTTTTTTTTCTCAGTTATCTATTTTCTGGATGAGCGCACGGGAGAGCAGATGCCAGATGGTTGGCTGTCGATTTTGATGTCTGAGGGAGAGAGTTTCAAATAGAGGACAGATAAGTTGGATCATAATGATTTTTTCTGTTATTTGGGTGCTTTGAGGTCACAAATTACCTAATACTGGAGGTTCTGAGCTATCATGCACCAGAATAACTCGTCCCTTGTAACGTAGAATTCTCATGATTAACAAATTTATGATATATAATGGGATTTGATTGGGACCCCAGAATTTCCGATCATTTTGTATATTGATGGGGCGGTACATACCATGAGCTACCTTTCTTGGGTCGAAGTTAGTCCCTATCTCACATAAGACAAAAGCAGGCCATCCACATTAGGTTAGGGAATTCACAAGAAATCGATAATTATGAAATAGGTTCCCTTACATGATTTTGCGACATTCAGTTCATATCGTAATCATTTTATGTAGGGAAAATTGTCCAAAAAATTATAAACCTATTATACGACGCTCAATTCATTTTTAAATTTTCCAGTTATGTCAATTTAGTCATAGACTTTTTGACAATTTACCAATTTAGTCTTGTACATTTCAATTGTATTAATTTAATCATAAATTTTTTAATAATTTGTTAATTTTGTCTTTCCGATCAACTTTGATTAGAAATCACTGACATTGACAGTTTTGACGAATTTTTTTAATTTTCTGAATTTTTTTTATCATTTTCTTTTCTTTTTCTTTCTTTTCTTTCCTTTTTTCTTTTTAAGTAGTTAACCACTTAAATACAAATTGATATTCTCATGTTAGTAGCAAATGTTGGTGAAAATGGTGAATATAAATTTATAAATGATAAGAGATGTTTTGGTCAAAAATAAGAAAAAAAAATGATAATTTAAACAAACCAAACAAATGACAATAACTAGCTCAAATAAGAACTGATAATGCAAAACTTATTAGTTACTTAATCAGAATAAAAGTGGGTAATAGCTCCAATAAAAGTTGATATTTCTAAATAGAGTTGCTAAATTTAGTGGTTTGGTAAGTCAGACAAATAAAAGTTGGTAACTCTAATAAAGCGAAAAAAAACCTAATAACAATCAAAACAGTTGAACCCTATCAGAGCATCATCTTGTTGCTTACATGAGAGAGAGAGAGTATGCAATTCTCAATGAAGCACGTGTTGTGGAATCATGCACAAGGTGATGTGCGAATGTAAATCGTCATGATGTGAAAATGCCTTCTTGTTATTAAATGAAAGTGCAAAGCAATAGCGCAATTACTTATTTTGTCATTGAACTTCTACCTTCCTTGAAAGAAGTAGCCCGATATAATTCAAACTTTAGATCTTAAAAGAAATAAGGGGAATTGTCTGATCCTTTGCTTATGATTTAGGAGATAATAAATTAATCCCAGATTAATGAGAAACAAAAAGACGGATTAGTATTTGTGTGTATGAAAAATCATATGAGACCACGAATAATATTGGATTACTTTTTTGAAAAGTTGATGAATTGATAGTAAATTTCTGACCCACCCTGTGGTGGGCGAGTTGGTTCGGGCGTACGTTGGCCACTCGACCGGCCAGGGTTCGATTCCCCAACTCGTCACGTTGCACGACTTAAGTGGGGTGCCGTGGGAGGTGGGTCCTCGCGCTAGTGCCCCTCGGATTTACGTCGTCGGCTGCCAGTTGTACGGCGATTCCCGGGTATAAAAAAAAAATAGTAAATTTGTGAATACATGATCTCTAATTGACTGAACAAGTAGACAATACATGCAACTATTTTAGGATAGGAATAGTTTACAGCATCAGACGTAGTCTACCAATGCTACCAATGCTTCTTTTTTTCTTCACACCTGACCAGCATCAAATACTTGTTTTGTCTCTTGAGACAGAGAAGTCAAGGATTCTTGAGTTCTCTATACTACACCAATAAGGAAGATTGCAGATCCATTATTAATTTCACTTATTTATAGTGACACAAGTAGAGAAAGTGAAAGTATTTAACGCTCAACATGTTTTGAATTCCAACCCAAAGGGGCTCATCTTTTCTTGGATGATGCTATTGAGGCGATCCACCATGGAAGGAGTGAGATGGTTAACCCAATCGCCCACCTCCCCTTTCCTAAAAAAGCTTCTCTTCTCGAAGTCGACCGTCATGGCTACTTTGCCGGATTTGTTGACCTCCAGGTCCTTTAGGGTCTTCAAGCTACACATTTTGGCTATCTCTTCAATCACACCTGTCTCCTCTTCCTCCTCAGTAAAGGGAAGACCCACAAACTCGGCCACCCTCTTCAGGTGTACTACAGTATCCTCCTTCAGGTCCTCGTACTTGAGGAACAACACCTTGGATGGCCACTCCAAGCTCACCTTCCAATACCCAATCATGTGATCCCAAAAGGGCCCGAACGAGATTGTCCCTTGACAATAGGTCTCGAATTGCTCTTCCAATGACCACTCTGGCTGGTCTTCTAATCGCGCCTTCTCAAGGGAGAAGTGCCAAGAGGAAACCACGGTGTCCAACGGGTTCCGACAAATGTAAATGATTCGACAGTCAGACCGCTTGATGCACTCCGGCAAGGATGGGTAAGGGATGTGCGTCGCGAAGAGCCTAGGCTCTGCCAGGCCATCAAGGTTGGGCCTCAGTTTACTTCCATACAGCTGGAACTCGAAGAATGGAACGAGTTCATGGGGGTTCAAAGTGAACAAGGGCGTGTTGGAGATGCCGAAGCGGGAGCGGTTAACGACGGAGAACACTAGGGCCTTTAGCCAGGTGGTCCCTGATTTGGGCTGAGAGGCCAGAACAATATCCTTGTGTTTGGCTTCAAAGTGCCGCTGGAACGTGATGACGTTGGGAAGCACGACGATGGGGTACCAAAAGTTTTGGTAAAGGCACTGGAAAGGAAGAACCGCGCCTTTACTTTGGGGAAGTGAAGCAATGAGTTCATCAATCTCCTTCCGATCATGCTCTTCAGTACCTGCTATGGCGGACTGCGAACAAAGTTGCAGGTGTGCCATGGTGGTGGTTCCGCTAGGCTTGTTGTTCTGAGTACGAATCGAAACGAGCACATGAAAGTGAAGCACTTACCTTTCCCTTGCTAGCGAGTGTGGGATTTTCATTGTTTTTCTCCGACTTTATCTCCACGGCCCATTATTTGACTACAGTCGATGTACTAAGGCTGTCTATACTCATGTGACTCTTCTGGGGTATGACGACCGGACAGCCGGTTGGCACAATGGTTGGTACACAGATATGATATATTATATGGATAAAGGTGGTGATTCCTTTTTCGCTGATATCTTGGGCATATAATTTTATATAGGACTTTGCCAACATAATAATTGGTATTCAGATTTGACATATTATATGGATAAAGGTGGCGATTCCTTTTTCGTGGACGCCAACTGCATTTTTAATTTGATATCCTTGGGCATATAATTTTATATAGGACTTTGTCAACATAATAATTGGTATACATATATGACATATTATATGGATAAAGGTGGCGATTCCTTTTTCGTGGACGCCAAGTGCATCTTAAATTTGATATCCTTGGGCATATAATTTTATATAGGACTTTGCCAACATAATAATTGGTATACACATATGACATATTATATGGATAAAGGTGGCGATTCCTTTTTCGTGGACGCCAAGTGCATCTTAAATTTGATATCCTTGGGCATATAATTTTATATAGGACTTTGCCAACATAATAATTGGTATACACATATGACATATTATATGGATAAAGGTGGCGATTCCTTTTTCGTGGACACCAAGCGCATCTTAAACCTGATATCCTTGGGCATATAATTTATATAGGACTTTGCCAACATAATAAATCTTTAAATTATTATGAAAATAACATCAGCTTATTGTGAGTTATAAATTTTTAAAGAAGTGGATTTCACAACAATATATAATTATATTTTATTTAATTTTTTTTATGATCTAAAGTAGATTATTATTCTCACAATGAATTAAAGACTATCAAGTTATTTCTTTTTTATATAATAGCATGCACCTTGGATTCGGTTTACGTGAGGCTAGATTAGGCATCCAAGCTTTTCGAGTAAATTTCCTATCTCAAACCTGACCAAATTGATATTCGGGCACACTAAGATCTGTTGGATGGGGTGAAAATAAGGGTGCGCTTGGTAACTTGTTAAACAATAACTAATTCTTTTATTCCCGAGAATAGATTTGGAACAAAAATTTATTTGGTAAATTTTTTATTCCCAAGATTAGAACAGAATCATGGAGTAAAAAAAGTTGCTTCTATATTCCTGAGAACAATTCCAGAATCAAGCCAAAAAAAAAAAGTATTAAAATTATTAAAAATTAAAAGAAAATGGTTTGGATTAGAAATTTTGAGAACGGTACTAAACACAATTCTATTCTGGAAATAAAAATTTTGGACAGTTACCGAACGCCTTCAAATATTTAGAAATTGTTTATGAGAATAAAATAAAAAAGAATCATTTCTATTTAAAAATTGTTTTAAGGAACAAAATGATTACCAAGCACACCCTAAGTGCTGCTCTTTTTCCTTCAATCTCCCATTATGAAAATCTCAATGTCTCGAGCATGAATATTTTTTCTTGTTCCTCTTTGGGCAAGAGAGCATGATGCTATAAGTTTCTTTCATGAGTTTCAGTAATAGGATAATCGAGGCCTCTTGTGCATACCCCTTAATCAATCTCAATAGGATTCACGTTTCTTTGAGGGACCACCGTGTGCTTCGTTAGCATGCTGGTTGAGTCATTGCCAGACATTTAATTGAGTAGTTGATTGGGTTTGATTTGAGTTGTCTTCTACTTCTTCTTCTTCTTCCTCCTTTTTCCTTTCTGGAGTCTAAAAGATGCAATTCGATCGCTTGATGGATTCAGCAAGCATGGGTAAGGAACAGGTGTAGCGAGTTCCGGGAAAGTCATGAGATTGGGTTATCTCCTTACTTGGGTAGTAAGTTACCAGCTAAAGGGCAAGGCTACACTAGTATGTTGAGTCACTAAGGGTGCCTTACTGACTTCAATGGTAAGGTTCAACTTCCACTGGAAAATTTCTTAAAAGTTGGATAATTTACGTTTTAATTTGGTGTTAGTAAATACCTTAAATTGTTCGCAACTTACTACAATGAAATGGGTAGAAGTTGCTCGCTCTTTAATGTCCATTTGATTTCCCGTTGGAGACGAGAGTAATATTTACAGTACAGATGTAGTCTATTAGTGCTACCGATAGTTCTTTTTTTTCCTTTCCCTTTGCTCCACACCTGACCAGCATTAAATACTTGTTTCTTCTCTCGTGACACGGAAGTCAAGGATTCTTAAGTTCTCTATACAACACCATTAAGGAGGAATATAGATTCACCCCTTATTAATTTCGTTAATTTCTAATGGCACACACAGAGAAAGTGATCGTAATTAACCCTCAACGTGTTTTGAATTGTAACCCAAAGGGGCTGATTTTCTCTTGCACGATGCTATTGAGGCGATCCGCCATGGAAGGAGTGAGATGATTGACCCAATCACCCACCTCACCTTTCCTAAAAAAGCTTCTCTTCTCGAACTTGATTGTCATGGGTACTTTTCCGGATTTGTTGACCTCTAGGTCCTTGAGGGTCTTCAAGCTACACATTTTGGCTATCTCTTCGATTGCACCTTCCTCTTCTTCCTGCTCAGTGAAGGGAAGCCCCACAAACTTGGCCATCTTCTTCAGTTGTCCTCCAATATCTTCCTTTAAGTCCGCGTACTTGAGGAACAACACATCGTGTGGCCTCTCCAAGCTCTCCTTCCAATACCCCACCATGTGCTCCCAAAAGGGCCCAAACGGCATTTCTCCTTTGCAATAGGCCTCGAAATGCTCTTCCAAAGACCACTCCGGGTGGTCCTCCGACCGCACCAACTCGAGGAAAAAGTGCCAAGCCGAAACCACAGTGTCCAATGGGTTCCAGCAGATGTATATGATCCGGCAGCCCGACCGCTTGATGCTCTTCGGCAAGGATGGATAAGGGATGTGTGTAGCAAAGAGCCTCGGTTCTGCTAGGCTGTCAAGGTTGGGCCTCGGGTTGCTTCTATACAGCTGTAACTCGAGGAAAAGGACAAGGTCATGGGGGTTCGAAGTGAGCAACGGTGTGTTGGAGATGTCGAAGCGAGAGCGGTTCACGATAGAGAATACTAGGGCCTTTAACCAGGTAGTTCCTGTTTTGGGCTCAGAGGCCAGGACAATGTCATTGTACTTGGCTTGATGGTGCCGCTGAAACGCGATCACGTTGGGAAGCACGTTGTCCGGGCACCAAAAATTTTGGTAGAGGGACTGGAAACGACTAACCACGCCTTTGCTTTGGGGAAGTGAAGCAATTAGTTCATCGATGTCCTCCTGCTCATGTTTTTCGCTACCTAAGATGGCGGACTGCGAAGGAAGTTGCTGGCGTGCCATCGATGTCTGAGCAAGAATCGATACAAGCAGATGAATGTGAAGCGCTATTCTTTTTGTAGCTAGTTGAGCGGTAGTTCTTCAAAAAACATTTTGGTCACTGCTTTATACATGTGAAGGATGATCACGAATCCCAATTCATTTATTACACGCTGATAAGTAAAACACTTGTCGGCTTAGTTGACGTCAAAGAGCGCACCAAACACATGATTGACATTGTAGTGCACATTCCTAACGTCGGGTTTGCCACAAAACAGAAATTTGTTCCATGCAAGGTAAATATGAATAACCGATAGTGAATTTGACATATCGTTTATAAGGGGGAAAAAACGATCGATAACTTATTAGTCCAGTCAATCATATGTAAGTTAATAAAGAAAATTAATTTTAACTCACATAATTCCATTATTAATATTGCAGAAGTAAGTGATCAAATAGTAAAATAGAAAAAAAAAAAGAAGAAGAAAAATCAAATATCAGATTTATATAATTCTATTAGTATGACCTATATTTATGGGGATGGTAACAAATTATTCCACTATAAATCGAATCACACTCGGTTGAGCACATTTTTTATTACAAGCAATCGTTATTTTTCACAAGTAGGAGTATTGTTAAGTGATGTAAGCAACGCATTGTTTGTCTTAATTAGCAAATCAGTAAGTCGGATGGGACCACCCTGATGTTACTCGGGTGGGACCACATGTGGTCACGCACCGTGAAGGTGGTCTGCGTGCACAGCCACGCGGGAGGCATGAGTCACCGCCTTTGTGCATGCGTGACACGTGTCGCGTCTTTGTGCATGTGCGAACTGTGTCCTTATGGAAGAGCAGACGCCAGATGCAAAATCTGACCATTGATCATTGTCCTCATGGAATTTCATTTCTGCCAAACATGTCCACGATTACAACGCGTCTTGCAACTCATACGTGCCTTTACATAAACGACGTCTACTGACACAGTCCATGGCAAACTTAGCACATCTTCCCCTTCAGCTCTCCACATATGTGAGCTAAAATCACTAAAATCGCACTTATAATAAACATTCGGAACATAACCAACATCGTTTTCAATCTGGAATTTTCTTTCTTAAGCTTTACCACATCTTGTTTTTTGCTTCCGTTGTATCTTGAGAAATTTTACTTCAGCCTTCATGGAACAATTTTTTCTTTGACATTGCCCCATAGAAGATTTCTTAACACAATCTATGGTGACCGAGTGATTTTTGGATCAATCCAGCTAAGAAAATCCGCATTATGCTCCAAATTCATATCTTCGACGTTCATGATATCTTCTTTCCCGATTCTGTAGTAATATGAGGCAACAATATCAAAACACAGATATACCACTGTCAATTGGAGGGACCTTGAGCGAGATTGCCACAACTCAGCTGATCTTTGCATGGGTCTCGATGTCGCCAAGACTGGCATTAGGATCGACCACCTGTCAAAAAGCTAAGCGGTGGGTAGGACAGGACGATTAAAAGCCAGCTGATATTGCGCTTTCATGTCTTCGCAAGGGGACTACACGGTTGGCGCATTATAGCCTTGTCGCAGATCAAAGTAGAAGTGCATAAAAGGTGGGCACGTTTCATGGGTGGGTCCATATCAAAATGCGCCCATAGCCATTCATCACATCCAAAAGTAGAAGTATTGTTAATCTATGGTAGGACCGGATGGTTTGCCTTAATTAGCAAATGAGTAAGCCGGATGGGACCACTTTGATGTTGCCCGTTCTTTTGGGAGCGCTAGAACAAGATTCTAGACCCGTTTGATAGTCACATTTGCTTAAACTTTTAAAGTTCATTTTAGTTTCTGTTGGAGGTCAGGAGAATGCTCCAGTTTGTGCTTATTAAATTGAACTTTCACTTGTTCGTTGGTTCTTTAATTATTCATACCAATCCCTCCGTACGCAATTTAGTGATTAAATCTCCCTTTCTGATCCACGAATTTCAAAATTTATATTCCAGTCCTTGATGAATCATCATGTTAGAATAAATAGTTGACATGGATTACCGAAAGGGGGATTATCTTCTGCTCCTGCCGCTGTTGGTTAGATCAAATGATATCTTTGTACTCAAGGGTTTGGGACACAGGAACAGGGTTTGCCATATAAGGTTTCCCATAAATTGGAATAGGCTTGATTGGTTTTGTCGCTGCCGGTGCTAGTTATTGTTTGCTGGATCTTTTTGTTAAAAGCAATGGTAAAAGTGTTTCATAACTCTATGGATGATATTTAGAATCGTTGAACGTGCGCCGCTAAATGGACGAGAAATGAGAATGTGCCCTCGAATGCTTATATCAAGTGTAAAACTGTAGTAGTTTGCACTACCGGATAGAGGCTACCATCATAACCGATAAAAAGACTTTCTAATTTCTTTTCTTTTCTATTTTATCTATTTTCTGGATGAGCGCATGGAAGAGCAGATGCCAGATGGTTGGCTGTCGATTTTGATGTCCGAGGGAAAAAGTTTCAAATAGAGGACAGATAAGTTGGATCATAATGATTTTTTCTGTTATTTGGGTGCTTTGAGGTCACAAATTACCTAATACTGGAGGTTCTGAGCTATCATGCACCAGAATAACTCGTCCCTTGTAACGTAGATTTCTCATGATTAACAGATTTATGATATATAATGGGATTTGATTGGGACCCCAGAATTTCCGATCATTTTGTATATTGATGGGGGCGGTACATACCATGAGCTACCTTTCTTGGGTCGAAGTTAGTCCCTATCTCACATATGACCAACGCAGGCCATCCACATTAGGTTAGGGAATTCACAAGAAATCGATAATTATGAAATAGGTTCCCTTAGATGATTTTGCGACATTCAGTTCATATCATAATCATTTTATGTAGGGAAAATTGTCCAAAAAATTATAAACCTATTATACGACGGCCAATTCATTTTTAAATTTTCCAGTTGTGTCAATTTAGTCATAGACTTTTTTGACAATTTACCAATTCAGTCTTGTACATTTCAATTGTATTAATTTAATCATAAATTTTTTAATAATTTGTTAATTTTGTCATTCCGATCAACTTTGATTAGAAATCACTGACATTGACAGTTTTGACGAATTTTTTTAATTTTCTGAATTTTTTTTATCATTTTCTTTTCTTTTTCTTTCTTTTCTTTCCTTTTTTCTTTTTAAGTAGTTAACCACTTAAAT
This sequence comes from Eucalyptus curtisii, assembly GCA_017140595.1. Taxonomy (NCBI): domain Eukaryota; kingdom Viridiplantae; phylum Streptophyta; class Magnoliopsida; order Myrtales; family Myrtaceae; genus Eucalyptus; species Eucalyptus curtisii. The sequence continues at coordinate 12,094,586 of CM029503.1, forward strand.
ACAAATTTATATTCTCATGTTAGTAGCAAATGTTGGTGAAAATGGTGAAATAGAAATTTATAAATGATAAGAGATGTTTTGGACAAAAATAAGAAAAAAAAATGATAATTTAAACAAACCAAACAAATGACAGTAACTAGCTCAAATAAGAACTGATAATGCAAAACTTATTAGTCACTTAATCAGAATAAAAGTGGGTAACAGCTCCAATAAAAGTTGACAATTCTAAATAGAGTTGCTAAATTTAGTGGTTTGGTAAGTCAGACAAATATAAGTAGGTAACTCCAATAAAGCGAAAAAACCTAATAATAGTCAGGACAGTTGAACCCTATCAGAGCACCATCTTGTTGCTTACATGAGATAGAGAAAGAGAGTATGCAATTCTCATTGAAGCACGTGTTGTGGAATCATGCACAAGGTGATGTGCGAATGTAAATCATCATGATGTGAAAATGCCTTCTTGTTATTAAATGAAAGTGCAAAGCAATAGCGCAATTCCTTGAAAGAAGTAGCCCGATATAATTCAAACTTTAGATCTTAAAAGAAATAAAGGGGAATTGTTTGATCCTTTGCTTATGATTTAGGAGATAATAAATTAATCGAAGATTAAGGAGAAACAAAAATTCGGATCGGTATTTGTGTGTGTGTATGAGAAATCATACGAGACCACGAATAATATTGGATTACTTTTTTGAAAAGCTGATGAATTAATAGTAAATTTGTGAATACATGATCTCTAATGGACTGAACGCGTAGACAATACATGCAACTATTATAGGAGAGGAATAGTTTACAGCATCAGACGTAGTCTACCGATGTTACCAATGCTTCTTTTTTTCTTCACACCTGATCAGCATCAAATACTTGTTTCGTCTCTTGCGACAGAGAAGTCAAGGATTCTTGAGTTCTCTATACTACACCAACAAGGAAGATTGCAGATCCATTATTAATTTCACTTATTTCTAGTGACACAAGTAGAGAAAGTGAAAGTATTTAACGCTCAAAACGTTTTGAATTCCAACCCAAAGGGGCTCATCTTTTCTTGGATGATGCTATTGATGCGATCCACCATGGAAGGAGTGAGATGGTTAACCCAATCGCCCACCTCCCCTTTCCTAAAAAGCTTCTCTTCTCCAACTCAATCATCAAGGCTACTTTGCCGGATTTGTTGACCTCTAGGTCCTTTAGGGTCTTCAAGCTACACATTTTGGCTATCTCTTCAATCACACCTGCCTCCTCTTCCTCCTCAGTAAAGGGAAGACCCACAAACTCGGCCACCCTCTTCAGGTGTACTACAGTATCCTCCTTCAGGTCCTCATACTTGAGGAACAACACCTTGGATGGCCACTCCAAGCTCAGCTTCCAATACCCCATCATGTGATCCCAAAAGGGGCCGAACGAGATTGTCCCTTGGCAATAGGTCTCAAAATGCTCTTCCAATGACCACTCTGGCTGGTCTTCTAATCGCGCCATCTCAAGGAAGAAGTGCCAAGAGGAAACCACGGTGTCCAACGGGTTCCGGCAAATGTAAATGATTCGGCAGTCAGACCGCTTAATGCACTCTGGCAAGGATGGGTAAGGGATGTACGTTGCGAAGAGCCTCGGCTCTGCCAAGCCATCAAGGTTGGGCCTCAGTTTACTTCCGTACAGCTGGAACTCGAAGAATGGAACGAGTTCATGGGGGTTCGAATTGAGCAAGGGCGTGTTGGAGATGTCGAAGCGGGAGCGGTTAACGACGGAGAACACTAGGGCCTTTAGCCAGGTGGTCCCTGATTTGGGCTGAGAGGCCAGAACAATATCCTTGTGTTTGGCTTCAAAGTGCCGCTGAAACGTGATCACGTTGGGAAGCCCGAAGATGGGGCACCAAAAGTTTTGGTAAAGGCGCTGGAAAGGACGAACCGCGCCTTTCCTTTGGGGAAGTGAAGCAATGAGGTCATCAATCTCCTTCCGATCATGCTCTTCAGTACCTGCTATGGCGGACTGCGAACAAAGTTGCTGGTGTGCCATGGTGGTGGTACCGCTAGGCTTGTTGTTTTGAGTACGAATCGAAACAAGCACATGAAAGTGAAGCACTTACCTTTCCCTTGCTAGCGAGTGTGGGTTTTTCTTTGTTTTGCTCCGACTTTATCTCCACGGCCCATTATTTGACTACAATCGATGTACTACCTCTTAAAGGCCCCCTCTACTCGTGTGACTCTTGTGGGGTATGACGACTGGACAGCCGGCTGGCACAATGGTTGGTATACAGATATGACATATCATTATCCGGATAAGGGTTATCATTATATGGATAAGGGTGGCGATTCCTTTTTCGTGGACGCCAAGCGCATCTTAAATATGATGTCCTTGGGCATATAATTTTATATAGGACTTTGCTAACATAATAATTTTTGAATTATTATGAAAATAACAACAGCTTATTGTGAGTTATAAATTTTTAAAAAGTGGACTCCACTACAATATATAATTATATATCATTAAATTCTTTTTATGATCTAAAGTAGATTATTATTCTCACAATGAATTAAAGACTATCCAGTTATTTCTCTTTTATATAACAGCATACACCTTGGATTCGGTTTACGTGAGGCTAGATTAGGCGCCCAAGCTTTTCGAGTAAATTTCCTATCTCAAACCTGACCAAATTGATATTCGGGGCACACTAAGGTCTGTTGGATGAGGTGAAAATAAGGGTGTGCTTGGCAACTTGTCAAACAATAACTGATTCTATTATTTTATTCTCGAGAATATATTTGGGACAAAATATATTTGGTAAATTTTTTATTCCCATGATTAGAACAAAATCATTGAGTAAAAAAAGTTGCTTTTATACTCTTGACAAAATTCTAGAATCAAGCCAACAAAAAAAAAGTAATAAAATTATTAAAAAAAATAAAAGAAAATTGTTTGGATTAGAAATTTTGAGAACGGTATTAAAGGCAATTCTATTATGGAAATAAAAACTTTGGGCAGTTACCGAACGCCTTCAAATATTTAAATCGTTCAGGAATAAAATAAAAAATAATAATTTCTATATAGAAATTGTTTTTCGGGAATAGAATGATTACAAGACAACCTAAGTCTTCGCTTCTTTTTCCTTCAATCTCCCATTATGAAAATCTCAATGTCTCGAGCATGAATATTTTTTCTTGTTCCTCTTTGGGCAAGAGAGCATGGTGCTATAAGGACGAACCGCGCCTTTCCTTTGGGGAAGTGAAGCAATGAGTTCATCAATCTCCTTCCGATCATGCTCTTCATTACCTGCTATGGCGGACTGCGAACAAAGTTGCCGGCGTGCCATGGTGGTGGTACCACTAGGCTTGTTGTTTTGAGTACGAATCGAAACAAGCACATGAAAATGAAGCACTTACCTTTCCCTTGCTAGCGAGTGTTGGATTGTTTTGCTCCACTTTATCTCCACGGCCCATTATATGACTACAATCGATGCACTGCCTCTTAAAGGCTGCCTCTACTCGTGTGACTCTTCTGGGGTATGACCTGGACAGCCAGTTGGCACAATGGTTGGTATACAGATTGGACATATCATTATATAGATAAGGGTGGCAATTCATTTTTCGTGGACGCCAAGCGCATTTGAAATCTGATATCTTGGGCATATAATTTTATATAGGACTTTGCCAACATAATAATTTTTGAATTATTATGAAAATAACAACAACTTATTATGAGTTATAAATTTTTAAAGAAGTGGACTCCACAACAATATATAATTATATATTATTTAATTCTTTTTATGATCTAGAGTAGATTATTATTCTCACAATGAATTAAAGATTATCCAGATATTTCTTTTTTATATAATAGCATGCACCTTGGATTCAGTTTACGTGAGGCTAGATTAGGCATCCAAGCTTTTCAAGTAAATTTCCTATCTCAAACCTGACCAAATTGATATTCGGGGCACACTAGGATCTGTTGGATGGGGTGAAAATAAGGGTGTGCTTGGCAACTTGTCAAACAATAACTAATTCTTTTATTAAGAATAGATTTGGAACAAAAATCTATTTGGTAAATTTTTTATTTCCAAGATTAGAACAGAATCATGGAGTAAAAAAGTTGCTTCTATATTCCTGAGAACAATTCCAGAATCAAGCCAACAAAAAAGTGTTAAAATTATTAGAAAAATTAAAAGAAAATGGTTTGGATTAGAAATTTTGAGAACGGTACTAAACACAATTCTATTATGAAAATAAAAACTTTGGACAGTTACGGAACGCCTTCAAATATTTAGAAATTGTTCATGGGAATAAAATAAAAAATAATCATTTCTATTTAAAAATTATTTTCGGGAACATAATGATTATCAAGCACACCCTAAGTGCTGCTCTTTTTCCTTCAATCTCCCATTATGAAAATCTCAATGTCTCGAGCATGAATATTTTTTCTTGTTCCTCTTTGGGCAAGAGAGCATGGTGCTATAAGTTTCTTTCATGAGTTTACATGAGCTTGGTTTGAATCGTAGTACTCTATGTCCATATCAAGTGAATTGTGACGAAAATGTTATGCATTTCGTTTCAAATACTTGTTTACTCTTTCAGTAATAGGATAATCGAGGCCTCTTTTGCATACCCCTTAATCAATCTCAATAGGATTCACGTTTCTTTGAGGACCACCGTGTGCTTCATTAGCACGCTGGTTGAGTCATTGCCAGACATTTAATTGAGTAGTTGATTGGATTTGATTTGAGTTGTCTTCTACTTCTTCTTTTTTCTCCGTTTTCCTTTCTGGAGTCTAAAAGTGGCAATTCGATCGCTTGATGGATTCAGCAAGCATGGGTAAAGAACAGGTGTAGCAAGTTCCAGGAAAGTCATGAGATTGGGTTATCTCCTTACTTGATTAGTAGTAAGTTACCAGCCAAAAGGCAAGGCTACACTAGTATGTCGAGTCACTAAGGGTGGGGAAAAGTATCAAAATAGTCCTAAACCTTTTGTATTGGTACCAATTCAGTCCTAAACTTTTTAATTGGACCAATTTAGTCCTAAACCTTTTCATATTGGTACCAATTCGGTCCATCCGGCTAATTTGAGTCGGAAATTGCTGATGTGGTTGCCAACAGTCTTATGTGGCGCCACGTGGACAAATTTTATGATTTTTTTATAGTTTTTTTCAGATTTTTTAAATTATTTTTTTCTCTTTTCTTTTTATTTTTATTTTTCTTTTCTCCTCACCCTTGGCCGGCGAGGTTGCCGGCCGGTCGGCCGACCATCGTCGGCCACAGGTTGGTTGGGGCGAGGGGCCCCGCGCCATTGCCGGCCACCGGTGAGGGCCGCCGCGCCCTCGCCGGCCACGTGCGAGGGCGTCGGCCCCCGCCCGATCGCGAGGGCCAAAACCCTCGGCCGTTGGCCGGCGAGGGCCTGCGCCCTCGTCGGCCACGGCGAGGGCGCGATAGCCCTCGCTCGTGGCGGCAAGGGCACGGCGGCCTCGCCCGCATCCGAGCGAGGGCCCTCGTGGGGGGGCGAGTCTTCAAGCGGCGAGCGATGGAGAGAGATCCGTGAGGAGAAGCGGCGCGGCGAGCGACGGAGAGAGATCTTTGCGAGGAGAAGCGCGTACATGCCCTCGCTCGGATCCGGGCGAGGGCCGCCGTGCCCTCGCCGCCACGAGCGAGGGGCCGCGCCGCTCGCACCGTGGCCGACGAGGGTGCGAGGCCCTCGCTGGCCAACGGGCGAGGGTTTCGGCCCTCGCTTGGATCTCGGGCGGGGTCGACGCCCTCGTGTGGCCGGCGGGTGCGGCGGCCCTCGCTTGTGGCCGGCGAGGGCGCGGGGCCCTCGCCCTACCGGCCTATGGCCGGCGACCTCGCCGGCCAAGGGTGAGGAGAAAAGAAAAATAAAAATAAAAAGAAAAAAGAAAAAAATGGAAAAAAAAGAAAAAATAATTTAAAAAATCTGAAAAAAAATTATAAAAAATCATAAAAATTTTCCATGTGGCGCCATGTAAGACCGCCGACGGCCACATCAGCAATTTTCGGCTTAAATTAGCCCGATGGACTGAATTGGTACCAATGTGAAAATGTTTAGGACTAAATTGGTCAAATGAAAAGTTTAGGACGAATTGGTACCAATACAAAAGGTTTAGGACTATTTTGGTACTTTTCCCTAAGGGTGCCTTACTGACTTCAATGGTAAGGTTCAACTTCCACTGGAAAATTTCTTAAAAGTTGGATATTTTATAGTTTTAATTTGGTATTAGTAAATACCTCAAATTGTTCGTAACTTACTACAATGAAATGGGTAGTAGGTTGCTCGCTCTTTAATGTCCATTTGATTTCCGCATTTGGAGACGAGAGTAATATTTACGTATCGATGTAGTCTATTAGTGCTACCAATCGTAATCATTTTATGTAGGGAAAATTGTCCAAAATATTATAAACCTATTATACGACGGCCAATTCATTTTTAAATTTTCCAGTTGTGTCAATTTAGTCATAGACTTTTTTGACAATTTACCAATTCAGTCTTGTACATTTCAATTGTACTAATTTAATCATAAATTTTTTAATAATTTGTTAATTTTGTCATTCCGATCAACTTTGATTAGAAATCACTGACATTGACGGTTTTGACGATTTTTTTTAATTTTCTGAATTTTTTTTATCATTTTCTTTTCTTTTTCTTTCTTTTCTTTCCTTTTTTCTTTTTAAGTAGTTAACCACTTAAATACAAATTTATATTCTCATGTTAGTAGCAAATGTTGGTGAAAATGGTGAATAGAAATTTATAAATGATAAGAGATGTTTTGGACAAAAATAAGAAAAAAAAATGATAATTTAAACAAACCAAACAAATGACAGTAACTAGCTCAAATAAGAATTGATAATGCAAAACTTATTAGTCACTTAATCAGAATAAAAGTGGGTAACAACTCTAATAAAAGTCGACAATTCTAAATAGAGTTGCTAAATTTAGTGGTTTGGTAAGTCAGACAAATATAAGTAGGTAACTCCAATAAAGCGAAAAAACCTAATAATAGTCAGAATAGTTGAACCCTATCAGAGCACCATCTTGTTGCTTTCATGAGATAGAGAAAGAGAGTATGCAATTCTCATTGAAGCACGTGTTGTGGAATCATGCACAAGGTGATGTGCGAATGTAAATCATCATGATGTGAAAATGCCTTCTTGTTATTAAATGAAAGTGCAAAGCAATAGCGCAATTCCTTGAAAGAAGTAGCCCGATATAATTCAAACTTTAGATCTTAAAAGAAATAAAGGGGAATTGTTTGATCCTTTGCTTATGATTTAGGAGATAATAAATTAATCGAAGATTAAGGAGAAACAAAAATTCGGATCGGTATTTGTGTGTGTGTGTATGAGAAATCATACGAGACCACGAATAATATTGGATTACTTTTTTGAAAAGCTGATGAATTAATAGTAAATTTGTGAATACATGATCTCTAATGGATTGAACGCGTAGACAATACATGCAACTATTATAGGAGAGGAATAGTTTACAGCATCAGACGTAGTCTACCGATGTTACCAATGCTTCTTTTTTTTCTTCACACCTGATCAGCATCAAATACTTGTTTCGTCTCTTGCGACAGAGAAGTCAAGGATTCTTGAGTTCTCTATACTACACCAACAAGGAAGATTGCAGATCCATTATTAATTTCACTTATTTCTAGTGACACAAGTAGAGAAAGTGAAAGTATTTAACGCTCAAAACGTTTTGAATTCCAACCCAAAGGGGCTCATCTTTTCTTGGATGATGCTATTGAGGCGATCCACCATGGAAGGAGTTAGATGGTTAACCCAATCACCCACGTCCCCTTTCCTAAAAAAGCTTCTCTTCTCGAACTCGAACTCGATCGTCAAGGCTACTTTGCCGGATTTGTTGACCTCCATGTCCTTTAGGGTCTTCAAACTACACATTTTGGCTATCTCTTCAATCACACCTGTCTCCTCTTCCTCCTCAGTAAAGGGAAGACCCACAAACTCGGCCACCCTCTTCAGGTGTACTACAGTATCCTCCTTCAGGTCCTCATACTTGAGGAACAACACCTTGGATGGCCACTCCAAGCTCACCTTCCATGGCAAACTTAGCACATCCTTTCCCTTCAGCTGTCCATATATGTGAGCTAAAATCACTAAAATCGCACTTACAATAAACATTCAGGACATAACCGACATTGTCTTTAATCTGAAATTTTCTTTCCTGAGCTTTACCACATTTTATTTTTCGTTTTAGTTGTGTCGTGAGAGATCTTACTTCAGCTTTCATAGAACAGTTTTTTCTTTGACATTTGTCCCTAGAAAACTTTTTAGCGCGATCTTTAGGTACTGAACGATTTTTACATCTACCCAACTAATAAAATCCACCATATGCTCCAAATTTATATCTTCGACGTTCATGATATCTTGTTTCCCGATTCTGTAGTAATATCTGGCGAGAAAATCAAAGCACACAGACATTATCATTGTCAATTGGAGGGACCTCGAGCGTAATTGCCACAACTCAGCTGATCATTGCATGGGTCTCGACGTCGCCAAGACTGGAATTGGGATCCATCATCTGTCAAAAAGCCAACCGGTGGCTAGGACAGGACGATTAAAAGCCAGCTGGTATTGCACCGTCACGTCTTTGCAAGGGGACCATACATTTGGCGCATTAAAGCCTTATCGCAGACCCCACGTGGAAGTGCATAAAACGTGGGCACGTTCCATGGGTGGGTCCATATCAAGAAGCGACGATAGCCATACATTACATCCAAAAGTAGAAGTATTGTTAATCTATGGTAGAACCGGATCGTTTGCCTTAATTAGCAAATCAGTAAGCCAGATGGGACCACTCTGCTGTTACCTGCTCTTTTGGGAGCGCGTGAACAAGATTCTAGACCCATTTGGTGGTCACATTTGCTTAAACTTTTAAGTTCATTTTAGTTCCTATTGAAGGTTAGGAGAATGTGCGAGTTTGTGCTTATTAAATCGAACTTTCACTTGTTTGTTGGTTCTTTAGTTATTCATACCAATCCTTCTGTACACTTAGAGGCCACAACAATTTCCTTGTCTCTGGACTCAAAATGCCTCTAGAATGCGACCACGTAAGGAAGCACAACGATCGCGCACCAAAAGTTTTGGTAAAGGCAATGAGGAGGAAGATTCTGAACTTTGCCTTGGGCAAGTGAAGCAATCAGCTCATCAATGGCCTCCTGCTCACCTTCCGTCATTCACATGGCATTTGCAGACATGGTTGGCTTCTCATTGAGATCCATGTGATCTAATAACTGATATACGGTGGGCACAAATGTCCCAAGTTCATGTAAATCATGTTCATTGTGTTGGCTCCCAAGACCACCTAACACTAGCATCAAAATTAAGGAGAAACAGATAGACGCATTCATAGGTACACATATGAGAAATCATACGAATAATTTAGGATTACTTTTTGAAAATTTGATGAATTAACAGTAAATTTATGAATACATGATCTCTAATTGACTGAACACGTAGACAACACATGTGACTAGTACATAATAGTAGTAGTTTACAGTATCAGAGAAGTCAAGGATTCTTGAGTTCTCTACACTGCACCAATAAGGAGGACTGCATATCCTTCCATTTTTAATTTCACTTATTTCTAATGACACGTAGAGAAAGTGAATGGATTTAACGCTCAACACATTTTGAATTCCAACCCAAAGGGCCTCATCTTTTCTTGGATGATGCTATTGAGGCAATCCACCATGGAAGGAGTGAGATGGTTGACCCAATCACCCACCTCCCCTTTCCTAAAAAAGCTTCTCTTCTCAACGAATTATTGACCTCCAGGTCCTTCAGGGTCTTCAAGCTACACAAGTTAGCTATATCTTCTATCACACCTCCCTCTTCTTCCTCCTCAGTGAAGGGAAGCCCCACAAACTCGGCCACCTTCTTCAGTTGTCCTCTAATATCTTCCTTCAAGTCCTCATACTTGAGGAACAACACCTTGCGTGGCCTCTCCAAGCTCTCTTTCCAGTACCCCGTGATGTGATCCCAAAAGGGCTCGAAGATGATTTGCCCTTGGCAAAAGGTCTCGAAATGCTCTTCCAAGGACCAATCTGGCTGGTCCTCCGACCGTGCCATCTCAACTAAGAAGTACCAAGAGGAAACCACGATGTCCAATAGGTTTCGACAGATGTAAATGATCCGGCAATCTGACCGCTTGACGCTCTCCGGCAAGGATGGGTAAGGGATGTGCGTCGCGAAGAGCCTCGGTTCCGCTAGGCCATCAAGGTCGGGCCACGGCTTATACTCGATGAAAGGAACGACTTCATGGGGGTTAGAAGTGAGCAAGGGCGTGTTAGAGATGTCGAAGTGGGAGCGATTAATGACGGAGAACGCTAAGGCCTTTAGCCAGGTGGTTCCCGATTTGGGCTGAGAGACCAGGATAATGTCCTTGTCTTTGGCTTTGTAGTGTCGCTGGAACGCGATCACGTTGGGAAGCATGTGGATCGGGCACCAAAAGTTTTGGTAACGGCGATGGACAGGACGAACCAAACCTTTGGTTATGGGAAGCGAAGCAATTAGTTCATCAATGGCCTCTTGGTCATGTTCATCGGTACCTACGATGGCGGGCTGCGAAGAAAGTTGCCGGTGCGCCATGGTGGTGGTACCGCAGGGCTTGGTGTTTGAGTATGAATAGAAGCAAGCACGCGAAAGTGAAGCACTTATATTTTTGCTGCTAGCGATGGTCGGTTTTTCATTGTTTTTGTCGCAACTTGATCTCCACGGGCTCATTGTTTAACTCCAATCAATGCTCTGCCCCTTACAGGTATGACAAATGCCAAGTCTTTGTCAATTCCTTGAAAGGTTGCATATATCCAGGTGGCTAGGGTAGGACGATTGGACAGCTGGTTAGCATTTAATGGCCGGCGCGATGATTCCTTTCTCATGGACTCCACGTACATCTCAAATCTGATATACTAGAGCAGGTTCCATGGTTGCACACACCTTCTGATTCGGATTAAGTACGGCTGGATCAGGCATATTCGTGCTCGGCCAGGCTTCCGAGTAAATTTCATATCTCAGACCCGCCCATATTGATATTCGGGCCCTTTTGGGTCTGTTGGATTGGGTTGGGCATGCTCGCTATCGTGCCCATGAATTGCTTGTGTTGGGAAACAGATTCCCAAAAATAGCGATTCGACACTTAATCGAACCCTAAAAATAACGAACGCGAGCCAGTTCTTTAGGAAACACACGTATCACCTATCCTCACAAGCGCACATCACAAAATCGAACGTACCTTATTTTCCACAGACTAAAACACCGATGTTGCGCTTCGAGGAGGAATCCGGACTCTATCTTCCAAGGAGAATACTGTTCTTTTTAGGGAGAAAACAGTGAGACGTAAAAACTAGAGAACGTAATATTTCTCTTATTATCAACGTCACTTTAGAAATCACGTAACCTCCCTTATGTCTTAACCGCTTAGATATAATAACTTCCTCCATGGGCCCTTAACTTACGGGCCGGGTTTTTGGGCCCAACATGGGCGGACGGGCCTACTTAGGCCCATCAACACATAGAATAAAACCCATCATCTCTCACTCGCACATGATGGGCCGAACAGAATCATCTTTACCTCTACGCAACATTCATACCGGTGAATAATCCGCATGCGATCAAAGATACTTTGAGAAAGTCATTGCCATACATTTGTTAGGAATTTATAACGCTCATAATGGGCATCACATTTGAGTAGATTCAGTATGCAATACCCTAGATCGATCGATCACATTTATATCTCTTTTGATATCTTTTTAAACAATGATATATTGTATCCACAATTATGATTATCCTAAAAATAATCATAATTGGTCGACCAGCAAATACAAAACTAGAATGTGATTCTCCAAATTTGATCTTCTTCTTTCCTTGAAACTCTTAATTTCAGTTCAACTTGCTTTTCTAGAAATGTCCCTATTAGATCGAATCAATTCATGATCATTGGCAACATTCTAAGATAGCAAACACTGAATAGAAATATTGAGAATAAGTAAGAATCATAAGGGCACTTAATTGAGGAACTCTTTTCCTCAAGAGTCTCACACGGCATAAAAGTTGAGATCAAAACTTTTGCCACTCTTGTTGGTCGTCTCATGCATACGTAGTATGAAATACGCATTACGGTATTAACTCCTTTCCCATGGAACGTATGTCTACATATTCAATAACGTACAAATTATAGTTTAGACATACCCAATGTCTAACTTGAGTTCACGTATCTACTCTTTCACAGGATTCATCAGAACTCACATCTAGCATCATAGACAGATAAAGTAAAATATGTTGGTTATTTTACTCTCGGAAATAGTAAATATTATGTCCTCATCTTAACACTTAGTTAAGGTGACATATATATTTTAACCTTGAGCTCTCGATTATCACCTAGATAATAAGCTTAAAAACCGTTACATCCCTATTTATCACATAGTAAATAGAGGCGATTGCTCGTGTGAGTGGGCTAATATTTTATCTATTTGACATACTTTCTCAATTTTATATAATGCACAAACCATTAAGATGTATAAACGTCAAACAAAGATTCATAGGCATTAATAATGAAAACATAAATTCATTAAATGTGAACACTTTAGGGAAATTACAATATTTAATATATCGGCCTCTACGCAGTCCTAGAGATTTTACATTGTTAAATTAATGTCTCAAGTTTGAATTTGGAAACCGAATTTGTCAATAAATTTTTTTTCCCAAGCGGATTATAAATCGGATGAAGAAGAAAGAAATAATTTCTTTCTTGGATTTCCTCCTTCGAACGTACGAAGCAAGAAACCGAAAGTTGTTATGCTCGTGGGGCCTGGGCAAATATAAAAAGGCTACGAAATAAAGTGTTTTTTTCTCTCTGGTCCCTTTGCACGTGAAGGTTGGAAAGTGGTGGGGCCCGAGGTCAAAAGTTTGACCTTGGGCGCACACACTTATGTATTTCATGCGTGGGTTTTCCTTTACCCGATCAAAAACGGAAAGAAGCATTCTGCCGTGTGAAGCCAAAATAGGAGGTGGGCCTAGATCAAACTTTGACCTGGGCACACGTATAAAAGCAGAATCTAATTTCCCTTTTTGCGGGCTTGCATGAAGTTGGTGAAACCCTATGAAGCCGCACATTCACCAATCAACGAAGCCTCAAGTCCTCCACGAGAAGCTTGAAGAGATACGCGATTTCGTACGTACGCGAACCAGGCGTATGTAGAGCGTTGTGTTTTGAACTTAAAACGCGGTAATTTTCTGTCGTGCCCAAGTGAGTTGTTTATTTATAAACACTTTGGGTTTGGAGTTAAATCTAGGTGTAAAACACACTTCGAGCGTGTGAGTGATTGAACTCGATTCTCCAATTATAGTAGATTATCTCTGGCTCTCCTCCGTACGTAGGGCGTAGGTACCGATACTCGGACCGAACCACGTAAATTTCTGGTGTCCTTAATTTTCTCATTTATTTCTCTAGTGATTTCGCGTTGACGTAAATTGCAAGATCCTATTGTTTCCGCGTATTATATCCCAACACACATGACCACAAAACACATCTCTAGGTATTGGCTTCGTCATAAGATCTGCGACCATTCTATGCGTAGATATGTACTATAAGTTCACATCTTTTCGTGCAACCATATCTTTGACAAAATTATACTTGGTATCTATATGTTTAGTCTTGTCATGATATTTTGGATCTTTGGTGTACGCTATTGCTGCTTGGCTATCACAGTTAACCAACAATGAGTTTGCAGTATTCTCAATAACACCTAAATGATCCAAAAATCTCTTAAGCCAAACACCTTCTTGTATTGATGTTGATAATACCACCAACTCAGTTTCCATCGTAGACAAGGCTATACACGTTTGTTTCTTACTGCTCCAAGATATGGCGCAATTATTCAGTAAGAAAACAAATCCAGAGATAGATTTCCTTTCATCTAAATCTCCTTCCTAATCAGCATCTAAATAGCCTTCAAGTCGTAGATCCTTTCCTTTGTAACTCAGCGTATAATCAACAATTCCCTTTAGATACCTTAGTATTCTTTTAACGGCTTTCCAATGTGCTTGACCTGCATTGGATTGGTATCTACTCACCATTCCAACTGCAAAACATATGTCAGGTCTTGTACACATCATATTGTACATCAAGCTTCCAACAGCACTAGTATAAGGAACATGTTGCATTTGTTCATTCTCTTGTGGAGTCCTTGGACACATTCTATGGCTCAATCCTTCACTTTTTGTAATAGGAGTATCTATGGGTTTACAATCTTACATACGAAATCGTTCAAGAACCCTATTTATGTATGTTTTTTTGCGAAAGAGATAATGATCTCTTCGAACGATCTCTTGAAATCTTAACTCCAAGAATGTATGCAACCTCATCCATGTCTTTCATCTCAAAGTTGGAAGATAACCAACTCTTGATAGTGTTAACGAACTCCATATTGCTTCCGGCAATCAGTTTATCATCAACATATAATGATATAATCACAAATTGATCTTTGGATCTTTTGATATATACACAATGATCCTCATCAATCATTGTAAAATCATATGCCATTATGGCATTATGAAAACGTATATACCATTGTCTTGACGAATGCTTAAGGCCATATAGTGATTTCAAAAGTCGACATACCTTTTCTTCTTGGCCTTCCATAATGAAACCAACATGTTGTTCCATATATATTTCTTCCTCTAATTCTCCATTGAGAAAAAGCAGTCTTTACATTCATTTGATGTAACTCAAGATCCATACTAGCTACTATTGCCGAATAATGCGAATCGAGGCAAATCTCACTACAGAGAAAATGTTTCCTCATAATCAATTCCTTCCCGTTGATTATACCATTTCGCCACAAGACGAGCCTTATATCTTTCTATTGAGCCATCAGCTTTACGCTTTACTTTGAGAACCCATTTGTTTCCAATGGCTTAGTGTTCTTTTGGAAGATCAACCAGTTTCCAAACATGGTTTGACTTCATTGACTCCATTTCCTTTTTCATTGCATGCATCCATTTTTCCTTTCTAGGGCAATTTAGAGCCTCATTAACATTTCTTGGCTCATCTTCATCTTGCAGAGCAACCATTAAAAGTTTTCCTGTCAATGCCAAAACGTTAACGGGGAATACTTTTGCGACTTGTTCGCCGTATGGGAGATAGTACATTTTGCACATCATTCCCCATTATACTCCCACTCGGATTAGATAATGACGATATCGTCTCATCATGTGGTTGTAATTGAGAGTGAGTTGAATTAAATTCATCACTTCTCATGTTACTCCAACTTGGACGAACTCCACTAAGTTCATTATCTTGATTCAAGGTTTCAAATAGGGAGTAATCCTCACCTATTTCGCCCTTTTTAGGAAATTCATTCTCTAAGAATGTGACATTCCGTGATTCGAATTCAGTTATACTCCCACTTTCCTGCTCACCTATAAACACATACCCTTTCGAGTGTTTTGAGTATCTTATGAAAAAACTCTTCTTTCCTTTGGGACCCAATTTCCCAAACTTGTGAGAGGGCTCATGAGTATAGGCAGCACAACCCCACGGTTTAAGAAAACTTAAGTCTAGTTTTCTACCTGTCCATAACTCATATGGAGTGGAAGTAACTGATTTAGAAGACACATGGTTAAGTATATAGGCAGCAGTTAATAAAACATCATTCCAAAAAGTGATAGGTAAGTTAGCATGCACCATCATGAACCTAACAATTTCCAAGTAGGGTCTGTTTCTTCTTTTCGCAACACCATTTTGTTGAGGAGTAAAGGAAATAGACAACTGTCTTTCTATTCCTTTTTCATCACATAACTTTCTGAACTCATCAGATAAATATTCTTGACCTCGATTGGATCTCAATACTTTTATTTTCTTATTTAATTGATTTTCCGCCAAGCTCATAAACTTTTTGAAACAACTTAATGCTTCAGATTTATGAGAAACCAAATAGACATATCCAAATCGAGTATAATCATTTATAAATGTGATGAAATAAACAGCCATATGCCTTCCTCACATTCATTGGACCATAGACGTCAGAATTGATTAAATGCAAAAGAAATTCAGCTCTTTTACATTTTCCAAATGGTTTTCTTATAGTTTTTCCTACTAGGCAAAGCTCATATATGGGCAAATCGATTTTTTCAATATTGCCTAACGAGCCCTCTTTGGCTAGCCTACTCATACGTTATTGGCCAATATGACCAAGTCTAGCATGCCACACATTCACATCATTATCATATGAATTAGAAGACGTGAAAAGGGAATAACAAACATTGACATTACCATAGTCAACATTTAATACAATAAAACCATATAGAAAATAACCACAACCATAGTAGTTTGTATTCAAATACAAATTCACACCACTATTATGGAAGTTCATACTAAAACCAAGTTTAACCAACACTAAAACAGACACTAAATTTCGACGAATTTTCGGAGCATATAATACATCATGTAGGAACAAAGTGCGTCCACCACGCATGTTCAATTAGCAGGTGCCAATCCATTTTACTTCGGCTCTGGAGTTATTTCCTACATAGATCCACTTAGTTCCAGTCGGAACTCGTCGAAATTCTACGAAAGATTCTCTATCCTTCGCTACATGGTCTGTTGCTCCCGAATCTACAGTCCACAAAGGATTAGATTTAATTAAGAATACAGAACTTGACACATAAGCAAAATTCTCAAAAGTACAATAGGTGTTTACCTTCTTTGGCTCACGACAGTTGCGAGCATAGTGACCCTTCTGGTCACAGTTATAACATTTCACCTTTGAAATTCTCTTCACTCGAGAATGTTTTCCTCTCTTATGTTGGTTAACTCTTAGTTTTTTGCAAGAATGACTTGATCCCTTGCATTTCCACCCATTGAACGAATCAATGCGCTTGCGCTTAGAGCTAGAAGCCCCTTCCGAGCTAGAACCAGCAAGACAAATATCTATTTCCGGCTCAAATGCCTTTAGGTGGTCCTCTGCTAACTCAAGGTGGCGCACAGATCCTCAAGTTCTTCCATAACATGGTTAAGAGCTTTTAGTGCTTCTTACTTTTCAAGTACATATTGAATTTTCATATTCAATATTTTACAATTCTCGCCGTTCAATTTCTCTTCTTTATTCAACTCAGCAATTATACTCTTAGTTGTCGAAGCCATCGATCCGAACATATCATACACATATGCACAAATTATTAATGCCTATCATTTATGCATCCATTTTGCACAAACTCATCAAATTAATGAATAATTTCAAATAAGATTTCAGAATCAAAAGGTCACTAAGTTTCCAATAATCATCCAAAAATCCTAACTTGAAATTAATATAATTTTTTATGCAAAATAAGTTCAGCAAAATCACAAAAACTTTCTTGAACTTCCCACAAAGAATTGTAAATTAACATACTAATTTACAACAATAGATAACATTGAACTTTCAATTATTAAACATGTCAATTACACTAAGTAATATATTCAGAGGAAAAATATCAACATAGAAAGAGATATTTACACAAAATATCTCAAACTAATCTAAGAAAAAATAAATAATTAAACCCAAAAATTCTCATCTATCCCATAAATTGAGAAAGTCTCTTCTAATTTCTTAGTAAAATTCTCTGAGAATTTTGAAGGCACATTGGTCAACCACGGAAAAACCTTTGGAGAGCTCTCATGCTACCTACAAGGCGCATTCACTCTGGGCCATGTGACACTTAACCTAAGGGTTGAAGTTTTGGTTAACTCGATTCTATAGTACTCTCTTACAAAAGCTATAGTAAGCCTCCTATAATCTGAGACCACGTTGACCTCCCATAGGCGATCTAACACCGCTTGCCATTCAGGTGGAAGAGTGTTCATTAAAGCCGGCACCTTCTCAAAATCCGGCATAGGATAACCATTCCAGATGATTTCTTGTATCATATGATTGACCATGACCACATGTGATACTATATCACCGTCATTCCACCGATAATTAGCTAATTCTGTTTTTAGCCCTTTAAGTCTCGCCTTTTCTTCGTCCGTTCTCGGAAATGCGGGCATGCGTACATAATGCATCATAGTTCCTGCAACAAATGCATAACAAAAAATGGATTACTTATAATCTAGAACGACCAAAACAGAAAATACATAATTTTCCCTTCTTTTTTTTTTTTGCCGGTTAATGCCGATCAACACAGGTCAATGGTGGTCAACAACTAGTCAACGGATGACCAGATCTGGTCAACGGGTCAATGGGTCAGGTCAACGGGTTAGGTCGGGCCAAACGGGTCGGGTCGAGTCAAACCGACCCGTACAAGTGACGTCATCGTGACGTCACCGGCACGTGCCCTATGCGTACGTGGGTAACCGCCGGCCGACGTCACGACGACATCATCTGGCGCGTGCGTTGCACGCGTCGACGACGCCGGAACTTCTAGCCGCGCGTGGCGACGTGTCCGGCGGACCCTGGCGGAGGGCCACCCGTCATTTTTCTCGTCTCGACGAGAACTACAACCCGCACTTACAGAAACGAGTTTCTATTTAAGAAAAAAAAAACGAGGGGGAACAATTCGAGTGTCGAGATTTTCCGTCCCCGAGCGATCAACGGCGGCATTTCACGAAAATTCAATCAAAGACAATTTATAAACATGAAAGTGATTGGGAAACATGAACAATGCTCTGATACCAATGTTGGGAAACAGATTCCCAAAAATAGTGATTCGACATTTAATCGAACCCCAAAAACAACGAACGCGGAAGCAAGCCTAGGAAACACATGTATCACCGATCCTAAGGCACATCACAGAATCGAACGTACCTTATTTTCCACAGACTAAAACATCGATGTTGCGCTTCGAGGAGGAATCCGGACTCTGTTCTTCTAAGGAGATTAAGTTCTTTTTAGGGAGAAAACAGTGAGACGTAAAAACTAGAGAACGTAATATCTCTCGTATTATCAACGTCACTTTAGAAATCACGTAACCGCCCTTATATCTTAACCGCTTAGATATAATAACTTCCTCCATGGGCCCTTAAGTTACGGGCCGGGTTTTTGGGCCCAACATGGGCGGACGGGCCTACTTAGGCCCATCAACACATAGAAAAAAACCCATCAGCTTGGCATCTGTCCACCTCCGTCCACTCCCCTCGATGGCAACTCTCCATCTCTCTAGCACTAGCGCACGCGTGCTCCAAGCTATAAGGGCACCGTAGCTTCGAATTCCAGCAAAAACAAAGGAATAGCCCGCACATGGCTTAGATAGAATCAAGTCAATGCCTCTCTTCCCCATACTGCTGGTGAAATTCGTCGTCTCACGTGTGTTCAGGTAATCCAGAAGTAGGAGCAAGTGCTTCTCGCCTTTCTTCAACCTCGCCTTATGAAAATGTCGGTGTCCCGAGCACTGAGCATTTGTGCTTGTTCCGTTCCGGGCAAGAGAGCATAGTGCTCTAGGGTGTCTTTCATGAGCTAGATTTTGGTCTGAATCGAAGTCGTTCATGTCCGTACCAAGTAATTAGCGACAAAATAGTTATGCATTTCATGGCGATTCGTGGAGGAAAGCTTCGAGATGTGGTACATATAATTTTGGAGTAGACATTTGCGCAAGTAGACAAAGGGAAGTTATGGCAGGGAAGAAATCGATATGAGGTATTATAACCTTATTGTCCAGTATGATGCTTGATGTGACCTGGTCGACCCGAATGGTTTGCCTTAATTAGCAAATGAGTAAGCCGGATGGGACCCCTGCGATATTGCTTCTTCTCATAGGAGCGCGCAAAGAGGGTCACAACCGTTCACCAAATCCAACCAAATGGTTAAGCGAAGCACGGCATCGGCAGCAATAGGCATTATTCCTAACAAACAACAAACGATTATCCATACAAACAAAAACCACATTGAACGCTCGAGACACCTCGCGCAGAACCCTGCCGGCACGCCGCAATGGTGAACCCATGGCAAACAAATCAAGAAGGGCAGAGATGGGAAAACCTGCTGAACAAGATTCAATGCCCACAACCGAATCAATATCCGGGTCACAGGCAAAACGGGTAATCTCGAAAAAAAGAATTCACAGTAACTCCCCACGAAAGACGAGAACGACACGCAACCAACGAGAGACCTCCGAGGACGAGCTATACGGCACAAGAACGCGCACGAGCAAGAAAACGAGAGCCGTCTTGTTGGTGAAAGACTAGATCTCGCGCCCAATCAAGAAAACGAGAAAGACAGGGCGGCAAGAGAGAAAGCAAAGTACCTCGTTGGTGATCCGAGTGAGCTCGAGAGAGAGCTCGAGAGCGAGAGGGAAGGAGGGAGATTTAAAGGGGTGGTTCTTAGGGCGTGTTTAGTAACACACGTTAAACAATTTCGATAGAAATGATTCTTTTTTATTCTATTGGAAATAATTTCTAAGCAAAAAGAACGTGTTTGGTAATCGCACAAAATTTAATTTTGGAATAGAATTGTGTTTGGTGCCGTACTCAAAATTTCTATTCCAAATTATTATTTTTTAATTTTTAAATAATTTTATTACTTTTTTGTTTTTTTTCTTCTTTTCTTTTTTTCCTTTCTTTCTCTTCTTCTTCTTCAAGTCGCCGGTTGCCAGCCTTGGGATGACTAGCGACCGGCCAGATGAGGGCCGACAACCTCATCGGAGCGTTGCCGGCCCTCGTCAGCCAAGCCTTGCCGATAGCTGGGCGAGGCTCGACCGAGCCTCAGCGGGGCTGGGTGAGCCTCGGCGGGGTGGGCGAGCCTTGCCGGTGGCCGAGGGAGGCCCGGGCGAGGCCCGCCTGGCCATCGGTGAGGCTTGCCTCCGGCGAGCTCACCGAACCAGTTGCCGGCGACCGGTGGCGGTGGGAGGCAAATGGCGGTGGACGGCAACGACGGCGGTGGCAGCAAATGAAAAAGAAGAAAGAGGGAAGGAAAAGAAAAAAAAAAAAAAATAGTGCTTGATTCTAAAATTGTTCTCGGGAACAAGAATCAACTTTTTTTTTTATTCTCGATTTTACTCTAAATCTGTTCCCAAGAACAAAAAATTTACCAAATGCATTTATGTTTCAAATCTATTCCCGAAAACAAAATAATATAAGCAAACATTGGCCCTTAAAGAGCAGAGAAAGAAGGAAAGGAGCTACTGGTGTCGGAAGAAGAACCACAGGACACTACAAAGATGCTCGGAGGAAGAAACGGGAAGGAGGAGGCCTTTTTTTTTCCTTTCTCCTTTTTGTGTATTTCGGGTTTTGATTTGATATGATGATTTCGAGAGCTCGCGATGATGACTTCCGCTGCTGTCCCTCCTCTTTTTTCTTTTTCCCCCACGTGTTTATTTATTTTTCCTTTAATTTATTGATTGCTGATGTTATGCACATTTGTCTCTTTTACGAATTCTATAGTTGTGATTATTGCCCGGATTTATGGCTTCATTTGTTTAGTAGAAATTTAATAATTTAAAAAATATTTTCTAAAAGGAAATCGATTATAGTCGATGAAAAGCATTTTTCATTATTAATAATAATTCATGCACAAATATTTTAGTATATAATAGGAATATTTTTTTTTTGTTTATTTTTGCAAGATGAACAAGTGAATCATCTATTTTCCACAAAATAAAGAGAGTTAAGTGATTTACATTTTTTCTCCATTGATTATAAATAGGAGCGATCGATTCTAAAGTAAATCGATTCCCACTTTGAAAGGGGAACGAGCAATGGGACTAGAAGGGCAAGCCACGGGATCCGATTACCAAGTGTGTTTTAGAACCGAGGGGTATCTCCTTTTTTTTCTTTTTCTTTTTCCTATTCCCTATGCAAGTTTTGTCAATAAAACAAGCTTGTGATAAGCTAAAAGTGAGCAACTAGTGTAATTGAGTTGCAAGAAAAGAATGGGAATTAGGCTTTTAGAATAATGATAATTAGAATATATATCGATATAGTCTGAATGGATGGGTCCATGTGAATTGGACTGATATTTACCATTTCTGGATTTTAGGAATTGGGAACAGCTCAAAATTGACCGTTTCAAATCGATTCAGCTCAATTCGGTTCTCTTCTTGGTTCAATTCAATTCTCCAATTCACGCTTAGTTATAAAGAAGACTTGGGAACGGGTGATTGCATCTATATAAATACTGGGCTTCTATTCGAGTCTTAATCACTTCACATTCGAGTAAATTATAACCCCACTAAACAAGAGTTGATTTGGAACCAGAACGATTTTACAGTCGCCTCCAACAAATCAAGATTCTTCAACGTGGATGGGCAATTGAGACCTAAACTTGCGTCTAAGTAGACTACTAACCGCACGAGAGTAAATATTCAACTAACTTGACAATTTACTTTTGTGGTAAAAAGTCAGGGGATTTAGAATGCAAGTAAGTTTGTTTTGGGGGATTCTAACACGTGACGAGATTCACGATCGAAATGGTCAATTTGGAGAAGTGATGTTTGAGATGAATGAAGATCCTAGATTATATGTAACATATAGGTAATTGATTTAAGAAAAAAGGTCATAAAAAAAATCTCAAATTATACTCATTATAACACATTTACTCTAATTTTTTTATAACATCAAAAACCTTAAGTTCGCTTACCTCAACTTTTTTTTTCTGAGATCAAAAACCTCAAAATTGTATCCATATAATATATTTATCCTAATTTTTTTATAACATCAAAAATCCAAAATATGTACTCGTGCGATGCATTTTACCGTAATTTTTTTAAAGAATTATAAAAAAACTCTTAAGCATATTTCAAATGTGTCAATTCAATCCTAAATCATTCTTTATTTTTTTTGCCAATTGAGTCATAAATTTTTTGCATTTGTTAAGTTAATCCATTTGCCCAATTTTGACTGATCGATGTTAATGTAGCACGATCAGTGCCCACATGGACAATTCTTATTAATATTTTAATTTTTCTTTAGAATTTTTTATTTTTATTTTTCCTTCTTCTGGCTAGTCGCTGATCAGCGAGTGGCCAAAAGCAAAGGCAGGTGAGGCTACCCTCAAGGCTGACCTTGCCATATTTAGGCGAGGTTGGGCCCTCACCATCAATGGGCGATGCTTGACCTTGCCATGGCTGATTTGTGACAGGTGTATCGGTCTAGAGTTTTAGTGGTTAAAAAATAAGTTAAGAGTGAAATTGTCATAGATATACTAGTTTTAAGTAAATTTGTCATAGGTAGAAAGAAATATGTATATTTTTTTAGTGTAGAAAATTCGCCCATAAATCCATCCAATTTAGTGAGAGCAAAATTGTCAAAATTTTGAATGGTTTTACGGATTTGATCGAACCATGGAGAGTTCGAGAACGATGATACACATTACACGTTGGATTACATATTAGGAACCTATAAGAAAAAAAAAAAAAAAAAAAAAAAAAAAAAAAAAGATTGCACCAAAACGACGACGCCTCTCCACTCTCATCCACATCCACCACATCTCCCGCAGTCTCCATCTCTGCAATGGCGAAAGTCTTGCGAACCCTAAAGCGCTACTTCAAGAAGCCGTGGGACATAACCGGCCCGTGCGCTTTGCCGGAGTACAAACTGGCCATCCCCAAGGCAACGGAGTACCGCGTCCCGAGCCCCGCCACGTTCCCGATCAAGTACTTCGTCCGGGACCAGCGCCGTAACCGGCCCCCGATGGAGAAGATGATGAAGGAGAGGACGGGCTTCTCCCCCGAGGAGTTCCCCCCGGTCGACCTGACCGCCAAGGTCGAGGAGGATATGGACGCGATCGGCGGTGGTTACCAGAAATAGGCACGTCATTCGAGCTTGGAAATTCGAATCTTGCGAGGTTTTAGTGGATTTGGGTGTTGCGAAATGAAGATGGGATCGGAATACGACGAAGGAATGTTGGATGTTGGATTGAATGGGCGAATTGCTTCTCTCCGATATGCGCTAATTTTGGACCTAACAATGAGATAATGTTGGGGATCGGAAACTGATTTGGAGGGGCGCTGGAATCGCATTCGTGCGTGAGCGGGCTTTGTGGTTCATGAACTTCTCTTGTTTATGTAGTGGTGCAATGAAATGTGGTATCCGAAAGATGGTTTTAGATACGAATAGGATATTTTTCCTTGCTTTAACAATTTATGCGAGGATGAAGCTCATTTGAGAATTATTTTGTGTGGAGGCTTACGTGGGTTAATCCCAAGTGTGATTTGTTTTAAATCTTGCTTGGTCTCATTCACACCAAGTATTTATCTTCCTTACAATGATAAGACCAAGGGAGACCATAGGCTTCTGGTTGTTTGTTTGGGATTGGTTCTCTCTCTGTCTGCCGCCGAGGCGACTGATTGCCAGACATGACCATTAAACCTGGAGCAATCGATAAAAGGAAGCTCTTTAACCCATGTGATGTAATAGTTATATAGTTTTCACTGTTATAGAGGGTTGGGGTGGGGGACACTTCTTCTTTGTACCGTTTCACTGCAATTGGGAGAATCGGCAGGTTTGACTACTGTACGAGGGAGATTAGCATAGTTTCAAAAAATCAAGTGATGTCTTATGTAAATAACTATTTGACTTTGATGATCTCCCATTATATCTTTAAGGATTCGGGCTGCTTTAAACTCAAATTTTCCCTAGAGAAAATGTGAAGTTGGATGCTTCAAGATTTGTTCTTTGTTCAGATATCACTTGGGAGTTGAGGATTTCTTCATTCTTGGGATATCTCATATGAAAATGAACTGCATTAGATTACTAGGAATCTGTCTGCCTTGTGTGGGGAAAGCTATCATACAAGAAATGTGACAAATGAAGAATGAATTATCATCTGGATTGTGTCATCAACTCTCTGGCATTTTGACCTCTTTTACCTATTGTGATTTGTACAATCACCAGTGGAAGACTAGCAGTTCTTCAGAGAAAGAATCCTTTTTTTTCTTTAATAGCATATGCATGGAATTCATTAGTGAAGTTCTAAGGAGCTCTATGGCGTTTGTCTATGCTTGAGGTCAGAAAAAGTGCTGCAGAAGGTCTAAGGCATGATTGGATGAAGATTTTCAAATTGAATGGTGGCTGGAAGTAGAGAACATTTGTTATTGGAAAAGTTAGACTTTGACAGAAAGGACATGCTTCTTACCAAAAAAAAAAAAAAAAAAAAAAAAAAAAAAAAAAAAAAAAAAGAAGACAGAAAGGACATGCTTAATATGCATCTCCATTGTTTAATAGTGGCTTGACTTGGAAAGTTCTAATTCTCCATCTCAAGTGAGATCAAAATCGTGAATCTGAAAGGAATCTAGAGAAGGCTAGTAATAAGAATGCAATGTAGGCTTGTGAATAGGGCCGGGTTCACACTTACTCAAACGGTGCAGGGGCTGGAAGTTCTTTTTAAGAAAAGTAGTGTTGTGATGCATTGAAGTTTTGTCTAAGTCAATTGGTTGCAGACTGCAGTGTGTAGTCCGAATTTCAGTTGTGGAATGTTAGCTGTGGATGACACTTGGTGTCCCTTATTTGATCAAGTCAGAACAGAAGCTGAATGATAATACCTTGTAGACTAATTCCTATTTTCTTTGTTACCTCATAGACTAACCAGTAAACTTAGAGATGATGCATAGGACTCTTAAAGGCATATAAAAGATTTCATGCAATTCTGATTCGTTAAGACAAAGTAGGTTCTGGCTAAAGGCTTGGATAGAAAATGTTTTGGGCCCTCACTGCTATTGGAGCTAAATCAAAAGCTTAGTAGCAATTTTACCTCTGTTGGTCTCCGCTCTCATGGAATTAAAGCGGTTTATTACCAAAGGCAGTGTTACAATACAAGAAAACTGCACTTATAATGGGGCCATGTTACAATCATCATTTGAACTTTTGTTTACATCGATCCTGCTTTTTGACTAGCTACCTTGACATGTTTTATGTAGCTGATTTTTGTTGAGGTAGTCTCCCTGGTTAAGGGGGCATCTGTGGTCAAGTTTTGCTGTTTCTTAAAAATGTAAAAACTGGATGCGTAGCAGCCTCTTAAATGGTGTACGTGTTGGTTTGGACTGTATTTTTCCGATTTGACATTCATGTCACATTTGAGTAAATTAGCCAAGAAAGAAAAAAGAAGAAAAGAAAAAAAAAAAAAGTAAAGAAAATTTGCACGAAAATATCCTTGACTGGTTGGAAAATCTGACGACCAGCAAGGTCAGTCTCTTATTTGAAAAAATCAATGCCACTTCAGGCACTTATTTAAAACAACTAAGGCCATTTCAGGTCCTTATTTAAAAAAATGAGTGCACTTCTAATCCTTTCTTGCAATTTTTCCTTTTTCTTTTAGTAAGTAGAAATATCTTTGTTGATTACAAGCAATTGTTGTATTTGGCAATTAGAAGTATTGTTAAGCGATGTCAGGACCGGATTGTTTGCCTTAATTAGCCAATCAGTAGGTCTGATGGGACCACTCTGTTGTTAGTTGAATGGGACCTCGCGCAGTTGCGCGCTGCGAAGGTGTCGGCGTGCACCGCCACGCGCAGGCACGAGTCGCCGCCTTTGTGATGCCTTTGTGCATATGTGACACGTATCCTTGTGGAGGAGCAGATACCAGATGCAAAATCTGACCATTGATCATTGTTCTCGTGGAATTTAATTTTTGCCAAACATATCCACGGTTACAAAACATGTCTTAAAACTCATACATGCCTTTGCATGTCCATGGAAAACTTAGCACATCCTTTCCCTTCAACTCTCCACATATGTGAGTTAAAATCACTAAAATCGCACTTACAATAAATATTTAGGACATAACCAGCATTGTCTTTAATTTGAAAAAAAATTTCCTGAGCTTTACCACATCTTATTTTTCGTTTCAGTTGTGTTTTGAGAGATCTTACTTCAGCTTCCATGAAACAATTTTTCCTTTGACATTGCTTCCTAGAAATTTTTTTAACGCAATCTTGGTGACTGAGCGATTTTTGCATCAACCCAACTAATAAAATCCATGATATGCTCCAAATTTATATCTTCGACGTTCATGATATCTTCTTTCCTGATTCTATAGTAATATCAGGCGACAAAATCAAAACAGACGGACATATCATTGTCAATTGGAGGGACCTTGAGCGTGATTGCCACAGCTCAGCTGATCTTTGCACGGGTCTCGATGTCGCCAAGACTGGAATTGGGATCCATCACCTGTCAAAAAGCCAAACCAGTGGCTAGGACAAGACGATTAAAAGCCAGCTGGTATTTCACTTTCATGTCTTTGCAAGGGGACTATGCATTTGGCGCATTAAAACCTTATCGCAGACCCCAAGTGGAAGTGCATAACACGTGGGCACGTTTCGGGTGGGTCCGTATTAAAAAGCGACGATAGCCATACATTACATCCAAAAGTAGAAGTATTGTTAATCTATGGTAGGATCGGATTGTTTGTTTTAAGCTCCGTTCGTTTCACGAAAAATGACTTTCAGAAAAATGTTTTTCGGATTTTCCGATGTTCGTTTCACGAAAAATAAACTACTCAAGGAAAATATTTTCCATCATTAGAAAAAACAACCTTCAAATATGAGAAAAATGTTTTTCACTTTTCAAAAGCTGACAATGTGTCGGAAAATCCGACATGCGTTGATCGCGTTTCCAATCGTGTTCGAGCGTGTCAATGTGTCCGACACGCTCCGACACGTGTCGGACACAACATGGAAGCACGAGTAACGTGTCTGTGCTTCATAAACTATACTTGGAGGGAAGCTAGCATAGGACCCCACCACCATGACCCCACAAACCAAACAAATGTTGGTAAATAACATGAATAAGAACTAATAATGCAAAACTTATTGGTCACTTAATTGGAATAAAAGTTGGTAATAGCTCTATCAAATATCAACAATTCTAAAGAGAGTTGCTAAATTTAATGATTTGGTAAGTAAGACAAATAAAAGTTGATATCTCTAGTAAGGTGAAAAAACTCTAATAAAGTACGAACGGTTGATTTCTATCAGAGAACCATCGTTTTGCGTGCATGAGATAGAGAAAGAGAGTATGCAATGATCATGTAAGCACATGTTGTGGAGTCGTGTAAATTGTGAGGTGTGAATGTAAAACATTATGATGAAATTGCAAAGCAATAGCGCACAATTATTAATTTTGTCATTGAAGTGTCATCTCCTTTGTTGAAAGAAGGGACTCAATATAATTCAAACTATAGATCTCAAGTGAAATGAGGGGGAGTGGTCCGATCCTTTGCTTGTGAATTATGAGAAAATGAATTAAACCAAGATTAAGGAGAAACAAAAAGACGCATTCATAGGCACACATATGAGAAATCGGATGAATAATTTAGGATTACTTTTTGAAAATTTGATTTAACAGTAAATTTATGAATACATGATCTCTAATTGATTGAACACGTAGACAACACATGTGACTAGTATAGGATAGTAGTAGTTTATAGTATTAGAGAAGTCAATGATTCTTGAGTTCTCTGCACTGTACCAATAAGGAGGACTGCAGATCCTTCCGTTATTAATTTCACTTATTTCTAATGACATACGTAGAGAAAGTGAATGGATTTAACGCTCAACACATTTTGAATTCCAACCCAAAGGGCTTCATCTTTTCTTGGATGATGCTATTGAGGCGATCCACCATGGAAGGAGTGAGATGGTTGACCCAATCACCCACCTCCCCTTTCCTAAAAAAGCTTCTCTTCTCAACGATTCTGCCCGGTAATTTGCTGGATTTATTGACCTCCAGGTTCTTCAGGGTCTTGAAGCTACACAAGTTAGCTATCTCTTCTATCACACCTCCCTCTTCTTCCTCCTCAGTGAAGGGAAGCCCCACAAACTCGGCCACCTTTTCAGCTGTCCTCCAATATCTTCCTTCAAGTCCTCATACTTGAGGAACAACACCTTGCGTGGCCTCTCCAAGCTCTCTTTCCAGTACCCCGTGATGTGATCCCAAAAGGGCCCGAACAAGATTTTCCCTTGGCAAAAGGTCTCGAAATGCTCTTCCAAGGACCAATCTGGCTGGTCCTCCGACCGCGCCATCTCGACCAAGAAGTGCCAAGAGGAAACCACAGTGTCCAATGGGTTTCGACAGATGTAAATGATCCGGCAATCCAACTGCTTGACGCTCTCCGGCAAGGATGGGTAAGGGATGTGTGTCGCAAAGAGCCTCGGGTCTGCCAGGCCATCAAGGTCGAGCCACAGCTTATGCTCGATGAAAGGAACGACTTCATGGGGGTTAGAAGTGAGGAAGGGCGTGTTGGAGATGTTGAAGTGGGAGCGATTAATGACGGAGAACGCTAAGGCCTTTAGCCAGGTGGTTCCCGATTTGGGCTGAGAGACCAGGACAATGTCCTTGTCTTTAGCTTTGAAGTGTTGCCGGAAGGCGATCACATTGGGAAGCACGATGATCGGGCACCAAAAGTTTTGGTAAAGGCGATGGACCGGACGAACCAACCCTTTGGTTATGGGAAGTGAAGCAATTAGTTCATCAATGGCCTCCTGGTAATGTTCATCGGTACCTACGATGGCGGGCTGCGAAGAAAGTTGCCGGTGCGCCATGGTGGTGGTACCGCAGGACTTGGTGTCTGAGTACGAATAGAAGCAAGCACACGAAAGTGAAGCACTAATATTTTTGCTGCTAGCGAGGGTCGGTTTTTCATTGTTTTTGTCGCGACTTGATCTCCGCGGGCTCATTATTTGACTCCAATCAATGTTCTGCCCCTTTTGCTCAAAAAAAAAAAATGTTCTGCCCCTTAAAGGTATGGCAAATGCCAAGTCTTTGTCAATTCCTTGAAAGGTTGCATATATCCATGTGGCTAGGGTAGGACGATTGGCCAGCTGGTTAGCATTTAATAGCTGGCGCAATGATTCCCTTCTCATGGACTCCAAGTACATCTCAAATCTGGTATCCTCGAGCGGGTTCCATGATTGCAAGCACCTTTTGATTCGGATTAAGTACGGCTGGATGAGGAATATTCGTGCTCGGCCAGGCTTTCGAGTAAATTTCGTATCTTAGACCCACCCATATTGATACTCGGGCCCTTTTGGGTATGTTGGATTGGGTTGGGCAGGCTCGCTGTCGTGCCCATGAATTGCTTGGCTTCTGTCCACCTCCGTCCGCTCCCCACGATGGCAACTCTCCGTCTCTCTAGCGCTAGCACGCGCGCGCGCTCCAAGCTATAAGTGCACCGTAGCTTCGAATTCCAACAAAAACAAAGGAATAGCTCGCGCGGGGCTTAGATAGAATCAAGTCAATGCCTCTCTTCCCCAGACCGCTCGTGAAATTCGCCGTACTACGTGTGTTCAGGTTATCCAGAAGTAGGAGTAAGTGCTTCTCCCCTTTCTTCAACCTCGCCTTATGAAAATGTCGGTGTCCTGAGCACTGAGCATTTGTGCTCGTTCCGTTCCGGGCAAGAGAGCATAGTGCTTCAGAGTGTCTTTCATGAGCTTGCTAGATTTTGGTCTGAATCAGAGTCGTTCATGTCCGAACCAAGTAAATAGCGACAAGATAGTTATGCATTTCATGGCGATTTGTAGAGGAAAGCTTCGAGATGTGGTACATATAGTTTTGGAGTAGATATTTGTGCAAGTAGACAAATGGAAGTTATGGCAGGAAAGAATTGACACGAGGGATTACAACCTTATTGTCCAGTATGGTGCTTGATGTGACCCGGTCGAACCGGATGATTTGCCTTAATTAGCAAATGAGTAAGCCGGATAGGACCCCTGCAATATTGCTTCTTCTCATAGGAGCGCTCAAACGAATTCTAGATTGGCATGATGAACATATTTGCTCAAACGTTAAGGTTCATTTGACTTCCTATAGGAGGCGAGCAAGGACTTTTGATTGGAAGGATGGTTGATGGGAACCAAAAGTTGTAGTGAAGGCATGGAAGAGGAGCCAGGAACCCTCTCGCTTTGCGAGGTGAAGCGATTACTTCATCTACTTCCTCCGGATAGTGTTCCATGGCGGTAGAACATAGAAAAGTGGAACGTCAACTGTTGTTCATAAGCGCCGGTTATCACTGTCCACTATTTTGAGTAGCTGGTGCTTTATCTCCACGATTAACAATTCCTGGAAAGACAACAAAAAATGAAAAAAAAAAAATGCTCATCTTTTCATCTGTTTCCAATTTACAAAAATAAATACTCTCCTTTTGAACTCGTGTCAAGTCCATCCCAAGGCTGGATCCCTTCAAAAACTATATTCTGTCTACCCTTTTTGCAATTTTCGATATCGTGAATTCGAAAAAGCTTCTAATATTTAATCTTGCTTGGTAATGATGTGAAGCCAATTAAATATAATCGGATTTGTAATCTAGATAAAAGTGGGAGAGAAGATCCCACAAACAAACAAAAAGTAGAGTAGGAGCGAAATTGAAATTTGGAAAGAAATCTAGTGGAACGTTCCCTCTCCCACATGGTGTCAAAGGATCTGGGATAGATGGAATATAAAATTGTAAGGTTGGTGTTCTTTTTTATAGGATTAAAAGGTTGAGATGGTATTGAAAATTCTTGGAAAAGTTGGGACTTGCTCTGCCATTTGGACATCCATTAAATTATGCATATATCTTCTACATATTCCTGTACATTTGAGTATATGATACTGGGTAACAACTCCTTCGTGGGTTCAATTGATTTGCCAACTACACGAATCCCATGATTCACGTTGTATGATGTGCTTTAGAAAGCAGGTTGTTTAGTCAGAATTATCATCCCATTCCTTTCCATTTTCTGACACATCCATAATTAAGTAGTCAAGTAGCAATAGTTTATCTTAATCAAACTTAAGTTTTGTCTCCCTAATTTTTCATTTCGTTTACTTGACAAGAGTTGGTTGCCGAATCTCTTTCAAGTATTTATAGGTATAGCTACTACGTTTTGAGTGTTCATCAAGAAATAGCGGCAGAGGATCCGAGTAAGTCCTGAAATTGCTTCAAGGTATTCTTCCGTCACCTCTTATGCCTCAAGACTCAAGGTTGGTTAATATTAATTAAGAGAGTTATGTTACGATGGCACTTGTCATGATACTTGAATGCATAATGCAGCAAACAGAAACTTTAGACTTAGAAGCTGTACTAATCCATTATCGGCTAACTGATATTCAGCAATTAAGTAGAAGATTTAGTGCTTAAATGCCAATGCGATGCAAGCATTGTATGATTGAATTTCGACGCCAGTGAGTCATCAGTTGGTTTGCTTACAAAGACGCACACATGTGTGGTGAGAGAGATAGAGAGAGGAGGAGTAAGGGTGAGCAACATGGACAGACTGAACTAGGAATCGCCCGAACTGAACTGAATCGGCCAATTCTAGGCGTCTTCTAGGGACACCGATCTGGTTCCCAATTCCATAAAATTGGAACCGGTGATCTTCAATCCGGTTCCTGGTTCCAAGAGAGAACTAAACAGCTTGGACCGAATAGAATATTTTTCTTATTTCTTAACTGTAACCCTAATCCTTTCTATTACTCAAGCCTCATGCCCCCTCTTTCCTATTCGCCCCTCATGAGTCATGCACGCCTCCTGTTTCCCTCTTCTTGCTTGAATTAGCAGCTCATCGAAGGTAAACCCTAATCGCCTCTCGCCACTCAAGGCTCGTTTGACTGTGAGTTACACATAGTCGTGCCTTTTTCCCTCTCTTGCCTGAGACAGCAAGTTGCGTCCCTCTCGTTTGACTCTTAGTCGCATCCCTCTCTTTTGCTCTGTTTTTGGCATCTCATCAAGTTAATGCTCTCTTTTTTTGGGTACGAGCTTCACATGCATCTCTGAATTCGATTGTAAGATTGGGGAGGGCCCGTATTCATTTTCGGCAAAATGCGTTATGTGGGACAGGTTCAAATCTAGACAATGAAGATGACTAGCTTCTCTGTCTCTTCTGTCTCTCTAGTCTTAAGATCTGGCGGTCTAGTCCCTGATTTTAGAAATTGGGAACTGGTCCTTTTGATCCGGTTCCTGATTCTTGGATTGTATCGAATTGGACCAGGAAGAAGGAAGAAGAGGAGGAGGTGGAGAAGGAATTGGTCCTCTATTAGGGTCAAAGCAAGAGGTATCTATCATGGTGGCCCAAGACAGGAGACCACATTAAAGGGTCTTAAAAGGAACTGATTGATCTTGGCCAACCTGTCTTTGTACATCCTGACAAAGAAAGCCCGCACACAAGAAAAAGCAACCATTTATAGTGGAGCCACCTTCCGTCTTAAGACATTAAAAGGTCTCATCCTAGATCTTGAACCGATCCCAACGATGTAAGGTGAAAAGAGAGTATTGTTGACTGTAGAGTTTGAAAGAAAAAATTGTAGCAATTGGGGATACGTGCAAATAGCGTCATGTTAAAATAAAAAACGTATCCATAAAACACACTTTCATTATATATCAAATGGACAAGTCACAGATGCCCCGGTAGGAGTTTTGACTCCACCGTAGTATATACTATAGCCACATTTCTTGCAACCGTAAGAGTGACGGATCGATCAGTTTCATTTGATAAATCAGTGGTTAGATTCATGTATGCTGGGATTGGCCAACTGGTCCTTAGAAGAAGGCAAATATAATAATGAGAGGTGCAGTCATCGCGTGCGCAATTGCGCGACTTAAGTGCGACGCCGTGAGAGGTGGGTCCTTATGCTAGGGTCGCCTCGGGTTTACGTCGCTGGCTACCGGTTGTACGACGGTTCTCGGGTCATAAATAAATAAATAAATAAAAAGATAGGAGATTTTCAAGTGGGAAGGTATCAGAGATTGCTCTGTTTACAAGATCGTTTTGTGCATTTGTAATGAGAACCACATATTACCCCACTTAAAGATATAACGAGTCCTCATATGTTTGGCGATGTGATTGTTTTACTTGCCGCGTCGACTGTAGAGAATATTTGTACAAGTCGGCATTCTTTCGCCATATGTGCATCAAGCGTGTGTTTCACATTTTATGTACAGAATTCCTTATGCAAACCCCCGACTTCCCAGGAACGAGGGAAATTTGCTGAAAGGATCATCCATTCTCCTGTATACAGTATTTTGCAATTTACCCTGAAGGACAACCCTCGATTCTTACCATTCTCATACCACAGGAGTACCATGTGGCATGTTCTATGGTCATCCTCCGAAGACCTACCACTGGACGTCATAGATTGAGAATGTTGGGTGTCTCGGAACGACCTTTCCTTGGAGGTGATACATCTCTCTTCATATTGATGATGACAGAAGAAGTGACTAACTAGCTAGGGTTTTTTTTTTTAGTCCATGCCACGAACATCAACTCACGTTTTCTCTTTGGTTCCACACAGGCAATTTGAAGTGATCGCCAATGCTATGGGTCGGCTTAATTTGTGTGCGACAATTGCAAATTCTAATCGCATGGAGCCAACGTAGTACGTGCTATACAGTAAGTGCGACAGAACCACCCCTTTATCTCATATTATCAATGCTTTGAAGGACTTTTTTTTACAAGTAGAAGATAGTGTGGAGCAGTTCTGTTTCCATTTCAGGAAGCTGCAATAGATCATTTCGTTTTGCAAGATCAATAAGGACATGCAGATATATAGTGGAGAAGGCTAGCTAGTAATTATTTCACCGCCGGTAGTCCTATCAAAATGACAAAGGCTGATCAATGTGATTCATGATTTTAGTATTTTACTCTTGAAATAGTGGCCTAGACATCCACTTTAGGTTAGTAGAGTATTTATTTAATAGACATATCATTGAGCAGGTATACTAAATATTCTCTCTCTTATTTATTTAATATTTTCTCAATGATTCACGGGAGCCATGCAATGTCAGTCTGTGCATGAGAGTAGAGTAGAGTAGAGAGAGAGAGATATTGAAACAAAATCTAAATATATAAAATCATTGATGTAAAACCAGGCTAATGAGCAACCCAACTGCTATTCAACTTACTCATGATCTTCGCCAAAACGATAAAAAAGTAAATAGAAAAATACTCCACTTCACTCAAATTTAAAAAAGAAAATGATATGTTTAGCAGAAGTCCTAAAACTTATCAAGAAAGTGCAATTGAGTCATAAAACTTACAAAAAGTGCAATCAAGTCATAAAACTTGTCAAGTTGGTTCAATTGAGTCCTAAAGTTAACATCGTCAAGAAAGTTAATGGAATTGCTGACGTGGCGCTGACGTCATAATTTAAATGATTTTTTTTTATTTTATATATGGCTTTTTTAAATTAATTTTTATTCAAAATCTTTAAAAATTAGATAAAAACTAAAAAGAAAAAGCTAAATTTATTTTAAAAAACAAAACT
Source organism: Eucalyptus curtisii (assembly GCA_017140595.1). Classification (NCBI taxonomy): domain Eukaryota; kingdom Viridiplantae; phylum Streptophyta; class Magnoliopsida; order Myrtales; family Myrtaceae; genus Eucalyptus; species Eucalyptus curtisii. Next base: position 12,129,742 of record CM029503.1, read on the forward strand.
ATTTAAAAAAAAAAGGCCACCGGAGCTTCCGTCGTCGCCCATCGCAGGAGGGGCCGGCGACGGCCGCCGAAGGGGCCGGCGACGGTCGCCAGCCCTGGGCGGGGTGGCCGGTCCTCGCTCGGGCGAGGCCTCGCCGGCCCTCACGGGGGGTGGCGTGCCTAGATATGGGCGTCCTTGCCCGACCCGGCGGGGTGGGCGAGGCCTCGCCGGCCCTCGCGGGGGGGCGGCGTGCCTAGATTTGGGCGTCCTCGCCCGACCCGGCGAGGGTGGCCGGCCCTCACCTCGCCGGCCACCCCGCCGGGTCGGGCGAGGACGCCTAGTTTGGGCACGCCGCCCCCGCGAGGGCCGGCGAGGCCTCGCCGAACCTCGCGGGGGCCGGCGACCATCACCCAAGGCGGGTGAGGCCTTGAGGCCCTCGCGGGGGTGGCGTGCCTAGATTTGGGCGTCCTCGCTCGACCTGGCGGGGGTGGCCGGCCCTCACCTGGGGCCGGCGAGGCCTCGCTCGGGCGAGGGCCGGCCACCCCGCCCAGGGCCTGGCGATCGTCGCCGGCCCCTCCAGCAATGGGCGGCGGCGGAAGCTCCGGTGGCTTTTTTTTTTTTTTTAATATTTTTGTTTTTTTTATAAATAAATTTAGCTTTTTCTTTTTAGTTTTTTATCTAATTTTTAAAGATTTTGAATAAAAATTAATCTAAAAAAGTCATATATAAAATAGAAAAATAATTTAAATTATGACGTCAGCACCACGTCAACAATTCCGTTAACTTTCTTGACGGTGTTAACTTTAGGACTCAATTGAACCAACTTGACAAGTGTTAGGACTTGATTGCACTTTTTGTTAGTTTTAGGACTCAATTGCACTTTCTTGACAAGTTTTAGGACTTCTGCTGAACATATCCCAAAAAGAAACAAAGAAAAAGAGAGAAAACCCATATTGATTATTCTTGTGACGTGTGTGGGTCACTAATTTATTGCACCCACTTATAATTATTGATACAGTAAATTTGTACTGAACGCTATAGAAAAATCGACCGTCACTGAGTAACGCTATGAATGATCATACAAACTTTATTATTGTTAATAAGATAAGGAACCGATCCGTTATATAGATAATGATTTTAGGAGAGTCGTAGTTGTCTATGAAACATTTGATTAACAAGAGTTGGAAGACCCTTGTGAAAACAAATGGGAAAATGAGGCTCGGACGATGATCCCCAATTACTCAGCCAAACGGGAAGCATGATGATCTCTGTTTTGCTTCGGTAAGAGTGAGTATAATGCATGTGATGCATCGGCCGACTCCGATGCATTCGTCACCTCTCGGATTCGGGATACATATCCAATGTAGTATTCCATTTCACTGTTATGGTCTTCTCATATCATTTATATTGTGATATCCATTGTAGTTTTTGGCATGGAATAGCAATAAAATAATACTATTTCCTTTTGGCGACCTCTTGCTGTCTCTTAACTGGATCAACTTCTTTTAGCGGACATAAGATTCATTTGCTATGCGTGTGTTGTAACATCTTTGAGTTTGACATCTCCTTCTTGCTATGCTTTTACCCAGGAAAAAAGTGCTTGAAAAAAAAAAGATAGATCATCATTTGCTTGTTACGTGTTAAGGTTGATTGACAAAAGACATATAAAGAAACGAGTACGGAAAAGAAATCGGCCTTAGTGCAGATCCATTCAAGTCGCTGAGCATCTTCTTTCCAAGTCATGTTTGTCTCGTAAGACGGGGAAGAAAAGTCACTTTAGGGCAAACGGGACATCGACTAATGACTAAAAAGGCTTTGGCATCTTTATTGCCAAGTGCGGACAAATTACGAACTCTCTCTGAATGATCTAGGGGCGAGATTTGCTACAAGGATCCTCGAATGCAGGAGAGGTTAAAATAATCTAGTTACCGAAGTTCTATGCGCGTTATGTGGTCAACAATGCCCGCGGATGATTAAAAACCTATTTCTAGATTAAGGTGCATTGCATTTAACATGTCATTGAGTATGCTAATAAAATAGTGAAAGTTGACAGTGCTTTCAAGGCATTTGTTATATTTTACGTTCATAATCACGTCGTGGAAATTTAAAATGTGTGCAGTATCTCAAGATGAGACCTTGATAAATGAGTGTAGCGCATGATCCACGTGGAGACGACCGAGAGAGAGATCATGGTACTGTTTGGTGTCAAGTTCAACAGTAACATAACAGAGGAATCGTTTCCATATAAGTACATATCAATTCGACAATTTCTGCGTGCCATTCACCACCACCACCACCAATACCGACAAAAATGGCCATCACGCAGTCCCCACAGAAGCAATCCACAGCTGAAGGAGTTGAAGACGATCAAGGTCTGAGCAATGAGTGCAAGGACTTGCTTCTTTCTCTCCCCAAAGAAAAGGGATGGAGAACAAAACATATCTATCTCTTCCAAGCGTTTTGGTGCCAACCCAAGGAAATTCAATCTATATTATCATTCCAGAGACATTTCCAAGCACAGGACAGTGACATAGTCCTCTCCACCATCCCAAAATCGGGCACCACATGGTTGAAGGCGCTCGCGTTTGCCATCGCAAACCGCGAGAAATACCCAATCTCAAAGAAGAAGAGCCATCCTTTGCTCACTTCAAATCCACATGATCTTGTGCCTTTCTTTGAGTATAAGGTCTATGCAAGTAGTGACCTCCCTGATCTCTCAAAATTCCCCGAACCTAGAATCTTCGGTACCCACATCCCGTTTCCGGCACTGGCTGAGCCCATAAAAAACTCCCAATGCAAGGTTGTTTATATTTGCAGGAACCCATTTGACACTTTTGTTTCTTCCTGGATGTACCTAAACAAAGTGAAGCCGGACTCAATGCCCATGGTCCAGCTGGAAGAAGCTTTCGAGATGTACTGCAACGGCACCATGGGCTACGGTCCGTTCTGGAACCACATGTTGGGGTACTGGAATGAGAGTTTAAAGAGGCCCGACAAGGTCATGTTCTTGAAGTATGAAGAGATGAAGGAAGACATCGTGTCACACGTGAAGAAGTTGGCCATCTTTCTTGGGTACCCGTTTTCAGTCCAGGAAGAGAGGGATGGTGTGGTTGAAGATTTAGCTGAGCTGTGTAGCTTTGAGAAGATGAAGGAGCTTGAAGTGAACAGATCTGGGAAATCGATCATGAACTTTGAGAACAAGAACTTGTTCAGGAAGGCTGAGATAGGAGACTGGGTCAATTACTTGTCCCCACCAATGGAGGAGCAGCTGTCAAAGGTTTTGGAGGAGAAGCTGAGTGGTTCTGGCTTAACTTTCAAGGCGGCAAAAAGGCCATGAATCAAACTGGTCATCCAACAGCTCACTTTGTGCTTGTATTTTCTTTTTATTTTGTCAAGGTAGATTGCCTTTTGTCATGGCAAGAGAAGAAGATATATCAAGATGACGCATCCGTTCAGCCGATGGCACCGGATGCGTGAATCTGATATGCTAGGTTTCCTAGTTTCTTTTCCTCGGCCATCTGCTGGGTTTTCCACTTGAGTCGTCCAGGTGTCACTGTTAAGGGTATCATATTATGATAATTTGGCTCTTGGCTTATATACTAAAATGAGCAGCATCTATAGCTTCATTGTTTTGACTTTCTTGGAAAAAGAAACCAGTGCTCATTAGCGAGAAAATATTGGCGGGGTCTTACACTCCACGTAGGCGTAGGTAAGACCACTCAGGAATCGACACGTGGCTCCACGTAGGTGACGGCGTCAGGGGTTTAAAATTTGCACGCCGCTCCTGATGCTCTCTCTCCTCTGCTCTCCCCTGTCACTCGTCCTCTCTCTCCTCTCTCTCTCTCTCTCCCCATTCTCCGTTCCGTTGTGGGGGAGAAAAAAAAACGAACCTTGTGCTTCCATTTGCTCTTCCCCTCCTCTGCTCTCTCTCCCCGTTCTCGACGCTCCTCCGCACGATGCCGATGCTCTTTCCACCCCCGTCGACACCGAACGCCGACGCCCTTTCCACCTCCGCCAACGCGGCGCCCCCTCCGCCCCTCCCCGGTTCTTGACAAAGCAAGGTGTACCGAGCACCCAACATAGAAGTGCTAACCTTCCAGGCACGTATTCAAGTATGAGGTTGTATAGCTGAACAAAAAAATCTTGCAAATCAACGTTCAAAGCATCGAGATTGTTCCTCATTACTTTAAAAGCAATGATGCAACAGCGAAGTCTTTCCAAGATGGTCACGCATTTTCCTGAACTGTCCGATTTTCCACCAGAACATGCAAGCTTTTTAAGGTAATTCATGAGATCTCCAATATAATCCAAGTCAATCGGTGAGAAAATTTTCCTAGACCATCCAAACATGGTCCAAGGAGTGGGTGACTTGTGTTTACCCTCATTTGTAAAGAGTGACACGTCACAACCGATGATATACATTTACATCTTTTATTCAAGCCCTCCGAGAAAACTAGAAGTAATGCGTGTCATTGTAGCACTTACTCTTTAATATCACAACAAAAAGTAAAAAGGAAAACATCACATAACATTGCATGCATGACTTCATACAAGGGCACATGCACACATGGGATTTACATAACCACAAACATAAAACATGGAGAGTAGCAACAACTTATATTCATAGATAAAACAACATTGGTGATCTTAAGATCACATCAAAATAAACTTCTGCAACATGACCACATTAACCTATTCTTCGAAGAATGATGTCTTTGAACACAGACAACAACTTCAACCAACGAAAGATAGAAGCGACAAAGCTTAACGATACAAGAAACTTTTTCTAAAACCATCATGATTGTGATCATTGCACATCAAGATTTGTAGTGTTTTTGCAAGCATTTTCTTTTAACAGTGTCGATTTAATATTGACATCCTTTGAGCTCCTTCTCGTAGGAAGTCTAATGCGGTAGCTATAATATCACAACAAAGGAAAACATCACAACAGTGCCGAGGGAAAACATGGAGAGTAGACGCGTAAAGCAATTACCCAGGAATGATGTCTTTGAACACAGCCAACAAAGATAGAAGCCCAAGCTTAACGATAGCATGAGATCATTTTACACTTTTCTTAGTTTCAAATGTTTACACTTCTTAGTTTCTGCAGTGATGTCCTCTTTCAACTCAGCCTAAAGAAAACATGACATTGCATAAAGATGAGAAGAAATGTATTGATGTTAAAGTACTGTATGATAACCGTACAATGATACTAGCAAACTTGTGATAAGCATCTAGGCATAATATCAAGTCCAAATCTTCATTGCATCTAAACCAATGACTCAGTATAAGCAAGCTAAAGTGATCCCACGAGATATATGCACAAGTTAAAGCAAAGCTAAGTTAAAGCAAAGCTTACTTTGACATAAATTGGTAGATGACTAATGTAGGTATACCAAGAATGTGTCAAAATGGGTACACTAAATTATGTGACATGAATTAAATTGGTGATGACAGGAGTAGATTCAAATCACAAGATGGTGACTTATTCAGATATCCAATGTTAACATCATTTAGTATGATGGTGATTGTATAACTTTAGTATATCTAGAATTATTCTTGACAACAATGGAACACCAGTAAATTTTCTAGAAAGGATCGGGCCCTATTTCCTTTCTACTGAATTTAAGGTACACGATAAAAACAGAGCATAGGAATTTAAAAGCTTGTCTTAGCTACCATAGAATCCTAGTTAAAACAACAATATCACACAATCAATGAATCAATGGAGTGAAACTGGTCTTAACAAGTAATCGCTATAAAAAAGCTACCTTGGAACAACTCAAGGTTCGCATAGTGGCATGATCGAGATTAACAATTGAAGGCAACCCCTTGCTTGCAGCGGCCAATTCCATCAGCTCCAGCTGTTCATCCTCCATAAGCTCCATGGATTCCTTGGCAATTCTGCGGAAAGTGGTCTTCTCCACCGCAGCTTTTTGTCTCTCTGCTTCTGTTTCTCGACGAAGCTCTTCTTTTTGTCTCTTTTTCTCCGCCTTCCAAACAAAAAACCAGAGAAGTTGGTAAAGAAAAGAGAAAAGAAGAGATGCTGCTTAACCAATCAAATAAAGCAAAAGAAACTAACTAGTGAAAATGCAATATCAAGCTCAAATACTTACCTTAATAGATTCTTTCGTAGTAAATACTTCTCCGTCGCTCGGATTCTCGCCTTGGCTCACGTAGAAATCTCTCCTCCTCTCTCGATGTTCACGCATCAACCTTTCTTCTTCCTTCCTTCTTTCACGATCAAATCTTTCCATCTCTTTCCTCATTCGTTCCTCGCTGCAATAGAAAAATACGGGATATCAAGTACATGCCAAAGTTTTCTCCACAAAGCTCACATATCCTTAAGTGATAAATGAAAACCTTTCTCCTCAAAATATTTTTTCTCTAGTGCTTTGCGAATTCGGTTTTCATTAGCTTCAACTTCCCTAGCGATCGGGCTTCTTCACCGCAACAAAATGACATTTTTGGTCACCCTAAAGCTATATCAAAAAGTGATGACAATACTCTCGCTCTCGAAGCATCGAATTACCTTGAATGTTAACAAAAAGACAGTAAAAGTGATACTCATGGTGGAGAAGTCTTGAAGCAGCCTGGATAATCACACATAATACAAATATTGGCAATCCACGTATGACTTCGAAAATTGAATGTTAACAGGCGAAACTATCATCAGAATTTTATTAGATTCTTCTAAGAGCAGTAAAAGTTCTTAAAATTAAAAAAGACAATTCCAGTTTTCATACGAGAAAGACAAGAAGAACAAACTTGTAAAAGTATCGAGAAAAAGGACATGTAGGGTGTAAGTATATAGGCAACTACCTACATCAACCTCTCAAAAGAAAATTGGCATGAAAAGGTAAGTTTGAATTGAGAATTACATCCCCTCCAATTTTCAACAAAGTATTAGTACCAAACAGTTCTTGATAACCGCACTAAAAGGGACTGAAACTATTCAATATTTTTTCCAAGCAGAACACTCATGTTATCATAAAAATATTTGTGATGACATTTCACAAACATATTCTTAATTCACAAGCACGAAGAAGTATGATCCTTGTAAACTTCCATTAACCCATGCAAGTGTAATCACAACAGAATATTTGCAATAGTTAACCACAAAACAAGGGGAAAAAAACATCACACAGCAGAAACGGGTAATACAAAATACACAAAAAAGCCAGCCAAGAGCACTAGGACTCATTTTATAGAGATGTTGATGCATAAGTACCTTTCCTCCAAGTAAAGTATGCACATGTCTCAGCTAGCCTAGATTCATTTCATGGAACTAACATTTATCGTAATGAGTACCTTAGAGTCTTAATGGATTATAGCCCTATAGAAGTCAGCACAACTCTTCAAAAAGATTGAAACCTTTGGAAGATGACTACATCAAGGAAATAGCAGCAAATAACAAATTAAACGTCACACAATCTCCATATGACAAGTAATGGCCAACATACTAGAAGGGGTTCCTCTCTCTGTACAAAATTGCATATGTGTGGCTTTTCTTTTGCAGCCGTTTAGTATATAGGCGTACTACCCCCTTGGTACCTTCTTAATGGAATTTTCTTTATTGTTCAAACAACAACAACAACAACAACAAAGACATCTCAACAGGGAAAAGAAGCCACTGACTTTATTTGACATGGCATCCCGTCGAACAGACACTTTGCCATCATAAGGATTCACGGGTCCTTTCTGCTCCTCATCTGCAACTACGCAGATAACATGTTAAAGTCAGATAAGTGATGGAGTAAACATGAAATGAGAACTAAGAAGAGGAAGAACTCGATAGATAGATAGAGAGAGCGACCTTCGTTCGCGGAGAGGGAGGCCAAAACGCGAGCGGGGGTTCGTCGGCGTCGGGGTTGGGCAGCAAGGGCACTCCGCAGAGGAAAGAGGGAGAGAGCGGAGCGAGGTCGCGAGAGGGAGGCGAAAGGCGCGCGGCGACGGCCGGGGGCGGAGGCGAGGCGAGGGGCGTCGGCGCGTCAGTCGTTCGAGGGGCGGAGGCGAGGTCGCATCGGCGCGTCGGAGTGGGAGTCGGGGGAAGGAGGCAACCGGCGGAGGGGTGGCGTCGCGGGCAACCTGTGGAGGCGGAGGCGGAGGTGGAAGGGCGTCGGCGTCTACGTCGTGCGGAGGAGCGTCGGCGCGAGAACAGGCGAGAGAGAGCGAGGAGGAGGGGAAGAGCAAATGGAAGGCGAAGGTTCGGTTTTGTTCTCCCCGCAACGGAACGGAGAACGGGGAGAGAGAGGAGAGAGAGGACGAGTGAGTGGTCGCAGAGGAGAGCGGGAGGAGAGAGCGTCGAGTGGTGGGTCCCAGGAGCGTGCCGCGCAAATTTTGAACCTCGACGCCGTCGCCTACGTGGAGCCACGTGTCGATCGCGAATGGTCTTACCCTACGCCTACGTGGAGTGTAAGACCCGCCCAATATTTTCTCCTCCCTCTCCCCTGTCACTCGTCCTCTCTCTCCTCTCTCTCTCTCTCTCTCCCCGTTCTCCGTTCCGTTGTGAGGGAGAAAAAAAAACGAACCTTGTGCTTCCATTTGCTCTTCCCCTCCTCTGCTCTCTCTCCCCGTTCTCGACGCTCCTCCGCACGATGCCGACGCTCTTTCCAGTGAACCGCGACGCCGGCGCCCCTCCGCCGGTTGTCTCCGTCGCCCCCGACTCCGACGCCGACGCCGACGCCGACGCAGCCTCCGCCTCCGCCCCTGAACCCGAGCCGGACGCCGACGCCCCTCCGCCGGTTGCCTCCGTCGCCCCCAACTCCGACGCTCCTCAAGCCGGTTGCCTCCGTTGCCCCCGACTCCCACGCCGACACCCCTCCGTTCCAGGTGAGCGCCGCTCGATTCCTTTCTCCGCTCGCTCGCTCGCTCGCGACCGGCCTGAAAGTGAATGTGCTTTCCCGGGAGATTCGAACTCTCTATCGAGTGAACGTACCTCGAGGTGTCGGCGGAGGTTTGTGCTGCTCGGTGCGCAATGTTTGAAAGAGCGGCGACGGCTTTAGGTTCAGACTATGCCGCGATATGCATTTTTTTTTTTTGAAAATTTAGTGTGGACTTAGGAATGCTTGTGAAATTTGAATCCGTGACGGCAGCTGTAATGTATGATGGCTTATGCCGACTTGATTGGGCTTGAATGGCGGTTTCGATATTAGGCCTATGTTAGCATCGGGCAGTGACTAAAATCGTACATGAGCTTGTCTATTGTAGTTGCTGCCAAAATGTTCGCATGAGATTGTGAGGAACCTATCTGTTGTTCACGCTTGCTTGGTGTTTAAGGCATGTAATTGATGGTTTCGCTCAACGAGATGCCGATGAGAAGTGTTTGTAACTGAGTGTGAAGTCATCTGTCCCTTTGCCTTCGGTCTTTTATTTAGTGATGATTAAACAATGATGAACTTGGAGAAGATGAAAGATGTTAAGGGAATCGGTCAGCTGTTTTTGATGTGCACATGCATGTGCGGATGTGAGTGTTTCCATGTGTTTTGGGCAAGCAGTCAGCAACTTCTTGCTTTTTGATGGTTTTGGGCAAATATTCTGGAGAGAGAAGTGGTTTTTGATAGGGTGCGGCAGTACATACTGTTACTTTAGTATTGTTTCAAATATGGAGCTTTAACTTAATCCTGGAAAGTTGCTTTTATGGAATATTTGATATTCCTCAATGCTTGGAATATGCCACTGCTTATCTTTGACTCTACTTGAGTGGGGACCTGAATGATGAGTCCAGGTGGGCTTCAGGAGTTTAGATAAAAAGTGGTATTGGCATTCAAAATGAAAATGGCACTTTTAGGATTGTAGTCTTGCACTCGTGTAGCTACCTCGATCTAACTATTAGCCTGATTGGGTGCTTTTTCTTGTATTTCTTATAAATTGATTTGATTTATCTACTTGCTTATATATTCAGGATCCTTAAAGTTTCCACTGAAGAACTGTGCCATCGTTTTGATGAAGAGATACCGAAAGTGCTAGGCAACCTTCGCCTACCCTAGGAATTCTGTAGAGTTTTGCTCATACAAGGCAATGAATGCGGCAACAAAAGCTCCTGATTCCTCTTCGCCTGATGTAGCATGAGTAATAGGTAGAGATGGTTGGTGACAAAGCTGGAGGCATTTGTTCATCTAGTTTTATTAAGTGACTGTTTGTTTTTCATGTGGAATTTAGTCCCAATGTCTCTCATTATTAGCCCATGCATATTAGTAGGAGGATTATGTCATTTTACTCATAAACGATAATGATTGGGATATTTTATTCTCTTAGAATATATAGTTAATTAGTGTAGGTGTCAAACAAGATGGGCTAAATATTGTAAGTTTAGTTTTCTTAGAACTTTTTAATAAATTGGATATTCCATCTTGACAATCACATTTGACAATTTCATAGGAGAAAAAAATCTCATATACTTATGTTTGCTAAAGTGCTATTATAATAAAGCTGTCTTAATGTATAATGATGTCTTAAGTCTAATTAAATGCATCATCTAATTGCAGAGCTACAAAGATATTAAGTGCTTCACACACACACACACACACACTCTCTCTCTCTCTCCGTCCAAATGTGCACACATGCACGAAAAGTTTGTTTGAAGCTGGAGATGCTTAACATTTTAGTCAGTTTGGTGCTTGAATGGATATTTGTCAATATTGCATGAATATATTAATACTCACAATTGGTTACTTCACTTGAGAGGTTCACATATTGCATTTTTCTTACCTTTTTGTGATCATGTTATTTTTTTCTATTTGGGCGATAATCCAAAAGTAGACCATCATTGTAAGTTTGCAATGATGGTCTACTGTCGTATTTGATCAACAACTTGAGTTTTGCAAGGTCTGCCGCTTGTTCTGCTGAAATTACATTTTGCGTTATTGGTGGTGGTGGTGGTGGTGGTTGGTGTTCTTATTTTTTTTTTTTTAGGGGGGGTCTGTGGTTTAATAGAGATTTGTACTGATTATTTTATTGTTCTCCCGAAGCTATTTGATATGCGCACCGAGAAAATATTCGTAATGTTCTAGTGAAGATTTATGCATCTGAAGGGATGCTTTGGGAAGTTATTATTAATGAAAGAGATAAAAATGCTATAAGAAAAGATATCGAGAGGGCATTTGGAATGTAGAGACAGTTTAGAATAGGTTGGCATAATGAATCAATTTTATCTAACAACAAAAGTGTCAACTTAGTGTATGAATAATTGGGTTTACAAATTGATGTGCGCCCTTGCTAATTTTATTATGTGGTCACTTATTTCGAGCATCTTGTTCACCCTTTAAATAATCAAGTATTCTGATTTGTATTCTTCATCGTGGATGCTTTTACATGGGGTCTCTCTCAGCAATTGTAGAGCATCTCTTCCATTGGATTGATTCTTAAGCTGAAAGGATTTGAAATACATTAATTGCAAATCTCTGGATTCTGTTTTCGATGCCGTTGTAACTTTGCAGGGAGCTCGAGCATGGATGCTTTTGGTGGAAAAGCTACTTCGTTTATCTAATCATTGTTCGTTGAGACTAATATGCTTGAGCATAATTGCAAGGAATATTGGTACCTTCATCCTCTCTGAGTTTTGCTGCTTTTGTCTCAAGTTGTGGAATAAAAGGAAAATTAATTGCGATTGTACATTATCTGGTTGGAGTCTTTTCTTGCGGTCAGCATTTTGTCTTTCTGGACTTCCATGGAAATAATATTTGGAAGACTTGGTTGTCTTGTCTCTCTGCTAAGGTAACAATTGAGAAAATGAAGATGCAGATAATGATGAAGAATAGAATCAGAAGAAGTAAAATCTATACAAGAAATCCTCTGTTCTTCCTCCTCTGTTCTTTCTACTCTGTATCATTGTATGTACATACCATAGCCAAGCTTGACACACACACTTTTTACGGAGTTTTCTTTCTCTCTATATATATCGAAGAGGAGAAGCTGACTTTCCAGTAACATAAAAACTGAACTACCGGACTTAGCTAACTGTTTATAACAGAATAACAACTCTTTAACTAAGACAGCTTGGCGATCCGTGTCTTCTTCATCACATGCTCTTCACCGTTGATTAGTCAGCCAGCTTGGCAATCCATGTCTTCTGTATCAACTCATATCAGTTTTCATCACAAGCTTTTCATTGTTGATCATCAGCTTGTTTTTGTTCTTCTATTTCTGTTTTTCGCATACTTGATCTATCTTTTCCTTTCTCACAGTCACCAGCTGACTTTATAGTAAAAGGGTGAGATGATCGGTATCTCATATTTGATTAGTTTTGTGTTGGTTAGTTAAGGAAGGTGAGAATAAATTCCCATTTCCAATAGCTCAGTTTCAGTGAGGCTTGTTTTCTCCCGTCAAGATAACTTGGTTTGACCAAGTCAGTCATACCAGGTCATGCTAGTTCCCATTTTATAGCGTGATGCTGATCGGTGACGGATATACAATTGAGGTAGATGTTAGTATATCGTCAAGCTAAAATGTTGCACTAAACTCTCCCTTGGGATATTAGATTGACGTTTTAAGTATGGAGGTTTCTATGCTTTTCTTTTGGTACTTTTATTCTTCAATCATGAGATCATGCAAGTTAAGCAGGTCCCCATGCCAGGACTGGATTCTTTTTTTTTTTTTTTTTTTTTTTTTTTTTAATATAAATATGAGGGGGGCCTATTTCTTTCATTTGCATCTAAGTCAGTTTTTTAACATGTAAGCATATTAGTCTCTGTCCTATGAATGTACCGAATGGTGCTATCAATTTGCAGGTGGATGACAGCGACGCTAATTGACTTCTACATCAACTTCTACTTCTACATTAGTAGTAGGATTATGTCATTTTTCTCATGATTATATGACTAAACAAGGAAAATGTCATGGATCTCTTGCTTTATGTTTTGTCTCCTTGTCTATGAGATTCATTTTGCTCTATTGTATATATTTCAGGGCATCCGAGTTGTAACTGGTCCAATGGGGTGTCTACTTATTGTCAATGTACTTCCTTTACTTTATCTTACCACCTTATAGAGTATTTTGGCATACATGTAAACTTGTGTATACAAGGGAAAAACTAAAAAATTTGTAAACGGCACTTTCATTGCCACGGAAATTCCGGGAGTTTATGCAGTTCTAGCAGCTGCATAGACCACAAGTACTTATTTCCTGTGCTATGACATATGTCCAAAACAAAAGATCTAACAGAAGAAGGATTACAATCTCCCTTTTACGAATTATACAGGTGATCGCTTGAACTTTGGATTGGCTTTCGAGCTGGCTAAATCTGAAGGTTACATGGTTGAGGTACTTCCCCCGTAATTACTTCTAGATGTGATTGTGATTTTAACATATGCTGGAGACTGGTGTCAAAAGGTTATGCCTTATTGCAGATGGTGATTGTCGGAACAAAATGTGCTTTGCCTCCCCCTCGAGGCATAGTCGGGAGGAGAGGATTGGCAGGGACTATTCTAGTTCACAAGGTTTGTGGTCTCTTTCTCTATGAAAGGTTGTGCTTTAAATGTCCCTTTTGCAATAAACAAGAATCTTTTCCTTCCCCACTTCTCATGGTCCACGCTTGTATCCTTAATTTTTGCCACCATCACTTTCATCTATTCAAGTGACTACGTCAACTTTAAAAACTCTCGTATTTTCTTGTTGTAATAGATCTTTAACATAGGAAGCTCCTGTTTTGGCAAATCAATTTGTAGAAAGTTTTTAAATTTTTCATTAAGAAAGTCATAAGGACATCCCTTTCAGATTATTCTTCTGAAGTTTTCATGCATCTGGCAATATCTATGGTTCATTGTTGTTGAGAGACTCCACACTTCTTGCCCTACGTTTATGAGTAGTGAAAGTGAAGAATACTGATATGATTCTTTGCTTTCATTTGTCAATATAAGGTTGCCGGAGCTGCAGCCGCAGCTGGGCTCTCACTTAAGGATGTTGCAGCAGAGGCAAAGCGTGCATCAGAAATGGTTGGGACGATGGGTGTTGCATTATCCGTTTGCACTCTACCAGGTCAAGCTTTTCACGACTATGTAAGCAATGTTCCCTCTAATTGCATATCTTTGTTTCTCATAAGATTTCCTTTTATTAATTTTTATGCCCATCTGCACATTCTACTTCATGGCAGGATTCAAGATTGTTGGGCGAACTACATGTTGCTCTTTTGAAGTCAATAATCAGAGACATCGAAGATGTTGCAAGGACACCTGCTACTGGTTTGGGTATAAATCAAAATAATGCTGCCAATCCTGAAGGTGGACATCCACAGATTGTTGAAGGGGTAAACTATGCTTTTCTAAACTTTGTTTAAATATTGGGTGGTCGCGTCCATATTCTCAAAACGGAAGAAATCACTCTCCATGTAATTCTTTTTAAATGAATATCCCCGAAAATCGAATCCGTGTCTTTTAGTTTTTTTTTTCACATTTGTTCGCCGTTAAAGTGACGGCGGCGAGGGAAAGGAAAAGCGGACGGTACTATTGAATACATAGCCGTACTACGGGGACTGGGTAGGTGTACCTGGCCACCTAGTTTGGCGGTTGGCTTTTCTCCGAGCTTCTCTGCGATCCCTCTATATAACGCGCGGGGCCGCTTCCTCATTTGGATATCAGACTGATCTCTCTGTCTCCCCCTCTTCCGACCATTGCCTTTTTCTTCATCTTCAGCACACAGAGAAGAGACAGCTTTTGTATGGCCGCCAGCTCGAGGACTTCTAGGATTGTGGGAATCGGCAAGCGAGTCGTTGACGATCAGCGACGTCCACAGATTTGAGCAGAGTTTTGTTGCCTCGATAATTTAATGAACTACCATTAGTTTCACAGAATTTTCCTACGGTTTTGGAGTGAAGGTTCAGAATTCACCTAGAATGTACTAGCTCTGCTATTATCCGCTAGACTTCTCAATTGCTAAATGCATTCTTTGTGAAGATTCCTGATCTTATTTTATTTGTTTCTTTTCTTTGAGAATCGATGCTCTAAGTCTTCATTTTGCTCTAATATTCCAAACACTCTCTTTCAATATCATTTCTGAAGATGTGCTGCAAATTTATGTAGGATGACGAAAAGGACAATTTTGCCATAGTATTTGCAGCCATGGGAGTGAACATGGAAACCGCACAATTTTCTGAACGTGACTTTGAGGAAAATGGGTCAATGGAGAGAGTGACCCTTTTCCTTAATCTGGTGGGGGTAATATACCTTTTTAGGGGCAGAAACTATAACTACAAAACTCGTCCCCGCTTTCCACTGATGCTGTGGAAACCTGTTACTCCTGTGTATCCAAGGTTGATTAAAAAATGGCGGAAGCGGAGACGTTCGCGTTCCAGGCGGAGATAAACCAGCTCCTGAGCCTGATCATCAACACCTTCTACATCAACAAGGAGATCCTCCTCCGCGAGCTCATCAGCAACTCCTCCGATGTACGTCTCCTCCACCTCGCTTTGAAGTACTAGGTTGCCTTGTTCAATGTCTTTTGTCTGTTAGGTGTTAGTAATGGCTTGCAGGCTTGAAGATCAAAGAGATTTATGTTTGCTTGAAGTAGTTGTTCGATGCCTGGTGAAGACTTAAGAGTGTCATTTTTAGTTGATTGGATGGCTCTGCCTTAGGCATTGTTGAGAAATAATCGTGATCGAAATGCGATATTGTGATGCTGAAGGTGATATATTGATTCTGATCTGTGATCGGTTTGTGTGTGCTTTAGGCGTTGGATAAGATTAGATACGAGAGCCTCATGGACAAGAGCAAGCTCGATGCGCAGCCCGAGCTGTTCATTAGGCTGGTGCCGGACAAGGCCAATAAGACCCTTTCGATTATTGACAGCGGCGTTGGCATGACTAAAGCAGGTAATGTAATTGGCTGACAGAGATTGATCAATTTTCTTGCTCACGTCTTTTGGCTATGGCTATGTTCCTATACGATAACGGTAACTGTTACACTGAGTTCATTTAAGTTGTGAGACTGTTGGTAGATATTAACGTCTGAGATGAATTGGACAGATCTTGTGAACAACCTGGGTACGATTGCGAGGTCGGGAACGAAAGAATTCATGGAGGCATTGCATGCGGGAGCTGATGTGAGCATGATCAGTCAATTTGGTGTCGGTTTCTACTCTGCTTATTTGGTGACTGAGAAAGTCATTGTGACTACTAAGCACAATGATGATGAGCAGTACATCTGGGAGTCCCAGGCCGGTGGTTCCTTCATCGTTACGAGAGATGTGAGTGGGGAGCAACTCGGCAGAGGGACCAAGATCACCCTCTTCCTTAAGGAGGACCAGGTGAGTTCATTTATGGTTGCTTTTATGAATTGGTGCAGAAGATTTGCTATGGTTTTGGATGATACATGATGCTAACAGCGTCACTTCTCTGTTTTCCTCAGCTGGAGTACCTGGAAGAAAGAAGGATTAAAGACCTTGTGAAGAAGCACTCCGAGTTCATTAGCTACCCCATCTATCTATGGATTGAGAAGACAACCGAGAAAGAGATCAGTGATGATGAGGATGATGAGACCAAGAAGGAAGAGGGAGGAGACGTTGAGGACGTCAATGAGGAGAAGGAAGAAAAGAAGTCCAAGAAGAAGAAGAAGATTAAGGAGGTTTCTCATGAGTGGCAGCTCATCAACAAAACGAAACCCATCTGGCTGTGAAAGCCAGAGGAGATACCAAGGAGGAATATGCTTCCTTCTACAAGAGCTTGACCAATGATTGGGAAGACCATCTTGCCATGAAGCACTTCTCTGTTGAGGGGCAGCTTGAATTCAAGGCTATTTTGTTCGTCCCAAAACGTGCTCCGTTCGACCTCTTCGATACTCGCAAGAAGATGAACAACATCAAGCTCTATGTTAGGAGGTTTCATTATGGACAACCGCGAGGAGCTCATTCCGGAGTATCTTGGATTCGTGAAAGGAGTTGTCGATTTTGATGACTTGCCCCTCAACATTTCTCGTGAGATGCTGCAACAGAACAAGATTCTGAAGGTCATCAGGAAAAATCTTGTCAAGAAGTGCATTGAGATGTTCAATGAGATTGCAGAGAACAAGGAGGACTACAACAAGTTCTATGAGGCCTTCTCGAAGAACTTGAAATTGGGTATCCATGAAGACAGCCAGAATAGAGCTAAACTTGCAGACCTCCTCCGGTACCAGTCGACAAAGAATGGGGACGAAATGATAAGTTTGAAGGATTATGTCACGAGGATGAAGGAGGGTCAGAAGGATATCTATTATATCACTGGTGAAAGCAAGAAGGCTGTAGAGAACTCTTCGTTCTTGGAGCGACTCAAGAAAAAGGCTATGAGGTGCTTTTCGTGGTGGACGCAATTGATGAGTACGCTGTAGGACAATTGAAGGAGTACGATGGAAAGAAGTTGGTATTTGCAACCAAAGAGGGCCTGAAACTTGATGATGAAAGCGAGGAAGAGAACAAGAAAAATGAGGAGAAAAAGAAGTCCTTTGAGAACTTGTGCAAGACAATGAAGGACATTTTGGGAGACAAAATTGAAAAAGTGGTGGTATCGGACAGAATTGTGGACTCTCCCTGCTGTTTGGTGACGGGAGAATATGGATGGTTTACAAATATGGAAAGGATTATGAAGGCTCAGGCTCTGAGGGACAACAGCATGAGCTCTTACATGTCAAGCAAGAAGACAATGGAGATCAACCCTGATAATGGCATCATGGAGGAGCTGAGGCTGATAAGAAGAACAAGTCCGTGAAGGACTTGGTGATGTTGCTGTTTGAGACTGCTCTTTTAACATTCAGGTTCAGTCTCGATGACCCCAACACTTTCGCAGCGAGGATTCACGGGATGCTGAAGCCGGGTCCGAGCATTGACGAGGATGAGACTGCTGGTGATGGTGTTGACATGCCTGCCTTGGAAGAGGATGGTGCTGAGGAGAGCAAAATGGAGGAAGTGGACTAAGCTTCTGCGACATCGAAGTGAACTCCATTTTGTACTAGTGCCATAGAAAGATGAGGGGTGTGTGAGATGTTAATGGATATAGTGCTTCTAAATTGTTACTTCTAGTATTGTATCCATAAGGCTTATGATCTGAAAGGAGTCCGATATTTTGTGCTGACAGCAGTGTGTAAATGACTTTGTTTGGCAGATCTTGTTATCGTGTTTGGTTTTGAACTTGCTTAAACGTTCTCTGCGATAGAATTTCAGGGTAACAACTCCTCAAGGCGTCATTGTTGCGTGAATTGGACTTGGAAATGTAAGAAACTCTCAAAGTTCGGTGCATGCGAGTCCCTAAGGGCATGAGCCACGTTCGAACAAAGTGAGTGCGGAATGATGGAGTCAAACATGGTGGAAGAAATACATAGCACTGTTTTGAGGTGACAGCTTCTTGATCAATTATCTACCTACTCGTTCCTTGCATGTGCATGGCATTACCCACGAAAGGGTCCCCCTACTTCGCATTGAGTAGGAAGTCACGGTTGTACTATTCTGCACCAAAGTTTGCGCAAGGAATGAAAGAAAAGTTTACATAGTTCTGTCCATTGGCTTTAACCATGTTTGGATTGCCTCATAGAAATGTGATTGGCAATCTCTACCGGTTATGTATATTCAGGACTGCCATCCCTGAGCGAGCAAAATATAAGTATGTATTACATTTGATCTCCGGATGAAACTCCTGAGAGTCACTCGTGCATACATGTAATGTAAATTGAAACCCATATCTTCATGGGCTTTCTAGTTCATCATAAGCTCGTACATAGCTCGATGTTATTGCCTTCCGACTGAGAGAACAAAAGTATAGTACAAGAACACGGGATTCCGAAATAGGTGTAATGTATTCCATGTGGATTATTTACCTCCAAACAATGGATTTTATGTGTGTAATCAAGTCATCTTCAATAAAAACCAGAAGCACATAGCCGAGCATTCCGGTGAGGTGCATCGTGCAGAAGAGAGATTCTAGTTATAGCATCCTCGCAAAATGAGCGCCCTGTCCTGCTTTGAGCATTGTCGCAGAAGTCTCTGTTTGGTTGTCGTCATTCTACATAAGACAAGACGATCGAGAATCGATCACTCGGTTTATGAATCAAATTGATTCGAAGCGTAATCATCAAGAACATGCATCTTCTTGTAACGTGCTTCGATTATTAAGAATAACGAGGCATTATTTCAACAGTTATCGAGTAACTTTACAAATAGTCATTACTATGATCCACAATTAACCTTGTTGTCTAAGAAAGAATAACAAAAAGACGTATGTTGCTTTCCAAAGGGGAAAAAACATAACATGTGCAGCCAAGATCAGATTCTTTGGTTTAAGGCCCTAAATCTCCCGATAATTACTAAATTCCCACCATATAATCTTCAAGAAAAAGTACTTGAATGAAAAATGACATAAACAATCAAAAAGACATGGAAATCACGTTGACCATTTAGCAGTAGCCCATATATTACGAGCATATGCTGATCTTATATTAACAAGAAGCAGAGCCAAAGTTCCTAGCATCAAGCCAAAACAAAAATTTGCTTGATCTTTTATCAAGGTCCAGATGTTGGAAGATCTTGCTTCTTCATAGGGACCTCGTGCATCAAGTTCATAAACAAGTAGCTGGCAGTCTTACATTTTAAAACTTCAATTGTAACAAAAATAATGAGTTACAACACCAGTAGATGATAAAAAGGACAAGAAAATCTTCCAGTCCACTTATTGTTTTATTCTATTACACCCTTGGGATGATACAAAATACAAAAGCCAAAGAATAAGCCAAAACAGAAAGCCAATTCAAAAGCATAACTTGTGCACATCAACAAGGTTAGATTCCGACGTAAATTTTGCATATTCAAGAGAATTTCAAAGAACAATAAACTAATAGGAATAGGAAAAAAAGATGAGATAGTTGGCATTTGAAGGGTATAACAATCACAAGCCCTGCAAAAACATGAATGCCCTGCACCCGAAAGAGTTTGACCTACCCACAGAAAGAATAAAAATTTGATTTAATAATTCTCATACGCTCTTGAACACCTATGAAAATCATTAGATCTACCGCATGCTTCTTAGTATTCAGATTTCTCATTGGGCACGGACGAGACACGAGTATAGTTCTTTGATGGCAAAGATAGAATTGCTGAATTCGGACAGAAATCATCCAAATTCAAGCATCAAAACATCTCAGTTTCTCAACCATTTGCCAGGTGATGAAAAGGGCAGCTTTGCAGCTTAACGCTTAAGTCATCATAAATCTGTATCAATAAAAAACAAACCCTCAATTCATCTGCCCCGAAAGGGCTCAATGACAAGAACCAAGACCTCATAAACTCATGACTTCCAGCTATTCTTACCGATAAGCAGGAAGGACTTCATACTCAAACCAATCTTACGTAGTAAGATCTCTCCTCATCACTTATGGTTTCCAGATCAACTGGAAGGTCTGCTGGTCTAAGATTCTCCTGCACTTTTGCTAGAGCTTTCTCAGCCCTTTTGACCTTCCCTTTAGCCTGGAAAGAAGAGGAAAAAATAAATGGAAATGGAGCAGAATTTTATAGCATAAGTTTGTTCAATCTCGTAACTTACAAGAGCAAGTTTCTTCTCAAGATATTTCAAGAGTGCAGCGTGCTTATTGAGTGATTCATCTCTATGCATTTGCTCAACATCTTTGCTACTTATTTCATTCCCCCACGGAGAGGTGGCAGCCGAGTTTCGTAAGAGTGCCAGCAACAAGTGGGCTTTTAGAAGCTTTTAATTTTGATTCAATTGCAGTTGAGGCCCCCTCGACGTGCTTGGTCGTCCTCATTTGCCGTAGATCTGTTAGTTTTCTCTCTCTTTCGATTTGTGCTTCTACCACCACAGGAGGCAAGAAGTCATTGCCCCTGTAAAACACAATATAATCTTTGTTCCTACAAAGTAGTGTTCCCCCAGTTAAATTCTGCGTTCAAAATGACACAAATCAATAACAAGAGCACCAAATTTTCCTTACCTAAAGAAAAAGGACAGAATATGAAACACTAAACAGAAGTTGATATTATCATAATGCCAGAACACTAAGATTGGAACAAAATGCTTGGAGAGATAAGAACTCGCATAACCAATCCTTCACAACACTACACAAGTATGTCCCAGAATGGTGACACACTAACCTTGGCTGAGTTCTACCATTATGATAAACATTATAAATTCCATGGTCAGAGATGAAATAGAAAATTCAGCATTGTACTGTGGGCTTTAAGGATGGTGATTTAGTCAAACTACCACTCTATGGGAAATAGTTGGTGATTCTTTTTTTTTTTTTTTATGACCCAGGGAAGCCCCATACGCCGCGGACGGCTGGAGTAAACCCTGGGGCCCCACGGGAGGACCCACCACCCCCGTGGAATGGGTAAGACGCCAAGCATCTCCGCGGTGAGTCGAACCCTCGCCCTCCGAGAAGGGGTCAGAGTGTCCCCCCACGATGGGGAAGACTTACCAGCGGAGCCACCGCGGCCGGTAGTAATAGTTGGTAATTCTTTCTGTCAGGCAAATCAAATAAAGTACAGACGAAAAAGCTCGTCTGGTTTGCTTGCTGCGTGGAGCGGGGGTCTCGGCTGGTTCCTAGGCCCATGCATTGGAGGGTAGAGTCACCTACAGCTCCTTCACTGTTCCTCCAAGCCATTCCTCCTCCCTCAGCCCGCAATCCTAGATTCGAGGCTCAGGGGCTCTCAGACTGAGTTATCTCGCTGTCTGCTGATTCGGCCGTGGGCTTCTTGGGGGGTAGAGGCTTCGAAGATTGGTAGGCCTAGTCTCCTTTCTACCTCTCTCGGAGCTTTACTCCTTCCCTTCCCTGTTTGGTCTCATTTCTCGAGTTTCCACGGACGGGCTTCTATTGTTTTTCCTGCGAGTCGAGCTAGCTGGTGCGGCCTGCTCAGTGGTCTGTTGGGCCTTCTCAGATTAGGAGCAACCAGCTTCTCTCTCTCCTTGGTGCCACTGAAGTCTCCTAGCTACTCCATTCTGCTCTGTATGGCCTTTTGTTGTGATCGTGGACTGCATTCAAGGTATTTGTGAAATGGCCTCAACCACGGTTGGCATGGCTGGTACGTCCCGCGAGGCTCAGCCTTCTGCGGCAACATCTCAGGGCCGGAACCCCTCTGTCCCTGCTCTGTCCGGCCCTTCCAAGGTCGACCAAGCAGATCGAATGGGCAAGTGCCAAGGGCCCGCTACGGCCCCCCCTGTGCTGGTCATTCTAGAGGGCAAAGCCGCGCTCGGTCCTTTTCCAGGAGACCGAATGGACCTGTTCGTGATTTTGGGAACCAGAAGGTATCCCCCACTTGCACTTGGGCAAATGTGGCAAAGTTCGTTTCCAAAGGTTACGACCTTGCCTACTCTCCCCCCTCTTTTGTGGACAATAAGCCCGTTGTTCACCTTGCGGAGGAAGTATTGGAGGCCTTTGATCCGAAGTGGCATGAATGCCTTATTGGCTATTATGTTGGGAAGAAACTTCCCTTCAAACTCACCGAACAAGCCTTGATGCAAACATGGGGCTCGAAGCTAGTGGAAGTTATGGCGGATAATCAAGGATTCTTTTTCTTCCACATCCCGGACCCGGAGTTCCGAAGAAAGATCCTTGAAGATGGACCTCTCACGGTTGCGAGGGTTCCGCTCATTTTGCAGCAATGGCAACCCCTCTTGGACTTGAAGAAGGATAAGCAAACCGCCGTTTCGGTGTGGATTAGGTTGAAAAACCTTCCGCTTGATCTATGGTCGGCTCCGGCTATTGGGGGAATTGCTAGTGCCGTTGGTAAACCTCTCTATGTTGACCAACACACGGAGCAAGGGAAGATGCTCTCTTTTGCGAGGGTTTGTGTTGAGATCTATGCAAATCAACCGAGGTGTTCCTCCATGGATGTTGTTTTGAATGGGGTTACGCGCTCGATTGCAATTGATTTTGAATGGAAACCTGCTGAATGCCCCTCCTGTGGTACATTCGGGCATAGATGCGAGACTCCAGCTGTTATGGCGGTCGAAGAAGAAGCGGGGAGACTGCCTCGGCCCTCCACCGAACCTGCTGCCCCTGTGCAAGCGTCCGAACCTGCCCTCTAGCCCTCCACCGAACCTGCCCCGGTTGTTAATGGCAACCCTGAGGAGCCGCAACTTTGCTGGTATGAGGTTAAGGGGAAGAAGAAAAAGGCACTGAAGGAAGGCTCCTCTTCCTGTTTGCCCTCCTCCTCCGAAAGGGGAAGCCTGCCTCTCCTCAAGGAGTCCACCTCGGAGAAGGATATGCCCCCTACCACAGCACGCAAGGCGTTGAGGAGTGTCAGGGGGTCGAAGTTGGTATCCCACCCTCCTAGCCCTATTGAGGAGGACCCCAACTCGGTTCCGGAGACTCTCGCTCCTCCTGAGGAGGTGTTGGATCAAGCCGAAGCCTCTAACTTTGGTTTGCTTGGGGCTGCTAGAGAATTGGAAGTCTCGGATAACTACTCCGAGGATGATTTTCTCTCGCTTCCACCTTCCCCGAGAGCCCCTCCCTCTTCAAGGAAGGTGGAGACTATCCAGGAGAAGCTTGCTGCACTTGATCCAACTCCCCCTTCATCTAAGGCTTCGGCGATTCCGGTGGCCAACCGACCGAAGAAGCCACATAAGCGGAGGTAGGCCTCCGCTCCTCTTTCAGCTCGGCTGCTTCTTTATATCTAATTTTATATTTATATATATATATATTTATATATTTATATTTACGTTTTTTGATTTTTGGAATGTGAGGGGTCTTATGGACCCTCTTAGGCAAGCTGAGGTTAGAAACCTTGTATCTACTAAAAGGCTTTGTCTGGCTGGTTTGTTGGAAACCAAAGTTCTCAATACTCTCTTTGGTTCCATTTTTGATAGACTGGTCTCTGGTTGGAATTGGGTGGCCAATTATGAATTTTCTCATAGGGGTAGAATTTGGATTGGTTGGAACCCTTCTTTGGTGACCTTTGAAGTGATTTTTTCTAATAGTCAGGTGATACATGGCAGGTTGAGATTTCTTATGACTGACATTTGCTGCTGTGTCTCTGTGGTATATGCTAAGCATACTTTTGTAGCCCGTAGGCTTCTATGGGCAGACCTAGTACAGTGGAGTTCTGTGTTCTCGGGATCCACTTGGCTAGTGGCAAGAGATTTCAATGCTATCAAAGATCCTTCTGATCGGATTGGGGGTTCTGACACCTGGATTCCTAGTTTTGATGACTTCAATCAATGCTTGTTTCAGTCTGAGCTAGAAGATCTTCGGTATATTGGCTTTCGCTTTACTTGGTCTACTTCCTCTGGGGCTAACCGCAAGGCTAGGAAAATCAATCGAGTGCTTGTAAATGCCAAATGGAGCTAGGATTTCTCTTATGCGGAAGCTTCTTTCCTTGCGCCAGGTATTTTTGATCACACGCCTATGGTGGTTAGAGTGATGCAGCTGGTGTTTTCTAGAAGACCTTTTAAGTTTTTTGACTTATGGACCAAGCACCCATTTTACCATAGCATTGTCTCACAAGTTTGGGAGACCCCGTGTGTTGGTGTTCCTATGTTTAGGCTAGTGAGTAAAATGAAGATTCTTAAGGGCCGTTTGAAACAGCTCAATAGAGAGTCTTTCTCTAATATTTCTGAGAGGGTTATAGCAGCGAGAAGTGCTCTTAGGCTAGCCCAGATTGGCTGCATGATCCATCTAGTGAACTTCTTGCTAATTTTGAGAAGACTCATCGGATGACTTTTTTGGAGTTGAGGAGCCAGGAAGAGTCTTTCTTTAGGCAGAAGTCCAGGATCAGGTGGCTCAGGGAAGGTGATCGAAATACCAAATTCTTTCACTATTCCATTAATAGGAGACAACTAAAAAACAGGATTCTTTCTGTTATGGACACTTCTGGGAATATTATCCCGAGTCGAGTTTAGTGCAACAAACTTTTTTCTCTCATTTTCAGGAGCTCTTAGGACCAGAACCATTGTCTTCCAGCCCCTCCTAGCGGGATATTCAGGAGGTCATACGATGCCCTCTCAAGGATGATCAGATCAACTTCCTCTCCCGTCCGTTTACTGATGTGGAGATTCATGACACTTTGTTCTCCCTGCCTCACGCGAAGGCCCCAGGGCCGGATGGTTTTGGTGTCAAGTTCTTTAAGCATAATTGGGAGTTGGTAGGACCTTTGGTCACTGAAGCGGTCAAGAATTTCCTTACCACAGGGAGACTTCTTAAGGAAATTAATAATACTATTCTGGTGTTGATCCCGAAAGTTCCTAATGCGATGTCAGTAAATGATTACATGCCTATTGCTTGTTGCAACACCTTATACAAGGGCATTACCAAAGTCTTAGCTAATCGAATTGTCGCGGTCCTTAATGATATTGTTAGTCCGCATCAAAATGCTTTCGTTAAAAGTAGACATATTAGAGATAATATACTTCTTGCTCAGGAGTTATTTGCTGGCTTCCATCTTGATCCATACGAGCCCAAGTGTGCGATGAAGGCGGACTTTCGAAAAGCTTATGACAGGTAGACTGGGACTTTCTTGAGTTGGTCCTTCATGCTTTTGGTTTCCGGATCATTTTATTCGGATTATCATGGTCTGTGTTCGCACTCCCAAGTTTTCAATCTCCTTAAATGGAGAACTTCATAGGTTCTTTCCTAGTGGCAGGGGCCTTCGCCAAGGGGATCCGATATCCCCCTACCTATTCACCTTGGTTATGGAAGTATTTTCTGGGATCCTACGTGTGCGGGCCAGGGAACCAGGGTTCAAATTCTTCTGGAGATGCAAGACTTTAGGTCTCTCCCACCTCTTCTTTGCGGATGATGTTTTCGTATTTTGCAGTGCCGACTTGCCTTCCATATCTCTCTTGAAGGATGGTTTGGATACCTTCTCTACATGGAGTGGTCTCAGGCCCAATTCAAATAAGAGTGAGGTCCTTCTTGCTGGAGGAACGGCAGATCTACGTAGTGAGATCCTCCTTGCTCTTGGCTTCATTGAGGGGACTCTGCCAGTGCGGTACTTAGGAGTTCCTATTATCTCCTCCCGGCTCGGAAAGGCGGATTGTGTCTCCCTGGTTGATCGTATAACCAACAAGGTTCAATCATGGACTCAGCGTTTCCTCTCCTTTGCTGGTCGTCTTCAGCTTATCAGGTCAGTTTTGCATGCAATCCAAGCCTATTGGGCGAGTGTTTTTACTATCCCTATTGCTATGCTGGATCGCATTGAGCAGATCTTGAGACAGTTCCTCTGGAAGGGCCCCGGACTAGGGAGGGGTGGTGCCAAGGTCTCCTTGGATGATGTTTGCCTTCCGAAGGAGGAAGGTGGTTTAGGGATTCGTCGGCTGAGGGATTACAATAAAGCGGCTATGTTGAAACACATTTGGATCCTGTTTACGGACAAGGAATCCTTGTGGTGTAGGTGGATCCATTCGACATTTCTGAAAAGGAAGAGTTTCTGGATGGTTAAACAACCCACCTCTTGCTCTTGGGCGTGGAAGAGAATCCTCCATCTTAGGACGGAGTTTCGGCATTCTTTTCGCTGGAGCATAGGGGATGGCCATTCTGTGTGCTTCTGGTTCGACAATTGGCACCCGAGAGGCCCCCTCAACCTTTTATTTTCAGACTCATTGATCTATAGTTCTGGTTTACCCAGGCTCGCTACGGTGGAGGATTTTTTCTCACCAGCTGGTCAGTCCATTCGAGCAGTACTAAAGTCTTGGGAGCAGCCTCTCCCTTTTTTATCACAAGTACCGGATCGCTTTACTTGGGTAGGAAGTACTTCCGGTTTATTTTTGGTGGCGTCGGCATGGCACCTAATTAGGATGAAGAAGCCTCGGGTCAAGTGGGCTTCTTTGATATGGAATAATGCTATTACCCCAATATATCAGTTCAATCTCTAGCTTATCACCAAGAATCGGCTCCCCACCCAGGCCCTTTTTTTTATCTTATGGTAGGATTGGGGATGCGGTTTGTGCTTTTTGCAAATTGACGCCGATTCTATTGATCATCTGTTTTTCGATTGTAGCATTACAACCGGTTGTGCATTTCTTTGGGCGGCTCGATGCAACCTTCCTTGGCGTAATAGCAGTTGGGCCGACAACCTTCGCTGGGCTTTGAAATTTTTACCCGATAAGGACTTCTATCACTCAATTGCCCGGTTTTCCTTTGGAGCGTTGTGCCATCTTATTTGGAAATACAGGAATGAGATCCTTTTTAGAAACCTTACATTCACGGTCCCGGTCTTGAAGAATCACCTCATTAAGGTGGTCAAGGATAAGGCCTTGACTTTTACAAATGTGGAGGACAATCCAAGAAACAGAAGACTTCAACGTAGCTGGGGGATTGACCCTTGCATCTTTCATTCATCCTCGGTGGTTCCTTAGGAGTTCTACTGCGGAGTGTCTGCTATATGGGATTCTTCTCTTCCTCTGGCTGCATTCTGCCTTGTTCTTGGTTGCCGTTTTGGGCTCTATCGTTTTTGTGTTGGGTTTTGGGCTTGGGTTGCCATTGTTTGGCTGGCTGGTCGCCTTATTTTGTTTTGGACATTCTTTAGGAGGTGGCCGTCTTTGTGCTGTTTGTGCCTTCTAGCTTTTGCCTTGTTGGCTTTTCTTTTATTTCGGCACCCTTCCACTCATTATGCTTTGTTCGTATTGAGTGTAAGCCCATGCCGTTGCTTGTACATATTGGCTTAGCTTAATACAATTACCGTTCACCAAAAAATAAAAATAAAGTACAGACTCTGAAAGTAACATATGTAGATTGTCCAACCTTCAGTTCCTCAGCCATTCTATCATTGCAAGTAAAAAGGTATTGCTAAGATAAAAAGGTATTCTAGCACACCCAAAATCATAGTTGGAAATGACAGAATTAGCACATCAAAACTTTCCATTTGTTGTTCTCCTCAAGAAAGAGACTGCAGCTCAAAATTGAAAGCATAATTTTGGAGTGGTTGGGCACATTAGTAACCCGTTATTAAAACTGAATATGTAGAGCAACCTAAACAATGTCTGAAAGACTCTTAAGATTTATAGCTCCAGAACAGAAAATTGTTCGTTTACCGTAGTCCGGTGAAACCATGAGCTCATAATGTCTCCGTAAAGTACTGTATCCAGAATCCCGTAAAAACAACAATGATATAATAAAATGGAGTGCAAACATACTTGCTAGAATGCTGCAGCAGAACATATCTTGTGAAGACTCTTGAGGTACGAGCTTGAGAAATTGCAAAAGAATGTAGAAGCACGTTGTGACACTGAGATAAGAATCACATCATAATGCACATAAATGTCAGCTGAGAAATCAATTGAAAGCATTTTCCCTGTTAAAACAACTTAAAGTGGCTTTTGTGCCACTTGCAACTACAAAATAAGAAGCCGAAATCCCGTTGAGAGAATTTAAGTCATACCTGACTAGGCAGATAAGAAGCACTGTCCAAAGTAAAGTGCTAAAAAAGTTCGATTCCTTTTACCAAACCCAAGCCTGAAGACATATTAATTGTAAGCACGCACTGCAAATTCTTCATAGAACTCCATATAAAAAAAAAGCTTCAACAACAAATGAAATATATCATCTTGCATTGACATAGAAGTAGATTGAATTGGTGCAATCACCAGTTCCTTATACAGCATTATTGGAGTGTCAGCTTTCAGCTTCATGCAATTTTGAGTCAATTTTCCAACATGTATAAAATCAGGGTTCGTTTGCTCACATGAAAACTTGTCAGTGAAAAATGGAAAGTACTACCAGCAAACACATCAGGTACCATGTTTTGGTTTTTCTTATTCCTAGAAGCTTGTCGATGCGACGGGAACTGCATTACCTGAACATTACTGGGCTTAAGTATATGTCATTATGTAATAAATCACTCGCAGCTTTCTTATATGGTGTTATGGTTAAGATGGTTTTCAAACTTATCAATTGATGAAGTTGCATAAAGAGGTGTGATTTGTAATAGCCGAGACAAATAATTTGTTCATACCACAAGCAGAACAACATTGATGTAGTAGTCAACCAAGGTCGCTGCCATCCACCTGCAATGTAGCAGGCAAAAATTTATCAGTAATCCACGTTTTGCATAGGCATGTTCTAGTAAAGAAAGATTTTGCAAGATCAAGTGATCGATAATTCGAGCTGTGACCAAAATATGCAAGAACTAAATACTAGTCCATACCAACCATCTAGAAGTCATTCTCTCAAGGATTAAAGCCCAAAATATTTGTCTCTCAAGGACCACCTGGGTAGGATCATCTCAAACTACACAAATTCTGGGCAAGGCAAAAAAGGGGAATTTGATCATCTTAGACAATTCGTCAGCTGAAGAGTTTCACATGTTCATTTCTCTCTCCCACACGCATCGAGCGAAGACGACAGAAAAATAAGGCTCTTCATTCAATATGCTTTTGGGTTTAGTAGAGGAGCAATACATATGTATCTATAAACTTAAACATTAACATCGCACCGAATTCTACTAAGTGGAATCCCAAAAAAAAAAAAAAAAGAACCTTCGGAAGTACGGGAGTCGCCAATAGGGTGCCTATCGGTGGGGCTTGGGAAGGTGACGGCGGGAGGCAACGGCGTCGGCAGCATCCGCATTCAGGAGTAGGGGGCGCTTCGCGGAGGAAAGAGAGAGGGAGAGAGCGAGCAGAGAGACCTTCGTTCGCGGAGAGGGAGGCCAAAATGCGAGCAAGGGGTTCGTCGGCATCGAGGTTGCCAGCAAGGGCGCTCCGCAGAGGAAAGAGGGAGAGAGCAGAGCAGAGGTCGCAAGAGGGAGGCGAAGGGGCGTCAGCAACAGCAACGGCGTCGGAGTCGAGGGCGACGGAGGCAACCGGCGGAGGGGCGTCGGCGTTGCGGTCCACTGGAAAGGGCGTCGGCGTCGGCATCGCGGGCAACCAGCGGAGGAGAGAGAGCAGAGGCGTCGGCGGAGGTGGAAAGGGCGTCGGCGTCGGCGTCGGCGTCACGGGCAATCAGTGGAGGAGAGAGAGCAGAGGCGTCGGCGGAGGTGGAAAGGGCGTCGGCGTCGGCGTTGCGGGCAACTAGCGGAGGAGAGAGAGCAGAGGCGTCGGTGGAGGTGGAAAGGGCATCGGCGTCGGCGTTGCGGACAACCAGCGGAGGAGAGAGAGCAGAGGAGGGGGAAGAGCATATGGAGAGAAGCACCTGCGATTTTTGTTCTCCCGCAACGAAACGGAGAACGAGGAGAGAGAGGATGAGTCGACAGGTCGCAGAGGAGAGCAGAGGAGAGAGAGCGTCAGAGTGGTAGGCCCCAGGAGCGTGCCGCGCAAATTTTGAACCTCTGACGCCGTCGCCTACATGGAGCCACGTGTCGACTTCTGAATGGTCTTACCTATGCCTACGTGGAGTGTAAGACCCAGCCAATATTTTCTTGGTCCCATTGGGACTGAAATCTGCCCTTATGAACATGTATGGACTAGCCCACTACGACATTGAATGCTTCATAGAATCTCGTTGTCCGATGATCTTTCTAGTGTCTACTACAACACAGAAAAAACAGGTTCGACAGGGTTCTTTTTCCATCAAGAAAGCAGAAAAATCGAGAATGCACTTTTGTTTTGTAGTCCACAAAACTGAGGATGTAACACCAGTGGAAAACACTACAATCGCAAGCTCGTTCCCATGGCTCGAGATGATCAACAAGAACATACCGCACAAGTTGCCAAACCAGCAACTATGTGCCATTGTCGAAAGGTTGATTGCGTGAAAGTATGATTTTGATATCAATGATAGTTTGTAATTTGAATATGTGTAGGTGTGTGTGCTTGGTGTAGTTTGTAGAGTATGCATGAGGGAACAAGATAGGATAATTTCAAGGGTATAGGTTATGGGATAAAGGAAGATATAACTTCACTAGCTGAACAACATAGATTTTCAAATATAGTTGATGGGGGAGTAATGGAGGAGGAGCTAAGGATGTGGATTTATGAGCTCGGTCCCCACGCCCCAGACATAAATAATTGCAAGCCTTTTCATAGGCAATTACAGCCGAGTCTAGTGACATTATCCACCGCCTTCGACCAAATTATCTGACTTGTTTAGAGATTTTTTTTTTTTTTTGCTTCTTATATGCTGGACGTTTTCTAGCCACAATTTCTAAGTACCCAACATTTCATCCGGCGGATTCTAGATTGTAGTTTAATAAATCCATGAAATTCTAGAAAAATGGATCGCAAATTTCTAACGTCCCCTTCTTGTGGAGCATCATCATCATTTGCATAGCAAGATCTAAGGAAGTTTCACTTACCCAATCAACGAATTTACTGTTTCTTGTCATTTCTGAGGCTATAATCTTATGTGCCGAGAAAAAATTCGAGTACTAATAAGACTCAACATAAGCAGATAGCCAGAAGGTCAAGCAGAAACCATACTTGCAGACACAAATGATAAATAAAATAACAGCAGGTGATGGGCAAATCCGTCGTTAAAAGATGAAAAGGCCGTCCCCATTCATCCTAGATTGTTCTGAACAATGAGTGACGTGATTTGAAGTTGGGCTTTCACTTGACTTGTTTCTGTTAGATGGGTAACCCAATAAGGACGGGCCAGTAAACTTTCAAACATGTCCACTCAATTTGATAACTGGCTAGTGCCCGGCTGACTAGAGAAGGGTGCTCCTTGTGTTGCTGAAAAATGACTTTTAGGGATGGCATTGGCTGACCATCCCTAAAAAGTTTGTCTTTATCGATCCAATTTCTAGTAGCGAGAGGAGCACCGGATACCAAAAGGAATTATGATGCCCCTTCAGCCTGAGATCTACTTTACAATCAAACATAAAAGACATGCTGAAAAATCTGCAGGAACTCGTCTCATTCTGGAACATACTTGCTAGTCCCAGGGAAGCCTGTAGCAAGACTCGGTAGTTTATTGTACCTCGACATATACAGTTCCAAAAAAGCAAAAAGCAACTTGCTGTCCCGCTGTTAGCTATTACCAGCCCCTACCTATCTGCCATCATTGAAACTATGAATAAACCAATTTCATATCTGGCATACACGATTTCACCAGGTTATTTGCAGCATCCGAGAAGAGCTCAGGCCAGTCTACTGTTGGTTGAACGGTTACTCCTTTCCGAAGACTGGAACCTCAAAGTCATCTGACCATTTTGTGGTGTAAGGATCACAAGCTCCAATGATGTCATGCTTGAATCTGTCTGCTGCCATGGCGGTAGAATCTTGTAGATTGAAGTCCATCTTGTTAAACATTATATTTGCAATAGCTCGGTCGATGACATTTGTCTCTGATTCCTTTGCAACGTTCGTTGACCTGCAATTATCAGAGTCCTAGTTAGAAATTACTGCCACATGGAATATCACCATGACAGCGCCATCATTTTTCTTGACAAAAGTTTCCACATAACAGGGGACATTGAAAGTCAAGATATTGAATATCATCCTACTGGCTAATTACAATGGAAATCAGCACTTCAAGAAGTATTGCTCCTATTAAAGTCGTATGAAGGCAAAAAGACAAAAGCTCAAAACTCCACACAAATCATGCCTTTGACAACCTTACTCAGTTTGTGAGATTGGGTTATCAACATATCCGTAGAGGCTTCTCTGGTCAAAGATATGTGTTGAACAGATTTCTTCTAGTCACCTCAGGTAACAAGAAAAAGAAACAGTTTCCTTCTAAACGAAAGACAACAACTCATGTAAGAGCATTCGAGAGGAAAAAGAATACCTTCTACTTTTAGCACTGAGTGTCCACGGTGGAGACCTTTCTGCACTGGAGTTTCCACCATGACTTTCTGCTTCAACAGGGTGCTGCTTGGAATTATCAGCAAGGCGATACAGGGCATCTCGAAAGCATATCCGCATTTTCTCGCTTAACTGTCCATATTTGTGTCATAAGATCAATAGACTATTATACAGACAGAGATCACAATTAAAAAAATTTAGATTCGGAGTATGCACCTGTGCCATCACCGTTTCAAGCTCCCACAAAACATACTCTTCGGTTGACATTTTGTCCTCAACCGTAGGTTGATACACTCCACATTGTTCAGAAGGGCACGGAATTTTCACCAGCTGAGCCAGAGCCTTCCAGAAAAAAGTTGTAATTTATTAAACTTAGAAATTCAGAAGCAAGAAATGCAAGTCTTGGACTTTACCATAGCTTCCAAGTGATAAATTGAGGACAATCTCACCTTTGTTGATTGAAAATTGTCATCATCCAT
Organism: Eucalyptus curtisii; assembly: GCA_017140595.1. Taxonomy (NCBI): domain Eukaryota; kingdom Viridiplantae; phylum Streptophyta; class Magnoliopsida; order Myrtales; family Myrtaceae; genus Eucalyptus; species Eucalyptus curtisii. The sequence goes on from CM029503.1 coordinate 12,162,781, forward strand.
GTCGCACCAGTCAAACTGTGGCGTGGTAACTCCTTGATCAATTTCGAAAGATATTGAAGGGGAACTGTTCCTTGAGATACTCTGAGAATCCATCACCTTTAAGTGTGAATCATCAGCAGGCAACATGCCATGGTTGTATGAAGGACACCAGCTATATGCTCTGTCAAGAGTTTCATTCCCTGGCGAGTCTACCAGTAAGGAGTTTCTGCATAAAAGAATTAACAACATTAGGAGATGCTATTCAAGGCCCGCATAAGTAAAAATCACCTATAAAGAGATTTAAGTAGTTTTAAATGCCTTATGCTCTGTACGGGTCAACAGTAAATTACACGAGAAGGCTGCAATTTTTATTTCATGATTGTGTATTAGCTTGTTCTCTGTCTATAGAAGTACAATCTAGTGTCAACCAAAGTACAACTACTGTCCAATGTTTCTACATGGCCACATCTCTAACTTCTAAAGATTGATAAAATCAACAGCAATTGACTAGACCAGGCAGAATTTGAAGAGCTACATGGTTTCCTACATGCATCGAATCAAGTATCTTAATCCCATAAGTAGTGCCTGTACAAGAAAATGTCTTCTGTCTGATCTGCTTTGGCTAAGTCAAGCTGGCACTCTGGCATGCCGACTGAAAGAATGTTCCGATGAAAAGCCCCGCTGGACAAGCCCTCACTTGTGCTGGATGCGCTAGAATGGTGCCGATTGCAAGGTGAAAGTTGCATCTCCGCTTCGCTGCAACTCATCATATTCAATTTGATTTCTTCCTCATCAGTGACAAGGAATTTGTTTGGGGACCCAAAAGTTGGGTGGCTATATAATCCCCAATGATGCCAACTGTTCGGTGATGGGAGCCGATCTGAGAATTCCTGATCCTTGGGGACCACAAGAACGTTGGTGCCGTTCCCATAATGCCAGTCCATCAGTTTTGTCTGGAGGAAATTGCAGAGTGAAGTTCGTAATTGAAAAGGTCTCTAAATTTGAGACACATGTTAACTACCGCACAGAAGAAAACAGGATGCAAGCAACTTTTCATTCTCTCACCAATACAATTATTAGTTGATGGAAGCCATCATAGCTCATTTGACGAAAATTTAATAATAAAAACGAGCTATTTCAAACTCGTTGTGTGCCTAAAGTTTTCACATTTTCACCATGTCAAAATTGAAGCGTTGCTTATCAATTATGCGCAACTGCAACCGCAACCGCAACTGCAACCGCAACTTTTACTTTTCTCCCTCGACCATCCATTATCATCACCATGGTTCTGACTATATGCAACCATCAAGCTAAAGATGTTTCTTGAAAGATGAATGACATAAACGATCGAACCTCGCTGAAGAACAAAAACTTTGCACAGATACATGACAGGTTAAGCAAAGCAACAAGCATGAGAAATGGTGGGTACTCCTAGGATCAGAATTCAGTTGCTTTTGCAGGATCTCCATAAAACTGGTTGGCCAAAACCCTCATAACTAATCTAAACAACCCTCGAAAGCTCAGCTCAATGTTCTCCATTAAAATTCTTCCTCCTTTAAAACAACCACGAGGTCAAAGGCACGCACAAACAATTGGCACAATCACAAACAACACGACCTTAGCCGCTCCTTCAACCACGGAAAAAAGAAACAAGAAACAAAGAAAACCAAAGCTTACCTTGTAGAGGAGAAACACAGAGAGCAGCAAGACGCTCGGTTCCTGAACTAGAGAAGCTTAATCGAGCCAGACGGAAAGCGCGAGGCGATGGAAGATGGAGATCCACGAATGAAGCTCTGCTCTTCTCTCTGTTTAAGCTGAGGAGAAGCAGAGGGGGCGGCTACTTGTAGTACTCAGCTTCCGCACTTTATAATTTCCTCTCTTTTCTTTCTTTTTTTCTCTTAATATTATTTTTCTCATCTGTGAATATTTCCAATAACTAAATTTGCCATTCGTTTTGCATTCTTTTATATTATTCACGGACACACGAGACTCTGCATGAACTTGTGGCTAAGTATCTCTCTTACTATAAAGTTAATAAATAAATTAGTTTATTCGATGAGGAATATTTTAAATGAATAATCCTAGTTTCGATTGGCATCTTATGAGGAGGTAAGTGGGGAGGGAGCCTTTAGATTTTCCGGCTTTATGTGACTGAGATAAACACGGAAAAGTCCAGTCAAAATTAATAAGAATATCTTGGATTTGCGCGGCGGAGAAGCCGTGGTGCAGACTCGTGGCTGAGAGGACTCCATCTAAAACTGCCATCTGATTGGCTGACGGCGGGCCCCACCCTCATGTGGGGGGGTCATACTTGGGGCCCACCTTGAGGAGGGAGGGGGGCAGGTTCTGCGGTTCCAGCGAACGGAGGCGAAGCGCACGCGAAGCCCCCCTACGCCAGTCACTAGACGACGACGCCTGCTCGGACTGAACACGTGGCGCTCGACCCGATCGTTCTAGGTTTCCAGAGGGCGACACGTGGCAGCGGCCGAGCCGCCCTTGATTGCTACGTGGCGCGCGCGCAGGGGTCGGCGGTATTTTCTCGTCCCGGGGAAGAGGTCAAAATCGGTTGGGCGGGTCAAGAAATCTGTTGGGCTTTGACTTGTGGAGGCCCAAGGTTCAGTTGTTCGAAGCCCGGATACGGAGTGTGAGACCTTGCTTTTTGGTGAACGCGTAAATTAGGCTGGGCTGGCGACCCGCTACAGAGAATAGGAAAGATGAAATTAGATGATTTAGATTTGGCTTTTTTCGTCGGTTGGCAAAGCAAATTGATAGATTTACGGTTGCATTCAAACTGTGAAATGAGTCCTCTTGTAATTTCCGTTGCTTGGTGTAGGAGTTCAGGTAAGACCACTTTGGCGGCTCAACTCGCATATAATGAAAAAAAATGTTCACAAAATTATTTTGAGAGACAGTAAATAGTGTATGGAATGATACTGGTTAGAACTCGAGACTACCGCCATGAGAAGTGAACAGGTTGCTAAAACTACACATTCAAATACTGTACACTTTGTGAGGCCTCCAGAAGATTGAGGCACTCTTGCTATTAATGCAAGAGCATGTAAACAGGAGCAAGAGCAAAAAAACGAGAAATTGTGAAAAACGTGCCTAAGTTCCCCTCACCGTCCAAACACTACGGCGGCTCTTGTTTTCTTCGAGCAACATGGAGTGAGATCGGTTGCATTTCCAAGATGAAGAGCTGTCGAAAATAAGCTGGCAACAAATCGATATCATGCTGACATTACGGGTGAGCTGCACTTGCTGCATCTCAGCCTTTCTGGGGGCTATAGGCCCGAGGCTCTTGCTGATTCGATAAGCAGAGCTTTGCATTCTGCGGGGTCTCGGTGAAACAGACTAAAATCCTCTCCCTGCTTCAATTCGGAGAGAGGCTGAATCTAAAGGGATTGCCAAGCGCTATCGGAGAATCGACACGATAATTTGGACTTCCATTCCCAATCGACATCTTCTACCTTTCAAATTCGTTGGTTCCCCGCATCATCAGCAATCACGCTTTATGTACTTGCTGCCAGGGATGAAATTGGACCTCACCAAGCTCATTTTTCTACTTTCCCGTCTTGATGGAAGGGTTCTTACTGATCCGGACAACTTGGCTTGTTGAGCTTGGGACTGTGTCCTGTGAAAGCAAAGTCCCCTCATCCACAGAAATCTTTAATTTGAATTAATACAACATCGATGATTTGCTTTCGCATTCCGTGTTCGGTCTAACTTCTTTTTCTCCGTCATTCAAATACACTCTGCTGCAGTTTCGTTCCTCTACTGCGGCATGTTCCATCTGAAAAATAGCAAAGTTCGTGGTGCCCGTGTTTCCAAGCAATTCATGTTCGCATCCAGCTTCGTCTGCAAATTTAGGATGTTGGTTGCTCGGCGGCACTCCTGTTTGATGAAATTGACGAGACTTGTTGCGCAACTTTCTTGTTATATCCCAACACTAAGATTATAGAATTGCAAAAGGTGAAGGAGAAGATCACGCAAGCAGAATACTTCACTCCTCTGTATCATCTGCGGAGCTCCTACAGAAGTGCGAGGTTTCACCTGAATGTCAGTCCACTCGATATTCAATTTTTATAAACATTTACTGGCTAGTATTTCGGGTGAATGCACTCACTAAATTTTCTGGGCAATAAAGTTGACTGCAATACAATTTAACAAATCCGGAAAAAAGATTGCCTGTGTAAACTCACTCAAAATATTTCAATATCTCACCAAGAAACCCAAAGAAAGAAAACGGACAATGGAGATGACTAGTTTTATTTATTTAATATCATATATGCAATATATCGAGTTAATTACACTTGATACAAAGGATTCATCATTATGTAAATAATGTAATTGTTAATTATTTGATGAATTATAACAGTGAAATCAAAATCATTTGTAAATTCCTAGCGCATGAATGAATAACCCTACCAGAGATAGAAAGAAAATAAGATCCCATCACGAACATTAGTGAGAATTCAACGTGGCATGGGTGTACCAATTTTGGAGTTTTTGTCAAGAAAAATTACTTTAAAGTAAATGCGACATGTTTGTCCCAATTTAGAATTTCTTTTATGGCATTAGCCCATTTGATGGTCCGTTTTCCTCATTTACGTGAATGATCCTGCAGTAAACGGGAAGCATTACATGAAATGGAAAAAAAAATTGCTAGTTAGATTAGCTTTAAAAAGTGTAACCGATTACTTGTTATACCGGCTTTGGGCAGTACCGTATCAAAATTTAAGGAAAGTTAGTGACTATAATATTATCAACTTTACGATGATCAGGGATCACGACTGCACCCATTTACGGAGTAGAAAGAAAAGTTATAATTAATACAGTAGTTTACTAAAAATAGGTGAAAAGAAATTTACTATTAATTGAGCATTAGGTTACGAGTAAAGTACAAATGTTGAGGACAGCTAAGAACGAGCTTGGGGATGGAAGGGGGACGGATATAATAGGTTATTCGACTCGTCTAAACCTAATGGAACATAAACGGGTAGCGGGATCGTATCAAAACATGAAATCCAAATGGTAATTATGTATTTAACAAATGATAATTAGTACATAACAATTAATTATATTAATGAGAAATAAAAGTTACTTAATAAATTACTTAATGTTAAAGTACATAGCTTGAATTAAACTAAACCTCTTACGGACAAAACACCATTTAACGTGATTGTCATTGCTCCAATACTGTATTTAAGACTGTTGACTAATAGTTCAAGAATGCTTGAATCTCAGATCCAAGTAGTGATAACTCTGTGCGAATCGAACACCCTGTAAATCCATGTGGAATTAGATTGACTCATCAGCTTGATGGTATGTATATAGACCTCTCGAGTTTATCTGTGTAGTAGCCTGCTGTAAAGTTGGATTGATTGTAGATCACATATTTATTATCGAGAGAAAGTCCAAAGAGAATCAAAGCGGCGGAGTTGTTCTTACAGGACGTCGAAGAGAATGGTGGGGAAACGCTGGGTAATGCCATTTGCACGATGTGATGCACGACCTTGCATATGCTGTAGCACAGTGAGGAGCAGATGCTCGAAGTACTGATGAAAGCAACCCTCAGGTGTCAACAGATTATAACATGGACGAAGAAGGAACAAGGAACACTCTTTGCATTGCAGATGGCATAAAGGGGCTCATGCCTCGACTGAACTCGAGTCATTTTGTTCATGAAATTGCAGTACGCTTGATCGGGCAACGACTAAAGTTACCAGTGCTCATGTTCACCGGCGGCTTATGCTCACATTCTGCCTTGTGGGCAGATTTATGCTGCGTTTTGCTGGGCATCTCTGCTACTACAGGACGAAATTGCTGACGCTTTTGTCACTTCCATCGTTGAAATGAAAAAGCTCAGCGAATAGCTTCAGGTTCATTGCCGATATATGTTTCATCTCTAGTTAATCTTTTCTTTAACTATCATCCTGCTAAAAATCCCGAGACCATTTCCCAGAACATTTACATATGATAATATACAAAATCAAGACGAATATCCTAAGTCTTTGCATTGGTTGACTGCATACATGCCAATGGTCAACCATAAATAATATTAGACTAACCTAGTTAGTTCTATTCATAGTAAGTTTCGCATCGATAAACTTGCCTCAGAAAATGAAATCACAATACCACAATTTGTTTTATAATCCAAATTAGGGGTGCGAGGGCCCCCGACAACCTAAAAGTCTCATGACCCAATTATGTCTACATTTTTGTTCCATAGAGGTGATTCTAACCTAGAGTCGTTTGCACGCAATTGATGGGATTCAAAATGGTGATCACCAGATTATGAGCTAGAAATCCTTAACACTCTAACCAATCGTGTCAACCCTAGAGTTTTTAATGACTTTTCACTAAATCAACATGTAGGTAGCTCTAACTTATAGTAGTTTACACGTAGTTGATAGGATTCAAAATGGTGATCACCAGACTCTAAGCTAGAAATCCTCAACACTTAACCAATTGTGTCAACCCCAAAGTTTATGATTTACATGACTTTTCACTAAATCAACATGTAAGTGGCTCTGACTTAAAATAGTTTGCATGCAATTAATGGGATTCAAAAGAGTGATTACCAGATTTTGAGCTAAAAATCCTAACACTCTTACCAATGGTGTCAACCCTAGAGTTTAGGATTTGTATGACTTTTCACTAAATCAACATGTAAGTGGCTCTGATTTAGAATAGTTTACATACAGTTGATGAGATTTAAAAGGACGATCACTAAATTCTAAACTAGAAATCCTCAACACTTTAACCAACAGTGCCAAACCTAGAGTTTATGATTCACATTCACTAAATTAACCAAATCATATAATTTTGTTGCAATATTTATAAATTTGAGCAGCAAATTGTATTTTTTATTTTTTAAGAAGGTGTTGCAAACTTCTCCTATAAAATAGGAATGTGTTCATGAATCATCTCTGGTTTTCTTGTAATGTAATATTTATAAGCTGTTGATAACGTGTTAGTCGTGGCCCATAGGTCACCTGATATCTATAAACCTTGTAATCTAGAGTCCATATAATAAAGAGAAACATTAAAAGTTTTTGATTGGATTTTGCCCTTTGGCAAACTATTGAAGATGCAATAATGCATCAGTAATTGAGAAAAGGGAAGAAAAAAAGGATATTCAATGTAAAAAAAAAAAAAAAAAAAAAAAAGGAAAGAGACAACAAAAAATCCATTACGTCCAAGAGCAAAAGACAAAATAACAATTACAAATTTAAGATAAAAACTTTGGTTTTATGTAGTCCTCCCTATATAATTCAAATTCATTGTGCTAAATTGATATAATAAGGAATATCAATTTGAAATGAGCATTGTCACAAGCTACTAAAATACATAACAGTAATGTGCATAAAATATCCCATTCTATAGATAAATTATAGACATCAAATAGATATAATGCCGTGTAATACTTTTGAGTTGCATGTACTTTTAAAACTTATCATCAGATGACTTCGTGCGAAAAAAAAAAAAAATCATCAGATGACTTGATGGAGATATAATCATTACGGTGATAAATTATTTTCATTATGTAAAACCTGCAAATTTGCATACACAATTTCAAACTTTTTTAATCTAATCACACCCAAAACTAATAAATCAATGATTTCGCAATATCACCTATATATTTTGGAGTAATGATTGCACAAGTAATATAGGGATAACATGCAGGGGAATTGCAAGGCAATGTTTTAGTAAAACATAAAAATTAGATAGGAGAAGAAAACTTCATCCCCAAAAACAAAAATAAAAAAATAAAAGAAAGAGAAGAAAGAAAAGCAAAGAAAAGAAAAGGAAAGAAAAACAGCAATGTGAGATCTGCAGTCTCTTCTCGGATTTGACTTCCCTCATCAACCTCCATGAAATTTCTTCCTCAGAGAAGCAATCAGATTCAGCGCTCTCCGATGTGAAGTGAAGCGCAGCGGAGCTTCTTCCTTCGTTCGCATGCCCATCTCTCTCTCTCTCTCTCTCTCTCTCTCTTGCACAGAGTTCTCAGCTTCTTCACCGCAGAAAAAGTTCACCTTGCTCTAAAGCCTCTCTCCCGCCCACTCTCGTCTTCGCTTGGATCTTCTCTCGCAGATTCAGCCTCCGAAACGGTACGTGAACCGATCCCTTTTGCTTTCGCATCGTCCGGTCTTCAGTCCAGTGTTCGTTAGTCTGCTCAATGCGAGTGGTGATGCCAAATTCGTGATGGGCTTTACTTGATTTCTCGCGTGGCCGCGTCGATTTCACTGCTTCTTGCGGAACTCGGTTTCTGGGACCGGCTTTAGACTCGAGGGAGCAGGAGCTGTGGTGGGTTTTTAGCGAAGTTAGGCAGAGGAGAGTAAATGGAGTTCCTTTAGCAGTTCGGTTGCTGAGACGGCACCCGTTTGTGATAAGTTTGGGATATTTTGTGGATCCCTAGTGCATTGAAGGGACAGAGTGGGCTGGTTGGTCGTCACCGACTGGGCGGAATCTTTCGGGCAAAAAGGGGTTTGTTTGTTGCGCTGGGCCAATGCCATGTGCGTCGTGATTGTTTCGTTTCTTGCTCATGTGATTACGATGTGCTTCGTTGTGATTCTTGAGAAGTCTGCCGGCGTACCGTCTTCGTTATTCTTGCAGAGGGATAATGATATTTAATTGGGTGTAGATGGATGTAAGATGTTTGCAGCATATTCTTGATCTGATCGTGCATTTATTTTACAGCGACGATCAAATTCGGCGGAATTCGAATTTAAATTACTGTTGCAACTGCCATGGAAGAGTATGTATCCCTATATCTTCTCCACGTCTTTTTTTATCTGATTCTTTTTAAGTGGATGCCAAATTTATCATTTTACCCAAAATTTGGACTTCAAAGACATTGTCGCTCGTTTGGTTGATCTAGGGAAAATGCACTGGAGCTTCTTCAACGGTATCGACGAGACAGGCGTATTCTTCTCAGCTTCATACTTTCTGGCAGCTTAATCAAGAAAGTTACAATGCCTCCTGGTGCTGTTTCACTAGATGACGTGGATCTTGACCAAGTCAGTGTCGATTATGTTCTCAATTGTGCTAAAAGAGGTGCTCAGCTTTCCAGGTCATTGCAGTTCATTGTTCCCTGATAATGTTCTTATCTGCATCGCGCTTTGTTGATGCAGGCGAAATGCTTGAACTATCCGAAGCTATCAGAGACTATCATGATCATACTGCTTTACCACATATGGTAAGCTATGGCCTGCGGTTCATTTGTCATTATATTGCTCAACTTATTAGAAATTGCTTTTGCTGCAGATAGTTGGGTAATTGGTAACTGCATACTGTCAAACATGTGATTTATCAATGGCGTCCTGCTTTAATGTACTTTGCCGTTCAATTCATGAAGCTTTACTTTGTATCCATTTCTATTCAATAATTATTTTTGTTACAATGTACCTTTCCAAAGAGATTTGAGGGTGATTCTAACCCATATTCATCTTCACACCTCTCTCTCTCTCTCTCTCTCTCACACAGTGTGTTTGTGTGAAGCTTTATCTTGTCATCGTGATTTCGTTATGCTGATCTGGTTTTGAAGCTTTATCCTTTTTTTCCTTTTTTCCCCTTTTGTAGAATAACACAGGTTCCAGTGATGAGTTCTTTCTGGTTACAAATCCTGAGTTTTCAGGTTCACCTCCGAGAAGGGTGCCTCCACCCGTTCCTGCTTTTACAGCACCAGCTATCTCTCCTTTCATGCCATCACCCATTCCTTCTGCACCATCTCCCATTCCTGATATTGCTCCGTCACCAGTTGTATCAAGTGTATCAAGAGCAGAGTCTTTCAACTCTCCACGAGTACGAGAACTCACTGTAGATGACATTGATGACTTTGAGGACGATGAAGAGATTGAGGAAGTTGACAGTCGTAGAATGTCGCGACGGGGTATCAATGATGCAGCGGATCTTGTGCCAGTGTTGCCTCCATTTGCAACGGGTAACTCAAATAGCATATCTCTAGTTTACTTGCCTTGAAATTTCATAATTTGTGTGGGTTTAGATAACTCTGATGAGCAAGATGCATAATTTCCATAGGAGTATCTGATAGGCTCTCAAGGCACATTTTATTGAGATTTTCTGGATGAAAGATGGGTCATGTTAGATAGAAGCATGGCTGAGTTTGTTTGTCTCTTCTTCTTCTTGTCCTTGCGGATCTGCACTTTTGCGACGTGGTTTCCTCACTGTTGGGTTGTGAGAAAGGGTTAATAGCTTGGTGGAGCTTCTTTTCAAGTGCAGAGATATCGTGTTTACGAAGGGAAAAGCTTTTTAGGAGTTTCAATTTCTGTCTATACTATCGAGGCTTTACATTTTTCACTATGCACATATATGAAAATATTCTGGTTCCCTTGCAATGTTAAGTTTCATGCCTATTTTAGTTGTAAATTATGCTTCTTTGCATAGTTTGTTACCATTCTGGTGCTCTTGGAGCGATGCTTCTTTTGACTTATCCAAAATGGAAATTATTTAATGTTGCGTGCATAACAGTATGCTATAATCTATTGCTTAAAATATTAGACATTGACTGATATTCTCAGGACTGGAGGGCATTATTGTACTAAATTTGCAGGAAACCAAATGCATTGAATGATATAGCTGAACTTTAATTTCTCATTGTTAGGTATCACTGATGATGATCTCCGTGAAAGTGCTTACGAAATCCTTCTGGCTTGTGCTGGGGCAGCAGGGTATATTTTAATAATCTTGTTTCTGTTGCAATAACTTTTCCTCTCATGGTAATATAACTCAATTTCAATTGGCACATTGATTGAACCCCACCTAAAATCATGCCTTCTTTGCCCACGTCTATAATATTACCAAAACAGAGGCCTTATTGTTCCATCTAAAGAGAAAAAGAAGGATAAGAGGTCCAGGTTGATGAGGAAGCTTGGACGCAGTAGAAGTGAAAATTTGGTGTCCCAATCTCAACGAGCGCCAGGATTGGTTGGTTTGTTGGAGTCCATGCGTGTACAGATGGAGGTACTTTGAGAGATTCAAAACTTCTCTCTCTTTTGACACATTTGTTTTTTTTTTTTTTTTTTTAATATCATCTACCTTTTTGTTGCTTTGTCATTACTGAAGAGTGAAACAAAATATCTGTTGTTAATCTCTTTACTGTGAGGGCAGATCTCTGAGGCAATGGACATCAGAACAAGACAAGGGCTGTTAAATGCACTTGCGGGAAAGGTCGGAAAGAGAATGGACACCCTGCTAATTCCACTGGAATTGCTATGCTGTATTTCCCGTACAGAATTTTCTGACAAGAAGGCATATATAAAATGGCAAAAAAGGCAGGTAAGCTCTGTCCCTTTCCCGTGCCTTACTGAAGTTCTTGCTTGGAATATATCTATGTTGGTACCATTGTTCATCCATGTGTCTGGGTATAAGTTAATCTGATGCAATAGCAATATTGTATTCAACATTTCAACATATAAGTTTTGTATCAGTGCAGTTAAACATGTTGGAAGAGGGGCTTCTTAATCATGCCGCTGTTGGATTTAGTGAATCTGGACGCAAAGCGAGTGAGCTCAGGATGCTTCTGGCGAAGATTGAAGAATCTGAGGTTCACTTTTTGTCGGTTCCACATTCACTTGCTGATACCATTGCATTCTGCCATCATCATTCATTTTCCAAAGCATATAATGGTCTTTACCTTATTTCCTTATGGAATCTCTTATGTTAACTTTCTCACTTTGCTAGTTCTAGTATTGACATTTCAGTTCAGGGAGATTTTGTTCATGCATGTTGCGTTGCTTTCACCAACGTGCAATGGGAATTTACTTCTGAACTATTGTCATTCTCAATTGGGTCTGAATGTTCTAGAGCCTAATGGGCCTAACAGCAATAGTTAATAGATTCTGATAATTCTAACTTTGATAGTTGCAATCTTCTTTTACTGCATGCTGCTAACACTCTTCCATTTAAGAGTGTAGATGACTGTTTTGACATTATGATATTGATGAGAAGTAGTTTTCCCTAACAGCTTCTTGAGTTGCACTTTGGCAAACTAGGCTTCTTCATCCTCATTTGCAGCTTTCATGTCTCTGATATTGCCTATGTCCATTTTAATTTGTTTCAGTCTCTCGCGACTTCAGCGGGTGAAATACAGCGGACGGAATGTCTGAGGTCCCTTAAGGAGATTGCTATTCCACTTGCTGAAAGGCCAGCGCGTGGTGACTTGACTGGTGAAATTTCCCACTGGGCAGATGGGTATCATCTAAATGTCAGGCTATATGAGAAACTGCTTCTCAGCGTCTTTGACATTTTGGATGAGGGAAAGCTGACAGAAGTTAGTGCTTATTGTCCTTTTCTAAGAGATTTATATATCCTAATGTGTGTTGTAGTGAGGTCGAACTGTTCAAAAGTTTAAGTTTTTCGGGGGCTTTGCCCTCCTTATGTTGGCTTCGAATAAAAGCCAAAAGGCAAACGTCATATGATTGTTGGGATCTCAAAATAAAATATCTATGACTTTTTCAAATACAAATATGTGACTTTAGAGATTTGTGGTGTTGAATAATACTATAACTCATAGTGAGCTATGACTAAAAGTCAAAGCTAATGTTGCAGATATCCTAAACACACGTCATCTGATTTTAGGTTATCCGGCGAGGATTACTTCATGCTTTGGTTTCTGTTTCATAGTAGATATTAAAAAATGAATTGAACTTTCCATTTCTGAACTGAAATTTTGATTCCTCCCTTGGGAGAAGTAGCATAAGTTATAGCCTATTATCTAAGTTTACTCCGCTTGTAGTTATACACACTTACTTTTTTACAGGAAGTTGAAGAAATACTTGAACTTTTGAAGTCCACATGGCGTGTTTTAGGAATCACAGAGACCATGCACTACACGTGCTATGCATGGATACTATTCCGTCAGGTAATGTTATGGTAGTTGGTGATGGTTATTAGGTATCTAGAATGCACTTTTGAGGATTTCTCAAATTGATGTTTTTGAAAGTGTTAACACTTTTTACCCCTCATATAGTAGAAAATGCTGGTAAGTGCTGCCCTATATATTCTTGCCTGTTACTTTGCAGGCTTTCACTCCCTTCCGTTTGTCATCACTGTTTTTTTTCCTTTCCTGTGCCTTTTTTTAAATAAAAAAAACCTTACTTAACATGCTCCTAGAGGCCATCCTGGCAAAAGGGGCCATGAGCTGATGGATTTGAGCCAAGTCTCGCAAAAGAATTGTGACCTTTTCTGAATTGCCCATTTGCAGCCTTTTTGATAGCGCTAATATTATTACTTGAAGGGAAGGAACTATAGTGGATCCTTTCCCACGATAAGCTTTCTTGTAGATAACTTATGCTTTCATTGCGCCGCCATTGTTCTACTGGTAAACTGGAACTGGCATTGGTCGAGTTTGAAACCTTGCTTTTGCTGGATGCATATGCATTGTTCCGGGAGGCTTGGGTCAATATGATCTCTGTCGTAGATTTGTATACATGTAAAATCATCAATTGTGAATTTATATCTAGCCTAAGTATGAATTGTCTGGTGTGTCTTGCTTTCTGGCAGCATATAGTGGGCCTCATAGCATTACAATCTTGGTCAAGATTTCCCACTGCTCATGTAAAGAACTCTTTATTAATTTGCTGCATCTATTCACAGTATGTTATGACCAATGAACAAGGAATGCTTCAACATGCCATTCATCAGCTCAAGAAAATTCCTTTAAAGGAGCAGAGAGGTCCACAGGAGAGGTCACACTTAAGAAGCTTGCATTCCAAAGTCGATGTTGGTGACGGATTTCATGAGATGTCCTTATTACAGTCATTCCTACTGCCTGTTCAGAGATGGGCTGATAAGCGGCTAGAAGACTACCATATGCACTTTGCAGAGGTCTGATATATGTGTTGGGATCACTGTCCAATCTTGTTAGTTCTATTTTTGTTTTATGGCTCACTTATGAGGGAATGGTAGCTTTTTCCAACAAAAAAGCTGGTACAATGGGTATAAATGTGTTTATGACATGCATGTTGTGCCTGTGACATCATTCATCTATGTCATTGAAGTTCACGTTGAGTTCTTCTGGAGATTTGGCTCATCTGACCATTCTTCTGCGAAAACTTCCCTGTAATGAATGTAATGCTAAATGAAACATTACTTTGAGCATCCTTATTCTGGGGAGTCAAACATATGTCTATCACTAAGACTGTTGAGCACATCTTGGTAGTGGAATTAGTCATGTAATGGATGTTTAGTTTCATGTGCATTGTATCCACATTGTCATAATTCACACTTAGTCACACTTCAGGAGTGTCATACCTAAATATTTTCACATAGAAGGTCTAATTGATGTGCTAGAACTGAGTACGTAGATGCAGGTTCACAGTTATAATAGTGTTGAACTGGGGCCACACTACCATGTATGAGACAGAGCAGCATCATATTTGGTTTCACTTGGGATATGGTAATAGGCCTTTGGGTTCTTGGCTGCAGTCTGAGAAACTACATGCATGTTATTGTTACCGTCAAACTTTTTTTGATACCATTATAAAGTTCACCTTTAGGAGATCTTGATGTCCAGCATGTCCACTGGTAAGTCTTTAGGGTACCTGATGAAAGATCATGCCATATGATATCTTATGTTTGCTTATCCAGTCATGATGTGCATGGTGGCATTTACTTGCAATTATCCTTTAATTGATCAAATTTTGCATCTGTTGTTATCAGTGAAAGATAAAAATTTCAAGCTTTTATAGGTAGGTACTGTTGTGTTATTTATGGACATCTCGGTAGTCCATCAAACTGACATACTTTGTTCTCCTCCTAGAGGCCCTAAGACTAAATTATTTCTGAGGGTCATTCTTCTCTATCTTACCTGCCAGGGATCAGTCTTGATGGAGAATGTGGTGAAAGTTGCAATGGTTTCTCGGAGGCTTCTTTTGGAAGAACCTGAACATGTATGGATGCTGGTATTCCACAGTTGATTTAGCAATAAAGTGTGTTGCATGGTGATAACAGATAAAAGCTGGGCTAATGATGTAGCTGTAAAAATGGTGTGGTAAACAAACTAGGTCCTGTCATCTAAATACATGCAGTTAAGAGGATCAGTTATGTTCTGGCACTTCATCTCCTTTCAGATTCTCTCAGATCCATATATATGCGGCATTTCATTAAATATGAGATAAATGATTATTTTTTCATATATTCAGCATGATCCAGTCTTACAAGCTCCTCTATGATTTTTAGCCAATTAAGCCTCTCTCATGGCTTTGTACTTGAACTCACCATAAAGGTGCATTTACCTGATTGGCAATCTTCACTTTGTGTTTCTCATGTCTGGGCCAACCTATTTAGTTATTTATTCAATCCTCCGCTGAGACAGGGCTCTCAGTTCATCCAGAATGCAGCAATGAAGTATATTTCCATTAATGTAAACATCCATAAAAAAACTGCATCTTATTGACACACCGCATTTGTGGATGTTCATTTAATCACCCAAGTCTCAATTTCATAACACATGAATGTGTTAATCTTGAACAAAGTCAATTCATACCTGTATATTGTTAGCAATAAATGCGTGGCTTCATTGGGATGTAAAGTTTTGCCACAATTTTCGTGTCAACACAGGCAATCCAATCTGGGTCTGTCAGTGATAGAGATCAGATAGAGTCATACGTATCATCCTCCATCAAGAATGCCTTTGCAAGAGTAAGTTGCTCATTATTTTCTTCTCGCAATTTTCATATTTACAAAGATTTTGAATTTGCTTACAGTGGCAGCTTTCAATTCCAATTCTCTATTAATTTTTTATGGCCACAAGCTAACCCTGATGTCTAGAGAATTATGAATTCTATATTGTTTCTGAAATTGTTTTGGAGAATTCATGTTATGATAGTGATGGGCATGAGTTTTTCCAGACTGCTCATTCTTCATCTGGACACAGATGCGGTCCGTCATTTAAAATATTATTTTGATGCTGCCTTCTTTTCATGTTTTCTTCTCAATAGCAATATAAAATAGAAGGATCTAAGCAGCTTTATAGTTATTTATCTATAATCTATAGCTTGATGATTGAGCTTGCATATGCTGGTGCGTCTAGATCATTTGGATTTAGATAGATCATCATATAATAATTTTCTTATAGGCCATACACTTATCCATGTCCTTAGATCAGCACTTTTGAGACCGACTACATTGATAAAACCCATCTCAACATTCTTGTTCAAACTCATTGAGGCAACTAAGTCTAGAGGTCAACTGCAACTCCTACAAGGATGAACTATAGGAGTTTTTGATCCATGTAGATGTCCTTGCTTTCTCCTGAGTTCACTACTTTGAAAGTGGGATGGAATAGAAGTTTTTGAGCATAGGGAAACCATATGAAGATTATTAAGTGGGATGCTCCACTTTTACTAGTAATACCATTATTAATGAATGGTTCTTGTTTTAAAATGGTCCATGCATTACAGGGTAAGAAGAGTGTAGTAAAGGAAATTGAGTTTTTATAAATATGAGTAGCTTGTTTCTTGAATGGCTAAAAGTTATTACTTTCGTTTTTTTTTTTTTATCATTAGAATGAAACATGATAAATATCATGTATATTGTTTTTCTTTGTTAATATGCGACATAATAATCTGCCTTTTGTAAATATCTGGCTTAGACAACCTATGATGTTACTGATGTGGCATCTTACATGGACCTGAGTTCTGGGGATTCCTCCTCTTGAATAGCTGAGCTTTCTTTTGAGGGTCCTGGAAGTGGAGACAGAATACTCTTAAAGGGCAAATGCTTCCTGTTAGTTCATGTAAGGCTATCATTTCACACTTCTTTCTCCATGCAGATATTGCTAGCGGTTGACAAATTAGAGGCAACTCATGAGCATCCTTTGGCATTGCTTGCCAATGAGTCCAAGAAACTTCTGAAAACAGATTCAAGCACCTTCATGCCCATTTTACGTCAATGGCATCCACAGGCTACTATTGTTTCGGCTTCACTTACACACAAGCTTTATGGTCAGAAGTTGGTAAGCTTATGTCCTGGGGTTGGTTGCTCAGTTTATCGTTCAAAATTATGGTCTTCACAGTTGATTTTAATTGTTTCAAAATCTCCAGAAACCTTTCCTTGATCATGCTGAGCATTTGACTGAGGACGTTGCATCTGTTTTTCCGGCGGCGGATAGCCTTGAGCAGTATATAAAGTCTCTTATATCATCTACATGTGGGGATGAGAATGCCGATTTCTACAACAAGAAACTCATTCCATACCAGGTGAAATAATTGACGTAATGCTTCTAGGTTTCGATTGTCGTTGGGCTCTGCTTTCAGTCCTCAATGAGTATGTGTGTGAGAACTACTAGTGGGGAAAGGATATGTTCTTCTTCAGCATTGACATGTATATCTGCATGTGCATGTTTATTTGCTTGCTTTTTTCTGCTGTCTATCTGTTCTTCAATTGTGCCATTTCCTTTTTTCAGATTGAATCAATATCTGGAACATTGGTGTTGCGTTGGGTCAATTCACAGCTTGCCAGAATTCTCGGCTGGGTTGAGCGTGCTATTCAGCAAGAGGTATATGCGGCATTTCTTTTTCTAGGCTTTGTAAGTGGACTCTGATGGAGTCCTTTGATGAAGTTTTCTTGTCAAAATTATATGTAGACTGTGACACCATATGCTGGTCATATTGTACTGCATGCTCATGAAAAGCCTGTGTTTTGGGTGCTGTCCCATTAAAAAAAATTATCAACTCAAGGTTTGCATGTGGAATTGAACTCATGAGTGTTTTTAGTACTTTCAGTCTAGCTTAATCTTTCTTTCCTTCACTACATCTACGTGGAAAGTGGAGCATAAATTGTTTGTCCCTGTGAACGATAGAATAATGCTCTGTATATTACTTATCTTCTTATTGTTTTGGACCTTTACATCTGGATATTCTTCCATTACAAAGCCTAATCTTTGTTTGAACACTTTTGTAGCGGTGGGATCCAATATCACCTCAGCAGCGGCATGGGAGTTCCATTGTTGAAGTATATAGGATCATTGAGGAGGTTGTTATCCACTTCTTTTCATTTGTCATAAAACTTCCTAAGTGGTGATTGCTTAGGGTGGATATGGTTCTTGAAGTTAAGGGGACTGGTTGCTTTTAGCAAATGCATTCCATTTTGAAGAAAATGAAAACAACGAGACAAATTTATATATTCAACTTTTTTGAAAACATGTTTGGTTCACAGAGAGAGAGAGAGAGAGAGAGAGAGTTATATATTCAACTTTTTTGAAAACATGTTTGACATTGTGGGCGTCCATGTTTCCAATTGGAAGAAGACATACAGAAAATTACAAAATTATTTTCAAAAGTTAAGCCACAAAATCTAAAACCGGGATAAGTGTATTGGAAGTGCTATTGTCATGAAAATGTAATTGAGTATTAAAACTTTCAAAAAGTGTAATCAAGTCCTAAAACTTGTCAAGAAAGTGCAATTGAGTCCTAAAATTTTCAAAATATACAATCAAGTTCTAAAACTTGTCGAATTGGTCCAATTAGGTCCATTTGTTGATTACACCTTTTCAAAGTTTAGGACCCGATTAGAATTCCAGGATAAGTTTTAAGACTTGATTGTACTTTTTAAAAGTTTTACGACTTGATTTTACTTTCTTGACAAATTTTAGGACTTGATTACATTTCCTAAAAGTTTTAGGAGTCAATTGCACTTTTCTGACAAGTTTTAGGACTCCCAGTGCACTTATCCCATCTAAAAACTATTCTTCATGGTTTCTTTGGAAAAAAGTTTTGAAGACCCTTGAAAACTCACACGGAACAAGTTTTTATCTAGATTTATAAAAGTTGAAAACAAAAACTTGGGAAATTCCTCAAGAAAACTTACTGAAGTGTTCGATAGGAGAGTTGGCTAATGGATTTTTGTTTGCACTCCGAACTTGATCAGAATTCACATTTTTATATTTTTGACTATTTTAATGAATGAGACAGATGCTTGACTGTTCTATCCTTTCAGGTCTTGCATAAAATGCATGCGTATACTATCTTAACTGACTTGTTCCATTTGTGCATATTGCTTATTGCAGACTGTTGATCAATTCTTCACTCTTACCATTCCAATGAGGTCTACGGAATTAAATAGCATGCTCCGTGGTATTGACAATGCGTTTCAAGTATATGCTAATCGAGTCACTGATAACTTGGGTATGTTTTTCCTGAATGTCCTCTGTTTCAAATGATTTTCTCTTATTAAGAAAAAAAGCAACATTCCTCTTATGGGTTTGCATGTTTGATTCTCTCTCTCTCTCTCTCTCTCTCTCTCTCTCTCTCTCTCTCTCTCTCTCATATCAAAATTAAGACTTCAAGCCCCTATGTTCTTTCTTAGATGTCAACCCAGTTTGGTTGTTTGAGATTTGTTCTTGTGCATAGTTGTCGTTTCCTTTATGTTCTGTTAGGAAAATACCATTCTTCTTGTGAAGTACTCAATGGATTATGTTTGATATGTGCAGCTGGCAAAGAGGAGCTAATTCCACCAGAGCCAGTCCTTACACGATTCAAAAAGGAAGCTGGGATAAAGGCCTTTGTGAAGAAGGAGCTTTTCGATACTCCTAGGATTCCTGATGAGCGAAGATCAGTTGAAATTAACATTCGAACAACACCAACACTGTGTGTGCAGTTAAATACTCTATATGTGAGTGTTGCTTTCCCCTTTGCATGTGTATGGGAAGATATCCACTTTCATATTGTCCCTGGAAATTGCGAACACACTAGATGTCAACCCTCTGTTTAGTGAAAATGCACCACAGAATAATGGTGCCTGACGTTGCTTTAGAAGGAAAAAAGGTTAAGAGTTGTATAAAAATTCTAAATCGTTGAAGCGCTCACAGATATTAATGACGTATTTTGCTAGATCTTCCCTGCTTGTTTAATTCTTGTAGGCAGGGGCACAAATAATCACTAGAAATTCAGTCTTGCATGCTCGGTGAAATGACATGGCTTGCAAACGTATATTCCAGCTGAAGAACTGAGAAGTGCTAGTGAAAAGAAATAAATAAAATCCATATCAGAGACAATCAATGGCGGTTGGTCTTCATGAACTGTTGAAATTAACTTAGCAAAGTTTCTGAGCGGTGGAGAGGGAGGGAGGGAGGGAGGGAGGAAGACAGCAACAGAGCTTACACTGTGCAGGCCTTGACACTAGTTTGGTGCCACTGCCAATTCTGGTTAAGTCATTGTTGACTAATCAATATGTATGTTTTTATTTCCTGACAGTATGCAGTTAGTCAACTTAATAAGTTGGAAGATAGCATATATGAGCGATGGAGCAGGCGGCAACGTGACAACTTGAGTAGTAAGTTCTTTTTTTCCCCCCTTAAAATTTTTCGAAGCAGGAAGTTCTCTTTTTCTAACAGTGACGAGACTTTGGCTATCACTTCATAAGCTTCAAATGAACCACCCTCGTCTCCCATAGAAACTATCTTGCCACTATGTCCATGAAAGTTTAAACTCAAGCTTACATGAATTGCTTTAGATTATTTTTATATCTTTGTCCATTGAAGAATGCTTATTGGGACATACCTTTAACATCCTGAACTCATCGAGAAAATTTTCACTCAACGTAGACCCTGGCTTCGTCATTGGAATTGGTTCTTCATGCTTTCTTTAATGTCTCTCTTTCTTGAAGTACATTAATCTTCTCATCTCTGTGATTTCATTTATTTCAGCTGATTCTTTAGGCTTGAAAGATGTTAAGCTTCTTCTCGAACTAATGCTCTGCATACTTCCAATGTTGTGGGTTTTGCATTCCGAGATTCAATATAGGATTGTTCCTTATGAAAATAAGTTTATTTATACAAGCATTTTGAATGGAGGTTTTACCTTAATCTTATTGTTATCTTTATTAAACCGACCATATTCTTTAGATGGAAAGTCAAAAAGCTTGATGCAAAAAGCATTTGATGGGAGCAGAAAAGATTTGAATGCAGCCATTGATCGCATATGCGAGTTTACTGGTAATAGTTACTCCTTTTCTCGCTCTTTTCCTTCTGACGCCTTGCCGAAGTGTTTAATTACCTCAACTTCAGGAACCAAGATTGTCTTCTGGGATTTAAGGGAGTCATTCATCGAGAATCTGTATAAACCAAGCGTTTCTCAGTCGAGATTAGAGTCATTGGTTGAACCACTTGATGTGGTAGGTTTTTCCTGTAAACCTTTCATTTAAGTCTGTTTCATCTTCTCACAGCTGCTTAAAAAGAGAGATAATTTCCTGCACTGGAATAGGTTCTAAGATTTTGAGGCATTTGCATAGTTGACTGATGTTGATCTGAATAATATTAATCTTGTCTGATTATGTGCTCATATATGTGTGATGGTACAATTAGCCCCAGAATTATAACAGTGAGTCTTTTCAATTTGGAATGTTGCAGGAACTGAATCAGTTGTGTCACATTATTGTTGAACCCCTCAGGGATCGCGTTGTGACCAGTCTTCTTCAAGCATCACTGGTATCACTTTACTTACATAGGGGGATAAAAACCTAAAGCTATTGTCACTCTTTTATAATACTTATACTATTCTTCTTGCAGGATGGTTTACTTCGAGTTATTCTGAATGGAGGCCCGTTGCGAGTTTTCAACCCTGGAGATGCAAAACTATTGGAGGAGGATTTGGAAATACTGAAGGTAAGTGGATGTGGATACAAGTTAGACCTGATATATCTGCAAGAGACTTTTGATCATTGATGTTTATTGTACTTTTGGACAATGACAACTCATTATATGTGTGCGTTTACATTACAGGAGTTCTTCATCTCTGGAGGAGATGGGCTTCCACGGGGTGTAGTCGAAAATCAAGTGGCCCGAATCCGTCACGTTGTAAAGTTGCATGGTTATGAGGTTAGCTGTTTTGCTGTGTAGTTTACTTCTTCTTCCATTGAAGAAAGGATCACAATCTCAAGTAATTTTGTAACTTAAGCTTTATATGTGCCCAAGCTTGGTTATCTTTTTCGGCTATGGATAATAGACAAGAAAAAGGCTTTTTGAATAAGTGGTGTCGCAACAAAACTAGATGGCCCAAGTCATCACTTTATATCAACACACGAGTCCCTGAATTAAGATATTGAGCCATCACATGGATGTCTTTTTTACCTCTATGGATTCCGTTAGGAGTATAGGTTATAAATCAAGTATACATGAAAGTTCTATCTACTGGCAACATCCATAAATTTCCCATCTTGATAACTAGATATGCAATTTGTCCTTGGTTATTTGACTACTATAAATAGTTATTTGCTAAATCATCTCTTGCAGACGCGAGAACTGATCGAGGACTTAAAATCTGCGAGTAGCATGGAAATGCAAGGTGGCAGAAGCAAGCTTGGCGCTGATTCCAACACGCTTTTGAGAATATTATGCCACAGGAGTGACTCAGAGGCATCGCAATTCCTTAAAAAGCAGTATAAATTACCCAAATCTTCCGCCTAGGTTGGCATTTACGTAACCTAGGGATGATCACCATCAAGCCATTTAAGTAGTGTGATGGTTCTGCCCAACTGAAACTGGTATCTCCACAACATTCATTGTGCTCTATCTTTTTTCATTGCTTCTCTCCCCTGTAATTATGAAAATTCTTGAACAGATGCCGTTGTAATTTTTGTATTTACCTGAAATAATTTTTCTTTCATTTTAGACAGCTCTGAACGTCATATTATTTAATCATAGTTGTGCAAATCCATGACTAATAGCTTGAAGCCAAGCGTAGGAAATTGAACAATTTGTATTTCCCCTTGTTTGCGGTAAAAAAAAAGGGAAGCTGATGCCTTGTGCATGAGATTAATCAAGGTCTGTACTTTGGCTTTTTGGGCTTTTGTGGATTCTCTCGAGCTCCATTTGTTTTGCGAAAAATGATTGATTTGAAAAATATTTTCCTTAAACGATCGTTTGCATCTCTTGAAATATAGTAGTTAATGATTTTTTTTTTAATTATTGCTTAAATACTTTCATGCACAATGAAAATATTTTTTGTGAATTCATTTTTATAAGCAATATACGTGATCATTTATAATGAAATATTTTTTAAATCATTTATGCATCCTTAATTTTCTCGAGGAGTTTGCAATTCTATTTCTTCGTATGGTAAAAATAATATTGTAATATAATACATGGAAATTATAGAATCTTGCAAATAAGCTTATGCAAGTATCAATATCTACATTTATGGGAAAATTCAATAGTAAATAATTTATTATAATTCGATAATTAGAATTGTAATTGCTCACATGTTTAGGTGATTTCGACACTTTCCTTTCATACGGGAGCTCCTTCGTGCTCATTGTGCAGGCTCTTCTTTTATTCTGTCGGTTGTCAGCTTATGCGGCTCTCGCTCTTTTTATAAATAAAGACCTTTTTGCCCTCTTAAATAAATAGATATAATAAAAGAAAGCGTACCCCTTATTTTGTCTTTTAGCGGCAGAGCTCTTCACCCTTAAATTGTGGTGACTCACCATAAACCGGATTGGGTTCACAAATTTGAGACATAATTTAACAACAAAACAATTTCATTCCATAACAAGTCTTAATTCCTTCATCCTAAGAAAAGCATCAATTTTTTTGAGAGATTGGATTGTTTGATAATTATTTTAAGTAGATAAATTATCCTTTGGTGTCTTGAGAGATATGAAGACATCGGCGGAGAGGGAACATTAAGATTCCCAAAGCGATTTCACGGTGATGCCAAAAGTTTAGCAAGAAATGAAATTAATGTAGCAAAGTAAAAATGTTTCATGAATTATAAAATTCCTTCCTTCGTCTAGAAGTTATTGCCTTCCCTTGTCCCACTTCCCACTCTCAAGTTATTCCCTCTTTTTCCCTTTTGTTGGGTCATTTTCTGTGGTAAAGAGGGGAAAGCTGTTAGCTTTTGACACAATCAGGAGTCTTTAATTTGAACCCAGACAAAGCAATGGCCAAGTCCCCTGCTTCTGTTGATAAATGAAAGGTACCGATGACATTCTATTCCACTATAAAGACTCTGGAGCTCTATGTTTTCATTTTTCCATGGACGATCACATGTTTTTTACCCTATAGCTCTTTTCTGTTTATTGCCTTCGATGTCGGTGATCATCAAATGCCAAATTCTCTTCGCCAATCCTGGTGTCCTTCGCTTCATGGAGATAGTATTCAATGGTTAGACATCATCGTGTTATAAACTCACACGACACATATTTTGTACTGAAAGTCAATAAAAAGTAGACACGTGACCATGACGCGGCAAGTGAATAAAAATAATAAAAAATCAAAACTTAAGTTCTGTGTTTTCTCCCTCATCTTCCTCTTCTGTCCACTGCCATCTCCTTCATTTGGTCACCGATGCAGTCGCCGGTGCTGCGTCACCGGCGCATCACCGTCTACCGCCATCTCCTTCATTCGAACACCACTGCTTATCGCCGGCGTCATCGCTCGAGGCCTTCCATCCACACAGCACCGTCGTTGCTCACGGCCTTCCATCGATGAGCCATGACCTCAGATTTAAAGCTCGTCCTGGAGATGGAACATCAACGAGTCCCTCCAGATCTCATATTCACCCTCTTTTCTCGATCCAAACTCAACCCAACATCGATCCACTCTCTTGCTCCCTCAAAGTTTATATTTTTATACCCAATCCGATGCGTAAATGAAGGCTCCGACCGCGTGTCGAGCGAGACCCAGATGGGAAAACACGCTCTCTGCTCCGACCTCGTATTGTTTGTTGCTTGGGCTGATTATGTTGGCCATGGGTCTCACTCTCGAGCTCAATGACTTGTTCTCTCTCTTCCCCACTGAGGAAGCTTCATTCTGAACAGAGAAAGAAAAACAGAGGATGTTTCATACTATGGACGGAACGGTGCTTTATGGATCGAAGGCCGTGAGCGACGGCTCGTTCCACGAGCGGTAGTGGTTGGCTCGGACGCAGCCGGTGACTCCAGCGATGACCGAATGAAGGAGATGGCGGTAGACGGAGGAGGAAGATGAGGGAGAAAACACAGAACTTAATTTTTTATTTTTGTTTACTTAGTTGCCACGTCATGGACACGTGTCTGACTTTGACTTTCAGTAAAAATACATGTCATATCAGTATATAAGATAGTGATGTTTAATCACGGAATACTTTCTCCATTTATTATTATAAATAGTAATTTATTAGTATCACCATATTTGTAAGAATTGCTCTTTTTTTTGACTTAGTCAAAGAATGGGACCCAACAAAAAAATGATAGACAAAAGAAAATGAAAAGATAAGTGGATGTTCAGCCATTAAAGGGAAAAGCACAGGCACGGGAGGGAAAGAGGAGAGAGGAAAGAAAGAAAACAGAGAAAGAAGAAGAGGAAGAAGGAAGAAAGAAAGGGGTTCCACGTACACGATCCGGATATTCCGACAAGCCAACTCAACTCCGAATCGCGATGCCGGTAAGGATTCAAGCCCTTAGTTGTTGTAATCAGAATAACTTTCAGAAATAGGGCTTATATTCGGAATTAAGTGAAAATTAAGTTATGAAGTTTGATTTTGAAATTGTTAAATTGAGAAATTATGGGGTTTTAATAGTTTAAGGTATCGTGGAATTATAGCATTTTACGGAATTCAATTTGACCTCACGGTTTCTCAGAAATAAATTTTCGATGGCCGTCTAGTGAATTTCGAGCCAAATTTTGTCGGTGGTTCAATTAGGTTGGTCATATTATGTGTTTTCTAGTGTTTGGAAAGATCTTCTTTTTGACTCTATGGTGAGAGATCTATAATACGACCAAGTTGCATGCTCAAGTTCTGAGTTGGGGAATGACTTTGAAAAATCACTTTAGAAGGGCGATTTGTGGGCACGTTTGTGTCATTTTATTAGTATTTAAGCTTAATTTAGTCAAGTTGTAATTGAGGTAGTATTTTACTTGACTTTGATATTGTTTTTCGCTTATTTAATAGGATTGCAAGTTCAACGGTTTGAGTATTCTCTGTTGTTTGGTCATAGGCATTCCTAGTAAGTGGTGTTATCTCGAAAGGTTATGCATATCGATTTATGAATTTTTTATGAAGAATTTTGAAATGATGTGAGAAATGTCTTGTTTGACAAATTAAATTTAGAAAGATTATGCGTTTTGTTTTGTGAAACCAATTCCTTATATTGATTTTAGATTTGAATGTTGTTATTGGAAGATATGGGTTTGATGCTCAATATCGCTGTGAATCCATTTAGGAGTTTGTGGGTATGCATTTGGGTTTAGGATATCCTTATGAGTCGAGAAGGTGGAGATCTTGCTAATGGGAGAATCTTGTTCATCTTATCACCAGACGTTATTTTGTGATTATGATTTAATATTAAGCGAAAGATTGAACGATGGATAGATATCAACGTGTGTTTTGATATGAGATGGCATGTGATTTTGATGAAATTGATCAATGGAATTGACCATTGATGTTTGTGATGATTTAAACGAGTATTTTCTGAATTGTGCTGAAACGACTCATACATGATTTGATATGTATATTAAAGAATTGGATTATGAGTTTTTTGGTAGTTCCCTATACTTATATATATGTATAGTTTGCTTAAAAGAGATGTAATACTCACCGAGCTATAGTTGCTTATTCTCTCTTTCCCAATCTTTTCAGGTCCCTTAGTTAGTGGCCGTTAAAATGAGAGTGTTACAGCAAGCACTTTTGGGAATTGAATTTTGGTGGTTTGAGATTGCATCATTTGGATAGAAGGATAGCTGTGTCATCTCCTTTTCTACTAGGATTTAGGGCGTGACAATATCTTGAATCCTATGGCTGGCTAGATCATTTCATGGTGATAATGGAAAAGTCTCCGAATGAATCCATGTCTGGTGAGACGAAAGATAATACTAAAGAGCAATTGGAAGTGATCAAGCAGGCTATACACAGCCTAGATACCGCTGTCAACCTGTCTGAAGACAAGCTCTTCGAGTTAGAGCGCCTCGTGCAAGATTACAAGAAGGCAAAATTAAAATTGAAACCTCGACATCCGAGGCAAGTTCCACCTAAGATAATCTCTGAAGAATGGAATAATGTGCGGCAAAATGAAGACATTTTTGAGAAACCTCTTATGAGCAGCCTTCAGCTTAGTTTTAGCGAGATAAATAGTTCTCAGTTGAGGCTATGCCTTCTTTCTATGGCGATTTTCCCGGAAAATTCCATCATAAAGAAGAGGAGTTTAATATATTGGTGGATAGGAGAGGGCTTAGTTTCCCAAGGAGGAGACAAGACGGCAGAGCAAGTGGGTGAGGAAGTCTACAATGAGCTCCTAAAACAAGGTCTAATTGAACCCGATGATAACGATCGAAGCCCTCTCATGAATAGATGTAAAATGAACCCATTGATCCGTTACATGCTTATCTCGGTGGCAGAAGAAGCAGGGTTCTTCTTCCCGTCTAAGTATAATAATACTCGTGAGGATCTCCGAAATTGCTCTTTAAGCAGAAGCCACCTGCGCTTAATAGTAGGTGGAGAAGACAGTCGACAATATGAAAAACTGGCCGAAGATGAAGAAGTATCCACCGTGTTCAATGTTAATAAGGAATACCTTAATCTACCACACCATTGGCTTTCGAAAATGAGAAAATTGAAGGTTCTTCAATTAGGACGATGGCAGCACTCGCCAATGCATCATATTGAAGTGGATGATCAGAAATTCTTGGATGAACTTGGGGTTCATCACAACCATTTGAAGTTCCTAAGTCTTCGAGGAATTTCTAGGATCACATCTCTTCCTGATTCTATTGTCCAATTAGACAACCTAGAGATTCTGGACCTCCGAGCGTGCCACAATTTGGAAAAGTTGCCCGAGGATATAGCATCATTGAAGAAGCTAACACATCTGGATGTATCGGAGTGCTACCTTATAGAGCGCATGCCGAAAGGAACCGAGGAACTTTCCTCCCTCCAGGTCTTAAAGGGGTTTGTTATAGGGACCGCAAGGAAAAACCCTTGCAAGATCAGCAATTTGCAAAAATTGAAGAAACTGAGAAGGCTAAGTATATACATAGGCCGTGGAGCAGCCATAGGGGATGGAGAATTTGCATCGTTGATGAAGGTTGCATCTCTTTGCTCTCTAACCATCTCTTGGGGAGTAACTTCTCTGGCAGCGCAATCAAGTCTTCCGAAAGATCAGTTTCTTCCAAAGCAATTGGAGAAACTAGAGCTCATAGGTATGCCAGTGGAAAGCATACCGAAATGGTTGAACCCTCAAGAATTGAAGAACCTGAAGAAGCTGTACATCATTGGAGGGGAACTGAAGAGCTGGGATCACCAACAACAGAATGAGCAATGGTCAGTTGAGATATTACGACTGAAACACCTTCAGAATCTGAGTATCGGAAACAAGGAAGATGTGCTGAAAAAGTTTCCTCGGTTAGGATTCTTCGAGAAAATCAATTGTGCTGACAACGATATCTTGTGGTACAAAGAGTAGGGCAGTCTAGAAAGGATTGTGAACTGCTATCAAGAAGCCCAGGGGAGAGAGAACCAGAGTTCGTGTAGAAACTGTTCTTATTTGAGAAGGGATGTAGCGACAGTAAGGCTCATGTACCAATACTGTAACATGACAAATGAATAGTCCTTTGCTATTGAAGCTTTATCTGACTGCTTGTTTGTCTAATTTTCTTTGTAATGACTTGCAGTGGTCATACGATTGCTACTCATAAAGTTTGTTTGAGATCTTCAGCTATTTGATTAGAGTACTAGCTGCAAGTATTAGCAGAGTTTCTTTTAATTGCTGAATCATTTACATTAGTTAAGCTGTAGCTGAGTAGAATGAGCCTTTGTGAGGCAAGAATGTAATACAATTTCAATCTGATGCTTTGGAATGGAAAAGTAAAATGAAGTCACATCCCCTGTTTGAGAACTCATGTATATTCAGTTTATGAAAACTCATCATAAGAGTGTTACATGTGAATAAAAGTTTTTTTTTTTTTTTGGTAACTTCTTTTCTCATTCTCAGAATTTCGCCTTACCTCTTTATAAGACATGAGAGTTGAAATTTACACGTAAAGTTAAATTGTCTCCACCCTAACCCTCCCTGAGAAGATGGGCATTCGAATTCCACACCTCCCTCTTTCTATATGGGAAGGGTGACTATTGGGGCAAACTCCGGTAGTTATATGTACAAAAAAGTTCATGAATAGGAGAATTTGTAAATCCATAAATGATAATGATATCCTATATAAATGCATCGCGTAATTATATAGGTGCAAGTACAGAGATGTTGGCATTTTAAGGAGGAGGAAACGATGGGGAGAGAGAGAGAGAGAGCAGCCAACATCTTGGGACAGCTTTCTGTCAAGCCCTGCGAAAGCCTTAGCAGCTAACAGTGAGCCAAAGCCATGGTGTTTGAAGTAACCGGAACCTTTCTCTCATCCAAGTGATACTTTTCAATGTAGTTCCTAGACATCTCCGAGCATTATTCTGTCTCCAGTGGCTTAAGGTGCTACAAGTTATGTAATAATGGGCCCAAAGCCCAGCCCAAATACCCCTTAAATTATGGCCACAAAGCTCCATCGCCCGATTTTCTTTGTTTTTCGTTTTTAAAAGAATGAAAGAAAAGGAACGGACCACCGGAGAAGAAAAGAAAGGAAAGGCGAGGGGAAGGTGGGTTCGTCGATGAAGAAGAAAAAGGAATTGCGGAGAGGAGAGAGAAATTTTTGCGCATAGCCGTTTAGGACGTCTTGACAAGTTGAAACTTCAAATTACAGCACCCAGAGCTGTAAAGGAGTCAGTAGCGACGGAGCTTCTGGAAGCTATGAACCGTTTACCAACCGGCCAACCGGCCAAATTTACCTACTTGGGGTTAAGAAGCCCAATGGAGAAAAACTATAGTTTACGCAGAAACTGTTCTTATTTGAGAAGGGGTGAAGGGACAGTTAGGTTCATGTGCTAATTCTGTATCGTGGCAAATGCACAGTCCTTCACTAGTGAAGCTCTGTCCGACTTTATTGTCCGTCTAATTTCCTTTGTAATGGTTTTCAATGGTCATTTGTTTGCTCCGCAAAGTATGAGACCTCAAATCCGTTCGTGATACTTGGTCATTTCATTGGAAAACTAGTCACTAATATTAGCAGAGTATTTTTTTTTTTTTCCAAAAATTGCTGAATCCTTTATATTAAGAGAGTTATGACTGAGCATGGGCCTTTGTGAGGCAAGAATGTAAGACAATTTCAATCTGATACTATTTTATGGCTCCATATATTATTTAGCTAACTACATGTTGTTGTGCAACTAATAATTTTGTGAAAGGACACGATTTATCGTCTATCTAAATCTATGCAATTAGGTGAAACGGAAAAAGGAGAGTCACACCACCCGTTTGAGAACTCTGGTTGCATCTACAATTTACACAACGTCGGCGTAAGAAAGGTTATATGTAGGGGAATAGTTGACTGAGTAGAAGAAATTATATATAGATGCATAAACTAATTATATAGATGGAAGTACAGAAATATTTGCATGGGGTAAAGTAGACACCAAGAGAGAGAGAGAGAGAGAGAGAGAGAGAGAGAGATCAGCTAACATCTTGAGACAGTTTCCTTTCCATCTATGCTAAAGCTTTAGCAGATAAAGGTAAGCCAAAGCCATGGTGTTGGATGTAAACCTGAAACCATTTTCTCATCCAAGTGATACTTTCCAATGTTGTTCGGAGGTATCTCCATACGATTTTGCGTCCAGAGGCTTAAGGCGATACTAGTTATCATCGCCTACCATCATCCTCTTTGCCTGAGTTCAGGTTGTCCTGGTGGTGACCCACAACGCACCACCATTATCCGTAGGCAGTCCATGAGAAAACCTATCTGTCTCTCTTCGCTTCACGCTTTTCATCTAACTCCTCGAGCCAGTCATCCGTGCACCAAACTTCATCCATCCCAAGCAGGGAGCTTTGGCCGGTCGGTAGACGGTTCATAGCTGCCAAATCCGTGATGCTAAAATGGCTCAATTTATCCAAATCACATCGTAACTCCGTGAAAAACAAACACCATTACATTTAGCTTGTCCACTTCTTTAATATAGCCAAAATCTGGGATGGAGAGTTGTGGACACCTCTGATCATTGAGCATACTTTATCCGAGAGCTATTTTTATACGTACTTGTTAAAATTATGTCTCAAGTTTGAATATTTGAAGTTTGATCCAAATTAGAGGATGTTGATAAAAATTCTCTGACTGAATCCTTCTGTGTGTTGGACTATTTGCGTGTATTGGAGTTTGATAAAAATCAATTGCTGTACAAAGGAACTACACATACGTTAGTCACACAAAAATGAAGTGGGACGTCACTTTCTTTCCTTCCTTAATAGTGGTCGGTCAACAGGGGTTTGACCGTGAAAAAGGACTCGTGTACGTCTCTTCTCTTTTTACCGCACATTAGCCTTTTTTCTTTAGAAGGAGCAGCACAAGAAATGGCAAAGACAAAAAAGGGACCTCTCAGTTTGGAGTTGCCTTCAGCACACGCAGAGTGAACAGGAGCAGCGAACATTCTATGTTTTGTGCTGTGAATTTTACATCAATTGAATTGCTTATTTGTAAATTTTAGGGGTTCGTTAGAATATGGGGTTCTGCTCCAGGAGCCAAGTTGCCCCAACAGGAGTTTAGGGGGCAGTGCCCCACCTGCCTAAGAGGTTTTATAGTTTGAGTCTAAATTTATTAATAATTTGGGTTTGAGCTCAAAAAGATATTCTGTTGTCTATATGAAATCCATTTCTTTTGTAATTGTTGCCTGTAATATAGGGGTGGAAGGTGCCAATTATATTGGAATTTTTGCTGGATGTAGCCCTAATTTAAGAGCAAATCAAGATAAACTTTATTTCTTGATTTTTCTTTCTTTTACTCTCTATTTTATTGTGTTTGTGCGCCTAATCCTATAAACTTTGCTTTATCTATCGCTTCGTTAATGGTTTACATTGGTATGATCACTTATATGAAGAATACATAATTTATGTAGAAAATGCTTTCCATTTGGACAAGAATATATCTCAGACGAATTGACAGATATCCTCTTGTTTTGACTTAAGAATCTTACTTTCTATTGGCTATTCAACATTAAATTTGTGACAAGAATAATAAACTAGTGCAATTGGATGCAATCATGTGAGATTTTGTCTTTCGATTCAAAAAATCGCATAGGATCGCAGGATATTAGAGAAATTGAATAGCTAGAGTTTATAGGGAAGGACACTTCAACAAGGCACACTCATGGCGAAAAAGCACACTCATTACAAGAAGGAATGAAACAGAAGTGTAAACAAATGAGATTCCTCCCAGGAAATTCTCAATGGAATTAGCAGGTAGGAGCCTTATCCTTTGCCAACTCGGCAACTTGCCTCAATTACAACTTATCCCAATTATTTCTGAACAATCAGCTTTAGTATAGCATGACCCTCGACTATTTGGAACTGTTTACTCAAGTCAAGATGTACCATCAATAACCAAATCAAGGTGACAAGTTCCCCTCCTTTACTGAGTTGTTGAGCATGATTGTAAGGTCAGCAATGAATTGCAGCATACGCCGGCAATTCCACCCACACTTCACTCGCGATCTCCCACTTGGTCTCCTTAAATTTGTCCAACTAATTTGGGAGAATACATGCATCAAAAAGTGTAGATTTGCTTCTGTCTCCTTTCACATGAGCAAGCTTCACTTCTGTAGGAACACCAAGGAGACTTTTGCAAGCACTTTCCTTTGTTATCTTCTATTTGCTCCCTTTAGAGATATCATTGATGAACTTGTCTATCTTAGCACAAGTGTCTTGAAACCTTTCGCCAATCCCAGACACTGTAGACATCATACTAGGTCATTTGATCATAAAATGAAGCATATAATCTGACAAGAACTTACTGGTTTTACGGTGGTCATTTGTCCTTTCATTAGTGTTGTAATAAAGTTCGGTGGCAACGTGCCACAGTAAAAGGCTCTCACCATAATCAACATCTTGGACGAATGGAAGCAAGTCTTTGCAATCCGGCAGCCCTTCTTTACTTTGCCCCAGAGCCTATTTACCTCGAGCGGCATACCTCTTTTATGCTTTCCGAATCTTTTGTATCAGATGACTTCCGTTTCAGCTCATAAATAATCAATTCACCTAATTTTTCGTTGTATTGTTGTACTCGTCCAGACTGTTGGTAGTTTCTTTAGATGGAAAATCAAAAAGCTTGATGCAAAAAGCATTTGATGGGAGCAGAAAAGATTTGAATGCAGCCATTGACCGCATATGCGAATTTACTGGTAAGAGTTACTCCTTTTCTCGCTCTTTTCCTTCTGACACCTTGCTGAAGAGTTTGATGACTTTAACTTCGGGAACTGAGATTGTCTTCTTTGTTTTAAGGGAGCCATTCATCGAGAATTTGCATAAACGAAGTGTTTCTCAGTGTAGATTCGAGTCATTGGTTGAACCACTTGATGTGGTAGGTTTTTCATGTAAAACTTTCATTTAAGTCTGTTTCATCTTCTCACAGTTGCTTAAAGTGAGAAAGATAATTTCCTGCCCTGGATTAGATCTAAGATTTTGAGGCATTAGCATAGTTGACTAATGTCGATATGAATAATATCAATCTTGTCTGATTATGTGTTTATATATGTATGATGATACAATTATCCCCAGAATTGTAATAGTGAGTCTTTTCAATTTGGAATGCTGCAAAAACTGAATCAGTTGTGTCACATTATTGTCAAACCCCTTAGGAATCGCATTGTGACCAATCTTCTTCAAGTATCACTTGTGTCACTTTACTTACATAGGGGGATAAAAATCTAAATCCATTGTCACTCTTTTGTGAAACTTATACTATTCTTCTTGTAGGATGGTTTACTTCGAGTTATTCTAAATGGAGGCCTGTCGCAAGTTTTCTACCCTGGAGATGCAAAACTATTGGAGGAGGATTTAGAAATACTGAAGGTAAGTGGATGTGGATACAAGTTACACTCGATATATCTGCAAGAGACTTTTGATCTTTTGATGTTTGTTGTACTTTTGGACAATTACACCTCATTATATGTGTGTGTTTACATTACAAGAGTTCTTTATCTCTAGAGCAGATGGGCTTCCACGGGGCGTGGTAAAAAATCAAGTGGCTCGAATTCGTCATGTTATAAAGTTGCATAGTTATGAGGTTAGCTGTTTCGCCATATAGTTCATTTCTTCATCCATTGAAGAAAGGATCACAATCTCAAGTAATTTAGTTAGCAAAACTTTATATGTCCCCTGGATTGGTTATCTTTTTTGGCCATGGATAACAGACATAAAAAAAGGGCATTTTGAATAAGAAGTTGTTGTGACAAAACTAGATGGCCCAAGTCCTCACTTTATATCAACACATGAGGCTCTGAATTAAGATATTGAGCTATCTCATGAATCTTAGTTTTACCTCTATGGATCCCATAAGGAGCGTAGGTTACAAATTTAGTGTATATGAAAATCTTAAGTTCTATCTCTTAGCAAAATCCATATATTTCCCATCTTGATATCTAGATGTGCAATTTGTCCTTGATTATTTGACTACTATAAATAGTTATTTGCTAGGCCATCTCTTGTAGACGCGAGAACTGATTGAGGACTTAAAATCTGCGAGTCGCATGGAAATCCAAGGTGGCAGAAGCAAGCTTGGCGCCGACTCCAACACGCTTTTGAGAATATTATGCCATAGGAGCGACTCAGAGGCGTCGCAATTACTTAAAAAGCAGTACAAATTGCCCAAATCTTCTGCTTAGGGTGGCATTTACGTAATCTAGGGACAATCAGCATCAAGTCATTAAAATAGTGTGATGCTCCTTCCCAACTGAAACAGGTATCTCCACAACATTTATTGTGCTCTACTTTTTTTCATTGCTTCTCCCTTGTAATTACGAAAATTCTTGAACAAGTGCCGTTGTAATTTTTGTATTTACCTGAAATAATTGTTCTTTCATTTTAGAACGTCATATTATTCATTCATCGTTGAGCAAATCCATGGCTAATAACTAGAAGGCAAGTGTAGGAAATTGAACATTTTGTATTTGCCCTTGTTTGCGGTAAAAAAGGGAAGCTGATGCCCTGCGCATGAGATTAATCGAGGTATGTGCTTTGGCTTTTTTGGATTCTCTCCCAAGCTCCGTTTGTTTTGCAAAAGGTGATTTAATTTTTTTTTTAAATTATTGACAATAATTTATGTTTAAACATTTTTATGGATGATCAAAATATTTTTCGTTCATTCATTTTTATAAGTGATACAAGCGACTATTTTTAATAAGATATTTTTCAAATCATTCATACATCCTTAATTTATTTTCGAATTTCTTGAAGAGTTACCTCTTAACTAGCAATTCTATTTCTTCGTATGGTAAAAATATAATATATGGAAACTACAAAATCTTGCAAATAAGCATATTCGAGTATCAATACTTATATGAGTCGGTTGCAAATAATCAATTATAATTAGAGAATCAAAATTATAATCGTGCACATGCTTAAGTATTTTTGACGCTTAAATTTAGGCTCAAACTTAAAGTACCTAGAAATAATTTTTGCTCCGAGTTTTACAATCGTAGGCGAAAAAGTCAAAAACTCCTCCTCTGATTTTCGTACGGCGGCTCCTCTATTATTGCGCGGCTCGTCGGCCTGTGCAGCCCACTTTCTCTTGGAGAAGACTTTGCTATTTTTGTTGGACAAAGACCTTTTTGCCCCACAAATAAATAGATATAATAAAAGAAAATGTACCTTCATTTTGTCTTTTAGCGACAGGGCTCTTCACGATCAAATTTTGAAGAATTATTAAACCCGACGAGACATAATTTAACCGACAAAGCAATTCCATTTTATGAGAAGTCTTTTTTTTTTTTTGGCTGGGGAACCGCCTCAGCCGATAACCGAAGTGTAAACCCCCAGGTGCTACGTAAGCGGGAGGACCCACCACCCCCGGTAGCACACTTAAGTCACCAAGTAACTCCGCCAGAGCCTTCGCTTCGCAAAGGTTTCGAACTCCTCACCTTCCTCGCAAAGGTTCACTGAAGCCTATCCAACGGAGCCACCACGGCCGGTGGTTTTTATGAGAAGTCTTGATTCCTTCATCCTAAGAAAAGCACCTAATTTTTCGAGGGATTGGGTTGTTTGATAAATATTTTAAGTAAATTTTCATAACTGGTAAAATATCTGTTGATGTTTTGAGAGATGTGAGACGAGTCTTGTCGTTGGGATAGAAGGATCATCGGGATTTCGAAAGTGATTTCACGGGAATGCAAAAAGCTTAGCAAAAAATGAAATCAATAGAGCAAAGTAAAGGATATGTTTCAAGAAATATAAAATTTCTTCTTTCGTGCAGAGGTTATTGCCTTCCCTTGTCCCACTTCCCACTCTCAATTTATTCCCTCTTTTCTCCTTTTTGGGTCCTTTTCTTTGGTAAATAGGGGAAAGCCATTACCTTTTGACACGATCAGGAATCTTTAATTTGAACCCAATCAAACAAATAGCCAAGTCCCCTGCTTTTGTTGACAATGAAAAGTACCGATGACATTCTATTTCGCTTTGAAAAGTTTGGAGCTCTATGTTTCCATTTTTCACGGACGATCACATGTCTGTTTTTTTCCCATAGTTCTTCTCTGGCTATGGTCTTCAATGCCGGTGATCATCAAATGCCGAATTCTCTTTGCCAATCCTGGCAAGTGTCTTTCGTAAAGCTTCTCCATCTACTATTTACAATGGCAGTTTGTTAGTATTCGAGTATCGGTCACCATATCCGTAAGAATTTCTTTTTTGACTTGTTCGTTTCGCGGAAAATAACTTCCGGGAAAATGTTTTCCGGATTTTCCGGTGTTCGGATGGCGGAAAATAAATGGTCAAGGAAAATATTTTCCGGTCAAAGGAAAATTTCCCCTTCAAATCGTGGAAAAAGAGGAAAACATTTTCCGTCGCACGCTCTCATCTTTCATTTTATTTTTATGCTTTCTTTTCTTTTCTTTTTTTTCTTTTCTTTCTTTCCTATTCATCTTCTTCTTTGGCTTGACCGGCCACGGCGGCGTCCGGCGACCGTCCGCGGCCGGCGACCGCGCAAGCTAGCGGCCGGCGACCTCGCCGGCCTCGCCCCAGCCGGCGAGGCTCCGCCTAGCCCGTCGGGCGGCCGAGATCGGGCCTCGCCAGACGGCGAGGCGGATCTCTCGCCGGCCGGGCGGAGCTCGTGGCTCGCCAGATCCGGCGAAGGCGGGGGGCTCGGGCCTCGCCGAGCTCGTTGCGAGCTTCGCGAGCTCTCCGCGAGCCGCGAGCTAGCCGGATCGGCGGCGGAGCTCGGGCTCCCGATCCGGGCGCGAGCCGAGCTCGCCGGCTCGCGGCTCGCCCGAGCCGAAGCTCGCGGCGAGCTCGGGCGAGATCGCCCGAGCCTCGAGCTCGCCGGATCTAGCCATTGAGCGGCCGGCCATCGTCGGGCGGGGAAGGGAGGCGGCGGCGGCGGCGGCGGAAGGAGGAGGAAGAAGGAGGAGGAAGGAGGCGGCGGCGGCGGAGGAAGGAGGAGGAAGGAGGAAGGAGGAAGGAAAAAAAAGAAAAAGAAAAAGAAAAAAAAAAATTTCGATTTTTTAAAAATATAAATAATTAAAAATTCATTTTTAAAAAAATATAAAAAAAATAAAATTAATTTTTTGATCAATTAAAAATATTAAAATTCAATTTTTGATAATTTTTCCCAAACAATTAAATGAGCTAACGAACGGAGGAAAATATTTTCCACTCAAATTTTAGGTTTTGGCCGAACACCGAAAAATAGAGTCATTTTTGGAAAATGACTTCCAGGAAAATATTTTCCGGAAACATGATATTTTCCGCGAAACGAACGGACCCTTAGTCAAAGAATGGGTCCCAAGGAAAAAAGAAAAGAAAAGAGAGACAAAAAAAAATGAATAGAAAGTGGATGTTCAGCTATTAAAGGGAAAAGGAAAGAGAATAGAGTGGAAAGAAAGAAAAGAGAGAGAAGATGAGGAAGAAGAAAGAAAGAAAGGGATTCTTTTACATGATCTGGACAATCCGACAAGCTAACTCAACTCTGAATTGCGAGGCCGGTAAGGATTCAAGCCCTTCGTAGTTGTAATCGGAATAATTTTGAGAATTAGGGCTTAAGTTCGGAATCGGGTGAAATTTGAGTTGCAAAGTCCGGTTTTGGAGTTGTTAAGCTGAGAAATTATGGGGTTTTGATAGTTTAAGGTGTTATGGAGTTATAGCATTTTACGGAATTCGATTTGAGCTTACGGTTTGTCCAAAAAGAATTTTCGAAGTTTCAGCACATGATGAACGGTGTATGTCTAACGATTTTTTAGCCGAATTTTGTTGGCTTTCGCCTCAATTTTAGGTCAGCCAAGTCTTCTAGTGTTTGGAAAGATCTTTCTTTTGACAGTAAGCTTGTTTGGAACGGGTTTAGGTGAGAGATTTATGGCACGATCAAGTTATGCGCTCAAGTCCCGTGTTGCGAACAGCTTTAAATAATTGCTTAGGATGAGCGATTTGTGGGCAACTTTGAGTCATTTTATTAGCATTTAAGCTTAATTTAGTCAATTCGTAATTGATGTAGTGTTTTACTCTATTTTAATGTTGTGGCTCGCTTATTTAGTAGGATTGCAAGTTCAAATGGTTGAAGTATTCTATGTTGTTTTGTTATAGGTATTTCAGGTGAGTGGTGTTATCTCGAAAGGTTACAATATTAGTTTATGAAGAATTCTGAAATGATGTGAGAAATGTATTGTGAAATGTGTTTAGTTTGATCAATGAAATATAGAAAGATTATGTATTTTGTTTTGTGAAATCAATTGCTGATATTGATTTTGGATTTGACTGTTGGTATTGGAAGATGTGGATTTAATGCTCTATATCGCTTTTAACCCATTGATGGGTTTGTAGGTATGCATTTCGATTTAGGATATTCTTATGAGCCAAGTCACCAGCTTTGTAGGTTGAAACCTTGCCATTGCCTTGTCACCAAACGTTGTATCGTAACCATAGTTTGATATAAAGTAAAAGATTGGTCAATGGATGGAATATCGACATGTGTTTTGATATAAGATGGATCAATAGATTGGACCATTGGTGCGTGATTTTGATGAGATTGATAAATGGATTTGGCTATTCATATAAATGATGATTTAAATGAGCATTTTTTGAATTATGTAAAACTTATTGAAATGAAACGAGTCATACATGATTTTGTTATGTATATTATAGAGTTGGATCATGAATTTTCCAGTGGTGCTCGACTATGCATAAAAGAGATTAATTACTAATTGAGTTATGGTTGCTCACCCCCTCTTTCTTATTCTTTTCAGATCCTTCGATTAGTAGGCGTTAAAGTGAGAGTGTTACCACGGGAACTTTTGGGAGTTAGATTTTGGTGGTTTGAATCCTAGTACTAGATAGATCATTTCATCATAGTAATGGAAAAGTCTCAGGATGAATCCATGTCTGGTGACACGAAAGATACCTGGGAAGAGATCATGCAGGCTATATGCAACAACCTGGATAACAACCTGTCCGAAGACAAGCTCGTCAAGTTAGAGGCCCTTGTAAAAAGATACAGGACGGTGAAATCATCCTTGAAACATCGACAGAATCACAGGGAAGTTCCACTTCCAATAATCTCCGGAGAATGGCGTGAGCGGGCTGAAGAAAGCAAGAAGCTTCTTACGACGAAACTTCAGCCTAGTGAAAGCAACCTCTGCCTTCTTTCTTTGGCGATTTTCCCTGAAAATTCGATCATAAAGAAAAGAAGTTTAATATATTGGTGGATAGGACAGGACTTAGTTTCCCAAAGAGGACAGAAGACGGCAGAGCAAGTAGGTGAAGAAGTCTACAATGAGCTCCTACAACAAGGCCTAATTGAACCCGACAACGATGCAAGCCCTCTCATGAATAGATGTAAAATGCATCCATTGATCCGTTACAGGCTTATCTTGGAGGCAGAAGAAGCAGGGCTCTTCTATTTTGAGTCGAAGGATAAAACTTCTCATGAGGATCTCAAAAATTTAAGCAGCAGCCGCCTGCGCTTAATAGTAGGTGGAGAAGACAGTCCACAATATGAAAAACTAGCCAAAGATGAACATGTACACACGGTGTTCAATGTCAATCAGCAATACATTAAACTCCAATCCCGTTTGCTTTTGAACATGAAACAATTGGCAGTTCTTCAACTAGGACGATGGCAGCACTCGCCAAATTATCATATTGAAGTTGATGATCAGAAATTCTTGGATGATCTTGGGGTTCATCACAAGCATTTGAAGTTCCTAAGCCTTCGAGGAATTTCTAGGATCACAGCTCTTCCTGATTCTATTGTAGAACTAGTCAGCCTCGAGATTCTTGACCTCCGAGCATGCCACAATTTGGAGAAGTTGCCTGAGGATATAGCATCTTTGAAGAAGCTAACGCATCTGGATGTATCGGAGTGTTACCTTATAGAGCGCATGCCGAAAGGAACGGAGAAACTGTCCTCCCTCCAGGTCTTAAAGGGGTTTGTTATAGGGACTGCGAGGAAAAATCCTTGCAGGATCAGCGATTTGGGAGGATTGACTAAACTGAGAAGGCTAAGTATATACATAGGCCGTGGAGCAGCCATACGGGATGAAGAATTTGCATCGTTGAAGGGCATTGCATCCCTTTGCTCTCTAACCATCTCTTGGGGAGTCACTTCTCTGGCGTCGCAATCAAATATTCTGATAAATCAGTTTCTTCCAGAACAATTGGAGAAACTAGAGCTCATAGGAATGCCAGAAAAAAGCACACCAAAGTGGTTGAACCCTCAAGAGTTGAAGAACCTGAAGAAGCTGTACATCATTGGAGGGGAACTGGCGAGCTGGGATCACCAGCAACAGAATGAGCAATGGTCAGTTGAGATATTGCGGCTGAAACACCTTAAGAATTTGAGCATCAGAAACAAGGAAGATGTGCTGAAAAGGTTTCTTCGGTTAGGATACTTCGAGAAAAAAAATTGTGCTGAAGAGTAGGGCAGTTTAGAAACGATTGTGAACTGTTATCAAGAAGCCCAGGGGAGAGAGAACCAGAGTTCGTGCAGAAACTGTTCTTATTTGAGAAGAGATGTAGTAAGAGTAACGGTCATGTACCAATACTGTAACATGACAAATGAATAGTCCTTTGCTATTGAAGCTTTATCTTACTTCATTGCTTGTCTAATTTCCTTTGTAATGACTTGCAGTGGTTATACGATTGCTGCTCATAAAGATTGTTTCTTCGCCTATTTGATTAGAGTACTAGTTACAGGTATTAGCAGAGTTTCTTTTAATAGCTGAATCATTTATATTGGTTATGTTGTAGCTGAGTAGAATGAGCCTTTGTGGGGGGAAGAATGTAATACAATTTCAATCTGATGCTTTGGCATGGAAGAGTAAAATAAAGTCACATCCCCTGTTGGAGAATTCATGTATATTCAATTCACAAAAACTCAGCATAAAAGGGTGTTTCATGTGCAGAAAAGTTAACGAGTAGAAGAATTTGTAAATGCATAAATGGTCATGATGTCCTACATAAATGCATCGGTTAATTATATAGGTGGAAGTACAGAGATGTTGGCATTTCAAGGAGGAGGAAATGGGGAGAGATGGAGAGAAAGAGCAGCCAACATCTTGGGACAGCTTTCTATCAATCCCTGCGAAAGCCTGAGCAGGTAACAATGAGCCAAAGCCATGGTCTTTGATGTAACCTGAAACCTCTCTCATCCAAGTGATACTTTTCAATGTAGTTCCTAGATATCTGCGAACATTATCGTGTCTCCAGTGGCTGAAGATGATACAAGTTATGTAATGACGGGCCCAAAGCCCAGCGCAAATACACCTTAAATTCTGGCCACAAAGCTCCATCGCCTGATTTTTTTTTTTTTTTTTTAAAGAATGAAAGAAAAGGAACGGACCACCCGAGAAGAAAAGAAAGGAAAGAGGAAGGTGAGTTCGTCCATGAAGAGGAAAAAGGAATTGCAGGGAGGAGAGGGAAATTTTTGCGTGTAGCCGTTTAGGACGTTCCGACAAGTTAAAACTTCAAATTACAGCACCCAGAGCTGTAAAGGAGTCAGAAGCAACAGAGCTTCTGGAAGCTATGAACCGTTTACCAACCGGCCAACCGGCCAAACTTACCTGCTTGGGGTTAAGAAGCCCAAGGGACAAAAACTACCTTTATTCATTGCTTCTCCCTTGTAATTACGGAAATTCTTCAACAAATGCCGTTGTAATCTTTGTATTTACCTGATATTATTGTTCTTTCATTTGAGACAGTTTTGAACGTCATACTGTCAAGTCATAGTTGGGCAAATCCATGATTAATAACTTGAAGCCAAGTGTAGGAAGTCAAACATTTTATATTTGCCTTTATTTACGGTAAAATAAAAAGGGAAGCCGATGCCTTCCGCATGAGACTAATCAAGATCTGTAATTTGGCTTTTCTGGCTTTTTC
Organism: Eucalyptus curtisii; assembly: GCA_017140595.1. Classification (NCBI taxonomy): domain Eukaryota; kingdom Viridiplantae; phylum Streptophyta; class Magnoliopsida; order Myrtales; family Myrtaceae; genus Eucalyptus; species Eucalyptus curtisii. Next base: position 12,205,132 of record CM029503.1, read on the forward strand.
GGATTTTCTCCCATTAATTTGTTTTGTGAAAAGTGAATAATTTAAAAGATCGTTTGCATTGCTTGAAATATATAAGTTACTGATTATTTTTTAATTATTGACAAAAGTTTATGTTGAAATATTTTTATGTATAATAAAAATATTTTTCAAATTATTTATTTTTTGCACAACAATCACAACCTTAGTTCTCTCCGAATTTCTTCAGGAATTATCTCTTAATTTGTAATTATGTCTCTTCATGGGGTAAAGAGAATGTAGTAATATAATAGGTTGAAATGATAGGGTCATGCAGATAAGTTAATGGGAGTATTCGTACTTGCATTCTCAAGAAAATTTAACAAAAAACAATTCATTATAATTGAAAAATTAGCATTACAATCACTCACGCATTTAGATATTCTTTATACCTAAATTTAAGGCTAAATTCAAAGTATTTATAAATAAATAACACAATAGAATGTAAAACTCGCAGCACAAATAGTCGGTTTTCAAGTCCAAAGCAAAGGCCATATGTACGCCAAAAATCAAGAACTCCTCTACTGATCGTCTTTCTTTGCGTACAGCGGTTCCTTCGTGCTCACTGTGCTCTCGGCTTTGTGCGGCTCTCCTCTTAAAGACTAATTGGCTACATAAAGTAGAAAAAAAGAAACATTTTCTCTTTTTGTTGGACAAAGACTTTTTTACCCCATAATAAATAGATATAATAAAAAAAAAGTGCGCCCATTATTTTGTCTTTTAGTGGCAGAGCTCTTCGCGATCAAATTTTGGAAACTAAGGGTGCTTTGGTAACGTTTCTGATCAAAAATTGTTCTAAACTATTTCTGTTCCGAGAACAATTTTTGAACAGAAGAACGCGTTTGGTAAACTTATTCCTGGAATAAAAAAAGAACATAAACACGTTTGGTAAATTTGTGTGTTTTTTTTTAATTTTTAAATAATTTTTTTTTCATTTTTTTTTCCTTTTGGCCGGTCGCCAACCTTGGCCATGGCCGACAAGGGCCGGCGGCCTTGCCCAACCACGGCGAGGCTCGGCCTCGCCTTGGCTCGGCGAGCTCGGGCTTGCCCAGATCTGGCGAGGCCGAGCTCGCCCAGCCACCGGCAAGGCTCGGGCTCGCCCAGCCAAAGCGACGCCGAGCATCCCCGGCTGGCGTGAGGTCGGCCTTGCCTTGGCTGGGCGAGGCCAAGCCTCACTAGGGGCCGGCGACGCTCCGGCGAGATCGCCGGCCCTCGACAGTCGATCGCCGGCTACCGACCAAAAAAAAAAAAAAAGAAAAAAAAAAAAGAAAAGAAAGAGGAAAAAAACGAGGAGAGAGAAAAATTGTTTTTCGGAAGTGTTAAAAAGAAAACAAGTTTTTTTGTTTGCTTTTTTTTGTTCAAATTTCTTTCGGAAACAAAATATAAATTTTGAACAAAAACCTAAACAAACGCGCGTTTATTCTTTTTTTTGTTCTCCGAAACAAAAAAAAACAGGAATTGTTTTCATAAACAAGAAAAATAAACACAAACATGCACGCCCTAATCGTCGCCCGCGGCCTTCCATCGATGAGCCATTGCCTCAGATTTAAAGCTCGTCCTGGAGATGGAAGATCAACGAGTTCCTCCAGATCTCCACCATCTTATCTCATATTCACCCTTCTCTCTCGATCCAAACTAAACCCAACATCGATCCACTCTCTCGCTCACTCAAAGTTTATATTTTTGTCCCCAGTCCGATGCGTAAATGAAGGCTCCGACCACACGTCGGTGACCCGAGCGAGACCCAGATGGGAAAACATGCTTTCTGCTCCGACCTGTTATTGCTTGTTGTTTGGGCCGTTTATGTTGGCCATGGGTCTCGCTCTCGAGCTCAATGACTTGTTTCTCTCTCTTCCCCACTGAGGAAGCTTCATTCTGAACAGAGAAAGAAAAACAGATGATGTTTCATACTGTGGACGGAACAGTGCTTTATGCATCGAAGGCCGTGAGCGACGGCTCGTTCCACGAGCAGTAGTGGTTGTCTCGGACGCAGCCGGTGACTCCACCGGGTACGGAACGAGGTAGATGGCGGTAGACGGATGAGGAAAATGAGGGAGGAAACACAGGAGTTAATTTTTTATTTTTGTTTATTTACTTGCCACGGCATGGACACGTGTCAACTTTTAATTGACTTTCAGAATAAAAATATATGGTATGTGATTTCTCTATCTACTGCTGACGGCGGCAGTTTATTAGTATTCAACTATCCGTCACCGTATTTATGAGAATTGCTTTCTTGACTTAGTCAAAGAATGGGTCGAGAAACCAAAAAAAGAGGGGCAAAAGAAAATGAAAAGATAAAGTGGATGTTCAGGTGTTAAAGGGAAAAGCACATGCGCGGGAAGGAAAGAGAAAAGAGAGTGGAAAGAAAGGAAACAGAGAAAGAAGAAGAGGAAGATGGAAGAAAGGGTTTCCATGTACACGATCTGTATATTCCAACAAGCCAACTCAACTCCGAATTGCGACGCCGGTAAGGATTCAAGCCTTTCGTACTTGTAATCGGAATAGTTTTCGGAATTAAGACTTAAAGTCGGAATCAAATGAAATTTTAATTGCAAAGTCCGATTTTAGAGCTGTTAAACTGAGAAATTATGAGGTTTTGATAGTTTAAGGTGACGTGGAGTTATAGCATTTTACGGAATTCGATTTGAGCTTATGATTTGTCCAAAAAGAATTTTCGACGTTTCCACGCACGATCAACAGTAGACGTTCAGCAACTTTTGAGCCAAAATTTGTTGATTTTCGGCTAAAGTTTAGGTCGGCCAAGTTATGGGTGTTCTAGTGTTTGGAAAGATCTTTCTTTTGACTGTCAGCTCATTTGGAACGGATTTGGGTGAGAGAGTTATGGCACTTAGGCACTCAAGTCCCATGTTGTGAACGGCTCTAAATAATCGCTTTGAACGAGCAATTTGTGAGCGCTTTTGAGTTGTTTTATTAGTATTTAAGCTTAATTTAGTGAAATCGTAATTGATGTAGTGTTTTACTTGATTTTAATGCTGTGTCTCACTTATTTAGTAGGATTGCAAGTTCAAATGCTTCATGTATCTGATGATTTGTCATAGGCATTCCAGATGAGTGGTGCTATCTCAAAAGATTATACATATTGATTTGTGAATATTGATTTATGAAGAATTCTTAAATGATGCCAAAAATATATTGTGAGATGTGTTTAGTTTGATGAACAAAATTTAAAAAGATTATGCGTTTTGTGTTGTGAAATCAATTGCAGATTGATTTTGGAATTGATTATTGGTATTGGAAGATGTGAGTTTGATACTCAATATTTTTGTGGGTATGCATATTGGTTTAGGATATCTTTTTGAACCGAGTCACCGGCTTTGTAAGTGAAGACCTTGCCATTGATTTGTCACTAAGTGTTATATTATAACCATGGTATGATATTAAGTAAAAGATTGGTCGCTGAATGGAACATTGAAGTGTGTTTTGATATAAGATGGATCAATGAATTAGACTATTGATGTGTGATTTTGATGAGATTGATCAGTGGATTTGATCATTCATGTTTATGAGGATTTAGGTGAGTATTTTCCGAATTGTGTAAAGCTTGTTGAAACGAAACAAGTCATACATGATTTTGTTAAGTATATTATAGAGTTGGATCATGAATTTTCTGGTAGTGCTTGACTATGCATAAAAGAGATTAATTACTCACTGAGCTGTGGGTGCTCACTTATCTCTTTCTCATTCTTTTCAGATCGATTGATTGGTAGGCGTTAAAGTGAGAGTGTTACTATGGGAACTTTTGGGAGTTGAATTTGGTGGTTTGAGGCTATGTGTCCTTTGGTAGTGTCATCCCTTTTATGCTAAGATTCAGGGTGTGACAATATCTCGAATCCTATTCCTAGATAGATCATTTCACCGCAATAATGGAAAAGTCTCTGTATGAATCCATGTCTGGTGACACTAAAGATAGGACTAAAGTGCAATCCTGGGAAGAGATCGTGCAGGCCATGCGCAACGACATGAATACCGACCCGTCTGAAGACCAGCTCGTCACGTTAGAGGGCCTTGTGCAAGATTACAGGAAGGTGAAATCATCCTCGAAACATCGAAAGAATCAAAGGGAAGTTCCACTTCCAATACTATCTGAAGGTTGGCGTGAACGGGCCGAAGAAAGCAAGAACCTTCCTATGAGGATACCTCAGCTTAGTCAACCCAACGAATGGAGTTCTCCGTTGAAGCGCTGCCTTCTTTCTTTGGCGATTTTCCCTGAAAATTCGATCATAAAGAAAAGAAGTTTAATATATTGGTGGATAGGCCAGGGCTTAGTTTCCCAAAGAGTAGACAAGACGGCGGAGCAAGTAGGTGAAGAAGTCTACAATGAGCTCCTCCACCAAGGCCTAATTGAACCCAACGATAACGATCCAAGCCCTCTCACGAATAGATGTAAAATGCATCCATCGATCCGTGACAGGCTTCTCTCGGAGGCAGAAGAAGCAGGGCTCTTCTATTTTGAGTCGAAGGATAAAACTCCTCATAAGGATCTTGAAAATTTAAGCAGCAGCCGCCTGCGCTTAATAGTAGGTGGAGAAGATGGTCCACTATATAGAGATCTGGCCAAAGATGAACATGTACACACGGTGTTCAATGTCAATCAGCGATACATTAGCCTCCAATCCCGTTTGCTTTCGAACATGAAACAATTGGCAGTTCTTCAACTAGGACGATGGCAGCACTCGCCAAATTATCATATTGAAGTTGATGATCAGAAATTCTTGGATGATCTTGGGGTTCATCACGAGCATTTGAAGTTCCTAAGCCTTCGAGGAATTTCTAGGATCACAGCTCTTCCTGATTCTATTGTCAAACTAGTCAGGCTGGAGATTCTTGACCTCCGAGCATGCCACAATTTGGAGAAGTTGCCTGAGGATCTAGCATCTTTGAAGAAGCTAACGCATTTGGATGTATCAGAGTGTTACCTTATCGAGCGCATGCCAAAAGGAACTGAGAAACTGGCCTCCCTCCAGGTCTTAAAGGGGTTTGTTATAGGGACTGCGAGGAAAAACCCTTGCAGGATCAGCGATTTGCGAAAATTGAAGGAACTGAGAAGGCTAAGTATATACATAGGCCGTGGAGCAGCCATAGGGGATGAAGAATTTGCATCGTTGAAGGAGGTTGCATCTCTTTGCTCTCTAACCATCTCTTGGGGAGTCACTTCTCTGGCGTCGCAATCAAGTCTTCCGAAAGATCAGTTTCTTCCAAAGCAATTGGAAAAACTAGAGCTCATAGGTATGCCAGTGGCAAGCATACCGAAGTGGTTGAATCCTCAAGAATTGGAGAACCTGAAGAAGCTGTACATCATCGGAGGGGAACTGGCTAACTGGGATCGCCAGCAACAGAATGAACAATGGTCAGTTGAGATATTGCGGCTGAAACACCTTAGGAAATTGAGAATCGGAAACAATGAAGATGTGCTGAAAAAGTTTCCTCGGTTAAGATACTTTGAGAAGATCAATTGTGCTGACGACGATGTCTTGTGGTACAAGAGTAGGGCAGTCTAGAAAGGATTGTGAACTGTTGTCAAGAAGCCCAGGGGAGAGAGAACCAGAGTTCGTGCAGAAACGGTTCTTATTTGAGAAGGGATGTAGCGACGGTAAGGCTCATGTACCAATACTATAACATGACAAATGAATAGTCCTTTGCTATTGAAGCTTTATCTGACTTCATTGTGTGTCTAATTTCCTTTTGACTTGCAGTGGTCATACGATTGCTACTCATAAAGTTTGTTTGAGATCTTCGGTCGTTTGATTAGAGTACTAGCTACAGGTATCAGCAGAGTTTCTTTTAATTGGTGAATCATTTATATTAGTTAAGTTGTGGCTGAGTAGAATGAGCCTTTGCGAGGCAAAAATGTAATACAATTTCAGTCTGATGCTTTGGAATGAGAAAGTAAAATGAAGTCACATCACCTGTTTGAGAACTTATATTCAATTTACAAAAACTCAGCATAAAAGAGCGTTAGATGTGCAGAAAAGTTAACGAGTAGAAGAATTTGGAAATGCATAAATGATAATGAAATCATACATATATGCATCGGCTAATTATATAGGTGAAAGCACAGAGATGTTGGCATTTGACGGAGGAGGAAATGACGGGGAGAGAAAGAGAGGCCAGCCAACATCTTGGGACAACCTTTTGTCAATCTCTGCGAAAGCCTTAGCAGCTAACAGTGAGCCAAAGCCATGGTCCTTGACGTAACCTGAAATCTCTCTCTCATTCAAGTGATACTTTTCAATGGAGTTCCTAGATATCTCCGAACATTATACCGTCTCCAATGGCTTAAGGGGATACGAGTTATGCAATAATGGGCCCAAAGCCCAGCCCAAATATCCCTTAAATTTTGGCCACAAAGCTCCATCGCCGGTTTTTATATATATATTTAAGAATGAAAGAAAAGGAACGGGCCAACCGAGTAGAAAAGAAAGGAAAGAGGAAGGCGGGTTTGTTGATGAAGAAGAAAAAGGAATTGCGGAGAGGAGAAAGAAATTTTTGTGCGGTAAGTATTCAAATTCATTGTTCATTTAATCGGAATAATTTTCGAAGTTAGGTCATAAATTCGGAATTATGAAATTTTTGAGCTATGGAGTCCGATTTTAGAGTTACTAAACTGTAGATTTATATGGAAATATTAGTTTAAAGCTTCGTGGAGCCGTACAGTTTGACAAAAGTTGATTCCAGATTGCGATTTGATTGGAACAAAATTTTGAAGTTTAGCATGCAGGTTACATGTAACGGATAATATGTGTAACAGACAAAGATGAACGTTTGCTATAAACGAGTTTCTTTGTTAGCGCTTATGAGTCAATTGGCCTACGATTAAGCATAGTTTAGTCAAGTCAATCGTCGAACCTATCTGTCTCTCTTCACTTCAAGCTCTTTATCTAACTCCTCGAGCCAGTCATCCCTGCACCAGACTTCATCCACCACAAGCAGGTGTCTTTGGGTGGTTGATAAACGGTTCATTGCTTTCAAAAGCTCCCTGATGCTAAAATGGCTCAATTCATCAAAATCACATCCGAACTCCTCGAAAGCAAACACCATCGCCTTAAGCTGGTCCACTTCTTTCCCCAAGGGATGTTAAGAACATAGCCAAAACCTGGGTTGAAAAGTTGCAGACCCCCTTAGATCATTGAAAATACTTGGTGCCAGACATTGTTCAATTATATCTCAAGTTTAAATGTGTAGAACCCGACCTGAATTGGAGGATGTGGATCGAAATTCTCGACCGAATCCTTACGCGGGAGTCTTTGTGTGCACTGGAGTTTGATAAAATCAACTGTTGTGCAAAGCAACTACATATATTAGTCCCACAAAAAGGAAGGACAAAGGTGGACGTCACTTTCCTTCCTTAATAGTGGTCGGTCAACAAGTTTTGACCGTTCCGACCAAGAGAAAGCAAGGGTTTGACCGTGAAAAAGGACTCCTGTATGTAATTATCTATTTTGACCGCACAGTAGCCTTTTTCTTTAGAGGGAGCCGCCCAAGAAAAGATAAAAAGAGGGACGTTTCTGTCTCGGAACATTTTATGACATCCAACTGAGTTCTTTAACCATCTAGACGTAAGAAACCTCAAGCGTGTGAGTTCGTAATTTTCTGATTCTCTAATTATTAGTAGATTATTTGTTGTTAACTCTCTATGTAGGTAGATATAAGTATTCATGCTGATTGCGTAAATCACTCGTGTTTTCTAATTAATTTAATAATAAGATCCATTAACTTTTGCATCCCAACCACCCTCAATCCACATCAAGAAAATCCATTCATGATTAAATTTTAAGATAAGATGTATAGTTCTTTACAAGATCGAAAGATTATCTTATGAAAAATTATGACTGGTATTAGAGGCTGAGAATTATTGATAGTATCTAAGTGATTTGAGTGTAGTTATTCTTACTATGATGTCGCTTGATATATAATGAAATCATATGATGCTCTACTTTTGTAATTGTTCAAATCGATTGAACCACGTAATGTAGTGTCCAATTCATTTCTTTTTTTTTTTTTTATATATATTTATTTTACTGTTTGATCGCTTATTTTGAAAACATTTTAATGTTGTTGTAAATTCAACCTAGTTGTACAGGAAGAAAACCGTTTCTTTAAGGAAAACATAAGAAGGATAAAACTGACCCAAGTTTATCAATTTGGGTTTGGTGGAGTAAAAAGAGCAAAACAATTGGTTTGGCTTAATTTTGATTCGCTTTTCCCCGGTTCAAACATAACACTATTTAACAGCTACAACCATTTCAGCATTGAGATTAGTATAACATTATATGAAGAATATATAATTTATGTAGAAAATGCTTTCTTTTTTGAGAAAAATAAATTTTAGACGAAGCAATTATCTTGTTGTGGCTTAAGAATGTTAATTTACAGTTCCTGGTTCAACATTGAACTTGCCACATGAATACTAAACCAGTGCAATCGGATGTAATTTGTCCAAGCTTCTCTCATTCTGGTTTAGAGAAGTGCACAAAATCACAGACATTGGCGAAATTGAACAACTAGAGTTTACAAGAATGGACACTTGAACAAGCTGCAGACATAGCAAAGAAGCGCACTCGTCACAAGAAGAAACAAAACAAAGGTGTAAACAAAATGAGATTCCTACCAACCATGAAATTCTCAATGGAATTTGCATGTGGAAGCCTCATCCTTTGTCGACTCGACAACTTACCCCAACTATTTCTGAACAATCAGTTTTGCTCTAGCATGACCCTCAACTATTTGGAACTGTTCACTCAAGCCAAGATGTACCATCAATAACCAAACCAAGGTGACAAGTTCTCCTCCTTTACTGAGTTGTTGAGCGTGATTGTAAGGTCGGCAATGGATCGCAGCATACCCCAGCAATTCCACCCATACTTCACTGATGATCTTCCACTCAGGAACCCCAGATTTGCACAACTTGTTTGCGAGAATACACGCGTCAAAAAGCGCAGATTTGCTTCTATCTCCTTTCACATCAACGGGCTTCACTTCTGTAGGAACTTCAAGGAGACTTTGCAGGCAACTTCCTTCGTTAATCCCCTTGTGCTCCCTTCAGAGATATCGCTGATGAACTTATCCATCTCCGCACAAGTGTCTCGAAACCTTATTTCGCCAATCCCAGCCACTGTAGACATCATACTAGGTTGTTTGATCATAAGATGAAGCATGTAATCTGACAAGATCTTACTGTTTTCACGGTAGTTGTTTATGCTTGTATCAGTGCCATCCTTGTTGTAACAGAGTTCAGTGGCAATGTGCCACAGTAAAAGGCTCTCACCATAATCAACATCACAGACGGATGGAAGCAAGTCTCTGTGAACTTGCTTATCTAGAGCCCATTTACCTCGAGCTACACATATCTCCTTCGTGCTTTCCAAATCTTTTGCATCAGATGACTTCCGATTTACCTCATCAAAAATAAATTCACCTAATTTTTCTTCATTGTATGATACAACTCGTCCATACTTCAAGTCATCAAACAATTCCCGAAGAGATATGAAATCAAGGAATTTCTCTATCCATTTTGGCCACCTTCTCAGCCGAGAATCTATCAAATTATACTGGAAGATAGACTTAGACCATCTATCATGGAGGATATGCAATGCAAACAGTGAATATTTAGATTTGAATATGAGGAGGAACTCAATGAAGGTGCTTTTGATAGGCGAACATCTACGATGTTTCTCAGATCTCCCTAAAAGTGCAATTGTCCAGTCAGAGCAAATCAGCGTACTAAGAGCTACAAATTCCAGGCCGACGGCTCCAAGGAGCAAGGTGTATGTAATCTTTATATCATATTCGTGAAAACTTTGCTTGTTCAGGACATAAAAAAGTGCAAAAGCAGTAATGACGCAACCGATCGAGATGGCTCGGAAAAGGTACCCTACCGGACAGTGAATCACGGCAGCTTTGGTATAAAGAATGTCATAAAAGAAGTTGAGCTCTACCTCAATGACCCGGAAAGCATCCTTTGCAGTTCTGCTTCTGAAAAAGTTCTTGCTTTCGTTACGTTCACGGAAGCTGAAGATGAGATCCACAAGGAGGCCTTTGAAGACTGTGAAGTAAGTAAATGCGTTATTTATCACTTCTTTGTTGGGCAAGGATGCTTTTTCCACTTCTTCGTCACCCGAATTGGTTTTATCTTCCTCTTCAAAATCTAGGGGCTCCGGCATCATCTTTATTGAAACAGGGATATTAGCTTTCTTCTTGGAAGAGTGTTCTTCCATGAGCTTGGCATAGTTGGGGCCAGCATCAGCAGACGTGAGCAAGGAGGCACGGAATTTACTAAAGCTTCCGAGATACAGCGCACGTGTTCGCTCTATGTATTTGATGAGTCCACCAATAAACATGAGGATAGTCGGGACAATTAGCTTGTTACTGGGCAGCGATTGATAAAATACGTAGCCCGCAGCGCCTATCTGGAATAAGAGATTAAGCAAGTGCCTACGCCACAGCTCATTATCCTCGAGCGCGAAAGCGGTGATGGTGTCGGGTCCTCCGAGATGCAGCAGAAGAAATGGACCCCAAAATGCCAAAAGGTCACCGTATGCTTCATCCTCGTCTTCTGATGTGCCACCATTGAATTGGGCTTTGGCAATGAGTCCAAAGGCGTAGTCAGCGACCCAGTCAGCGATCAAGTAAGCTGACCAGGTGAGCATCATTATCCACCATTTGGACCTCCGCTTTCGAATGGGTGCCAAAAATATGAGAATTGACTTGCAGAAATAGGCTCATAACGATCATCCCTCGGAGATTGAGTTTCCTCCATAACTTCTGGGCTACTGCGAGAAATTCCATGTTTCTCTCTTACTAGATCCTACAAGGAAGTGTTCTAGTCAGGAAGAGTATTACAGTAAGGCAGGGATTATGGAATCCATATGCAAACTGGAGAACATAATAGCAGAAAAGGTGATTATTAAGGGCGAAGAGTCGATAATACCTCAAAATTTATTTATGATCAGATAGGGAATGGACGTCCTGCTTCACGCAAATAAGTGTCGAGCAATGCGTAGTTATAAAGGTGTCACACCCATTTCCAAGCCCCAAAAGTCCCTGTTGACATCGCTTTTGCTCGAAGGGTCACTAGTACTCAAACAATACTTGAACAGTCAATCTTGCTATCCTATCAAATATTTGAGAATCAATATTGAGTAACAAGCTACCTCAACTATGAAACAGTTATATTACTCTTAAACTCTAATAAAACGACTTATACGCGCTAATAAATCACATACCCAAAGGGATCATTCAAGCCGTTTACAATGCAGAGCTCGTACATAAAATCCAAATATTCTTGCTCTGACCAAAACCTCGCTTGTAAACGATTCCCGCTAAACTCATGCCTCTATAACGCCAGAAACCACAATTTCCATGAAATCCTGAAGCTTTATAGCTCAAAAATCGGATTATGCAACTCAAATTTTCCAAAATTCCAAATTTAAGCCATAATTCCGAAAACTACCTCGATTAGGCGAATGAGGGACGGGAATACTTATCAAACGTTGCATTATGTAATTGAGCCGACTTGGCGAGACGTCCACAGCGAATACATGCGAAACCCCTGCTTTTCCTCTCCTTTCTCCTTCTTCTTTCCCGTTCTTTTTCTCTCTCTTCTTCACACCCTTTTCCTGGAACTGCTTCAGCTGTTATAAATGAGCGACCAGGGTCCTTTTCCTTCTTCTTCCCCCATTCTTTTGACTTTTCAACTCTTTTCATTTAACTATTCAAATTTGCTCTAGTGCCGCCCCTTCCACATGAAATGGGGGAAGTGGAAGGTTTAAATTTTCGCATTCTCAAAGGGGATTATGATACGGGATGATGTGGTTTGAAGTATAGATTTCTACTTTCATGTCTTATAAGGAGGTATGACAAAATTTTAAAAGTGAGAATTAGAGTAAGAGTAGAATAAGATCGATAAAAAATATATTATTTATTGTTTTAAAGATGTTCCTCTCTTTGACTTTGGTCAAAGAAATATTCAAATATTACAAAAGGGGTTAAGAGGCAACATCACCTAAGCTGAGGTCAGCATGGAGCAGAACAGGCGTTGGCGAGAAACTCGTGGAGCGTAAATTAAATGCACGAAAAGTCCTGAGCAGGACTTTAAAAGGCTCCCGGCATCAGGCAGCCGGGCCCCCGCCCACACAGGGGGGGCAATGGGTCCCTGGTCGGGTTTATATCTTAGGGGTTTCCCTGGCCAAAAACCCCCAAGGAACAAGTGAAGCCCTCTAGGGCAATGAAGGCAACCAGGGGACGGGACCCCTGGTTGAGCTGAGCCTAAGAGGGTGGAACCCAAGGTTTAAGTCCTGAGCAGGACTTTAAAAGGCTCCCCTCGAACCTGGGTATCGCAGGGGGGTTAACGGGCCGAGGAGAACCCGTGGGCTTTGTTAACCAACATGGGATAATACCCCCGTTCGCTCTCGGAGTGGACCACTGGGCACTTTCGTTGTTTGTGATGTACGTTGTATTCTTTGGCCCTGTTTGGTTCAGCATTTGAAATGCTCATTTGGACTTTAAAGTCCCTTGGCCAAATACAAAGATATTTGGTTCATTTTTTTGCGCGACTTTGGCGAGATGCAATTGCATCTCCAAGTGGTTCTAAGAACCTTTAGCTCAATGCAGCTCTTGAGATCCTTTGGGAAGTTGCATCTTCGGAATGCAAGTTCGGTTAATCTTCTTCGCGGTACTATTCATCTTCTTCGGAGACGAACAAAGGCCAACGACCGCCGGCCAAGGAGAGGCCCGCATCAGCAACCGTCGCTTGAGGCGTCACCGACCCCGGCGACCGCCACCTGAGGTCGTACGACCTCAGGCGTCGCTTGGGTCGCGCGGCCTGATCGCCGGCCCTTAGGCGTTGCGCGACCCAGGCGATGGTCGCGCGACCTCAGGCGGTGGTCGCCTTGGTTCGCGCGACCCAGGCGACGGAGGCTTGAGGTTGCCGAACCTCAGGCGACGCCTGGGTCGCGCGACCCAAGCGACGGCCGCACGACCCAGCAACGTCGCGCCGAGGTCCGGCGGCAACAGCGACCCCGCTCGAGGTCGTCGGACCTTAGGCGAGGCTGTCCGGCGGCCGATCGGCCGCGGACATTGGCCACCGGTGGCTACATTTAAAAAAAAAAATTAAAAACTTTTTTTATATATAAAATTTACCAAAAATTCTTTACAAAATGTGATTTTTATCAAACGGTGTTTAAGCTAAAGTCCTTTCATAATACACTTTAAAACTACAATTTACCAAATGTTATTTGCATTTACACAAACCCATTTAGCTCAAAGGTATTTGCATTTTTCCAATGACATTTGGCCAAAGCCGAACCAAACGGGTCATTTATCACACTTTAGCCTTTTCTTCTTTATCTCTAAGGTTAATACTCCGAAACACCCCAAACTGGCTTGTCTGTGACAAATTTACTCCAAACTATATTTTTGACAATAAAAAACTCCAAACTAGTAAACATTTGACAAATTTACCAAAAACTGGTATACTTGTGATAAATTTACCATCTATTAATTTTCGTTAAATTTTACTATCAAATTATTAAGTTAAATGACACGTGACAATTGACTAGTATACCAATTTGAGATTTTTCATTCGTTTTGTCACAGTTTACAATTTTTGTGATTTTTTTTATATTAATACAATTTAGTAGATGATATATTTGTCACAAATTTATCAATTTGAGATTTTTGCGGTAGAAAAAATTAGTTTTGGGTAAATTTGTCATAAATGTACAAGTTTATGGTTTTTTATGGTCAGTCGGGGTAAATTTGTCACAGGTGTACTAGTTTGAGATTTTTCATGGTCAAAAAAATAATTTGAGGTAAATTTATCACAGATGTACCAGTTTGAAGTTTTTCATGTATTAATTCTTATCTTTAACCTCTCTTTCCATTCAATCATCGAGGGGGAGAGAGAGAGAGAGGTATTCTTTTGTCATCTCGTGCTTTAGTAAATAGAGTTCACAGAGTTCAGGACATCATCCAAGCTCAATCTAGTAGCTTCGCTCCTTCGCGAGAAATGTGCAAATTAATCCCATAAAAAGACAAAAATCGAGTACTCGTCCGGAACTCAGACGGCGAGCGACCAGAATGCCAAAACCAGAGCGCAATTTCTCTGTAACGCAAATCATATCCTTCTCCTTCTGCACGAAATCAGTAATAATTGAAACGCTTGACCAGATCAAAAGCAAGTGGTGGGGCCCAAAAGAAAAAGTAAAAATAAAGAAGGGAAAGAGAGGAAAAAAAGGCACACTTTGCTTTCTAATTGGACCACACGGCAGAAAACAGGAGGAGAAAAGAAGGGAAAGAAAGGAAAGAAAGAAGAAAAGAAAAGGCAAACGGAGTAGGGCGCTGTGCCACAAGGTTCTCATCAAACCAATTTTGACTTCTTAACGAAATGCTGGTAAGGGCCCGTACCCTTTTTCATCTGATCAGAGTAATAGAAATTTTGAACTGGGAGATTCGATTAAAGAAGTGTTCTATATATATACGGTATATATATATAGTTTAAGAGGTGTGGAGCCATTAAATTTTGAAGTAAGAGGTTCCCTGAAAATTCCATCGTAAAGAAAAGAGGTCTAATATATTGGTGGATCGGAGAGGGCTTCGTTTAGAGACAAGACAGCAGAGCAAGTTAGGCGAACAAGTCTATGATTAGCTCATAAAACAAGGCCTAATTGAACCTGATGAGGACTATCCAAGCCCCTCTCATAAATAGATCTAAAATACATCCATGCTTTTATCTCGTAGGCGGAAGAAGCGGGGTTTTTCTATTTCAGCTCCAAGGATGAAAGGTCCTGAGGTTCTCCGAAACTGCTCCTTTAGCAGCGGCCGCCTGCTCTTATTAGATGAAGCAGACAGTCCACCCGATAGAGAGCTGGCTGAAGATGATGATGTGTCCACGGGGTTCAATGTTAATCACAATACCTTCGTCTACAACCCCAGAGGCTTTTTAAATGAACTAGCCTACACAATTTTAAATTAATATAGGAAAATATCTATTTAAGTCCTGTCATGCAATAATTGAATATGCCTAGTATTTCAAATATCATATATCACAAAACAATCACTTCAAATTAAGAAATGAAATATTCCAATTGAATTGGATAAAAATTATTACCTAATTCGAACACGCGTAATAAGGATCAAAATTGGACTGGATCATGACTTGCAGATGGGGCTCGGCGGATGACCGGCGTTGGGAGCGGCTCGGCTTAGCAAAGGACAGCAGGCTCGCCAAAGCGGCGAAGGCAACGGCGACGGGGGTGTTCGGTCGGGGTGGCCGAAGGAGACACTCGCCTTTTCCCTTCTCACTTTTCTCTCCCTATGTTCCTTTACTTTTCTCTCGTCTTTTATTTCTCTGCACTTGTCAGAGGAAAAGAGAAGAAACCCCACTTTCTCTCTCTCCTCTCTCTCTCTCTCTCTCTCTCACGTTTTCTTTTTCCATTGCCTCCTCCGAGGAGCGTGCCAGACTAACAGAAGAAAAGACTCACTTTTGTCTCTCTCATTGACTTCATTGACAGCTAGACTAAAAAGAGAGACCCCACTTTCGTCTGTTTGCGTGTGGGTTTTCATAGATGAGGGGAGTAGGGTTGTCACGACAAAGAGAGACAGAGAAAGAGCGTAGACTCTCTTTCCAAGTGTGAGCACTTTTAAAATATTTATTTTCCTTCTATCGCATGAATATTCTCTTAAGATCCCGCACCAGCTTGCACGTCATATTCACTTGCCTCGCTGGACTATGGAATAATTCTCTGTGTATTATTACTTATCTTCTTTTTGTTTTGGATCCTTTACCTCTGGATTTTCTTCCATTACAAAAGCCTAATCTTTGTTTTAACACTTTTGTAGCGGTGGGATCCAATATCACCTCAGCAGCGGCATGGGAGTTCCATCGTTGAAGTATATAGGATCATTGAGGAGGTTGTTATCTACTTTTTTTCAATTTTTATAGACTTCCTAAGTGGGGGATTGCTTAGGGTGGATGTGGCTAAAGTTAAGGGCCTCTTTGCTTTTAGGAAATGCATTCCATTTTGAGAATGTGAAAACTACAAGACAATTTTATATTTTCAGCTTTTTTTTTTGGAAACGTGTTTGGTTTAGAGAGAGAGAGAGAGAGAGAGAGAGAGAGAGAAGGGGGGGGGGGTGTGAAGCAGAGCACCACAGTTTGTAAAAGGACCTTTTGCACTGTGGGCGTCCATGTTTCCAAAGTTATTTTCAAAAGTTAGGCCACAAAATCTAAAAACTATTCTTCATGGTTTCTTTGGAGAACAAGTTTTAAAGACCCTTGAAAACTCACACCGAACAAGTTAATCTAGACTTTTCAAATTTGTAAACAAAAACTTGGGAAATTCCTCAAGAAAACTTATTGGAGTGTTCAATATGAGAGTTGGCTAATGGATTTTCGTTTGCGCTCCGAACTTTATCAGAATTCACGTTTTTATATTTTTGACTATTTTAATCAATGAGACAGATGCTTTGACTATTCTATCCTTTCGGGGCTTGCAGAAAATGCATGCGTATACTATCTTAACTGAAGTGAACTTATTCTATCTGTACATATTGCTTTTTGCAGACTGTTGATCAATTCTTCGCCCTTACCATTCCAATGAGGTCTACGGAATTAAATAGCATGCTTCGTGGCATTGACAATGCGTTTCGCATATATGCTAATTGAGTCACTGATAACTTGGGTGCATTTTTTCCTAAACGTCCTCTGTTTCAAATGATTTTCTCTTATTGAGAAGAAAAAGCAATATGTCCCTTATGGGTTTGCGAGTTTGATTCTCTCTCTCTCTCTCATCAAAATTAAGACTTCAAGCCCCTATGTTCTTTCTTAAATGTCAACCCGCTTTGGCTGTTTGAGCTTTTTCTCGTACATAGTTATTGTTTCCTTTATGTTGTGTTAGGAAAATACCATTCTTCTTGTGAAGTACTCAGTGCATTATGTTTAATATGTGCAACTAGCAAAGAGGAGCTAATTCCACCAGAGCCAGTCTTTACACGATTGGAAAAGGAAGCTGGGATGAAGGCCTTGGTGAAGAAGGAGCTTTTCGATACTCTTAGGATTCCTGATGAGCGAAGATCAGTTGAAATTAACATTCGAACAACGCCAACACTGTGTGTGCAGTTAAAAACTCTATATGTGAGTGTTGCTTTACTCTTTGCATGTGTATGGGAAGATATCCACTTTCATATTGTTTATGAAATTGGTGAACACGCTAAATGTCAATCCATAGTTTCGTGAAAATGCACCACAGAATAATGGTGCCCGACGTGCTTTAAAAGGAAAAAAAACGTTAGAGTTGTATAAAAAGCTAAAATGCTGAGAAACAATACAGCTTTTAGATTTTAAATTGTCGAAGCACACAGAGATACTAATGACTTATTTTGCTAGAACTTTCCTGCTTGTTTAATTTAGGGAAAATTACCAAAAAAGTCCTAAGCCTATTGCAATTGTGCCAATTCAGTCATAAACTTTATTTTTTAGCCAATTTAGTCACAAACCTTTTGTTTTTGTTCCAATTCAGTCCATCCGGCCAAAATTGGCCGGCCGGCGCCGGCGAGCCTTTTTTAATAATATTTTATTTTTAATTTTTTTTAATTAATTTTTTTTTTTCCTTTTTTTTTTTCCGCTCCTCCCTCTTTCCCCCTCCTTCCTTTGACTCGGCGACCGGCCGGCTGGCCGGCCGCCGGACCGAGGCGATCCGGCGGGGCGAGCCCTCACCGAGACGCGATGGCAAGTCCCCCTCGCCGGATCTGGCGAGGCGAGCCCTCTCCTTCGCTGGGCTCGAGCTCGCCTCGCCTTCGCCAGGCGAGGGGGGCTCATCGTCGCGTCTGGCGAGGCCTCCTCACCGAATCTGGCGAGGACTCGCCTCGCCCGGCAACCGCAAGGTGAGCTCGCACCCAGCGACGGGGCGAGCCCCCGCCCGATCGCCTAGCCAGATCCGGCGAGGGGGGCTCACCGTCGCGTCTGGCGAGGGCTCGCCTCGCCGGCGAGGCGGTCGGCGGGCGAACCCTCGCCGATCGCCTCGGTCCGGCCGACCAGCCAACTGGCGGGTCGCCGGAGCCAAAGGAAGGAGGAGGAAGGAGGAGGGAGGAGGGGGAAAAAAAGGAAAAAATTTAAAGAAAAAGGAAAAAAATTAATAAAAATTAATAAAATAAAATATTATTAAAAAAAGCTCGCCGGTGTCGGCCAACTGCCACGTTAGCGCCGGCCTGCCAATTTTGGCCGGATGGAGTGAACTGGAACAAAAACAAAAGGTTTATGATTAAATTGGCAAAAAAAAGTTTATGACTGAATTGACACAATTGCAATAGATTTAGGACTTTTTTGGTAATTTTCCCTTTAATTTATGTAGGCAGGAATACAAAATAATCACTTTGAGTACAGTCTTGCATGCTCGGTGAAAGGACATGGTTTGCAAATATATATTCCAGCTGAAGAACTGAAAGGTGCTAGTGAAGAGAAATAAATAAATCCATATCGGAGATAATCAATGGCGGTTGGTCTTAGTATACTTCATGAACTGTTGAAATTAACTTAGCAAAGTTTCTGAGCGGGGGAGAGGGAGGGAGGGAGGAAGACAGAGACAGAGCTTACACTGTGCAGGCCTTGACACTAGTTCGGTGCCACCGCTAATTTTGGTTAAGTCATTGTTGACTAATCAATATGAATGTTTTTATTTCCTGACAGTATGCAATTAGTCAACTTAATAAGTTGGAAGATAGCGTATATAAGCGATGGAGCAGGAGGCAACGTCACAACTTGGTAAGCTTATGTCCTGGGGGTTCTTAACCCCCCCTCCCCCTCCTTCTCTCCCTCTCAAATTTTATCGAAGCAGGAAGTTCTCTTTTTCTAATATTGATGAGACTTTGGCTATCACTTTATAAGCTTCAAGTGAGCCGCCCTTGTCTCCCATAGAACTATTTTGCCACTATGTTGTGAAAGTTTCAACTCAAGCTTACATGAATAGCTTTAGATTATTTTTATATCTTTGTCATTGAAGAATGCTTTTTGAGACATACCTTCAATGTCCTGAACTCATCAAGAAAAATTTCATTTGACGTAAGCCCTGGCTTCATGATTGGGGGTGGTTCTCCATGCTTGTTTTTATGTCTCTCTTTCTTGAAGTACATGAATCTTCTCATTTCTTCGATTTCATTTATTTCAGCTGATTCTTTGGACTAGAAAGATCAGCTGATTCTTTGGACTAGAAAGATGTTTAAGCTTCTTCTTGAACTAATGCTCTGCATACTTCCAATGTTTTGGCGGTGGAGTTTGCATTTCTAGATCTATTATAGGATTTTTTTTTTCTTATGAAAACAAGTTTATTTTTACAAGCATTTTGAATAGAGGTTTTACCTTAGACTTTATCTTATGATTATTCATATTACAGTGACCATATTCTTTAGATGGAAAATCAAAAAGCTTGATGCAAAAAGCATTTGATGGGAGCAGAAAAGATTTGAATGCAGCCATCAATCGCATATGCGAGTTTATTGGTAAGAGTTACTCGTTTTCTCACTTGTTTCCTTCTGACACCTTGCTGAAGAGTTTAATGACTTTAACTTCGGGAACCAAGATTGTCTTCTGGGAATTAAGGGAGCCATTCATCGAGAATCTATGTAAACCAAGCGTTTTTCAGTCGAGATTAGAGTCATTGGTTGAACCACTTGATGTGGTAGGTTTTTCCTGTAAAACTTTCATTTAAGTCTGTTTCATCTTCTCACAGCTGCTTAAAGTGAGAAAGATAATTTCCTGCACCTGATTAGATCTAAGATTTTGAGGCATTAGCATAGTTGACTAATGTTGATCTGAATAATATTAATCTTGTCCGATTAGGTGCTCATATATGTATGATGATATAATTAGCCCTAGAATTGTAACAGTGAGTCTTGTCAATTTGGAATGCTGTAGGGACTGAATCAGTTGTGTCACATTATTGTGGAACCCCTCAGGGATCGCATTGTGACCGGTCTTCTTCAAGCATCGCCGGTGTGGCTTTACTTACATAGGGGGATATAAACCTAAATCCATTGTCACTCTTTTATGGTACTTATACTATTCTTCCTGCAGGATGGTTTACTTCGAGTTATTCTGAATGGAGGCCCGTTGCGAGTTTTCTAACCTGTAGATGCAAAACTATTGGAGGAGGATTTAGAAATACTGAAGTTAGGTGGATGTAAATACAAGTTACACCTAATATATCTGCAAGAGACATTTGATCAGTGATATTTGTTGTGCTTTTGGACAATGGCACCTCATTATATGTGTGCGTTTACATTACAAGAGTTCTTTATCTCCAGAGAAGATGGGCTTCCACAGGGCGTAGTTGAAAATCAAGTGGCCCGAATCCGTCATGTTATAAAGTTGCATGATTATGAGATTGGCTGTTTTGCTATACAGTTTATCTCTCCTTCAATTGGAGAAAGGATCACACTCGAGTAATTAGTATTCAAAGCTTTATATGTGCCCTAGCTTGGCTGTCTTTTTTGGCCATGGATAATAGACAAGGAAAATCCATTTTCAATAAGTAGTGTTGCAATCAAACTAGATGGCCCAAGTCCTCGTTTTATATACATGAGTCTCTAAATTAAGATATTGAGCTATCACATGAATCTCATTTTTACCTCTATAAATCTCATAAGGAACGTAGATTATAAATCAAGTATACATGAAAATCTTAAATTTTATCTCCTGGCAAAATCCATATATTTCCCATCTTGATATCTAGGTGTGCAATTTGTCCTTGATCATTTGAGTACTACAAATAGTTTTCCGCTAAATCATCTCTTGTAGACGTGAGAACTGATCGAGGACTCAAAATCTGCAAGTAGCATGGAAATGCAAAGTGACATAAGCAAGCTTGGCGCCAACTCCAACACGCTATGAGAATATTATGCCCCAGGAGTGACTCAGAGGCGTCGCAGTTACTTAAAAAGCAGTATAAATTGCCCAAATCTTCTGCTTAGGGTAGCTTTTACGTAACCTAGGGATCGTCACTGTCAAGGCGTTTAATTAGTGTGATGGTTCTTCCTAAATGAAACTTGTATCTCCACAACATTCATTGTGCTTTACCTTTATTCATTGCTTCTTTGTTGTATCGATAAAGATTCTTGAACAAATTCCATCGAATGTTTTTGTAATTAGCTGAAATAAGTGTTCTTTCCTTTAAGAGACAGTTCTGAACGCCATATTCCCAAGTCATAGTTGTGCAAATCCATGACTAATGACTTGAAGCCAAGTGTGGGAAATTGAACATTTTGTATTTGCTCTTGTTTGCGCTAAAAAAATAAAAAGAAAAAAAGGAAGCTGATGCCTTCTAATGAGATTAATCAAGGTCCGTACTTTGGCTTTCGGGCTTTTTTGGATTTTCTCTTAGCCTCTATTAATTTTGTGAAAAATGAATGATTTAAAAAAATATATTTTTTTAAATGTTCGATTGCATCTCTTGAAATATATTAGTTAATAATCTTTTTAATTATTGACAATAATTTACGTTTAAATATTTTCGTGGATGATGGAAATATCTTTTGTTAATTCATTTTTAAGAGCGATACAAGCGATCATTTTTATGAAAGTATTTTTCAAATCATTCGTTTTTCGAGAAACGAATATGCCCTTAGTTTCCTTAGAATTTCTTGAGGAATTACCTCTTAACTTGCAATTCTATTTCTTTGTATGATAAAGTCAAAGCAGTTCCGTCCAACGAGCTAAACTCCAATAACATGAGAAGTCTCAATATCCTTCGTCTTAAGAAAAGGACCAAATTTTCTCCGTGTGAATTGCTTGATAAATATTTTAAAGGTTGTGAGGGATAAAGCTATAACATTCAAAGATGTTCCTCCTACCCCAAGGAATAAGAGGCTTCAGCGTGGTTGGGGGTTCGACCCTGCGGTGTTCTCTCGTCTGCCTAGTGCTCCTTAGTTGCTGTTTTGCGCGAGTTGCTCCTATCTTTCTTGGCTCTCCGTTCTTAGCCGCTTCCTTTGGGGGGCTGAGGGTGGGTCAGCCTTGTTGTTATCTCTTTCCCGCTTGTTGTTTAGTTGTTGTGCCCTTGTGGCTTTCTTGTTTGCCTTTGTGGCTTCTTACATTGGCTCCCCTACACTCTGTCTCCTTTTGAGGATTGAGTGTACGTTTTTGGGGCCGGTCTTTTGTATATTGCCTTAGCTTTTTTATATCTATATTACCTTTTACCAAAAAAAATATATATATATATATTTTTTTTAAATAGATTCTCATAATTGGCTATTTAAAATATTCGTTGGTGCCTTTGAGAGATATGAGACGAGTCTTATCATCAGCGGAGAGAGAACATGAGGACTCCAAAAGCGATTTCACGGTGATGCCAAAAGCCTAGCAAGAAATGAAATTAATGTACCAAAGTAAAGAATATGTTCCATGAAATAAAAAATTCCTTCCTGGTCTAGAAGTTATTACCTTCCCTTGTCCCACTTCCCAATCTCAAGTTATTCCCTCTTTTCCCCTTTTTTGGTCCTTTTCTTTGGTAAATAGAGGAAAGCTATAACCTCTTGACACAATCAGGAATCTTCAATTTGAACCCAAACAAAGCCGTCGTATGTTTTTGTAATTACCTGAAATAAGTGTTCTTTCCTTTAAGAGACAGTTTTGAACGTCATATTATTAAGCTATAGTTGTACAAATCCATGACTAATAACTTGATGCCAAGTGTCGGAAGTGGAACATTTTGTATTTGCCCTTGTTTGCTGTAAAAAAGGAAGCCGATGCCTTCTGCATGAGATTAATCTTGCAATTCTGTTTCTTACTGACGGTGAAGACAAAGCAATTCTATCCTATGAGTTAACGCACGACAAAATGTTTCACGTAGATTCTCGTCTCTAACTCGTAAAGCATGGACGTCATTGGTAAAATATTTGTCGGAGAGCCTTGGAGAGATATGAGACGAGTGGAGAGGGAACATCAGGTGTCCGAGAAACGAATTCACGGTGATTCCAAAAGCGTAGCAAGATACGAAATCGATGTAGCAAAGTAAAGAATATATTATGTCCCCCGCTAGTTCCACGAAAGAAATAATGCCTTCCGTAGTCCAGCAGGAATTACCTTCCCTTGTCACACTTCCCATTCTCAACTTATTCCCTGTATTTCCCTTTTTCGGTCCTTTTCTTCCATAAATAGGGGGAAGTTATCACCTCTTGACAATCAATGAAAAGCTTGGAGCTCTGTGCTTCCATTTTTAGTGGAAAATCAAATTTTTGCTGTTGCCCCCTAGTTCTTCTCTGCCTGTTGCCTTCAATGCCTGGGATCATGAAACACCAAATTCTCTTTGCCAATCTATGTAAGTGTCGTTCGTAAAGCTTTTCCAGCTACTATTTACAACGGCAGTTTATTAGTATTCAGATATCTTCACCATATCTTCTATCCTATTCCAATATCATTTCATTTTAATAATGCAAATGTCTGTGGATAAAGACATGTCTGATGACATGAAAGATTTGATATCTAAAGTGCAATCCTGGGAAAAGGACATGTCGGCTATATTCACTGACGTTGAAACCAAAGTTAACCATGCTGAGAAAAAGCTTGGCGACTTAGAGCAACTTGTGCAAGAATACGGGAAGAAGATCAAGAAGGCTAAGTCCTCAAGACACCAATGGCAACCTCCAGATATCTCTGAAGATTCAAAACCCGACCAAAAAAAAATCAAAACAAAAGATTCAAAAGAAAGCACATGGGATAACCGTCTTATGAAGAACCTTCAGCTTATTTATCACAATATGAGTCCTCAGTTGAAGCTATGCCTTCTTTCTTTCGCGATTTTTCCCGAAGATTCCATTATAAAAAAGAGGAGTCTAATTTATTGGTGGATAGGACAGAGCTTAGTTTCTGAAAGACAAGACAAGACGGCAGAGCAAGTAGGCGAAGAAGTCTATGAGGAGCTTATAAAACAAGGCTTAATTGAACCCGACGATAACAATCCAAGCCCTCTAATGAATAGATGTAAAATACATCCATGCATCCATCACATGCTTACCTCCCTGGCGCAAGAAGCGGGGTTCTTCTATTATAATTTACAGGATGAAACGTCTCCTGAAGTTCTCCAAAAGTGCCCCTTTAGCAGCAGCCGCCTGCTCTTATTAGATGGAGCAAACAGTCCACCAGGTAGAGAACCGGCTGAAGTTGAAGATCGGTCCACGGTGTTCAATGTTAGTCGGAAATACCTTAATCTTCCACCCCAATGGCTTTTGAAGATGAAAAAATTGACGGTTCTTCAACTAGGACGGTGGATGCCCTCACCAAACCATCATATTGAGGTTGATGATCAGAGATTCTTGAATGATCTTGGGGTTCATCATCGGCATTTGAAGTTTCTAAGTCTTCGAGGAATTTCTAGGATCACGTCTCTTCCTGATTCTATTGTCCAACTAGTCAGCCTAGAGATTCTTGACCTCCGAGCGTGCCACAATTTGGAAGAGTTGCCTGAAAAAATTGCATCATTGAAGAAGCTCACGCACCTGGATGTATCAGAATGTTACCTTATAGAGCGCATGCCAAAAGAGACTGAGAAACTGTCCTCCCTTCAGGTCTTAAAGGGGTTCGTTATAGGGACTGCGAGGAATAACCCATGCAAGATCAGTGATTTGGGAAATTTGACTAAACTGAGACGGCTAAGTATATACATAGGCCGTGGAGCAGCCATAACTGATATAGATTTTGCATCGTTGAAGGATGTTGCATCTCTTTGCTCTCTAACCATCTCATGGGGAGTCACTTCTTCGGCACTGCACGCAAAGGGTGCTGTAGATTGGGATTTTCCACAACAACTGGAGAAACTAGAGCTCATAGGTATGCCAGAGAAGAGGATGCCAGACTTGAAGAATGTAAGGAAGCTGTACATCATTGGGGGGAAAGTTGCGAGCTTGGATCCCCTGCAACAGATTGACTCAGTTGAGATATTGCGGCTGAAGCACCTTAAGGAGTTGAGAATTGGAAACACAGAAGAGGTGCTGAAAAAGTTTCCCCGGTTATCTTACTATGAGAGCAGAAATTGTGCTGACGGCAATAAGTTGTGGTACAAGGGTAGGGAAATTAACAATGGATTGTGAACCATTATTAAGAAGCCCAAGGGAGAAAAACTAGAGCTTGTAGAGAAACTGTTCTTATTTGAGAAAGGCTGATGTGACAGTCAGGCTCATGAGCTAAAACTGTAACGTGACAAATGCATTGTCCTTCACTACTGAAGCTTTGTCTGATTTATTGTCTTCTAATTTCTATTGTAATGATTTTCAATGGTCATTTGTGTAACATCTTTAAATTAACTCACTTGAGATATTATCTATTTCGGCACATCCCATTCCGAACCTCACAATTTTGTCCTTTGGCATACAATCGGGTGTTAGGATTAGATGCACAAATACAATGGAATAGAGAGTAAAGACAAGAAAGAAAAATTGAGAGACAAGATTTATATTGATTTACTCTTAAATTAGGGCTACATCCAACAAAAAATCCCACTATAATTAACATCTTCCACCTCTCTATCACAACTCTCGGTTATAAGAGATTGGGATTATATATAAGCGGTACAAGGAAACCCCAGGGATCGAGAAAGCCCTATATCACTCGATCAGTATTCATGGACTCAAGCTCAAACTACTAATAAAATATGAGTCTAAACTATAAAGCCACTAGGCAGCCTAAGGTTGCTACCCCCTTCGACCCTCATCAAGGTGGCCCTGGACCTCTAACCTCTCACTTAGTAGCTATTTATGAGTAGGACTTCCTATTAATGGAGAATATGAACAACACCCGAACATGAGGCACTTCCTTAGAAGGTTACCCATCTTGGGAGTGCTCCCAAGCACCCTTAGCCCTAGAGTTCCAAAACAAAGCTTGCCCTTATGTCAAAATATGCCTCCATGACTTAATTCTAATTTTCACATATATATCCGGGCACTGTTCCACCTGTTCATTGTGCAATTTGATTTAGTACTACCCCTTTGGCCAATCTAGAAGCCTATCAAAAGTCGCTTCTATTCCAAACCCTCTAGCCTTGGCAATCACTTCCCACCTTTTGTAGATTGGGTCATTACAATTTATTTGCTCCGTTGAAAGTATGAGATCGTTACAATTTGTTTGCTCCGCTGAAAGTATGGGACTTAAATTTGTTTGGGATATTTGGTCATTTGATAGTAAAAGTAGTTACTAATATCAGTGGAGCTTTTTTTTAATTGCTGAATTGTCTATGTTAGCAAAGTTATAACTGAGTAGAATGAGTAGGCAAGAATTGTTTACACTTTATTTTTGTTAAGTAAATAAATAAATACGGACAAAAATATACATAGACAAAACATAAAAATAAGTGAGCATGAATAAATGGGGCCATATAAAGAAAGGAATTTACAAAAAAAAATAAAAATAAAAATGAAAGTAAATTTTTTACAACCGGCTTGCTCAGGACAGGTTCAATCGGGCCCACTTGAGCCTAACGCGCACATTGGCTCAATCCTTCTCACGTTTGCCAATTTTCTACGGCCCAGCCTTTTCTTTCTTTTCTTTCCTCCTTAATTTTTTTTTTCAATTTACAAACACATTTATGTGTTTGTTATGTTGGAATCGCTTTTGTTTTGAAGTATATGTTTTTGGCGATGTTAACATTGTCGGTGAGGTTTGATGGTGGCCCAAGAAATGACTAGCGATGATGTCCTAGTGATGGTCGGTGAGGTTGGCTATCGACGTTAGGACCGGTTGAGATTTCAGCATGAGTTCGTGTAATGAAATTTAGTATTGAGTTTGTCGATGGAGAAGCTTCGGTGATGGAGATGTCTTGGTGAAGAAGATAGACTCGGGCAGAAGATGAACAAGAAGGGAAACAAAAAATAAGATAAAAAGTGAAATAAAAAAAATCAAATATAATAAAGATCGGGTCAGATCCGGTTACTTGAGCCGGATCGGGTTGTGGTCTGGGTCGGATTGTAAGTTGTACTGAGAAGTCGATCCAGGCAAAGATATGGATAGATGGTCGGGCCAAGTGTTGTGGATTGAGAATGCCGGGCTAAAGAGTCGGGTTGAAAGCCGAGCCAGGAAAATGGGCTGAATATTGGTGGGGCTGAGTTTTGAATTTAGGCTTAAATGGACTAAAGACCAAAAGTTGGAAATTTGGGCTTGAGCCATTGGATCTGCGCAAGCCCATCAAATCATGACCCTATTCGGACTGGGTCTTAGAGGCTGGTCCGAATCCAAATCTAGGTCAGACAAATAATCGGACCGGGTACTCCGACTCAATCCGAGTCCCTTTTTTCCAAAATTAAAAATAAAATAAAATTTCAAAAAATTAAAAATTAAAAAAAAATCCAGATAAAAATTCACAAATTTATAAAAATTTTAGAAATTAGTTTTTGGCTAGTCTCATTAGATTTTTTTTTTTGCACTAATTTTAGTTTAGAGTTAGTTTAGCATAAAAGAATGTGAAAATATTTTGATAAAACATGAACACAATCTTTAAATTCTAGGTTGCTGTTTGCACACTTTCATTTAGATTTTACTTGATTGCACTCTTTCAAAACATTGATTGTTTTTTTCCTTTTCTTAAAATGGACAGGATGAATTTTAGGATCTTTGATTAGTAAAAGGCTGCTTTAATACCCTGGTTAGCAAATAGTCATATTTTGGTACCGAAGGGCTTAGGGCACTAGTTAGAGGGACTAGTGTAATCAATTTTTCAATCCCTAAATTCCTGATTACGTAAAAAGTGACATATCATTCCATACCTCATTAATCTAGTGCCGACTCCTTACATAGAATTTTTAAGATCAATTTGAATTTAAATTACAAATCCCGTGTCACGTGAGGTATGGTCTTGGAAGAGACCATGTTTATGATTGAGGGTTCGTTTGTAGTGTTATTGAGTAACCATCCATCCAAGACCTAAGCTTGTGTGTACCATTTGAGTTGTCTCATAAATAAATATCTCTAAACCTATTCGTCGATGCAACCCCTCAAACATAGGTCGTGACAACTTGGTGACTAGAGGATTTAAACCTAGAATAACTTGATTGTTTAGTTAACATGGTTTCATGGCAGCGCATGCCGCAAAGGACATGGTAAGACCACTAACGTTGTATTAAATGTTGGTATAGCTTGGGAGTCATTAGGGGTGGAGTGATTATTAACCTATTTGTTTGCATATGGGTGTTATGTTTTCATGGATGAAATTGAAGCGATATTTTGATATCAAGTGCTGTGCATATGCTTACACACTTTAGCACTACATCTTTTGCACACACGGCTTGCAATTAAACCTCAGCCGCACCATTAGGCATCTCTTAGGAGGTGTCGACAATCAATTAGACCATCCGCGGTTAGCAACTGTGGGAAAAATCATCATCGATCTTGCTCATTTCTTCGAAAGAAATAAGTTGACCCACCTGCAGTTTGCAATATTAGGAAAAGGCTTATTATTTCATTGAGATGGGATCCT
Source organism: Eucalyptus curtisii (assembly GCA_017140595.1). NCBI lineage: Eukaryota > Viridiplantae > Streptophyta > Magnoliopsida > Myrtales > Myrtaceae > Eucalyptus > Eucalyptus curtisii. The sequence continues at coordinate 12,233,616 of CM029503.1, forward strand.
TGAGCATGTAGTATACCCTTCCTTTATATGTCAAAATCAATGAATTTTTTATTTATTTTTTAGAACAAAAACAACCCTTCGGAGAAGGGTTGCAAAGTGAACAAATGTCTTTTTTTTTTTTCCTAATTTTTATAGAATTCCGGATTTTATAATTTCTAAATAATGATGACTGAACAAATGTAACCTTTCAAAGGCTAAGAAATTATGTATGAACATGTTGTGACCTAACCTCGAGTGGAACCATCAAGTAGTTCGGCTAATGGATTATTAAGACTAAATTTAGCTTAGATTCTCCCAAACTCATATCAATTCGCGAAGTTTTCAGAGTGATAATGATCTTTATCTTGGGGTCACCACTAACTGGTTTATGGTGAACCGATTAGACATCCAATTAAAGTATCGAGAGAAATACCTTACTTCTACGAACCATAAATCAAATAAGTTTGGGAACTTGATTACACTAGATTACTCTAACACCATTTTAGCACATTTCTCTTTTACTTTCAAAAAATATTTTGCATGCAACTTGAATTGATTTTAAGCTATCTCTGGCATGCAAGAAGGTCATGCAAGTGTACAGCCATTATTGAACACTCAACAAAGCAGGACAACAAATAAATTGCAAGCATAGGGAGCAAATACTTACCTTGATGCAATGTAAGCATTATTATTAATTAGAAACACATATTCAACCTATATATAATTACTAATTATGACACAATTCCACTCAAATGTCTTCTTACCTTGATGCAGTACAAGCATATACAACATTTATTAATTAGAAACACATATTTGACCTATATATTATTTCTAATTATGACACAATTCCACTCAAATCTCTTTTTGAATTTTCTCTTATTTAAATGAAATTTAAACTATATGTCACGCAATTTAACTAAATGGCCTGATTATGATGATAGACAATAATTTAAATGCGACTACTCTACATGACATGTGACCTTAATTAAATAACTCTACATGACATACAACCTGATTAAACGAACCTAGCATGCAATTACTAAATGACACACATCTATGACATGCATTAATTGCATGACCTAAACTATATGACACGGTAGATGACTTGGATGTGATGCAATTAATCTATATGACAGGCATATTATATTTTTTGGATTTTCTATTAAAATTCAATTAAAAATAATGGAATTTACTAGCTAGGACAAAGATAATATCCAATTCAACTAAGGTATTAAACTATGTCAATTCCTAATTTAAAATTAGAATCTTATCATGAATATTATGGAATCTGTTGGGACGTACAATGTTATCTAACATGAGCTAAAGCAATCTTTTTTGTATTTTCAAATAAGGAAAACATGTAAATCAAAACAATTACCCAAATCACGAAATATCACCAAACCGCAAAAGATAGTTCAAATTCAGAAACATCTAATTAACTTGATTATTCCATGAATAAAATTGATAAATTAATCTTAAGTTTTAAAGATCAAAATATTAATTTTAAATATTCTTACTCAATTAATTATTCCATTTAAAGCATTATACATAGAATAAAAAACTAATGTGCTGTTGCAAATTATGAAACAAATCATAATGAATATTGCCTATCACTCAAATATGTAAATGTAGACAACAATCTTTGAAATTAAGCAACAAAATATTGTTGACACCTATATTTTGGTGACTCGGTTATTTATTCATTGCATAGAAAATTATTTAAGCTATATATATATAATATTAAATGCGTAACATATAGTTTTAGGAGCATTTTCTTTATTATTGCATTTGCATCGGACTGGGGATAGATGGGTTTGAATTGGTAGTTCTGAGCTTTAATTTGACAAGTTGAACTAAGCCCATAAAGAGAGCAAATTAGCTCGAGCCCGTTATTATTATTTTTTTTTATGACCGAAAATCATCTTGTGAGAAATGGAGATTTGATATTTTTGATGATATGATGGTGGATTTTTCAATATCCACGGAAAGAGCAAGTGTGACAAGGAGATATTACGAGGTCATCTTTGTAAGATTTTGAAATTTAAGAAAAATCCTATTACAATCTTGAATCTTTGGCAATATGTGATAAAATCGCTGGAGAATATTTGGGAGGAGATCTTCGTGTATATTGATAAAAGCTTCAGTCCCTCGCCCATAAATTGGCTCACACACAGACGAAAGGGGGAGGACTTTTCATTTGTTTCTTTGAGGTAAAAAAAAAAAAAATCAAAGGAAAATGGATTCCTTTTCATTCTTTTAAAAAAGGTCAAAGTCAAAGGGCTGGGGTCCTTTGTTGAAGAAAGTGCAGGGACAGTAGAGAGAGAGAGAGAGAGAGGTGAGGGGACAAGTGAGAGAGAGAGAAAAAAAAAAAAAAAAGGAAAGCTACAGGGTCGTCTTCTTTGCGCGGGCAGCCTCGCGCCCTACCGGCCTCCATCCGCCACGCCTCCTCCTGCCGTCCTCCGGCCGCCACTGCTCCCACTTCGCTCGACTTGTAGCCGAGCCTCCATCACCAATGTTAGCAGCTGCTAGCTCGCCACCACTGCCTCTGCTCCGCCCATGACCTGCAGCGGTCAAGCCCTCGCCTACCGTCCTTTGAGCCGGTCACCACTGCGTCTGTTCTGCCACGCATCAACCCGCCCCTACCCAGCCACGACCCCGCCACCGTTGCCACCATCAACCCGTGCCGGCCACCGCACCTTAGCCACCCCTCATTGGAGCTCCAAAGTATGGCTGCCCTCTGCCCACAGCTACCCACCGCCACAGTGATCCATCCTCGCGCCATCACACCGAGCCTCCATCGTGGGTCACGAGTCATCGTTCACTAAGCCAAATTTGGAAACTAAAACTCGAATTAGGTAAAAATCTTATCTTCTTGCGTTTTCAAATATTCTGTTTCTTTATTTGAAATATTCGTTGGTGCGCATGATTGAAATCCCCGTTATGCTATGATATTCGCAACTTGAGTAGCCTTCTGAATTGAGAAATCTTCCTAATTTCGTAACTTTCATATGATTGACGATCCGATTTCACACTCGAAATACGACCCTCAATCGCACAGAAAAATCGCCAATCTAATTTCACACTCGAGATACAATTCGTGATTTTGTTTAAAATTAGCTTATCCGATCTCATGCGCGAAATTAATTTGTCAATTTACTTCCAAAACCAAATTTGAACAATGGATGATATCTTTGATGACCGCGAATGATTTGATGCTTACCTTGCTTTAATCACTTTATTTATCCCAAAAATACAAAAAGGATTGCATTTGCATATCATGTAAATTAGAATTGATTCCCTAGATAGAATCGCATGATGGAATAGTTAGATTATTTTCTAATTATATTTGAATGCATGCTTAGATGGTATCTAGGTTAGATAATATCTTTGAGTTAAATTGCATGTCGAGATAAATTTCTAAGTTAAAATAAGATTCAGATTAGTCTATTTCCTAACTTAAAATATCTAATATCTCATTTTAGTTAGAATTTTATTATTAGTAATTTTTAATTACGAATTTTATAAAAAATACAAAAAAATTATGCGCATGTCATATAATTAGGTTCATGAAATGCATGTCGTTTAGTAATTGTTGCTAGGTCCATTTAATTAGAAACTACCCATCATTAGAATTAGGTGATTTGGTTATATTGCATTGCACATAGATTAGATTTCATTAAATAAGAGAAAATCCTAAACACATATTGAGTGATTGCGTGTTAATTAGAAATCATATCTAAGATTGTTGATGTGAATTGTGATCTAATATCGCAGATGCTTTCGTTACTATGAGGTAAATCCCATAATTTATTTATTGCATTATTTGGGTGTTACTATGATGCTTTCTGTGATGGATGCTAAGGATTGGTTTTGTTGGAGGGAGAATCCCTCGGAAGTGTTCTCAGTGGCCTCGGCTTGGGAGCTTATAAGGCGTAAGAAGGATTGAGTTAGTTGGAATGGTTTCATCTGAAACAATGCCATCCTACCTCGATATCAGTTTAACCTTTGGCTCATTACCAAGTGAAGGCTGCCTACTCAATCCCTTTTCATGGTTCATGGTAGGATCGATGATGCATTATGCCCTTTTTGTGAAGAGGAACCTGATTCAATTGATCATTTATTTTTTGGATGTCGCATTACGTCGTGTATTGCCTTCTTTTGGGCGACCAGATGCGGACTCCCTTGGAGCAACAAACCTTGGGAGGATATGCTGTCTTGGGCTACTACCTTCCTGGCGGGCAACGAGTTCCATAAATGTATTGCCCGCTTTTCCTTTGAAGCACTTTGTCACATCATCTGGAAGAATAAGAATGATATATCCTCTTCAAGAGCGAGCCCGTTTCTACCTCGACCATGAAGAAGCACCTTATCAAAGTCGTTCAAGATAAGGCTCTCACCTACAGGATTGTGGTCGACTTCACTAGAAATAGAAGATTACAACAGTGCTGGGAGTTATATCCTTCCATCTTCTCCTCTGCTGTTTGTACTCTAGCTGGTTAGGCCCTTGGGTTGTTTGGGTGTGCTAGCGCCACTTGTTCTTGCTTTGGTCCTTTTGGTTGCCACTTGGCTTTTTTCTTTTGGCTTCCTTCCACTCTTTATGAGCATGTTCTTTGAGAGTATAAGTTTTTTGAAGCCGTGGGTTGTATAGCTTTTCCTTCCCCTTTTATTATATCTTTTACCCTTACCAAAAAAAAAAAAAAATTGTGGTTTGCGCACTCGCATGATCACCTAGAAATAGATTTAAAATCAATTCAAGTTGTCTGCAAAACATTTTTTTCAAAATAAAAAGGGCATTAGAGAAATCTAGCGTAATCAAGTTCCCGAACTCACAATCTCTGGTTCGTAAGAGTAAAGTAAATTTCCATGTTAAAAACTTAAACACTCCACCACCGTGCTTTCCCCGTAAGTCGAAGGCATAACCATATACATCCTCATTATTTTGACAGATATTGTCAGCTAGCTGCCATTGTGAACAGGTTGAGACAAATGTTGCGAGGGTAGAGGCGCCTGCCGTCATTCATCTCTAATGCCTAGCTGAGTCACTATCAATCTCAATCCATTTTAATACCATTTTTTCTACAGCTAAAGAGGGATTCGCCCTATTGTTTAGCACCGTCGCAAGGATATTCTACAAACACCTCCTTTGAGAATTTCATAGCCCTTCTCTTGTAATTGGCCAACACTTAGGAGGTTGGTCTTTAATTTTAGAACATTAAACACTTCTTTGATAGTATGTATTGAAGTCCCTTTAGGACCAATTATGACCAACACAGCAGAGTCAATGAAAATACCGAAAGTGAATTTTTAATGTAACATAAGGGAATTTTCTTTGCCGAGTTTTTGTTTCTTAATTTTCACTGTGGAGCCCGGTAGACGGAAATGACATTAATTGGGCTCCAAAAGCATTATTTCAGTCCTATATATTTTTTTTGGAGATCCCGATAACTAGAAAGTCGGCGGAGACTCGGCAGAGAAAATTCCCTTCTGTTACATTAAAAATTCCCTTTCGGTATTTTCACTATCGAGCCGGTCACGAATTGGTATGGGCTTGGGAGAGCCCAAGCGAAGTCTAGTCCATTAGACTAATCCTAGGTGGTACACGGGTCGCGACAAATATCTAAATCAAATTTAGATAAGATAATTACCGATTTTGAGCATTATGACGTAGTGATGAGACGGCCAGCGATGATGTATGATTCACCACAAGGATAACTGTCGGCTTGGCTGTCCACGGTGAGGCTCGCAGCTCATGGTGCTCGTGGTGGCTTACGGCACGTTGACAGTGGAAAATCGTCGTAGAAACGGGGAGGCAGATCACGGGCTAGGGAGTCTCGATTCAAGGGACGGATCGTTGGGAGGCCTATAGCAGCTAATGAGAACGCCAATCTAATGGAGTGCCGCCAATGCACATATGTATTGAAGTGCGAGTCCCTCCTAGAGTTTTTTTTTTTTTTTTTTTTTTTTTTTTTTTTTTTTTTGGTAAGGAAGTCCCTCCTAGAGTTATATTGACTATTTAACTGAAATTCTCAAAGAGCAAACAATGAAACTCATCTGGTATGTGTTCGGATAAAAAAAAAAGAAACAAAGACCCAAACTCTTCTCTTGCAAGCGGTTTTGATTTGGCCTAAGTAGAGAATTTCCATGTTCCATCGTGTGCCGCTCCCCGAGCTTCTCTTTTCTCCACCGGTCTGCTGTAAGGATTATGTCATCTTCGTGTGATGACCCAACCTGCACAAGAAAGATTCAGGAGAAATGGCCAAAGAGCCATGTAACTGCTCACGATGAGGACTGGCCGGGACTGGAGGAACAGCGCAGCAACAAAGGCGGATCAGATGCACCTCGGTTGGTCACGGCAAGGCCGTCGGCAGCAGCAGCCTCCCTGGAGCAGGGAGTTATTGCAGCGCGAACGAAAAAACAGAACAAGCTCGGTGTCGCTGCTAATGGGCTTCCCGAACCAGGGCTGTGGCGAAGTCGTCGTTATCGTCAGAGGCATCCACGCGGTGAAGGAGAGCAGAGGCTCGTTGGGGCAAAGACGTCCGCTGTGCGGGGCAGCAATTCGTTGGCCGGTGTCGCAATTTGGTGAGGCAGAAAAACGGCAGTGAGGTGCTGGATGGACGCCGGCGCGGCCACAGCACGGTAATACCAGTCGTGACTGTGGAGATGAGCGCGCCCGAGAATGAAGACAACCGCTCTTTCTCTCTGGTATTTTTCTGTGTCCTCCCACTCACGTTTTTCTCTCAATGGTCGTGTATTCTATTGTGTGCCTCCTTTTTTAGCTATGCGATGGTCTATTTATACTGTATAGGAACAGACCTCATATATTCTTTTCCTCAATCAATTATTTCTTTCCCTGGTTGACTGATTCCATGCGAATATTTTATTTTGATTGAGGCCGTGGAACTCTCTCTGCCGAGCCAAATATTTGCTGCCCATATTTCCGCTTTGCTTGACCCAAGAGCATTTTCTTTTTCTGCCCTCTTGTGCATACGCCAGTTGCCAATATACGAGAGATCTTATGAATAACAAAATAATCTGCCCATCTCTCACACATAAATATTTTGGAATATCCTGCCGGTTGCTTTCCATGTGACCCAAAATATAAAGCTTTTTTTGTGAATAATTCCAGCTATGAACAAAGTAACAGGCTTGACAAAAGTCTAATTCGATATTACTATGGGCTTAGTCTAATTAATCAATTAAGCTCAAAGCCATTCATTCAAGTCCATCCGCTGCCAATCCGATTAAAATGCAAACTGTATGAGCCTATTAACTACTAATGCAAATGCTCCTAATAACTATATGCAATATTAAATAATATTTTTGCTTAGGGGCTAAAATTTAGTCCCTAATTTTCTGTGCAAATCAAAATTTAGGTGTCAATAGAACAAATAAAATCTTCCAAAGGTTATGAGAGTGCCTAATAATCGTTAGGCAAAAATTTAAAAAAAAATTTGAAATTAAATACAAATAATAATAAATAGTAATGCTCTATTGCAAATAGTCACACCGCTTCAATCTTACAAATACTTTATTTTATAAAGTCGAATTTTAATAAATAAATCATAATTCCTATAGTATACCGTACCGTTCCGTTTAGTTCAGCCTATAGAATAGAAGCAACCCTTTGGGAAGGGTTGCAAACTAAACAAATGTTTTTGTTTTTATTTTTATAAAACTTCGAATTTTATAATTTCTGACAAATAATGATTGAACAAATATAACCTTTCAAAAGCTAAGAAGTTATGTCCGATAATAAAATTCGGAAAACATGATAATAAAAAATAACCATACTTTATTGCAAAAAGTCACATTATTTCAATAGTACACATATGTTATTTTATGAATATGAATTCAATAATAATAATAATAATAATAATAATAAATGAGGATTAGTGCCAATAGTAGACATAGGTAGGTAGGGAGGCATAGTTCGTGAGGCTTAAGTGCGCCTAATAATCACACACCCCACGCATGGGTATTGTGGGCCTAGCCCACTTAACACAATGTCTTCATTTGAACAAGCTAGATGATATCCACACTTTAGATAGTGGCTCATATACTCCTTATTTATTTTTTTATTTTTATGTGGGATAAGGAAAAGCAAATTTTGTTTGTTTTACAAACAAACAACCTACAATTCGTAGGTATCCTCAAACAATTTTGTATCCTCTTTGCCGAGAGGCCGTCCAAGAGAAAGCCTGTTTGTCTCTCTGCGCTTCAAGCTTTTTATCGAAGTCCCTCAAGCCAGTCATCTGTGCACCAAATTTCATCCACCTCAAGCTTCATGATGCTAAAATGGCTCCATTCGTATCACATCCTAACTCCTTGAAAACAAACACTATCACCTTAAGCTTGTCCACTGCTTTTTCTAAGGTATGCGATGACCATAGCTATATCCTGGGATGAAAAGTTGCGAACACCTCTTATCATTAGAAAAAAACTATGTGCCAAAGTTGTTTTTCCTTGTTCCACACGTACATGTTAAAATTATGTGTCAAGTTTGAACTTGTGAAACCTGACTCGAATCAGAGGATGTTGATCGAAATTTTTGACTGACTTCGTGATGGAGTCTTTGTGTGTATTGGAGTTTGAACTCCATGCACATTAATAACTCAAAAATGAAGGATAACGTTGGTCACTTTCTTTCCTTCCTTAATAGTGGTCGGTCAATAAGGGTTTGACCGTGACATAGACTCCTGTATGTCCTTCTTCTGTCTCAACCGCACAATAGCCTTTTACTTTAGAAGGAGCCGCACAAGAAAACAAAGGAAACAAAAAAAAGATGGACGTCTCTGTTCGGAGTTTCCTTTGGCGCACCCACAGAGTGAATAGAAGCGGGAAACACCCAAAGTTTAGTGCTGTGAATTTTAAGTTATTTATTTGTAAATATTATGGGTTGTGGTGTAATTTAAGTGTGAAAACACTTGAGTGTATGAGTTATTGTAATTACGTGATACTTTGATTATTAGTAGGTTATTTTCTGCTAACTCTCTTCGTGGATAGGTATCGATATTCGGATTGAATCATGCAAATCTCGTGTTTTTTATTATTCCTCATTTATTTCTCAAATCATTTTACATTGATTTCAGTCCTACATCCCAACCACCCTCGATCCACATCAAGAAGATTTTACTAATGTGGTAAGATATTGTGTATTCCTTTGCGAGATTGAGAGATTAGCTCATGAAAATTGTGACGTATTATTAAGGGCCAAGAAACAATATGATAGTTTTTGAGTCATTCAAGTATGATTACAATCTCCATTGTATCTCTTGATGTATAATAAAATTATATGATGGTCTACCTGTGTGGTAATTCAAATTGATTGATTCACGTAACTATAATGTCTAGTTTATTTTTTTTTATTTTGTTTATTTATTGTTCAATCGTCTATTTTCACAACTCTTTGATCCGGTAATGAATTCACCTTAGTTATACAAGAAGAAAACCATTTCTTTGGGGTGTCAAGGAAAACATAATTAGGATGAAATTTGTAAAGCCCCAAATCCAACAAAAATAGGGGATGACACGGCCATCATTCCACATGAAGGATATAGCCTTAACCACAACGGACAACCCGTTATCAAAATATATATGATAAGCCAGTAGGTTGTTTTCAACATTAGAGTTTCTAAAATGCATCATTAAGAATACTTACATCTCAGAGATTAGCTAATGAGTATCAACTCGGAAATTATACAACTAGCTAAGCTAGTACCAAAATCCAACTACAATAAGTTCCTAGTTGATAGTACTCTTGCCTACTTGCCACCAATCATGGAACCTGAAAAATTGAAAGATGAGTGGGATAAACAACTACAGGTAGTTTATCTATTGTAAGTGAATAGAGCAGCTACTATGCATGTTTATAATGCAATACCAAAATTCAATATCCCAAAACCAATATAGAGCAAGTTTTTTTTTTTTTCAATATATAGCAAGTTTACAAGATCAAAATGAATTATATAATATTGCAACATATAACAAAAATATCTTTTTCATCAATAATATCACAATGGATAATCAATGGTCTAGTACATGGACAAATTTTAAATCACAGGGCAATAGTTTATTCTATTGACCAAACTTGTATTACATCACATCTTAAGGCCCTAGAGGTGGCTCCTACAAAACTCATGTTATCTTATAACCCTTAGCCCTTAAGTAGTACAAGGCCCTTAGAGGTGGTTTTCACAAGATTTGCATCACTATGTAGCATTTAGCCCTTGACTAACACATATTAATAGTACAAGACCCTAGAAGTTGCTCCCACGAAGTAATGTTTTCCTATAGCACTTAGTTATTGACCAACGTATATCAATAATACAAAGCCTTAGAGGTGGCTCCTATAAATTTACTTTGTTATGTAACACTTAGTCCTTTACCAGTCCATATCACAATTGATTTCACAAATCAAAACATAGCCTTTCACAAATTAATTCTTTTCATAAAACCAATCTAGAATTCATATCATAAATCAGTTTCATATACTGAATCAAATCACCTTTCACAAACCATACTCAAAGTCAATGTAATTCTTTAACAAAAATGTTTCGCAAACCCACAATATGTCATCTTTCCTAATTTCGTTCATCAGACAGAGTATATATATTTCACAAGATATTTCTCACACCATTTCAAAATTCATTTTAGAACTCATTTCATTAATCCGTTCACAACATAATACACAAATATAAACTTTCACAACACCTTCCATAAAACGCTTCTCAAACCATTCTTAAATAATAAAGAAGCTGTAAATGACCTTTTTTTTTCAGATTTTTATGCAATAAAAATGTATTTCATAACTTATAATACATCGAATCTCTATAACTTCAAGACATGAGTTTACAAATTCATAAAAGTAATATCACTACTCACTTGGAAATGTCCAAAACCAACAACACTCAACTAGAAGATCCGACGACTCGTAATCCTAACAATTAAACGATAATCAACATCAAATCCGAGTAATATACTACAACAATTGCAAAACGGCTCTACAAAGGTTAAACGCTAGCTAAACAACTCCTACGCACTACCAAAATTGTCAACTGAACTAGATATTTAAAGTTATCCGCAATGCGACACTTTTGTGCGAAACTTGATCGCACCATAATTTTCTGTATCGAATCCCGTTTCAAGTGAGCTTACAATTAAAAAGAAGAGCTTTCAAAGCACTAGAAAACCCATAGCTTGGCTGACCCACATATCAAGTCAAAACCAACAGAAATTTTGACCGAAAAAATGTTAGTCACACATTGTTCATCACATGCGGGAAACTTCAAAAATTCATTTCGAACAAATCATAAGCTCAATCGAGTTCCGTAAAATATGACAACTCCACAATTCCTAAGATTATCATTCCCCCATAATTTCTCAACTTAGCAACTTTTAAATTGGACCTCGCAAATTCCAATTTTAACTAATTCTAAATTTGAGTCCTAATTCCAAATCCACTTCGATTAAACGAACAAAAAGCTTAAATCCTTACCGGGCGTTGCAATTCAAACTTTAATCGATTTGTCAAGGTGCTCGAATCATAAATGCCTTCTCCCGAGGATTATCAATTCAGGTTCGATGTAGAAGCAAAAAGAGTAAAACAATTTGTTTGGCTTAGTTTTGATTCTCCTTTCCCCAGTTCAACTAGAACACTAATTAATAGCCTCAAACATGTCAGCATTTACATTGGTATGATCGCGTATGCGAAGAATATGTAATTTTGTGGAAAATGCTTTCATTTTGGACAAGAAAATATATTTTAGATTATGTTCTTTTGACTCAAGAATGTTACTTTCTATTGCCAGTTCAACATTAAATTTGCGAGACGAATACTAAACCGGTGCAATTGGATGTAATTTGTGTGAGCTTCGGTTCAAAGAAGTGTATAGGATCTCAAGATATTGTAGAAATTGAACGGCTAGAGTTTATAGGGAATGACACTTCAACAAGGTACTATCATAGCAAATAAGCACACTCATTACAAGAAGAAACAAAACAAATGTGTAAACAAAGTGAGATTCCTACCATGAGATTCTCAATGGAATTTGCACATGGGGAGCCTCATTTTTTGCTGACTTGGCAACTCAACCCCAACTATTTTTGAACAAGCAGCTTTGCTCTAGCGTGACCCTCAACTATTTGGAACTGTTCACTTAAGCCGAGATGTACCATCAATAACCAAATCAAGGTGACAAGTTCTCCTCCTTTACTGAGTTGTTGGGCATGATTGTAAGGTCGGCAATGGATTGCAGCATACGCAAGCAATTCCACCCACACTTCACTCACGATCTCCCACTTGGTCTCCTCAATTTTGTCCAGCTCTTTCGCGAGTATACACGCATCAAAAAGCACAGATTTGCTTCTGTCCCCTTTCACATGAGCAGGCTTCACATCTGTAGGAACAGCAAGAAGACTTTCGCAAGCACTTTCCATCGTTTTGCTCCCATCAGAGAATTTTTCACTAATGAACTTGTCCATCTCAGCACAAGTGTCTCGAAACCTTATTTGGCCAATCCCAGCCACTGTAGACATCATATTAGGTTGTTTGATCATAAGATAAAGCATGTAATCTGACAAGACCTTACTGGTTTTACTATGGAAGTTTATATACTCATCCTTGTTGTAACAGAGTTCCGTGGCAATGTGCCACAGTAAAAGGCTCTCACCATAATCAACTTCATTGACGAATGGAAGCAAGTTACCTCCCCGCTCCTTCAGAGTCCATTTACCTCGAGCAGCACACCTCTCTTTTATGCTATTTGAATCTTCTACATCGGATGAAATTCGTTTCAGCACATTAAAAATCAGTTCGCCTAATTCGTCGGTGTATGGTTCTTGTCGTCCAGACTTCAAGTCATTAAGAAATTCCTTGAGAGAGATGCAATGAAGGAGTTTCTCGATCCATTTTGGCCACCTTCTCAGTCGAGAATCAATCAAATTGTACTGGAAGATAGATTTAGACCATCTAGAATGGAGTATATGCAATGCAATCAACGAACCTTCAGATTTGAATTTTAGGAGGAAGTTAATGAAGGTTTTTCCTATACAATATTCTTCATATCTCCCTAAAAGTGCAATTGTCCAGTCAGAGCAAATGAGCATACTAAGAGCTACAAATTCCAGGCCAACAGCTCCATGGAGCAAGGCATATGTAATTCGTATATCATATTCGTGAAAGCCATGCTTGTTCAGGACATGGAAAAGTGCAAAAGCAGTAATGACGGAACCAATTGAGATAGCTCGGAAAAAGTACCCGATCGGACAGTGAACCACGACAGCCTTGGTATAAAGAACATCATAAAAGAAGTTGAGCTCGGCCTCAATGACCCGAAAAGCATCCTTGGCGGTTCTGCTTCTGAAAAATTTCCTGCTTTCGTTACGTTGACGGAAGCTGAAGATGAGATCTACAAGGAGGCCTTTGAAGGTTGAGAAGTAATAAAACGCCTCTTCTATCACTTTTCTGTCGTCCAACAGGGTTAGTTCATTTTCATCTGTAGTGGAATCGAGCTTGGGCTCTGGCATCATCTCTATTGAAGCTGGGATATTAGCTTCCTTCTTGGAAGAGTATTCTTCCATGAGCTTGGCATAGTTTGGGCCAGCATCATCAGACGCGAGCAAGGAAGCACGGAATTTACTAAAGCTTCCGAGATACAGCGCACGTGTTCGCTCTATGTATTTGATGATTCCACCGACAAACATGAGGATGGTTGGCCCAATTAGCTTGTTACTGGGCAGCGATTGATAAAATACGTAGCCTGCAGCGCCTAGCTGGAATAAGAGATTAAGCAAGTGCCTCCGCCACAGCTCATTATCCTCGAGCGCGAAAGCCGTGATGGTGTCGGGTCCTCCGAGGTGTAGCAGAAGAAATGGAGCCCAAAATGCCAAAAGGTCAGCATATGCAGCAGCCTCGGATTTTGAAGTACCAGCAGTGAATTGGGCTTTGGAAATGAGTCCAAAGGCATAGTCAGCGACCCAGTCAGCGACCAAGTAAGCTGACCAGGTGAGCATTATGATCCCCCTTTGCGAACGCCTCTTTCGAATGGGTGCCAAAAATATGAGAGCGACTTGCAGAGATAGGCTCACAACGATCATCCCTCGGAGATTGAGTTTCATCCATAACTTCTGGGCTACTATAAAAATTTCCATATTTCCCTCTCTCACCGGATCCTGGAAAGAAATATTCTAGTCAGCACAAGTATACCAGTAAGGCAGCAATTATGGAATCGATATGCAAACCGGAGAGCATAATAGCAGAGAAGGAGACTATTGAGGGCAGAGAGTTGATAATACCTCGAAATTAATTTACGATCAGATTGGAATGGACGTCTTGCTTCATGCAAATGAGTGTCAACCAATGAGTAGTTATAAAGGAGTTAGAAACGACACGTCTTGAGATGAGGTCAGCATGGAGCAGAACAGGAGTTGGCGAGAATCTCGTGGAATGTAAATTAAAAGCATGGAAACCAATGCACTTTGGCTGTTGTTAGTGATGTACGTTGTATTCTTTATCACACTTCATCACACTTTAGCCTTTCTTCTTTCTCTTCAATCTCTCTTCCATCGCACCTGTCGCTGTCCATCCCTCAGGAGATCATGTACCAGTTTGAAGTCGAGAGAGAGAGAGAGCCTTCTTTTGTCATCCGGTGCTTCTTTTTGTGGAGCTTTAATACTTTTTGTTCCCAATTTAAGCTTTAGCCCCATTCACATTTCTCTCTTTTTGTTTGTCGCGCAGATTCTTATCTTCCTGATGAAGAAGTACATGAGCCAAGACTTACAACCAACAAGAGGCTTCACAACCAATCTTCAGACATGGACAGCTTATTACCATAAAGCATCACACACTAAACAGAGTTAACAGAGTTCAGAACATCATCCAAGCTCAATGTAGTAGCTTCATTCCTTCGTAAGAAATTTGCCAATTCATCCCATCAAAGAAAATAGGACACTCAGTTCAGAACTCAGATGGCGAGCCTACCAGAATACCAAACCAAAGCACAAATTCGATGCGACGCAAATCATATCCTTAACCTTCCCCACTAAAGCTGATCAAAACAAAGAGAAATTCAAAAAATCATGAAGAACACTGTTCGCGTGCAACGCCGAGCCTGGAATTAGGGACATCGAAGAGGAGGCGATGATTCTGCTGCTGCATGCTGGCGATCACGTTGAGGACGGAGTTGACGTTGTTGGGGGCGGAGGCCATGGCGAGGCAGGTGGTGGTCCCAGCGGTGCTGTGGATGAGGAGATTGTCCTGTGGGAGCGTCACGTTCATGCCGTCGAACATGAAGGTCATCGTCGGAGCAACGATGGGGACTGTGTAGCAGGTGTCGAAGCCCCCGAGCGAGGTCACCGTCGCGTTCCCACCAATTCGTTTCTGGAACGCATCTCGCACCGCCACATACGCCGGCTCCACCAGCCGAGTGTACACCGTGCCTGGACGTTGCACCCAAGCCCCAAAAAAAGGAAGGTTAAAAAGAAATACCAAATAAAGACAGAAAAGAAAGAACAATCAGAACAATCTTTTTTCTTGATCAGCATATTGTAATGAATGAACTAATAAAGACAAAGCTACATTTTGCCTGCAATATAATTTGAAGCTAAATGTTTTTGTGCTATAACTGAACATTATTGTGTTAATTGTCAATAAATGTCCGGCCCCCCAAAAAAATTGTGATTGGCAATTTCTAATACAGGAATCCTTTTTTTTTTGGTCAAAATGCAGGAATACATTGAGAGATAGCATTTTGGCTCATCCGAAAATAAAGGAAAAATCATTTTGAAAATTTAGTGACAAAAAAAAAAAAAAAACTATTGAGAAAAAGAGAATCAATGGCTGGCTTGACCTGGCCTGGCCTTCTACCTGAATCAAAGATGGTTCCTGCCCCAGTGGTAGCATTGAAAGCCAGTGCACTTGGTGGAATATCCACAATTTTGCTCCCAACTCTTATGCCAATCAAGTTGACATAGTAAAGTGAAGACCTCCTTGGGTTCTTGAGCAACGGAGTATACTTTATTTTTTTGGGCTGGCCCACCGGGCCAAGCCGGAGCGACCCGGAGAAGTTGGCGGACCTGAAACTGGGCAAGCAATACGAGAACGTGGACTGGTATAGGCTCTGGGCCTGGGATAGGAGCGATAACGGGCCTCGGCTCAAGCCCAGGAGCCCCTGCGGCGGCAAAGAGGTCCCCGTGGTTGCTTGGATGCAACCGAAGGTGTAGCCGGGGATGGGATCGGTGGCTAGGGTGAATGTGTCCTGCGAGAGATTCGCTAGTAGGCTGGAGCCTCCATATGTCATGTTGAAGGTGCAAGTGTTCTCGTCACACTTGGGATTCGGTACCTGAAATTTCTTGTACACCTTAATTAGCTCATGAGAGTGCCATTTATGAAGCTGAATCACTTTTACCGATCATTCTAGATTGGCAAACTTGCGTGGTTTTTTTTCTGAAGTACATTTAAAGCGGCTCGTCAAATGTCTTAAATGACATTGGGAAACAACAATGTCAAAGGTTTTAGGTCGTTGGATAAATCAATGCGATCTTCATATTAGATTCTTGCAAGCACTACTCCCATCGGTCACACATGTCAATGAAGAAGCTACTTAAAAAATTTATTTTGAGAACTCGACAAATTGAGTATTTTCATTCCAAGAAAAAGACAACCTAACTAGTGCTATCGTGTTGTAGTATTATTCATAACAAGCAAGCTGAACAATTCAGACATGTCTATTTAACTTGTATACCATCTCAAGACAAGAACGAGGGCATAAATAATCAAATGCATGTATACTACCTGCGTGCACTGAGAAGCTTGGCAATCAATGGACTTGAAGCTAGTGGACTTGGCAGAATCAAACAGAACGCTTGAAGAGCAACCCACGCACCTACTACAAGGGACCCAAGCAGCATCGTTGCTGGTGTCCACAGCCATGAGCATGCTCTGAGAAGGAGTCCCAATCTGAACCTTCACAATATAAGTGGCACTCTGTAGGATCTGCCTCCCAGATGCAATGGGCACCACAGATTTCTTAGCCACTAGGCTTGAGGACAAGAACTGGAGCCTTGCTTCGTCCTTCTCTTGCAATTGGAGCACAGTGTCTTCCCAAGACATGGCCTCGGGTGGCCTCAGTGGAGAGCATGGGCTGTTCACGTGAAAGACCTGGAGGGTTGAGCCCTGGTTTGGGAGGTCACACCGGTTGGGGTTCAGGCCTTGTGCTATGGAAAATGAGAGGAAGGCCAGTGAGAGCAAGAATAGGGTTTGCTTCATGGTTAGTTTGTGTTTCTTGGATATGGTTAGGCTTGGAGAGACAGAGTGAGCGAATGAGTTATATACAGCTGGGTTTGTGAGTGCTTGGAGTGACTGGCGGAAAGAAAATATGGCGAGGAATGGGAATGTAGACATGTGACTTGTCAGTGGGGTCTATTAATTGGTAATTTGATCACAGACTGCATTCCATTTGCTTTTTTGCAGTGTGGACCTCTCCTTCCCTTGTCCATTCACTTGAAGAGATGACTTTTCTTCCGTGTCTTTCTCGTTGCTATATATTTATAAAAAGTTTTCGGACCTAAGCAAGTGCCTAAAAAGGCTTCATCTCAAGCCTCATTTGGACCTCAAAATCTCTACGATGTAAAGTAATTAGAAAGTGTTCCCACTCTCCAAGGAAGAAAAATATATTGAGGAAATTATGGGTGTGAGGTGTGCAGGTATCAGTATATATATATATATATATATATATATATATATATATATATATAATATATATATATATATATATAAGAAACGCATAATGATAGCCCAGTATCACTGCAAGGCAAACGAACAAGTGCAAGAGGCCCTCATAAGAAATGAACCGTACCAAAGATCCATAGCCAGCCCCTGCTTAAAGGTTAACTTACGTTATGACTCATGAGAGACACTGTGAGCATAAAATGCCCTATGTACATACATCAAATGCGGAGTTTAGTGTGCTCTACAAATTGCGTAGTGCATGCTAATGAAGATTATCTTTCGAGGGTTCAAACTAGTCCTAATGTTGCGATGATAAACATTTCTCATCTCAAGTGCTCCAAATAGATATACCAAATTTTAATGATGATATATCACACGTTCTCTTTGGCCATTCTTTCATGTGTGGAATTGAGGATATTGCTTTTGTTATATGACCTCCAAGGCTGTTTCAAGACTAAATTTATGGTAGGACTGGCACTCTCATCCACAAAGCATCTCTCTCTATCTCTCTCTCTCTCTCTCTCTCTCCCTCTGGAAATGGGTGCAGATGACGACAACAATCCCCAATAGGCAAAAATGCACGTCTCTTTCGTTTGTTTTCTAGTGCTTAATCACACTTCATTCAAAGCACACTCTAATGGAAAAAGCATGTAGACTTTCTTGCTAATCCCATCAGCTTTTGTTCAATTTCGATTCAAATTACCTCCCTCTTGGGGGAAGGTAATTATAATAAACTAGATAAAATTAACCAAAAAAATCGTAAACTTATTATAATTGTGTCAATTTAATCATAAACATTTTTTTGTCAAATAACCTAAACATTTTTATATTTATGCTAATTCAGTCTATCCAACCAATTTTAGTTAGTTGGCATTGACATGGATATCGACCGTCAGCACTAATATAAATAATTTTAATAATATTTTAATATTTCTTTTCCTTTTTTTCCTTTTTCTTTCATTTTTTTCCCATCACTTCCTTCTTCTTCCAGCCAAGTCACTGACCAAAGGCAGGGCTAACAAAGTTGAGCCTTGCTAGTGGATGAGTGAGGCACAACTCGCTAAATCTAGTAAGGTTGAGTTTTGCCCATGGTCAACAAGGCTCGACCCTCGCCAACCCAACTAGTGGCCTTTGGTGAGGGCTCGAGCTTCCCCCAACAATGGCGATGTTTGCCTAAGGCTGACGAAGTATTATTAAAAAAAAGTAAGAGAAAGAAATTAAAAAAAATTAAATATTATTAAAAGTTATTTATGTCAACGCCAGTAGTGCCACGCAGGATGCCTGATATTTATATTAGTGCCGACCAACCAAAATTAGCTAAACGGATTGAGCACAAATGCAAAAGATTTATAATTTATTTGGTCAAAAAAAGGTTTTTGATTGAATTGGCACAATTATAATAGGTTTAAGATTTTTTTAGTAATTTTTCACAGCAAACTCACAAGTCATGGCGACCGCACTTCCTCTTCATGCATTCATTCATTACTCGTCAGAAATAATTAGGCAAACTCAACAAAAGAAAATTGTAGTGAACAATCATACGTGTCTTTTCTGTGAAATTAACAGCAACGCACGGCATAAAGCTTGAGTTATGCAGTTTGTTTATCGAATAGGCATAAGGACTGTGACAGAAGATATACACTATACATGAAATTCGTTGATCAACCAAGCTTATACTCGTTGGGGGAAAAAAGGGTCGTTTACGTTAAAAATCTTCCTTCTGCTTCAATAAAAAGAAGAAATGCAAAACTCTCCTGCAGAGAGCTCCTTCCAAGCTTTTCTCCTTATCGTCCACACATAGGTAATTATGTACGTATCTATATGAGAGTGAGCTTTACTTCACTCCATTGCAGAGCCAGGGAATGAGTTCACTTCATTGCAGCGCCAGGGAATGAGTTCTTTTTCCTGGTTTGGCCGACAGTGAAAGCGTCCTCCACTCTCCTGCATAATGCGACATTGTACACATTGCACATATTTAACATCATAACATATACCAAGTTGGTGGCGTCACACGCCACCATGTAAGAAAAATAATTGTATTATTTGGTTCATGCCTTGGTGTTCCGCACCATCGGAGCAGATCATCTGCTGGGAAAAGAGGAGATATCCAGAGAGACAAAATCCATAAAAGAGATAGAAAATCGTCTGCATTTCTATTTTGTTGCGTCCTTAAATGCGGTTTATTCTAATAGACTGAATCAAGAAACCACAAAAATGAAATGCCCACGACATGAAAAGTCGGTGAATGGTCTGCTATGTCATTGTTCTTTCGGCACAACAAGATCGAAGTCAAACCGATGCATCTCCCAACAATCTCTAAGTGTCTTGTCACGGGCGACAATTTCTTGGCCACGGAATAACCCTTGCGGCACCTGTTGAGCCGAGAACACCAAACCAACCTTCCTTTTAATAATTGCTCCTAAAAATAGTATAGCAAATCGCATCTCACCTCGAATCATACTACAGACAATTTAGCTTAGGCATCCAATCTCTCGAGTAAGACATACAGAACATTTAAGTACAACAACTGGTTTTGGCCAGCTATGTCCTCATCAAGAGAGCAACTCCCAATTATTTTTGTGCATAAGAGGCCAATCCCGCCTTTAAAAATTTCTCATGGCTATAACCATTCAATCTTAGAACTCTCAACACAAACAGTCAAATACCTTGATGTTACTCCTAGGAACCAATTTTATTATCGCTTCGGTATCACTCACTCTTCACCTTAATGTCACAATTCTCCATTCTTCGGCTCATAAGATTATGGGGGAGGACGGTCCACCAGCCTTCCCAAGCTTTATGTTGGGAGTGTACACTTTGAATTGCTAAAGATGTCACTAAAGTTAATCGGTACTCTATGTAATGCTACATTCTAGCGGCCCACCATACATGATTATCCACCTCTAGTGACTCATTTAAGATGTCCTAAATTGACCAATTTGCTTGCTCTTATCACCTGCCCCAACGCGGTGAAAGCGCGGGTCACATAATTTAGATACCTTAAAGCCAAAGAATAAGTAGACATCAAACTATAATAAGACGATTGTTTCAGTGATTCTGTGAAGGGAGAAAATTTAGTTAAATGTTTTCCTTTTTAGTGGTTCTCATTGACCGAGACACTACCATCTAAAATCTACAATCATCTAATGAGCAGCAAATGAAAATGCGAGAAGGAAGAGCCTTTTTGCCACTGGGCAGTGTGCCCACTGCCCAATATCTCCTCCAAGTCAAACCTTCCAGATTTTGCTTAAACCCTGTCTGGGGATTCAAGAAAACCCACCACTCCTAACGTGCCATGGCCCACACCCACTCGAAGATTGGAGCCAGTTAAGCAGTGTACCAAGGCCCACAAGGTCCATTTCTTCGTGGGCCTACCACTTGAGTGGTCGGGCCCACACGGTTTGGCCTGGTTTCCACTGAATCACAGGATGACATGTTGCAGTACATTTTTGCCCTCTGATATTTTATACATCTCTTCCTCTTGCCCCTACACTCCACATCTTCGCTTCATTTTGAAGCAGCGCAGGTCACAATGATTGCACCGGGGAAATCTGTCACCCTCAAAGAGATTGCCCCCAAGCGTGTTGTCCCATGGCTGCTTCTAAAGCGCTAGATCTCAGTTTTCTTTCTCCCGTCATCATTATCAAACCTCCTCCTTTGTTCGATTCGATTATGTGCATGTGAATGAGTGTCCATGTACACGCAAATGATCATTCCACGAAGATACATTATGTGTGTATTATAAATAGCACGACATATTCAACTACAACTTCTTTGGATTCGAATCAGAGTAGCTAAGTTGTCAAAATCATATCGAATATTAAACCATTATTGATCACTCTCAGTTATAGATGAAGCCATAAATACTCTCTTAGTTTGACTTCACAATGTTATTTTCCATTACCTATACAACATTAAACTTGCAACACGAATGTTAAATCGGTGCGATTGGATGTGATTCACGTGAGCTTCTCTTGTTCGATTCAAAGAAGTGCATGGAACCTCAAGATATTAGAGAAACTGGACCGATAGAGTTTGAAGAAAGGACACTTAGTAATGTGTAGTCAAAGCAAATAAGCACACTCAATACAAGAAGAAAACGAACAAAGTGACATTTGTACCATGATATTTTTCAATGGAATATGCATGTAGAAGCCTCATCTTTTGCCAACTCGAACTATCAATATGTTAATGCGCTAACTCTAAACTGACCCCCTACTATTTGGAATTGTTCGCTCAAGCCAAGATGTACCATCAATAACCAAACCAGGGTGACAAGTTCTCCTCCTTTACAAAGTTGTTGAGCATGCATATACAGTCAGCAATGAATCGCAGCATACGTCAACAATTCCACCCACACTTCACTCAGAATTACCAATTTGGTCTCCTCATATTTTCCCAACTCTTTTGCGAGAATACACGCGTCAAACAGCACAAATTTGCTTTTGTCTCCTTTCACATCAGCAGGCTTCACCTTTGTAGGAACAGAAAGGAGACTTTCACAGGCACATTCCTTCATTATGTTCTTTTTGCTCTCATCAACTACATTTTCATTGAAGAACCTCGCTGTCTCGGCACAAGTGTCTCGAAACCTGATTTGGCCAATCCCAACCCCTGCAGATATCATGTCAAGTTGTTTGATCATAAGGTAAAGCATGTTATCTGACAAGACCTTACTGGTTTCACAGTGATGTCTTTACTTTTATCAGTATTGTAACAGAGTTCAATAGCAACGTGCCACAGTAAAAGGCTCTTCCCATAATCAACACAGATAAATGGAAGCAAGTTTTTGCAATCTCGCCCCGTTTTAGTATGCTCCAGAGCCCAATCATTTCGAGTAGCACATATCTCTTTGTTGCTTCCCGTAAATGACTTCCGTTTCAGCTCTTCAAAAATCAGTTCACCTGACGCAAGAACTATAAATAAAGGACCAAGATCCCCTTTTTTCACTGTATTGTTCTAACTGTCCAGACTTCAAGTCATCAAAAAATTCCTGCAGATGGATGAGATCAAGGAGTTTCTCTATCCATTTTGGCCACTTTCTCAGCTGAGAATCTATCAAATTGTACTGAAAGACTGATTTAGACCACCTAGCATGTAGTATATGCAATGCAAATGGTGAACTTTCAGATTTAATACTGAGGAGGAACTTAATGAAGATGCTTCCTTTAAACAAACTTCTACAATGTTTCTCAGATGTTTCTATTTTTGCAATTGTCCAGTCAGAACAAATGAGCATACCAAGAGCTACAAATTCTAGGCCAACGGCTCCAAGGAGCAAGGTGTATGTAATATGCATATCATATTCGTGAAAACCATGCTTGTTCAGGATATAGAAACATGCAAAAGCAGTAACAATGGAGCCAATTGACATAGATCGACAAAGGTACCCTATTACAGCAGCCTTGGTATAAAGGACATCATAAAAGAAGTTGAGCTCAGCCTCAATGACCCTAGAAGCATCCTTTGCAGTGTTGCTGCTGAAAAAATGGCAGCTATCGTTTCGTTCATGGAAGCTGAAGATGAGATCCACAAGGATGCCTTTGAAGGTTGTGAAGTAAGAAAACGCCTCTTTTGTCACAGCTCTACCGTCCAAAATTTTTCCATCTTCAGCCCTAGCATGTGTTATTAAAATATAGGCCCTCCGGCACCACGCAAAATCTCTGGGTGACAACGTATTCTCGCATGAACTTGGCATGGTCCGGCCCAGCATCAGCAGGTGGGAGCAAGGAGGCCCGAAAGTTACTGAAGCTTGCAAGGTATAGAGCACGCATTCGCTCTATGTATTTAATGGTTCCACCAATAAACATGAGGATGGTCGGAACAATTAGCTTGCTACTGGGGAAGGATTCACATATTACATCGCCTGCAGCACCTACTTGGAATAAGAGATTAAGCAAGTGCCTACGCCACAGCTCATTATCCTCGAGGGCAAAGGCGGTTATGGTGTCTGGTCCTCCTAGATGTAGCAGAAGAAATGGAGCTCAAAATGCCAAAAGGTCACCATGTGCATCATCCTCGGAGTCTGAAGCACCGCTACTGATTTGGGCTTTGGACAACGAGTCCGAAGGGGTAGTCAACGACCAAGTAGGCAGCCAAGTAAGCTGACCAGATGAGCATCGTGATCCAACTGCTCAAACACCTCTTGCGAAGGGGTGCAAATAACATGAGAAAGACTTGAAGAGATAGACTCGTAAGGATTGCCACTCGGAGATTGAGTTTCATCCATATATTTACTGGCTCCTGCAAGAATTTTCATCTTTCCCATCTTATCCTCACTCGCTCACCCGATCCTGGATGGAAATTTTTTAGTCAGCACTAGTATTATCACAGTGAGGCAACAGTTTATGGAATAGATAGGCAAAACAGAACATAATATCAGAAAAGGTGACTACCTAGGGTAGAGAGTCGATGGTACCTCAGATATTTATTTACGATCAGTACCATTGGACGGCCCTTCTTCAGGCACCCAACCGTCCAGCATCGCATAGCTATAAATGAGTCAGAAGCGACAGGACTCGAGCTGAGGGCAGCATTGAGGGAGCAGAAGTGGAGTCCGCATGAAATTCGTGGAATGTAGGCTCCCACAATCATTCGCCAAGTGTCAAACCCCTACTGTAAAAGGACAAAATTTGCTTCAGTAACTCTGTTGGGGGAGAAAGATTCAGTCAATTGCTTTTCTTAGTCTGAAAATGCATGACAATGAGCGGTGATTCAACAACACGTGACTCTTATTGGCAAAATCAGAGCGTGTCCTTTTGCAGTTTATTATGCCTCCAATATTTTTGGGCCTCTCTTCCTTTGCCCCAACCTACCACATCTTGGATTTGAATAGACATGGCAAAATGAGTTTTTTTTTTTTTTTTGGGTCGATCCTACTCTTTTCCTATTTTAACTCTTACTCTCAAACTTTTGCTCTACTTCTTTGTAGGGCATGGGAGTCGAAACCCAATCCTAAAACTAAATCGTTCCCACCCCAACCTCCCCGAGAAGGTGGGGATTCGAACCCCCCACCTCCCCCTTCCATGTTGAAAAGGTGGCCAACCCAAAATGAGTTGACAATCTATATTTTAATCCATATTCAATGATGCGAGTCCTAAGTGGATTGTCTTCAACTAGAGATAAGTCATAAATGAGTTGTCTAACAACTTTAGGGGCCTTAAATGGATTGAGAACTAATCTATATGAAAAATAGAAAACATTTTTGATAGTAAATGATGCGTCCCGTGCATCAAGTGGAGCATGTAAGGACAATTTTTATAATTCTTCATCTTTCACAATTTCTGAGATTTTGTAAATAATTTTTATTTTATTTTATTTTTTTCTTTCTTCTTTTCCTTTTGTTTTTTGGCTATGAAATTTGGCGAGGGTCGCCAACCAATCCTTGCCAACATCACACAAAGACCAAGATTGAGTTGAATATGAAAATATTTTAGTAATATGAGTCAAATCGAATGAGTTATTAGATTTGTATTGCATGGAAATCATTTTCGAACTAATCCACCGTTTGACGAATATTGGTTTGAAGTAGTTTAAGTCACAATAATTGCATCGCCAATTAAGGGTGATCGGATTCATGGTGAGTAGAGTTTAGATCTAGATCCTATACTCGATCCTATCATAACCGGTTCTCTCTTTTTTTTATCATGTATCTGACTCTGTTTGTATTGAACCTTGCACCCGACCCACCCTGTTTTTCCGATCCAATTCCAAGGTCAACCCTGTTTCCATTAGAACTTGTTTTATAATCACCCAATATTCTATACTGCTTCGAATTTTACATTAATATGCGAGAAAATAATGTAATCTTCATAATTTGTTTTGAAATATTAAACATTTGTAATGAATAAGTACATAAACTTTTTGACTAAACAAAAAATTAAGAATCCACAAGGCTAATTATCATAAATAAAATCATAAGGCAAAGCAAAAATCATAACATTGTAGCAACAAACATGGGTTTAATATTAATCTCATTCACACAATTACTACATTAAATTGTTCATTTATCTAAAATAGTTAACAAATCTCTGCTATAAGCATAACTCATCATTCAAAAGAGAAATTAGGCGAGCCAATCCACGTGGTACATAGGAATTTGGCGGCGACGAACGTTGTCTGTCTGTCGGACGATGCAAGAGGGAGCCAGGGAGGGAGGGAAGCAAGCGAGGAAGAGGAACAATGGAGGAGCGTCGTACGTGTCTGAGAGAGCCAAGCGGAAAAACACCATGCAATTGCGGGAATAAGAATAAAAATCAAGGGAAAAAATAGGATTTTGGACCACTACTTACAAAACTGGTTCCAAAACCGGTCCAAGAACCGGTTCCCGACCCTATTTTTCGGGTGGGCCGGTCTGGTTTCTAGGTATACCTGATCCGGTTGCACATCCTTACCACCAATCTATCACCCTCAAGAGACCGCTTCCAAATGCACTGTTTTGCTTCGAAAGTGCTAGATCTCCATTTCTCTCTCGCGCGATCATTATCAAATATCTTATGTTCGATTATGTGCATGTGAATAAGTGTCCATGTACACACAAATGATCACTCTACAAAGATATATGATGTCTGCGTGTGAGAGATAGATAGCAGGGCATTATCAAACGCAACGTCAAAACCATATTTTAGTACTTTCACGAACCTGTCATGCTTGCAGGAATGGAGAGATGGTCCTTGACCAATCTGAAGCTCGAAAACCAATTTTCATTAATACCTCAAGCACTGCATGAATCGCCATGATTCAAATGTGTCATAAGGGGAACCCTTACAGTCGAAAAATCTACGGGTGAAACCGGTTGGACAGGGCAATATTGACCAGACATTGCACCAGCAACTCATATAACCACCATGAAGTTAATCATCAGGAGCGTGGGCGCATTTTGATATGATCAAGACATTGGAATGCAGAGTTCTCTTTCCCGTATTCATCAAGAGATCTTGTTGTGAGTCGAGCGATGTAGGGTTGTACACCAGGCCATCTAATGAAGCGGATTTCTATCTACAGCGATTCTAGGCCCTTTTACACCAAAGGAAAAGTGCCCGAAAGACGCAACTGTCAAAATTGCATTCCAATGCTATATGTAGAACTTTCTTTTTAGGTCGGACCTCTATCTGAAATTCTGAGCTAAGAATTTCTGCACTCTATTTCTGAAAATAATACAGCTAAGACTGAAACAACAATTTTATTCCAAATCATAGGTTGCATCAAGGTATGCTTAATCACACACCTCGTTTCTACTCTGTATCCCAGCTAGGAATGTTTGCAGTAGCTTCATTTACCATCCTCACAAGAGTAACCTGCAAAAACACAAAAGCAAAGCACATGCGTAAGTTTAAATATTCAAAGAGTCAAGATTTTTGCTTCATTATAGCCGGCTGTGTACTTCAGTGCAAGAGAAAATGAGACAATTGAGAAGAACATTCCATATGTACATCTAGACTTGCATAAATATCCCTTAGCTTCTGCTCTTTTATCATATCATGATAAAATGATGACTATGAATAATAGTTTTATGTGCAAGCATCTAAGCATAGAAAATTACAATAGACCTTTCATCCTCGATGTATGCATATGCCATCTCTGTTGACTTGACTAAGTAAGATGAATGAAAAAATCCTTTTGAGTTGTGCTAGTACAGGCTTAAGAGGTCACACCAGGTCCTTAATATAAATGTCAAGGAAAGAATTTATCTGAACCTTCAAGGTATTTTCCATGAGGGAGTTAAAAAGGAAGAAGTCGCATTGATCTGATGTTACATCCTGCTATTTTCCAGCATATTTATGTCCCAGATTCATTTTCTTTAGTTCTCAAATAATAAACCACCCAGATCATCAGTGACTTCACCAATGAGAACATTACAAAAGGATCAGCATGCATGTCAGCTCAGGTAACCATAAAATCCTTTTGTTAACATACAAACTCAAACTTAAGAAACCATACCTATTTTACATGTTATGATCTTGACAGAAGATTAAGATCCACATAATAAAACATATCTCACTTACTACACTTTCAGGAACCCCTGGAGGAGGCAAGGAAAGATTTCTAGGTGGAGGACCACGTAAGTATGATCTCTTGTCAAATCGCCACTCTCCAATTTTGCCATATGTTAGTTCACCCTGGAAATACGCAAATCACTGGTTGAGTTCTAAAACAAGAAATTTAACCAATTGATGTACAAAAAAAGGAGATTGGCAAATTAACTACGATCTATGACACAGATAAATGTTCTGGGAGCAGCTTCGCATGATCTATAGCTTGGAAAAAATGTACTGTCACCTTTAAGTTGTAGTCACATCCGTAAGTATAGTGGATGATGAACCTCTTTCCAGTTTGACGATCCCATGGAGGCTAAAAAAGGAAAGAGAAGAGAATTTAAATGGTTATTCAAGCAGGTCCCCGTTACATGTAAGTAGTGAATTGACTATTGAAAAGGAGATGAGCAGAATTTGTGATAACCCTATAAGTTACTGTCCAAACCTGTAGCATAAAGTCTTTCCTGAGGACATGCCTAACACCATGCAAAGCAGATGCTACAGCATAAGCATACCTGAGATTAACAAAAGACAAGAATAAACCATCGCCATTATTGTTACTTAAAGTAGGGAGAAAATAAAAATTACGCTCACACTTTCTCAAATGCTCACATTTCCAGTACCCATCCAAATGCTTTATCAGTTTCAGAATCATCCTTCATTCTTAGAGAAACGTTCATCCATGAAGGAGCAATCTTCTTTAGCAGATCCTGAATAAAAAAAATACAAACATAAAAAACTTCGTTTTTTTCACATATGACCTATACCAATCAAGATTAGAAACACTATTTTTTGCATGCAAACAAATATCAATTGGTGTTTCCATTAACTGAAGAAGGTAGAATAGAACGTTATGCAGGCACAGGTTTTGGCTTCTCTTTTTTTGTCAAAGATCACATTAATCAGATAAAAAATGACAAGATCATTATTATTCATGTGGAATAGTTGCAAGAGCCATTACCTTCTTAATGATTACAGGTGAGTTCCCAATTGGGTCAACATTGGTCACAGGACCATTCTCCTCAGGAAAAAACTTCCGGATGATATTCTCATTCTCTGCAGGTTTTATGTAGAAAAAAGGGAAAGCAGCAGGATATCCTCCATCAGCCAAATTAGGTAGAGGATTTACAAATATGTGATCAGGTTCTGCCATTAGAATATATCTGCAGCACAAAATTAAGGAACATGCTCAATCCTTTTAAGAGTTGCTAAATGCAATACTTTTCACAACATCAATCACCGAAAAAATAAAAATAATAAAAACTCACTCTTCCTCAATTGTAGCCTTCTCCAACCATTGAACAAAGGCCCATGGTCTATTTAATACAATGTATCCCTGTGTATACCATTTGAGACCCATTTAAAATGTGAACTCAAAGAATGACTGGAAACTCAAAAACAGACTACTCTAAAATGTAAGGTCAGAAAATATCCAAAAAGAAAAGAAAAGCATTTGAGCATCAAGACTTGGAAGGCTAAAGCTATCAACTTAGTATACTTCTGAGTACAATCGCAGTTCGGGCAGACTAGGATCTGGAATCAAAAGTACAGGAAATTGCAGGTCTTAAAGGTTATTTTTCAACTTCTACCATGGGAACTTGGCAGTTGATTTAAAAAATTGAAGTTCCAGGCTGTTGCTTTCCCATTGTGAAAGTGGACATTGCATTTATTATCTCCTGGCTCATGAAGAATTCAGACTTACAAGTAAACTGAGCATATGTAAATATACTTCATAAAACCAAAATAATGAACTATCTCAGACCTTCAGTAGTAAGTCACTTATCAGACAAAAACTTGCCTAAACCTGTGATATCAAGAAAAAATAATGGCAGCTTCTGCAACCAATCCCCCAAATGTGTTGTTTTCCCAAATTAATTTCATTCCTCAATCCCCACTACATCAAGTGAGAACCTTATGATAAATCCGAAATTAAATAACAGAAATAGCATATCATTGGCCATGCAATCTGAAGAGCACAGCAAAGCTTACTCTATCCAAGCCCGCAGGTAGAGGATCCACAACAATAGTAGGAATCTCATCCATCAAGTTGTCACGATTTCCCGAATGCAAAATCCGAGTGAATCCCCCCATCTCGGAGCCAGGCAGGTCCTTCTTCTTCTTATACCAGTAGTACATAATGCGACTCTGCCATTTGCTATATGGAGCATCTGTAGCTGTCAGAGCAACATGAAAAGGTGATCCTGAGGTCTTCTGCTTCTGCATATCGTCAGGCATCTCAAGAATGGGATCGGATAATAGTTTCCTGTTTGAATCATCCACTGCCGATCTCATGATTGCTATATTGCGCATTATTATAGTTTGAAAATTGTACGTAGCAAAGCAAAACCCAAGAGACAACAGAACCAGCAGTGGCACTGAAGCGCTTCCAGTGTTCCTTCTCCCAGTCATTGTCGTTCACCATACAATCAACTGAATAGTTCCCTTTGGTTACAAAAGTCTCTTATTCCTGATGTCATATCATCGTGATCATCACGAGCCAGTCAAGCCCTTGTCCAGTTCACCTCCATGATGTGATAGGGAAGGTTTCTCAAACCTGATAGTCTGCTCTATGTCGTCATGCTAGCAACCTGATAGACGCCGAACATAAAATCAGCAAAATTCAACACAGGATCTAACAACCACCAGACCTCATACAAATTTATAAGGTATTATAGAAGCAATAGTATGTTTCCTGATTTCAAATGATATAAAAAGATGAACCTTTCAAATAGACGCCAGTGAGGAGAGTCTATATATCTTATGACAGGGAATTGCCCCCACAAATCGAGACCCTTAAGACTGTCTCAATGGACTGGTCCAGAGTATGAGCAACCGATATTCCCAGCAAATAAGCAGTTGAAATCTGAGATCCATGAAAGAAGATCAGACGAAACAATCGCCAGCTCCAAGAAACAATGCTCCAAAATTAAGACAAAACCAGTAATGGAAAGGCAATTGAATTGGCGAAACATGAGTAACAGGAAACGGACATAAGAAGATGTCTGCATTTCCAATATGAGCAAAACCATCGATGTTAAGGGAGAAATGCGAACCAAAATGGCCAAAAGATCACAACTTGTAACACGGGATCGCCACATAAGCAACTTCCCCAGCTAAATATCCCCATTACCGGTGGAGGGTCGAACCAAATCCCACAACCTCGCGAGTGAATCAATTAAAGGCAAAAAGGGAACGAACCCAAGAAGCAAAATACCGAATTCCATTCCGCAACAGCAAGAACAACAGCAGGGGACAACCAGACATCAAGCAACGGAAGGAATGCAACAGAGCACACGAGCCACGGGTCGAAAGAAAAAGGACGACGACCATCAATGCGCCACTCGAGGATCCAAGACTTAGGTGGCCCGACGCGAAAGAGATTACCTTTACTCTCACCCGCGTCGAGAGAACAGGAGAAGAGCGTCGATGGAGAGAGGCAGAGCACGCACAGGAAAGTAGAAACGTAACAGGAATCTGTAGAAACGTAGGAGGGGGAACCCTTGTCGGTTGATTATTAAATTGTTCCTCTTTTTGTCTTCCTTTTTTATTTTTATTTTACCTTTTTCTATACATTATCATCAATGACATGATTGAAAATGGTGGATCACTGGAAAGTCAGTTAACTAGGCTTTCCTAAGATGGATTAACATTCGAGATTACAGAATCCAATTTTCATTTAATACCAAATCAGTTCTCGTATATAATTTGAAGGAAAGACCTCTTATAATTATTTGCTTTAAACAAACGTACCCAAAAAATGAATGATTTTCAAATTATATTTTGTAAATTAATCAATTCAAATAATTAGTAGAAGAAAAAAAATTATTGTCAATAATAATTTATGTTGAATCTTTTTCATGAGCAATAAGAATATTTTTTGTTTATTTAATTTTGTAAGCGATATAAATGATTAATTTTAAAAATATTTTTTTCATATTATTTGTTTTTCACGTAATAAGTACCAAAAACCTTGATCGAATTTCTTTTATTGAGATATGTGGAATTTGTTAAAGCCAATAGAACTCGAACAACAAACAATGAAGTTGATGATGGTGATGGTGATGGTTGGCCTAATGATGTAAGAGTTTACCTTGAGCTTATCTTGAACACTCTGGTTAACTCGTAGTGGATTATGAGACTCGAGAAGCTCGATTATTTTGCAGCATAGATTTGATGTGTCGTTACGTAAGACAATCCTAGCTATATTCTTAATAGCACCAATAATAATAGACCTGTTCAAAATCAGCAGTAATTATGGTTCAAATGAACATGCCGACGTCGATATGAAACTCATGCGATAATGCCCATAAGAGGTCATCGACTTGGGCCGGTGATCGATGACGACACCGATCGCCCCTACAAAAACAAAAATGATGGTTTTGACAGTCTGTTCTTCAAAAAACACCACCAATGAATTCTGGGAATTCCATATATTCCAGCGTGTTTTCCTACTCTCTCTCTCTCTCTCTCTTTTTCATTCGAATTACAAATACGGTACCGACAGCTCCCAAACTGTTGGAACCGTCTCCGTCTCTCCACACGGCCACATCGAGCGGCGCTACCCTGCTCGCGACCTCACCAGATGCCCTGGTCAGCGCTCCTACCAGTCCTCATCATCAACGGCTCTCGTCCGCTCGCGCTCTCCAGGCTGCCGGCTCCCACCTACTCCCTTGATAAGACAATAATTAAATAATCACCGTCAACCTGCTCAGCTACTGCTCCTTCATCTTCATCTTCATCTTCATCTTCATCTTCTTCCTTCACCGCCACTGCTCCTTCACTGAGCGACAATTCCTAGACATAGAGAGAGAGATGGAATCTGCAGTGGTCGCTAGCCCGGCAGTGATCAGGGTCGCGGCGATCTGCGGCTCGCTTCGCAAAGCTTCGTTCAACCGAGGCCTCCTGCGTTCCGGTAATGTCGTCTCGATCTTGATTCTCCGAACACCCCGTGCTCTAAGTCCTGTAGCTCTTTATCGGAATGCGTTAGCATTCTCTCTCTTCCCTGTTGATGGTGACAGCGGTCGAGATCTCCGAGCGGTCGGCGAACGGGATGCAGGTAGAGCTGATCGACGTGTCGCCGCTCCCCATGATAAACACGGACCTCGAGGTCGACGGCAGGTTCCCGCCGGCGGTCGAGGCTTTTCGCCAGAAGGTCCTGGGAGCCGACAGCATCCTCTTCGCTTCCCCGAGTACAACTACTCCGTCGCTCGTAACCACCTTGTCTCTGCTTCCTTCTTTTTACGTACTCGTTCGTAGATGTGCTGTGCAAATGTCGTTGCTTTTACGGCTGTCGATCTCGTGGAAGAATGATCGACTGCTGTTTCCCTAATTTTTCCTGGTCTTGGGAGTGATCGACTGCTTTCCCTCCACATACGCGTCTTGTTAGATCAGATCAGATTAGATTAGATCCAGTCGGTTGCCAAACTGTCGGATCAGAAGATGGTTTCTTCTAGCGTGTCTGCGATAGAACGAGTCTATCCAGTGATTTCTCTTTTTCACAGCTGCTGCATCTGCCTCAATTATCTTGCTCTGCTGTTATCTTGTTTGTCATGAGGTTTTTCTCTCTTCCTTAACTTTTGCTATCGAGTTTCTGGATATTGAGCTCAAACCGAACTAGATTAGATTTTACTTCCAGTTGGTCTCTTTCTTTTTCGCAGTTAAATGGATTGGATGGTTTTGGTCTATGAATGAACATGCCTTTCGAGAATTGTAGGTGGGTTTGCTTTGTTTCCTGAGTTCTCTGACTCCTATTAGACCAAAGCAAAGCTGTTCATGTTATGTGTTATTGGTGCTTCTTGCCTGTGAGGTGGGGAGGCCCTCACAGTTGGAGTAATGTAATGAGGGCAAAACTGTTGGAACTACCATAATGAACCTATTCTTCGTTGATCGAAGTCCGAAGCTGTCAATAACTTGCTTGAGAGATTGTAGAGAGAGTGTATGATGCGGTGTCTTACATACATATGTACGTTAGATGCTTGTGCTGCAACATTCTGTGAATATGATGAAGCTTTACTCTTCTCATGTTTATGTATGTATTTAATGTATTAATGTATGTTGTGCTCACTCAAACATGTTTACTTAGGTTGTCGGCCTTGTTTATCATGTCACTTCACATTTGACTGGTTAGAGGAAGGTGTATTAGTATACTAATCGGATTGTCAATCCGTGCATTGAGTCTTGCTTGACAACCATCTGCTGTGTGGAAAATCTCTCACAGTGGACCCATCATTCAGTTTCTTTACTATGAGACCGATCCCTTTCCTAAACTAGAAGAAAGTAGCTAGGCTTTCCTAGACCTGCCTCTCTCACTGCAATCAGAGTTCATATTGGATAATCTGATCCTAACTGCCTTATCAGAGAGCATACTTCTAGTCTATGGCCTTAGTCAGTTCCAAGACCCTGGGTCGAGCCCTAAATAAGACTTTTTGGATCGTCCCTTTCATAAGTGTTGACCTAAGCCCCTGTGCTGGGGCTCGGCTCCCGAACCGTACGTGAGCTGCCTCGTACGGCTCTTCCTAAGAACTTGAAGCCCCCTCTCTCTAAATAGAAATTCGAAAAAAAAAATGCATTTCATTTACAAGACAAAAAAGACTTTTTCAAAAAGCCTTCGCCCTCCTATTCAACGGGGCTATTATAGAAGCAGCTTCGTTCCTTGACTTCTTTGCTCAGTCAAGCTTCCTTGTTCCTTAGTGTAGTCTCGGTCCATAGTTTCAGACTCCGTTCCTTATAGCCTAGTCTATATCAGAATGCTATTTCACTGACGCTTCAGATGTCATGAGTTGATTGTCTCCTCATGTGGAAGCTTTGGTGCTGATAATACGCATGGGGTGAGGTAACCATCTGCATTGTTACGGTTCTCAGAAATGTCAGTAATCTTCGCGTGGAAGAAAGTTTGAAGTGTCATCCTTCTCTCCGATGCTATCGGATCTCAAGTTCATTAAATCTGGATACACTGAAGAGTAACATGTGCTCCTACTTCGAATTCATGAGTCTGTCAGTGATCTTGTCCAAAATCAGTGGTAGACTACATTGCCGAAATCATCTGATTTCGCTAAAGCACAGTAAATCTGAAAGAAGTCTCAATTTCCCATCAAAAAACAACGCCATACTATTCTCCCAATGCTTGTTGGGTGCCCTTTTGCCACTTCAACACGTGGGTTCCAGGTTACAAGTTACTGGAATTCACGCTCTAATCATGGAGTTTAATGAGACGATGATTGTTTCTGATATTATTCCGGCTATAAAAGTTGAGGAAATGAGGACTTTTGATTTCTAGCAATGAACCCACCTCAGGTGAGTAAATCTGGACCATGAACACTCTAATGATCTTATAGATCAAGTAGGACCCAAGTAGAAGCCAGAGTGGACAGCCCAAACATGAGGTTATCAATACTTAATGCTGTTGGGAGTCTGAACCTTTATCGTTTGCGTAAACCTCACACATATGTCCGTTTCTTTACTACTAAGATAACTCCTCGATGTTGGAAAATAAGTTTAACGTAGCCTTTTATTGTGCTCTGGTTCATTTCCTGCTCAGGAGGAAAATGAGTATGCAACATTCGTTGTCAGCTTGAATTGTCGCTAGCATTCACACTATGGTAAAGGGTAAGGAAGTCATGCATTTCTGCAGTCTTCATTTCTTAATCATTCTCTTCTTTTGCCGTACCAGCACCTCTAAAGAATGCAATTGACTGGGGATCTAGGCCGCCGAATGTATGGGCCGGCAAGGCAGCTGCCATTGTGAGCGCGGGAGGAAGCTTTGGTGGGGGACGAGCGCAGTATCATCTCCGTCAAACCGGAGTCTTTGTCGATCTTCATTTCATCAACAAGCCCGAATTCGTCGTGAACGCATTTCAACCCCCTACGAAATTCGACGGCGAGGGGAACCTGGTCGATCCAGAGGCGAAGGAGAGACTTAAGCAGGTTCTTCAAGCACTGCACAGGCTTACATTGCAACTACAGAGTCGGTGATATTCTCTGCAACTCAGGTGTCTATTCTATTCAGTAGTGCTGAGGAGATGAAATCGATGTCTCGACAATGAACATCAATTCCGTAATTGACGTTATAAGCGAATTTGCATGGGCTGTATTAGTAAGGAAAAATTCCTCCAGGACAGCACGATGGAGCGGATTCCAATGTATGTGGACTTCTGGTTTGCGGGCTAAAGTTTGTAAGGATTGACATCTCCAGTAGCGTTAAAGGTGAGGGTTTCTTTTCGAGTCGAATTTGGGGTGATTTTAGTGTATTAAAATTGAGTACGAACAAGATCGAATGACCCAGGAAAAAGAAGAATATAGAGTACAAGCAAACAAGCAAACAAGTTTACCGATCGGTAGAAAATTAGTGATTGATTTTCCAGGACCAGACTTGCGACCCAAAATTGAATTGTGAGGGACAGGAGAAGGCCAATTTGACTGTGACAGCCAACCAAGTGCCGTCGATGTAGGGGACAGCCCCTTAACATAGTACCCATCAAAACAGATAAGGGACATGAATTCTGTCCCCTGCGCCCTTCACACGCCCCTATGGATGTCCCTTGACACCTGAACCTAACGCCCCTCTCTCTCTTTCTCTCTCTCTTTATGCGACATGATGCAACTGCACCGTGCCTGACCGCACGAGGCCAATGGGGTCCTCTTGAAATTTACGAGGATGAACCGATCCACCACCAGCAATGAGTTTTTCTTCTGTCTTCTTTTGCAGTGAGTTCTCTGATGAACGTTACGTGAATAACTTCACTATAGCTAATCAGGAAGTCGGAAGAGTTTCACTTATAACATCGCATAAAAAAACGCAGAAATCTAGTGATTAATGTGCATTATGCACATAAATCATTAAGGCTAGATAAACGTTGTGAGCTTATGATTCATATTATGAAATTATAATCTAATTTAATCCATGGTAACAAATATATCAGAAGCCTTGTAGTGGTCTTTTATGAAAGGATATTAACCTATATCAATATAACTCATAATATAATCAAGGATTAATACTACAAAAAATTTCAAACTTGTACATCTATAATATAATTATCCCAAATTAATTTGTTTATCACAAAAAACCCCAAATTGATACTTTGCAATAGATTTATCCAAACTAAGTTTTTCAACACTTTCCATTATGTTCTGTAAAAATATAAATAAATAAAAAATCATAAACTAGTATACATGTGACAAATATAAATTAAAATCCAAAACTAGTATCGTATCATTTAACTTAGTAATTTGACAATAAA
The DNA here is from genome assembly GCA_017140595.1 of Eucalyptus curtisii. Classification (NCBI taxonomy): domain Eukaryota; kingdom Viridiplantae; phylum Streptophyta; class Magnoliopsida; order Myrtales; family Myrtaceae; genus Eucalyptus; species Eucalyptus curtisii. Next base: position 12,270,590 of record CM029503.1, read on the forward strand.
ATTTAATAAAAATTAGTAAACAGTAAATTGTTTACGGATATACCGAGTTGAGATTTTTATTGTATTAACTTTATGAACTATCACACTAATTATATATGAAATGAGTTTTTTTTTATCTATCGATCTTATGGAACAAGTTTAATTATGCTTTCCCATCGCCCCACCCAACTATATGCATTTAAGTGGTGACGGGTGACGTATCCTAGAAGCAAGCAAGATTCTGTTTTTGTTATTTCTATATTTTGGTGTGATTACAACCAATAATAAGAGTGGGGTCCACTTGGTAATAGGGCTGAGTTTGACTTGTCAGAAAGATGCAGGCCCCGCACGGTGTCCTAGGACGCGGTGTCCGAGTTCTAGTTAGCTGAGACAGACGCCTAGGAAAAAGCATCGCCATTCTTAATTAGCACGAAGAAGCTGTAAATGTCTGTCTGCCCAGTGGTCAGTAAAGCGTCCTTTCGTTGGCTGCTTCTTCTCTGCATCTGTCCCTCTAAAGTGTAAGGCAATGGACCTTCCGCTCTCCCCAAATCAAGAAAGTCATGCCAATGCCAATGACAATGCCGATCTCTCTCTTCATGCACTGAGGAGCCTAGGTTCTGGACAAATCAGCAAAGTGACAGGAATTATTGTCTTTTTTATTCTGCTAAAGGAGAAAAATGGTCATGAAGAGGACAAGGACTCTGTATATTATGAGGGACATACTAAGGGAGCCAGTGCCTTTTCTGGGAAGATGTGGCAAAATGTGAAGGGCCCGGCAAAGAAAAGATTACTATATGGGGGAAATAATAGGATAAATTAGAGAATTAAAGTGAAAATGCAAAGTGCGGTCACTGCTCTCTGATCTGACACATCCAAAAAAGGCAAATAGGATAACCACCAGCGATGACATGTCCCTGTGTTTCTCCAAATGTTTGGCTTGACAGTAGTTTCAGGAGTCAAATTCGGATGCAAAGACCAATGCTTTGAATCTTTGGTCCAAACCCATCAGAAAAAGAAAAGTGGAAACTAGGGGAGGAAAAAATAAGAGAGAGAAAAAGAGAGCAGAGGGAAAAAAAAAAAAATACACCCAGAAACAAAGAAAAGATCGCCATTGGTACCAACCCCAACTTTTGCTTTCTCCATTATGAATCCAACACTCCCATTCTTTTCCCTTCCAAATCTCAGGCAACCCATTTCGCAGCACGAATAGAGCTGACGCCAATGCAATGCAAATTATATAAAAAGAGTCATCTTTTCGTGTTCCGGCATATGTCTTGTCTATCTCTCTCCTCTGTTTCAAGAATGTCTTGTCGTGATTGGAAAGTCTTCATTGCGGAAAGCATATAGTTAGAGAGAGAATGCGTACGTGGGTGTGTGGGAGAGAGAGAGACATTGATATGGGTATGGGGAAGGAGAAGAGGAGAATGTGAACACCAACATTCGTTAGGGGGGAGAGAGAAATGAGCAAAAAGCACGGCCGAATTTTGAAGGCCTGGGAAAAAACAGTGAGGAAATCACAAGCTGCTGCAAAGAAAAGGGTGAACAGCATTTTCGCCGCTATGTCGGTTGCCCACGTTGACGACGAGGACAATGCGGGCCAGAGCGAGGTCTACCATGCCGAGAGGGTCCTCTCAAATGGGGACTTTTACACCGGCCAGTGGGCGGACAACCTCCCCCACGGTCACGGGAAGTATCTGTGGACTGATGGGTGTATGTATGTTGGCGAATGGTTCAGGGGCAAGACAATGGGAAAGGGAAAGTTTTGTTGGCCAAGTGGTGCCACATATGAGGGTGAATTCAAGAGTAGCTATATGGATGGTAAGGGGACTTACACAGGCCCTTCAGGGGATACATACAGAGGTTCCTGGATCATGAACTTGAAACATGGGCAAGGGACTAAGAGTTATGTTAATGGTGATTACTATGAAGGAGAATGGCGGCGCGGGATGCAGGATGGCCATGGGCGTTACCAATGGCATAATGGGAACAATTACATAGGACAATGGAAAAATGGGACCATCAACGGGAATGGTACAATGATATGGAGTAATGGAAATCGCTATGATGGATTCTGGGAAGATGGTTTGCCTAGAGGGAATGGGACTTTTAGATGGGCCGATGGCAGTTTTTATGTCGGCATTTGGAGTAGAGACCCGAAGGAGCAGAGCGGCACATACTATCCATCAGGGTCGACTGGAGGCAACATTGACTGGAATCCTCAAGAGGTGTTTTCAGTGGATTTGCAGGATTGCAAGATTTGTCCCGGCGAAAAAGTTTCGATTTTGCCATCACAGAAGTTGCTGAATTGGCCAGGGATTGAGGAGGAGTTCTTGGAAAAGCAGCAAATTTGGAGACCTCAAAAGGAAAGTGAGGGGGGTGGGAAACGGAGGATGTCGGTGGATGGAAGGGTGTCTCATTACAGTTGGGGATCAGAAGGCAGTGATGGAAATCATCTCAGGGATGAACATGAAGGGCTGGGGAATATTCAACCTCAAGATTCAAGCATGGGAGCCACACTGACTAAACAACAGATGCTGAGGATAAAACCGCCAAAGAAACAGGGAGAGACTATATCTAAAGGACATAGGAACTATGAGCTAATGCTCAACCTGCAGCTAGGAATCAGGTACTGGGTTTCTATTATAGGTAGTTTAACTTCTGTCTCCTTTTTTTCTTGAATTGGATAATAGAAGTCTAGCTTTGCTGATTGAAACTTGTTTATGATTATCCACAAGTTTCACGTATTAATAGGTTTTAAATTTGTCGGTTCCTTTTTTCCAGATATAGCTGATTAGATATTTGTCTCCTCAGTTAATTGAATATATAGTTTCACTTCTAGTATCCCCACATGTTATGGTATTCGATGGAAGGGATAGTGAACAAGTGGAAGTAACAATCTATTGCCTCTCAATCCACTAATGTCTACGGGGAACAATTCCAGGAAATAAAATTTGTGCATATGTCATCATAATCAGCATGTCATTGGATGTCTTTCTTGCATGTAATCGGTCATTCAATGTCACCCCACAGGCATTCCGTTGGAAGGCCTGCTCCAGCTACATCCCTGGATCTGAAAGCTTCAGCTTTCGATCCCAAGGAAAAAGTGTGGACTAGATTTCCTCCCGAAGGATCCAAGCATACTCCACCCCACCAGTCATGTGAATTCAGGTGGAAAGATTATTGCCCAGTGGTTTTCAGGTAATTTTGAATCATTTTTTTTTCACTAATGATAATCTTCTTTCAGCTGCACCATCCAGTTACTGTTTATGGATACATCTACAATCTAGTAGTGTTTGTAGCAGAACTAATAATATTGTTCTCATTAGCATAAGCTTAAGCTGACATCTCCCAAAGTAGTCCTTTATTGAACTTTTTCTGAATCTCTGTCTCATGAAGTCACTCAAGGTTACTCAAGTTTCAAAGCACCAAATTTCATTAACCCAGACTTCAGAGTGACAATATATATTTTTTGTCAATCTGCAGGACTCTCAGAAAATTATTTAGAATTGATGCAGCGGATTATATGATATCGATCTGTGGGAATGATGCCTTGCGAGAGCTTTCTTCCCCTGGGAAAAGTGGAAGTTTCTTCTACTTGACCCATGATGACCGGTACATGATAAAGACCATGAAAAAATCAGAAGTAAAGGTGTGTTCCCCTCGATGCTTGCATAATATGAGTGAGAAGTTCCATTTGTCAGTGCATTCTCACTAAAGAATTTACTGCAACAGAAACCAGTCTTCCTATTATAAGGTTCATGTTTATATCTAAGTTTACAACTTATCTCCAAATGTTTAATTAGTTTCACTAATATAAATTGCGATATAGAGTAATTAGTTTGATATAGGCACGGTGCTAGGTTCAACCATTTATGTAAAACTTTCTCGAGATTTTTAGTGGAAGTTATTTGCTCTAAGCTGCGAAATTTTAGTAACCAATTCTTGAAATTATAGTCTTTTTTGTGCTTTGTTCACAATGCCTGCCGTGTGTTTTTTTTTAATCACAGGTGCTTTTGAGGATGCTGCCATCTTATTACAATCATGTCCGAACCAACGAAAACACTCTTGTTACAAAATACTTTGGTCTACATTGTGTGAAATTGACTGGGACTGCACAAAAGAAGGTAATGTTTAAGATACGCTGGAGTCAGAGTTACATCTCCCTTGGTGAACTTCACAGGACATAAAACTATAGTCATACTCATTTGCAATCAGTGACGCAGGTACGATTTGTCATAATGGGCAACCTATTCTGCTCCGAGTATGCAATCCATAGGCGCTTTGACTTAAAGGGTTCTTCTCACGGTCGTATAACTGATAAACCGGAGGCTGAAATTGAAGCTACTACCACCCTTAAGGACCTTGATCTCAACTTTATATTCAGATTGCAGAATGTTTGGTTCCAAGAGTTCTGCAGGTGAGATTTCTTTTCTGCTTGTGTTATCAGACCATTTGTTCCACTTTCTTTGTACCTTCCTTACTCTTGAGCGTTCTCCTTGCCAACCTCACATACCTTCTACCCACACCCTCAAGCTGAATTTTGCACAAGAAAGGTAGAGAGGTTGAACTTCGATCACTTATTTCTGATATATAATGAACTAGGATTTTCACAAGCCAACTTGTTTGTGAAATATAATTTCAGTAGAGCTCTTTCTTTAGAGGATGAAGTGGGATTCTAACACGCCAGAACTCCTCCATTCATAGTAATTCAAACTTCTACTTAGGTGAAACTAATTCTGATTTCATATGTTGATGGCAATTTCTGAGAGGTTCATTTAAGTAGATGTTGTGAGTTTTATGTGTCTTTCTGTGAAGGTTGAGCCAATCCTAATATATCCTCTATTTCTCTGTGTCCTCCACTTACGCGTAATTCATTGTGTGCAGACAAGTCGACAAGGACTGTGATTTCCTTGAACAGGAAAGGATAATGGACTACAGTCTTCTGATTGGTCTTCACTTCCGAGATACTTCTTATAACAAGGATAGCTTAGTTGCCGAGGCTTGTCCTGCTGGAATTCGCACTCCTAGAGGTTCACTTTTGCCTTTTTCTTAATGCCTTCGATTAATGCTATATCAACGAGGCTTAACATCTGCTATAATATCTGTTCAGGCGTTGGAGATAATGATGTTGACCCTGTAGATCCTCGCCTTTCCAGCGTGGAAATGGATCAGCTTCAACTTGACCCTACCAGGTAAAAACGATCTGTTACTCCTATACAATAAACGAATACCTTACAATTCTCTGAAAATTGAATGAATGGGAAAAAAATTTATAGAGAAATCGGTGCTTCTTGATTGATCATATTTCTTTCTATGGAAGGAATATATGGCACTTCCATTTGTCAGCATACTAGTTTTTACTTGAAACATCATCCATCCTTTTGTAAGCTGTAACAATTATCTAGAGCTTCATCCTTGCGATCTACCATTTCAATCAAATTAGCTCTTCATATGTGACTTAAGCATTGCTGTTGTTATATCTGATGATATTGGGCAGGTGGGCTTCAACCAGATTAGGGATAAACATGCCTGCAAGGGCTGAATTAACAATGAGGAGAAACGGCTGTGAGCTACAGCTGGTTGGTGAACCAACAGGAGAGCTATACGAGGTCATCCTCTTCTTTGGCATAATAGACATATTGCAGGATTATGACATTAGCAAGAAGCTTGAGCATGCATACAAATCAATCCACTATGACCCGACTTCAATATCTGCGGTTGATCCAAAGCAGTACTCCAGACGGTTCCGTGATTTTATATACAGAATTTTTCTAGAAGACACTTGAGGTTTGGATTCTCTCAATTTGTCGATCCCCGCGTGGACACCAATGTACAGTCAATGCATGGGATGATGGTTCTCGATGGTGAGAAGGTTGCCCGCTTTTATCAGCAGCGAGTACTAGAGAATGGCATCTAGGGTCAGGTGTCTCATGCTCTTGGTAAACAAACGGCAGATTTTCGCCTCTATGGTATTGTAAGTTATAGGCTGAAAGAAATGTGTTGTAGGTAAGGGTAGAGAAGATCAGAATTCAAGCCTCATTCTTTTTGTAAAATATGTCATCACAGGATTGATTCTTTGTACCCATATCTTTTACCAGAAAAGGGAGGGATATGGAATTTTGTTATGAATAAGATGTACAGGAGAGTGGTGAAGGCAAAAAAAGAAAAATTCTTATTTGCTTCACCATAAATTTCGTATCACGATCCGAATCAAGAATCCTTTTCATGAAGGTCTGTTTTATTCTTCTGCTTGTCGGGCAGCATTCTGATAATGTTCAGAGGCTTGGAGTTCCTTATTTTACTCTCCAAACATACAGATATTTCCATACAAATCGACCAAGCAAGAATGGTACATTGAATATCCAAAGTGCACGCAAGCAGAATCCACCATGATCTCCAAGTTGGCCAGCCGTGGATAGGTTTAGAGGTCCAGACATTTCTACAACAGACTACACGCAGCAAAAATTTGCTCCTTTGACCTGAACATCGAAATCGAGAGCTGAAAATGCAGATTAGCAATGTGCAAAGCACTGGCGAGTTGTGTAGTTTACAGGCCTTGAGTCGTAATTTGAATTTTCAAGGTGGCATGTGGGAATACCTGATATTGCCAGGTGCACGAGGGGTGCCGGAAAAGTTCTATAAGTATGACTAAGCAAGTTCCGCAAAAACTGGGATCATCATATTTATTTACATCCTAATGCTCCTAATGCAACTTCATTCCCCATAGAACCTCCCATGCAGCCTCATCTGGAGGGATCTCAGCACACAACATCAACCTAAAATACATTCATGCCGTGGAGACTCGGTTGCAACATGTTGAGCTATTGTCTGGCCTCGATGTTACAGCCAATTCACATCTAGTTGCCATCTTAGAGGGAGTGTTTTTACTTCAATTGATTGATTCAGAACAATGCTGGCCACCGACCGGCAAAATTTAAGGGAGACCGGGACCATGTCTTGTTTCATGGAGGACATGGGGGACCAGAGACCATATAAAGCAATTTTTTGTTTTTTGCGTCCCATCACCTGCTTAAAGAGTCAAGCCAAGAAGCTAGTATCTATCATATCAACCAATGTGACACTTCCTCTATCGATAAAAGGTGGTCCCCTTATTGCATATTGTGGATTCCTGGTAAACCAATAAATTTGTGATTCAGGAATCCATCAAGATCATAAGCGAAAATGACAGAATCAGTCATCAACACCTCACGACGTTAAGCCCATGATAGTCGCAGGGGCATAAATATATCTACTCGAGTATAACTACCACTTCTGATGGATAAGATCCATAAGATGGTAAAAAGTAAACACAATTTTTGAAAAAAAGCACAATATCTTCATTAGAGAGAGTTTCTCTTCATACAGATGAACATAAAGTCACAGAATTGTTGCTGGTCCATTTCCAAACTAGTGCTGAGTCTGCTGACACAAATGGTTTTATTTATCTCCAGATTGGGACTCGAGAACTTTTGCATGTCTAGATACAAATTTGACTGCATTAAGCACCCGTCAAAAAGATCTTAGAGACAAACTGAGATTGGATTTGGTCCAGCCCAAGGTTCATTCTTGCAGGACAAGGTTCATTCTTGCAGATCTCTCACAAATTATTGTACCAGTGGTCGTTTGTGGACCAGTTAGAGGCAGCGAAATTGACAATGGAAAATTGTCTTCTACAACTGAGACTTGTAAATTTCATATCCGTCACTTGCAGAGATCACTGGAGAAAATCTGATAGCAAACGAGTATGGCAGGGGAGGAACCAGATATTTCTCATGGACACAAGGCGACCAGCTATCATCACCACCCAAACCCATATGCTTGTGGTCGAGATGTACCTGTAAAAGAAAGTAGAATTCTAATAGTCAAGACCCCGAAAATGGTAAAATACTAAAAGGAAGCATTGGCATAACACTGGAGCTATTGACACATCTAGGGTGAAAACCAGAAATAGGGAACTTAACTTCTCCACAAAGCAAATAACTCCTCAACTTCTTGTTCTAGCATTTAGTTCAGATTTCATAGAAACTAACATTGGACTGGATATACACAGTGAAACTTCGTATATTTCGCAGATGAATAGAAACAGTCAAATAAACTCAACACTTGTAGATACTATAAAGCAAATGAGAAAGCATTTCTGACTCAAGGCATCACCTCAATGCTGCTTCCTCTAACAAGATCTTCATTATGCGTTGCACGGTCAAGTTCCGACGTGGTGTAATAACTCGCACTCATTTGCATTGGAGGAGAACTGCCATAAATAGAAGCGTAAATCCCAACACCATCTCTGTTTTGAAACGTCACCCATCTCACATCAGCACGACCTGCACATTCTCCAGGAACTATGTAGGGAACATGCATGTCAGCCACATTCTCCTCATAGACTGAAACATGGGCAGCAGCTTTTCTGTCTGGATAACATTCAAAGGGACCTCGTCCATACCATTGAATCCTCTCCAAAGAACTTTCCAAATGGAATTCAACTCCAACTCGGGGTAGGGGTGGAAGATTTGAACTGGGTCTTACATGGCATTCCATAATGACATCCCCAGAACAGCAGATTGAGTATATCACGTCACATTCAAATACAACAATTGATTTCTCAGACTGAGAAAGGGAACCCTCCTCACCTTGCACGATAAAATGGTATACTGTCTTTATTTTCAAAAGGGTATCAGAATCTTGCTCTATAGAGCAGCTCTCAGTAACAACTGAGAGGCTGTCGAGGTGAGCAGCTTTCCACAAAGAGAGATAGCTAGCAGAGCCTCCCCCTTTGTCATTATCTGTAGGTGCTCGCCAAAAGCAAGGGAGTATGCCACTACCCATAACAGGAACTCCTTGAACCTGCAATTTTGTTACCATGTCTTCAACAATTACATTGCCATTGATGTCAGAATGATTAAATGAGGGACAACAACCTAAATATAAGATTGATGATTATCTTCTGCTTCAAAAAAAATAATTTACAATAGAAACAACCTTCCAGCTTTCAAAAGTTCCCTTCTGGATATTGAATTTTATCTCCCAATTATTCTGATGGCAGACTCTGATCGTGTCCCCAGAAACTTCTTTAGAGAAGGTACCACTTTCAACTTTGATAGCCTGTGGATTAAACTAATATTAAGAAATATTGAACACATCATAAAGATGCGACAAACTTGACATAAGTATCAAAAAATGGGATAGCTTTTTACATGGTGAGCAAGGACTTCTTTTGCAGGCAGCTTGACTTGGGTGGAAGACACAATATGCCTAGCTTCAGTCCAGCGCGTTGAATGCAAAAGCTTAGCAGAAATTGTCAAGAAAATCTCAGTTGCATAGCAGGAAGCCCAGACTGAGTACCATGGACCCTTCTCTAACTCTATGTCAAAGCTGCTCTGTGGTCCAACTGTGGGAAGTGAAAGCGTCCCGGAACCAAGATTGCATCCATCCCCATGGAGGAGCCAACTAAATTCCAACCCTTCCGTTGTTTCATAAAAATGAGTATTCATTATCTGTAAAGGACATTGAAATATTGTCAGCTTTGGTAAAAAAAAAATGAGGATATTATCTGAGGCATGACAGTACCTTTAGCGTGATCCCATTTAATAGAACCTTGATTGGTTGATAGACATACTTCACTTCTGCAGACATTAAACAGAGCCACAGTGAATATGCAGATTGATAGTTAATCAAGCCACTAAACTCAAGATTTTATATATGTCAGTAAAAAGTATAAAGTGAAATGTACCATGCATTGCAGGATGTGGAGTTCGATCTGGCCAGATAAGTCCGTTCAAACAGAAGTTTAAATCATTAGGAATATCCCCAAAGTCTCCTCCATACGCCCAGTGTTTGCAGCCATCAGCCTTCTCTTTTAGTAAACCCTAAATTTAAAGAACATAGCCTCAAGTTTCTGAAAAAATCCTCCTTTTGTAATCACCATAACGAGAAAGTGAAACAAGCTCATAGAAGTTGGTGTGAAGTGAAGGCTTGCATGAGCATACTTTTTCAGGTCAAGGAGTAATTTACCTGATCAACCCAATCCCAGATAAAACCACCTTGGAGACCAAAGGTACTATCAATTGCTTCCCAGTATTCAAGAATGTTTCCATTGCTATTTCCCATAGAATGTGAGTACCTTTCAATGGTGACACATGAATATTGAAAGTGACATGGATATCAGATAAGAGATATTGTAGTATTAAGAACTAAGTAAGAGCATTAAGAAATAATACAAAGGGGGAAAGAAAAAGAAAGAAAGTCGGAGTTACATACTCGCACAAGATCAAAGGACGAGTTTCATTCGGATCTTTGGCAATCTTCACTATGTCCCACACACGCATGTACATAGGGCACACAATATCTGTTGAGGAAGTTCTGGCTCCACCACCTTCATAGTGTAATACACGAGAAGGATCTCTCCCTCGGATCCACCCTGATGCAAACTATGAGATCAGTAACTTATAGCAAAGGAAGAAGTTTTTTTCCATTGAATGCATCTTCTCCCATGCCTTATATTGCCCATACTTCCCGCATGGAAAATGCATCCTAATTCTAACACTTTAAATTGAAGGGAGATTAATATCTCTTCCTGAATACTACAAACCCAAGTACATTGTAGCCCATGACCCAGGCTGGCTCCTCCATGTTTGCTAGGCAAGCCACTAAACTGAAACATGTTCATTAACATTTTTTGTACATAAATGGCTAAAGAAAAATGAACGTTAGATTCAATAGATAAGTTCCATCTAAGAAGTCTACCCATCAGGGTTTAAACCGCATGTCAAGTGTGTGCATGTTCTTTCAAAAGGCGCCTCATAACAAGAGAACAATCTGAACGAAAATGAGTGCTTTCATTAATTCAATCTTGTTTAGTTATCTTCCAGCAGCAATAATTCATAAAAAATACTTTGATCTAAAAAGTTTGGAAGGTCTAATACCAGCTGAAGCAGAATGATTGGGCCCATATCCAGATTCATTTCCTAAGGACCATGATATTATGCAAGCATGATTTTTGTCCCTCTCCACCATGCCAATCACACGATCCAGCATAGCACCAGCCCAACTTGGTTCAAGAGTAGGATGCTTCCGATCTTTAGAGTCAACAAAACCATGTGTTTCAATATTGGCTTCATCTATCATGTACATGCCGAACAGATCACACAACTGATACCAACGAGGATGTTGAGGATAATGGCTGTTTCTCACAGCGTTCAAATTATTTTGCTTCATAAGAACTAAATCCTGCAAAGATGGGAGCTTAGATACAGTTTCAACCAACACCATTGTTAAATGCTGTCATAGGGAAGATAAATTTCCTAAAATTCTATTATTACCTTAACCATGCAAGACTCAATATTTGTCTTTCCTAGACGTGGATGATGCTCATGCCTGTTCACTCCTCTTATTATGACTGGATGCCCATTAACAAGCAACTGTTTATGGGCTGTGGAAATTCGCCGGATGCCTACTTGGCATGATTCACAGTCAATAACATGGCCACCGGAATCTTTAAGGATGACAACAAGGGTGTAGAGATTTGGCTGAAATGACACAAGCCACGAACAATAAGAAATGCAAACAAATTACTTCTTGAAAAGCATTGTCTGAGGGCTAATATGCATGCAATCTATAATAAAGGAGACAGGAAAGTACATATTTGTATGGCACGTCTATATGCATAGAATCTACAGTAAAAGAAAGAATGTCAAGATTAGTAGGAGGCATTCCATACTAAAAGAATCCCAAAAAGTCAATTGATTACTAATATCTATTATCATTATGATAGAAATGATACATATACGAGAAAGAACCTTGTCATCATGATCTGCAACACAGAAAGATCCAAAAGGGACATTATGGAGAAATCTCATAATATATGCAATAACCACTTGATTCAAAAACATAATCAAGAATCTTCATTTCAGAACTTCATTAACAATTTCCTTACATGTTCAGCCGACCAGAGCCTAGGCCTTTCCAGTTTTCCATCAAGGATAAAATCATGAAACCCATGTATGGACGACGAGTTGTTGAACTTTAGATCAGAAACATCAGATGAGAGAAGATCCACATGACCATCTTTGTTGTACCAGATAGAAGTATCAAAGAGTTTAGCTTCGATTATTAGGTCAGAAAGAATGCTGTCTGTAGGCTTTTGTCGAGAATCATCTATCTTAACTTCAACCTGCATGAAGAGCAAGGAATTTTCCAAATAAAGAGGTGAACAATAAGATAACTACAGTAAAATGAGTTAAAATTTGGGGAGAAGCTGGAAAGTATGCTTTGATGATCATACGGCCATCAATTACCCAAGTCACGGAGAAATATATGGTGACATGTCTGATTCACACTTTAACATCCAAAGAGAGACATGACAACTTTTGGCCTTCTTCCTTATGCTGTGATATTTTCATGTCAAATATATAACTATCTTGTGTTCACATGCAATAATTATTGGCAACCAGTGATATATAGGTATATCTCAGTTGGGTACAAAGAGTGATCCATACCCAACTGACGGTCATAGGATAAATTTAAAGGACTGCATCATTAAGGATAAATATATTTGATTACCTCAGTGATTTGTATATATCTTGGTCAGATACTACAATGATATTTTACTTACCTCGTAAAATTTTTGTAAGTTTATTTTAGGTAAATTCTAAGCATAGGTTTTCATCTGCCCCCACCTCAACCTATTTCCAGCATCTGCAGCAGAAGACTGCTTAATATAGCAGAAGCCAATCATATAAGGAGACAGTAATTTTCTTCAAAAAATATTTAAAAAATGGAAAGAGAAAAGAAAAGAAAAATGCTAAAAGCATGAAGCGAGATATCCCACATGATGCAATACTATGCAATGTTTACAAAACAATCGAGACTTCTTCAGAGTAGATGACATTTCCACTTTACCACATCACACCCTATTCAGAATGTGTCGTCCACCTTTGGAGTTTTGGCACTATCATGAAAGCAAAGATCCCAAATGCAAAGGAGACAATTACTCAGGAAGAATGAAAAATTCATTAGTTTCTTCTTTTCACATTCTTCTGCGAAATTTTCTTTAATCATAGCAGATCTAACTTAGTGGAAAAAGGCTTAACTTGTTTTTGTATGTTATCAGCAACTTTTGTTATCTGGAAAAGAAAGAGTTGGCCACAAATACACATGCCGTGGATATTCATCCATTTTTACATTGTAGAAAGTCTTTTAGTCAGCTAAGATGAAAGATTCAAGAAGATAAAAGATATAAGAGATGACTGCTAAGTTACAGATAAAGGCATCTAGATGGCAAGAAACCTTGCTGCCCATGAAGAGGGGAAAAAAACATAGAACAAGAGAATCATAGAGAAAGTGATAAGTAAAGCAAAAGAGGCTACTCAGACAATTTACAACACTGCACTTCAGTTGGAGAAGCGTGCTCTCAAGTCAAGCAAATCTAATTTTGTATAATGCTACTCTGCTTGTATATACTTACCTGAAGATCAGCGCACGTGAAATTGACATCCAGGTTACACTTGAAGAAATAGTCCGAAATAAATACCTGAAAAAGTTATGTTATAGCTAGTCAATTCCAATCCATACAATAAGCAGGTGATGAAAAGGTAAGAGGACATCTTCCACAGAGTTTCATCAGACTGTATGTCATATCAATCCATGAGATACGAAGAAACTCAAAGAATGCAGCTAGATTAAATTCCAAATCAACATTTACTATCTCAGGAGGTTTTGGCAGATTTATTTGATGTTTTCAGGATTAATTATGTTATTAAAGAAACCAATATGGTTAAATATTTCATGCATTTGTTATGGAAATATATTTCATGATATTTAGAACTTTCCGCACATGGTGCCACAACAGTTTTATAAAGACATTCTTATTGTTAATCTACTCATAGAGAAGAATATACCACCAGCTTACAAGAGAAAATTTAAATGCTTAATAAGAGAAGAAAAGAAGCTTAGCTTAAAAACTTTATGAAATAATAACTCATATACGCAAGCCACATATCCAGATTACAAATTCACTTATGTTCCCTAAAGCACCACTAGCATTAACAGTTCAAGAAATTTCATAAAAATGAGAAGGTCCAGAAAACAAACCTGTGGCTTTGCTAGAAGAAGCACATCACGATGAATACCAGATAACCACCAATGATCTTGATCCTCAAGATAAGATCCATCACTCCATCTAAATACTTGAACAGCTAAAACATTCTTTTCTTCAGCAGTAGAAGGCTTACAGTAGTCAGTGATTTCAAATTCAGCTGGCAGCCTACTATCCTGACTGCAAAACCAGGCATTGTGCATGTGTCAATTGTAAACTGATTAAAACAACTGATCACTGTTTCCATCAGTATTTTTCCTGTTCAAGAACCCAGCATGGAAGTTATCCATAATAACAGTTAACCGAAACTTGCTTTCTCAACAAGTTCACGGCATCAGGATTCTTCTTATAACTAATTTCTATCTCTCATCCCTTTTTAGCAAGTGTGGCACAACAGGAATCGCCCTTTCACATAACTCATTTAATTTGAGAGAAAAAAAGGTACAATCTAGTAAACAGGAAGAGGATAAATATTAGTCCCAAATTGCTTTCAAACAAAAAACAATGACATTGAATCAGAGCAAAACATGCTCTGGCCAGCCAAAATCCAGAATAAAATATCATCAAGGACATCAAACAATGAGGTAAGTGCATCATTCGACCTTCTATTTATTCTCTCAAAGACAAGGCCATAGAAATTTTTCTACTTGGGCCATAATAACAATTAAGTAAATGAAGACATTCTCCATGAAAATATTTTCCAGACTATCTGATATCCATTGATAATACAGTTAATTGTCGATGCAACAGGAAATGCCAAACTGATGTACCACCAAAATGCAAGCAAAGCAAGAACAAAAGAATTAAGTGAATAAGGAGGCATTGCATGATACTATCATCCATTGTTCTAGAGCATGACATAGAAGTTTGTAAGTATCAAAACCATTTTCTACCAACTTAAGGCCTGATTAGATTAACAGGAAAGTTTCTGGAATTTCTGATTTAATTATCTAAGAATGAAACAGACCCTAATATGCAACCAGCAACATTTTGAAGAGTATTCTTAAAGAGAATTCTCATTTTTACTTATTAAACATGTTGTCAAGGGGAAAAAAAAGATGAAAACACTTACTTTTTCTGTTTTCTTTTCTATGAAGAAGAAAATCAAAAAATCTTTTCTGAAACCAAATGGGCCTTATGCGTCAGCATGGATTAAAAAACCCAACTTGGTATCAAAGGGACAGGTCCAATGTTTCAAGTCCCTACATCCTCCTATGCCTCACATTGAATGTTAATTCACACTTTAGGCTCAGGCAGGAGCAAACCCACCTGAGGCAGAAAGTGTTTAAGTTATATTTATCCTCTGCTGTAATGTTTAAATTGAAACTATGCCTTCATTAGATGAATTGGCAATAATTCCCAAACTTCAATGCAAGAAGAATACTCACCAAATGTCACAATTTTTTTCTGATAGAATATACTTATGGTCAAAAGATCAAATAATTATAACAAAGAGTGGAGAAAAAATTACCTATACCCCACGAAGACTCCATTAATCCATGCACAGAAGGCAGAATCCACTGCTTCAAAGTGCAGCAAAATCCTACGCCCTATTCAATGTTAAAATGAAACAAAGCTAAAGCCACAATAAAGAGTCAAGAATAATGTCGGCAATTCTAACACTCGTACACTCAATGTGTTTACAATATGGCCGAATTCTGTTGGGTATTTAAATTGGCTTACTAACTTAAATAATCAGTTACTATATGCCATATCCTTTAATCAACCCATTTAGTATATGAATCAATGTGTCTCTACCATTACTCAAAAGTTAAGTACCAAATACTACAAAGAAAAGAGTACCAAGCAAGGCATAACAGAAAAGATGCAACACAAAAATGATATCATTAGCAACATGCCACCACAAAAGGCTTTCATGTGCAGGTGTGTATTTTGCGCGCGTGCGTGCGGCGTGCGTGTGTGTGTGGAGAGAGAGAGAGTTTCACTACTTTTGCATAACATACTTAAGATTCAAGTCCACAGATATGTAACTTAATGCATTTGCACGCTCAACCATATGTAGTGAAGATGATTTGGTAAGTTTTATACACCAATAACCAGTGTAGTCAAGCTAAAGTCTCAAGATTTTCCATTTCAACCCAAGGATAGAAAAATATAGAGATGTTTTGTTAGGGAGTGCTTATAAGAAACTGCTTTTGCTATCAAGAAGCTACCACAGCCATTCAAAAAGGTTCATTAAAAGTAGATTTTATACAGTATAGTGACTGGCTGATCAACTTCCAAGTTGAAGGTGACCACAATCAGAATCCACTGAACTCAAGTGATTACCAAAAGCCACCATTTTGTTGGAATAATTGTCCAACTAGTAACTACTAAGCGTTTCCTCCAACAGCCACTAGATGGAGACATGGCATAGGAACTCCAGTACACAGGACAACATCACGCTATGCTTTATCCTATATTGACAAGTTGTGATCTAAAATCAAGACACAGGAAATTCCTTCAATCAGCTGAGCATATGAAATTTAGACCATAACTTTTAGATTTCATTCAGCATTCTTGCGATCCACATGAATACAGGAGCTAGGTAAAATGGTAAAGGCATACTCAGAAGTTTTCCACGCAGATTCTATAATCACACAATAATCTTTGACAATTATGAGACATACACATATGAAGCATCAGAAGACATCAAGAAATGCCCTGAGAATATAGGTGTGACACAACAAGCGGAAGGAAAGTCAAATGTATGAGCAGCAACATTCCATTATTTCATTTGAGCAGACCAGCTTCAGAGGAGGTAAACATATAAGATGTAAAGCATTCAAACAACTAATACCTTTCCATTCATTAGGGATGCTGAAATATGTCCTGTAGCAACCAGTTGGATTTTCCAAAGGAATGTTTGGAGGATCAAGTGGAAATGGGTACAGAGTATTTGTGTAAATAGGCCTATCATATCCATGCATCTGCCAATTGGAAGGAACTGCTCCAATTTGAACAAAAATGAGTGAAAAAATTAGAAGACGTGGCAGTGTGCAATACATAATGATAAATATGACAATATACCTGAACAATGAAACCAAAGGACCTCGCAAAAGATACCTACCTAGCATAAATCATTGACAATCTCTAACTATGCAATGATTTTATCTAACATGCTTGACAGCTTTCATTTTGAACATTAAAAAGTTCACTCAAACAGGTACCTAACGAAACTCAGATAAACAAAAGAAGTCTCGACACAAATGAACAGTCCCCCCCCCCCCCCCCCAAAAAAAAAAAAAGTCCTCACTAAAATTGCATCATCAATGGCATTCGGGCTTACTATAGCAAAATTCAATGAGGTATAGTTTAGCAGAGACCGACTCGTGAGATATAAGAGCAGACTCGTGAGATATAAGAGCAGTATCGTGGTCAACTCTCCCACTACAGAAGGGACTATCAATATAGGAAATTCCTTCATTAACAGCTGCACCTTCACTAAACTTTTTGTAGCAGTACAATATATATTTATGACATAGAAGATCATCAAGTTCAAGAAATGATGCAGCCAAAACACAGTCAATCTGAAATTCAACATTTGATATTCGGCCTGGTAATCTTTTATCCACTCAAAACACGACATTCACTAGGGAATGCAGCGCTCGAATCTTAAAGGCTGCTCTTGCGAAGAACGAAGACTAGCAATTATACCAGGTAAACTTTCCCACGCGGAATCCTCAAACGCAGCATCGAAAAAGCCGCCAGGGACATCTTTAGGACCCGGAGCCATGAAGAATTTCCAGTGGCCAGACAAGGACTTTGCAAAAGGCAAGCCTTTGACCCAGGAAGCGGCACAGTCGAGAGCGCTGTCGACGGCATCGTCGTCCCACGCCGCCGAGTCCGCCAACGTGAAGTCCACTTTACCGCGCTCGAACCAGTACTTGAGAGCTCCTGACAACACGACAAAGAGTGAGTTCCCAAGCCGCGAGCACACAGCAAAGCAGGATATATACCAAGACCGCCGATTCAACACGATAAGCATAAGAAAATTCCAGGGGAAAAAGGGTAACTGATCGCTCACAAACTGGCAGTCCCAATCGAACTGATCAAAGCACTTTCCACACGGTTTCGATCAGACACGACCGGCGACGCGGACGGGCACCAACCTTCGACGGAATCGTGACAATGCAGGGTGACGTGGGGATCCCGCTTCCGCAGCTTGAAGAAGCTCTGGTCCTCCCACGCCTGGTCTCCGTTTCCCGGCGGCAACCCGAGCTGGGCCAGCAAAGACGCCATCATTTTTTCCCTCCTTCTACCCGGCCGAGACAGGAGGGGAAACGGCCGATCGAACCGCCGGAACGAACCGATGCGGCGGCGAGGAGGAGGTGGCGGCGCCGGAGCAGACGGAGGCGGAGCCGATCGTCCTCGGAAGTGGATCAGTTCGTAAGTGAAACTGTTTTTCTGAATATGCTCTCTGTATATGCCCAGGGCACTTCAATGATAATGGTGGGGTCCATAGAAAATATCCATACAAAAAGGTCATTTTAATCAGGGAAGAAAATGCGAGACTTTCTCAATCAGGATAATTCAGCCACATCCTCTTTTGAATTTGCAAAATAAAGGGGTACATGCAATTTCCAAGGGGAGTAAGTGAATTGGGCAAGCGGGCATAATATGAATAAAAATAATTATACTGGGTTGTTGGAGCAAAATTATCGATTTTTTTCCTAACAAGCTCAACTCGAGGATAACTATCAACTCTCGTAATTATTACTTTTAAGTAGTTTCTTTTTTATTGGAATTTTTAGGACTGAGGGAATTAATTGAGGCTTCGGTCTCTAGTTGGCCTACTAAAGCGCCTAAGCAAGAAGAGAGGCCCTAAAGAGAGAGCTCTATAAGAGTAGGGGTAGACGATTTTAAGTTTTATACGGATTTTATCTGTAACCTACAATTTACTTATTTAAATAGGTTCTTTATATTTTGGAACTCGAAACCTACACTACATATCCTAAAACTTAAAACTCATCTTAAAACTATAATAGGTTCCAAAGTTGGTTAATTCAATCTCACATATATTATTAATCGAATGATTATAATGAATCATCACATTTAATAACAATCACTTATTACTAAGCCACTAACCACAACTTTTATTTAGGCACAGGAAGAATATGAAATATTAATAAAATAAAAATCTCAATCATAAAAAGCAAGTTCAAACTAGTGGTTTCATATTATATATTTATCATTGAATGCCATGGAACATCACAAGCTAACATAAAGACACAGATCAAGAAAAACACAAACTTTTCTACATTCAAGTTGAGGTTTCATTTAACTAAAACCTAAAACCTACTCTCCAATTTTTAAAACCTAAAACCAACCCTGTATAACTCAAAACTTGGAACCAAGACAAATTCTCATCAATCCGATTCTTCAATTCTAAGCTCTACCCTACAACCATGTTTACCCCTACATGGGAGATTGTATGAATGTATACTCTCCCTTTTGTCCATCGGTGAATTGAATGAATGTTCGTGAATTATTTTTAAAGCAGATATAAAATATATGTAAAATAATTTTGCGGATATATATGGACATCGTAAAGCCATTCAAAAAGCTTTTACCAACTTTAGACGTGTTTGCTTTTCTACTTATATTTTTTTTTAAGAAATTGGCGTGCATGACAGAGGCGAGGACACATAAATTTATCTCTCAACCCTAAGTTTGGAGTAAAAAGAGCGTAAACACCGAAGCTAAAACTGTGAAATCATTTCGATTTAGAAAGACAACCCGAATGCAAGTTCAAGGGCATTGTTCTTCCTGTTCTGTTACAATGCCGCGACTCAGAACGAAATCAGATGATTTCTCATCACTTTTTTTCTCCCTGAATCGCAAGGCATAATTGAATCCTCCAAAATGATTAACCAAAAGAAAGAGAAGATACAATTAACAGAAAAGGGCATTGGCAGGACGATATATTTACAGAGTCGTCTGCTAAATATATATACATATCAAAAGAGCAGACGACCAAATTCCGCAACAAAAACTAAAATCCTAACACTACTTCCCATAAACAAAAGAATTGACCCCTATCTATTTTCTGTAGCCTCTTCTGGGGCAACACTCTGCTCCCGTTTGCCGTCGGAGCGGGGCCTTTTAAAATATTTTCCGATAAATAAGTCAGCAGCATCAGGGTACTTCGTCTTGACAAAATTCTCTAGACACTTCCGATATGAAAAGTCCACCCGAGAACCGTCAGTGGACTCCACGTAGAAGCATCGGCTGTCTGGGAAGCTGCTATGTCTGCTAACCTGTCAAATTAAATCCTCAAAGGTTGAGAGATTGCCCGAGAGAGTGAGTTATATAACATTCCAGGGACTAATGCAAACATTACAGTTAAAGGACATCCACAGAGTAGACATCAAGGTGGCGGTCGTTAAATATGGCTCAAGCAGGGGGCAGGATAAAGATTTTTGCAATAACTAACCCATGGGGGAGGGATCCAGATATAGGGTATCAATGAAGAAAATAATGAATACTAGGGTTCATCAAAACCATACCATTACTGAGCAAAGAGCTGCCTAATCATGGATGAGCTGCCTAATCATGTCAGTGAGCATTCCACCAATTCAAGAGTTAATTTGGTTATTTCCGATACAGATTCTCAAGTAATTAACTGATTGCATATATCATTGACCATTGACCATTTCCATGCTGCGTAATGTCTTCCAAAACATAATTTTTGAGAAAAGATGAGGTGGACGATGAAGAAGAAGAAGAAGAAGAAAACCCCTGGGCTCCACTTGGCTAGCCCCAAACCAGCAAGGAACATCATCTATCACACATAGCAGGCATGCAGGAGAAACGGATGATCTGGTTTGCATGATCTCACTCACCCCATTCAAAAGCCAGTAAATCCTATCAGGATGCATTAATCACAAGTAAGCATATTCATCATTAAAATAATACCGTCAGATGATCGATTCCTGCTCCCATCTTAGCAGCTTTATCTGGATGGTGTTTGAGAACATTATCAACTACATAGGATTGATCCTCAGCTGACAGCGGATCATTGTCATTGTACCTTCAGATAGAGAGGACGTGTTAAGTGAAGCAGCTTACAAAATGTCCCACAGAGAGAGAGAGAGAGAGAGATCAGCACTGCCAAGGACCACAGAATGAAGAAAAAACAACAAAAGAGCAATAGGAGCAAATGCAAATGAAACAAATGAGGACAACTAAGAGTTAAGAATGAGAAGACAAAAAGATCTTCAGTCATAACAGAAAACTCTCATATTGGAAATTTTTATTGTCGTGAAAATTTTCTTCCACGTGAAATAAGTACAACCACTTTTAACTCCGGCAATTGTGGTTTTAGCTTTCTTTCCCGAACAATGTCATATTTATTCCTCTATTTTAACTGGTGACATCAGCAACACTGAACCAACAGTTGAATAGATTGACCCACCAACAGGGCCCCTAAGATGACGGTTCTTACGGTGGTCCAGTTTTGACAGCATTGGTTGGTATGATCTGAGTTTCACAACCAAGTATTATCATCTCATGCACCACTTGTCAAATTACATGCGCAATGTCAATATATTATGGAAAAAAAGTGCAGAGGAAGTGCCATTTTTGAATTAGTAAATGTGTTAATCAGATAAAGAACACATGAAAATATACACATGCACATGCAAACAATCCAGGTGAAAAATTAAAAGATCAAATAAGCTAACGCTATGGGCACATCATATGAAACTAACCCAGACTGATGCATTATCCTTCGTAGTGACTGCATGATCGGTTCCACATCTGTTAGTATATCTTGTTCCTCTGATGTGAACATGTCTAATCTTTGCCTCGTTGCTGTGAACATGCGTGGAGCAGCTGGGTCCTCATTTATCATTTCACGAGGCCGTGAAAGGCTCCTTCTCATTTTCCATTCAGTATGCTGTCCCTTGCTTTTCTTCTTCGAATCTCCTCCCCATTGGTTCTGCCGCTCCCATGGACTTGATTTTTCTGTTCCTTCAGCTTTGGAATTTTGAGAATTCCAACCTTTTCCAATTTGAGAACTGCCTTCGCTCTGTCCCAAGGCCACAGCACCCCATCCACCAGATGTGGAAGACGGTTCGTTGGGTGTTGTAGAATGAAGGACATCTGCATCAGCTTTGCCAGACATGTCATCAACACTTTTAGAGATATTCCAGCCACTTTGAGACATATCTCCATCCTTAGCCTTTTGTCCCCAGCCTGTGGCTTCCCATTGACTCTGTTTGTCAGATTCTTTAGCTTTAGGGCTGTGAGAAATATTCCAAGGTTTTCCAAGTTGAGAGCCATCTTCATAAACTCTTTTGGATGTATCATCTGCATTTTGAGAACTGTTCCAACCCCCTCGAGACACCTCGCTGCCCTCAGCCCTTTTGCCCCAGCCCGCAGTTTCCCATTGACTCTCTTTTTCAGTTTCTGCAGTTTGAGAACTATTCCAACCTTTTTCACTTTGAGAACCAGCTTCATTCATGACACCAATGGCAGCATCCCATCCACCAGATTTAGAAGGTTGTTCATCGGCTTTGGTAAAATCATCCAGATCAGCTCTTCCAGACTTATCTTTGACAGTTCGAGCACCATCCCAACCCATTTCATCATCTGGTTTTTTCCCCCAGCTTTTGGTTTCCCATCCATGGCCTTGCTGTTCCGATTTACTTCTTTGAGTTTCGTCAATCATAGATTTTTCAGAGCCATCCCAGCTATTTCTGCTCTGAGAGCCACCATCACTACCCCAGGCAGCAGCCCCCCATCCACCAGATTTGGAAGAATTTTCATTGTCCTTTGTAGAACGGAGACCATCATCATCAGCTCCACCGTTCCCCCAGCTCGGTGAGTTATGACCACGTAACTGGTTGGCATCAGCTTCTTTATCCCAAGAAGTTGAACTGTTCCAACTGCTCTTTGTATTATCCACTTGAGAATCTATAACTTGGCTCTCTGCTTTCTTAGATCCCCAATTAGACCAAGCAGTTGATTGTCCATTGTTTCCTGGTGTGGTTGAATCTTTGCCATTCTTCTCCCAAGAAGCACTAGCATCCCAATCATCTACAGATGTGACCTTGTCCCACGGCTGAACATCATCTTCAAAAACAGGTTTCTCAGAATTGTTTTCTGGAGATCTGTTGAGCTCTGCGTTTTCATCTTCCCAGTCAAGATGCTCAACATCTATGCCGAGACATGTAGAATCTCCTGTTCCTTCCATACTAGGCCCTCTTACCATATGAAGGAAACTATACACATCGGCAGCACCTTCCTGTTTTGAATCCACCTGTAAAACTAGTTCACTTAGAACAGTGTGCACAAGAAATTCAAGATTATCCAGCTCTATTAAGACATGATGATTTGTACAGAAACATGCAGAGGCATAGCTGACACTAAATTTTTCCCCAACTCTATAGTTTTTGAAGATAGGATGACAACTCCTTCAAGAACCCCACAATGTTCGACTGACGTAACTTCCTAGAAGTATTTTTGAAGTGCTATCTATAACAGTTAACTAATTTAAATTAATAGAATACAATGTAAGTGTGAATGAAATTCTTGGGTGGTATTGAAAAGTCATGCCAATGTACTTTTGTTTAGTCATCTATCGGCCATATCTGTTCTAGTATATGAATTAGGGGGTAACCAGTGATTTCAAAATTCTCACCCCGTCTTTTGTGCCCCAGAGGATATCAAACTTGGAGCCTGTGCCTACAGCAACACATTTGCCCCAGGAACAAGATGCCACGACGCTTGACAAAGCATCCACGTGACACTTCACCGAAGCTCTCTCAAAGCATCTTCTGGGAGTCTGCAAGCAAGCATAATAAGAGTAGAAATAAATAAGCAATGACAGCTACTTGAGCAGGTGAATATTATTCCCTCACATTCCATCAAAACAAGAACATTTACATACAAATAGCGTTGCTTCGGTGAATGGAACTTGGACATTCAGTGACCGGGAAAACGCTTTATATCCAGCAGAATTGAAGCCGATCAGACTTCCAGAGCAAGTCATGCTGTCAGCAAGGAGCATCAGATGCTCCTTCAGAACGCCTTTGGCCACCATCGCAACTGATGTCGAAAGACGCTGCAAATGGCCATAAAATTGGAGTCATCTAAGGATACAGAATGGAAAAAGATAAAGGGACAAGTAAAAATAAAAAGAAGTACCCCCCAGAAGCCACTCTATCAAGGGATAAAGGAACAACTGTGAGAATGTAATTATCCAGAACTTGAATTATACCTGAATTGCCTGATCAAAAGCACATGATATTCCAAGCAATTCCTCAACTTGCTTTATTGCATATGGAATAGAGCGTTTTGTGTCAATTAAATGGAGTACAGGAAGGCATGAGTCCAGAACAATCCTCCATGCATCGCCACTTCTTTTGCATACCGACTTTTCAAGAACGATATCCAGGGCCAGTTCACCCTTCTGATTCCTGCGAGAGTTTCTTATCCATGATGTTGTATCAGGATTGATCCAGACAATGTTTGCAGAGCTAATCCGGGGGTCACCTGTCCATTGATGTGCCTCAATAATGTCAAGATAATTCCCCTTAAGTTTTCTTCTTCTTCTTTACTTTATTTTGCTGTGAAGGACTGAACTACTGCGTAAACCATTTGACAAACATCTTGGCAAAAAACAGTAATACTAATTACTACTAATAATGAATAGTTGAATTCCACAAACTCTATCACATGCTGACATGTACACGGAACATGTAATCATAACCTAACATCATGCAATTCATTGACTTCTCTGCTCTTTCCCCTTCTATTTCATTCATTTGTCATTCAAAAAGCCAGACTAGATCTATGGTATTTTTAAATTGTAAGATTAAGATCACAGGAAACCATCACATCGTCCAAAAAAATTTCCCCCTTGCTAAAATACAAGGAGCTATAGCATCTTCAGAACCCTGCCCGGAGTCATCAAAACTAAAAAGTCACACCTCTTCAAAACAAATAGCACATTCTGGATAGCATTACACAGAAAAACAATCTTCTATCCAATCTCACACTATTTGCTAGATATATAAAGCTATGAGCAATGAGAACAAACAACAGAAACAATGGTGTGACCTTGTAGTAATCTACGGTACCTTTGATGATTGTATCAAGTATAACAGGACATATCTTGTTGGCAAGAACATGCGTGATTTTCTCCAATTGAGGATCATTTGCATCCAAACACGAGAACATCAAGCATGGCATTTGGGATCTCCCACCCGCACATTGTGGCTGGAAAGAGCAGCCATCACTGCAAAGAGGGAAGACAAGCAAACAAAAACTATCAGATTTCCCATTTTGCACTACTGTCAAACAATGGCAACAAGCACAAATTAAGACCATGCCAGAGAACTTCCATGCTAATCAACACACATATAATAATATCAAAAAATGCTAAATAAACCGTTTATGGACGAAATAGTAATTTTATACATCAACATATATCCCAAAAGACAGTTTCTTCTCTAGACTATTGTAGCAAAAGGAAAACTAAAAATAACAGATGTGCAGCGCAAGGCCCAGTTGCTTCCACAATATTTGAGGTGAATATTCATGCTATGCCATTTGAAGCTTCACCAGATAGTTAATCTTCAATTGCAAACATTTCCAGAACAAAACCCACATAGAAAACATGAAGCAGTGAAATGTCCAACTAAAACTTAATGTCCACATTCTTTTACATCACTCTCTCAAACCGAATCTATGAGTTGCATGCATGAAGGTATTCTTCCTTTTGACATTTTCAGAATCAACTGTACATATCTATGAAAATGTAACAGTTTCTTAGTTCCATCGATTACATCATTGCTTGCCGGCTCATTGAGCACGAAAAATTTCAGACCTAGTCAACTTTGCAGGACAGTGCACAAACTGCAAATGCAACTGCTGGAAGCACGCTATATGAGATGCAGCAGGCAGATCCTCCAATTACTATGAAAATAATAAAACTAACCTGACAGATAGCACTGTCCCCTTGAAAAGATTACCAACTTTTTTCTTCTTGCGGAATGAGTTGATGGTCTCTTGGCACTGCTTCAGAACATCAACCATCGAGATGTTCAATTCTTTCAGATGCATCTGTTTCACAAAGCTTGCAACTCAGAAAAGTAAAACACCCTAGAGGTAACCCAATTTACCGAACATTAATCTTTATACACAGGGCAATCGTGGAAACTTATTTAACAACCTCATCGAGATGAATATGACCGACCAGTCCAGCATGAGCTTCAGAGCTTTCCAACACCGTCCGTAGTTCTTTATACCTACACATAAATTGAAACCTCAAACCACCAGACAGAGAAAAACATGCTTTTAACATTCTCCAAGCAGTCGATACAAGCTGATATCAGGATATTATATAGCTATCACAACACTTTATTGGAAAGTGAGTCAAAGTGCATTTCTAGAGCCACAGGGATGAACAAATAAAAGTCCCATTTCCTAATATGATGAGAATAAAGTGATATTTGACAATATGATGCACACTAATAATTATCGTACTTGCATCGATTACATCTCAATAAAAAGAGTATTTTATACGTAGTATAGGGTGGAGATTTCCCAGCAGCAGTACAAATGCTCATCATTAGTGCACTAAAAGAGCGCAATAGTCATGACAAGCAGTAAAAGATGCAAATACATGAATTTTCCTTCAAAACAAATTATATCTTTTTCACATCCTTCAGCTTTTTGCTTTGGTTTCTCATTCAAGTACTAATTCTGCTGCATTTACCATGAAACCTGTTGGCAATAGGTAACATCAGTTTTCATGGACCAGACACAAGAAAAGAGGCAAGCACGAGATCAAATATTACTGCAAGGCCATTGTTGTTTTAGACTGAAAGAAGAAGCGACATGAAACATTCCTATCAGATATGGAATTAAATTATAAATATATATAAATATATATATTAAGCAAACCCAGCTCCTCAGATACAAGGCCATACACTGGTCAGAAATTAAACGACTATATCACAAATCAAAAACCATAGTACTAAAACAAGAGACACTTCCGCGCTTTTAAAAATAAATTTTTCATTCACTACCAATGCAGAACAAGAGAAATTTAGAATAGTCAATTTTAAGGCTGATGGACAGAGACTTTGCAGCAGTTCCAATCAAATAAAGACGTGAAGCCCTAGAGTTAGGTGTCAATCAAGTACAAGCAGCACATAAAACAGAGATCCATCAATTATCGTCTTCCGACAATCACAAATTAGTGTTGATAAAATGACTGATCTTAAAGCTCTAATTATTTAATCGGAAGGCATTTATGTTTTTATATGTTTTGGACATTGAGTTGTTATTCTGGAGTAGATGAGTTAATTGTGGAGAAAGAGATTAAGGCTCGGGTCAGTACCTTAAGTAACAATTAAGGTACAAGATTGTAACAACTCAGCTACCTTTTACCAAATTACACAGGCATATTTGATGAAAATAGTCAGCAGCTATGATTGAAACTGCAGTATCACAATCGGCAGACAACTTGACAAGTGGCTCTCTTATTTTTGTCAGAGCGATAGAAAGTAGTTAAGATCAAGAGAAAGTAGCCATAACATAGAAGGCAGGATTTGTCAAAGCAAATAGATCCATGCAGAAGAGTAAATGATTGTATAAAAGAAGAATACAATATTAAAGACTTACTCGATCATGAAGCCAACTGTGAGATCTTTGAGACTCACTTTCTTCAAGTGAGTCTTGACTAAACATGCAGCATTTTCACTGCAGTGCTTCCTTCCGCAACCACATCGATTCAAGTACAAAATTACACGGCGATCGATTGGTTCGTTTCTAAAGTTGACTCGGCATTGCAGTATCTCCTATAAGGACGAACGAGGACATTAAAAAATTCAAATTCTCCATGAAATAGAGATGGAACGTTGAGTGTTAGCTAATTCTAACCATCAACAGAAAAGAATATTATTACCTTCATTAGCTCCCATGAGGAATTACTACTAGGAGAAGAATCAAGAACTGCTTTATAAGCAGGATTTGACATGGCAGTTGCTGCTAATACTCCAACGGGCTCACCTGCAGGGAAGAGATTTTCGGGCTTGCCTCCAACCTCAGAACCATACTCAAATTGGATTATTGAATTGCTGCAAACATTCCGCACAGTGCCATCATAGCATATGACTACATCTCGAAGGATGGCCATTAGGTTTTTAAAGAGGGTTCCTGGTTCAGACAATCCCCTTGTGGATCGTACAATGACCTCCCTTGTGCATATAGAATGGACCATCATCTCATATGGGTCCAACCCACAAATGAAGGAGCTCTTGATTAATCCGTACTCACCAGATGGATAATCAACTCCCTCAAAGAAATATTTGCTCCTAAAAAGAGAGGCCATCTCATCAAATAATGAGGTGGAATAGAATTTTCCCTTGTCTGAGATTTGAACACCCAGAAACCCAATTTGTTGAATGATCTTATTGATTGCCGAATCACTTTTCGAGTCCACGAGATCACCAAGCGCAGATGACTTCAAGATAAATCGCGACAACGGCAGTTTTGCCAGTCGAAGGTGATTTTCCAGCTGCAATTGCACCAGTTCATTGTAAGTTGTTCTTAGGTGATACAGCAGTGGTGATATCACCTGAATGTTCTTCTGAATATCCTGAATCATTGATTGGGGTATATAGAAATCCTCTAGACACACACTAAAGCCTTCTGTAAATAAGTTTTCCATCAGTAACGGTTGAAGTGCATCGAAAAACTTCAAAACCTCCACAGGACTTTTCTCAAAAAATATCGATGTAACAATTTCACTTATCATGGACGCAATGAATTCCCTGCTGTAATCTACATCCAATAGATCACTTTTACTAATCAAGTACTTATCCCCACAACAGTTAAAGCCAGCGGGCAAAGCAGTTTGCAACATCTGTAAAGCCGTCCAGGTAGGACAGAACTGGTGAGCTTTCAACAAAGCAGGATGTGGCAAATCTGACGAAACAAACATTGCCAATTGCTGAGCAGCTAACTTGTCAAAGAAATACTTCCTAAACATCATCTTCAACGACAACAAGGAATCGGTAGCTAGTTGCAGATTCAGGTTCCCACTATGTGAGCTCAGCAACTGCTTCTCCACAGAAAAGAGTTCTACAACCTCCGCCTTTGCTGGTGCTGACTGGGGATAAAATAAGTGGACGCAATCCCCATCGAAGTCAGCACCAAGAGGTCCACAGATCAGGGGATTTATCTTCACTGTGTGATCATCGTGGACATACACCGACAGTGCTTGCAGAGAGTGCTTATGTGTGGTCGGTGGTCTATTGATAAACACAATGTCCCCGTCCATAATCCTGCGATGAACAACTTGGCCAGGCCTCAAAGAGGTATGCCCTTTGGAACCCTCTCTGAGTGAATACATGGCGGAACCATCTTTGTATGCCAGACACAACTTCTTATCCACCAGACCTTGCAAATAATCCATGTTATACATGCTAACCTTCTCCTCAAATGTTATTCTCTGCGCAATCTCAGCAGGAATGCCTATTTCATTGACCTTCTTAAAGGCATCACCTGTGATCACACTGCGAGAGGAAAATCCTGAGCCTTTCCTAATAAACAACGTCCTCATTTTCTCCAGCCATGCTTTGGTAGCAGTATCCGATGGCTCTTTACCAATCCCATAGCGTGTATCAATATCTCGAGACGCCTTTGCAGTACCTCTGACTAATAGATACTCATTGACTACGTTTTGCAAATCTTGAGCCTCCACATCATGGGACTCAAAATTAGGAGCTCCTGACCTTGAACCTTTGATGATCTCAACTTGCTTGAGAACCTTTTTCAACATTGTCATCGAAAGATCCTGGGAAGACAATGATATATTTCATTATTAGCACTCAGGAGACCCAAAAAAACAAAAAACCAAAAAACGCCCAAAGTAAGAATTGAACTCCTTTTGCCTTACCGAGGACATAACGCTAACACCATCAGAAACTTCCGGAACAGACAAACAATTTGGCGGAACAGGTAGATAGTGGATAATATATCCTTCTTGAGGAAAGTATCCTTTCCCAGCAAGTTTCTTTTTGGTCTCCTCAGGAATTCTTTTGAGCATTTCCACAACCTGTTGATTAATTCCACTGAATTAAGCAGCGAAGCAACTTCAAGGACCACTTCCAGAGACCAAATAAGGAAGTCAAGCACAGACTACTTCTGGAACAAGTTCCAAGACATTTTTTACTTAAAGAGCCTTCAACCATGGTGATGGAAACTAACAAAATTACAACCATAGAATAGACGAACCTATTGCAGCAGAGGTAACCGACTAAATCATGAAGGGAATCCAAAGTGAAATTTTACTTGTATATGCTTCTAGCTTTGACAAGTCATATGGCTAGGGCTTCCACTTTTTACATACAAGTGATATCTTTCCTTCATTTATGAGCATCTGCAAGTTTTGGTATAGAAGATCTACCACGATGCAGAGCTTCCAGGTTCCTTAACCAGAGAACATGTTTTGGATGCTTATTAAGAAACAGGAAAGACCTATCTAGACTTACTGTAATGGGCATACATCTTTATAACAGAAACAGCCATTGTGTCATTCTTCAAGGACACTTCAGTAGAACACCATCCAACATCTAAATCCCATCTTTGTTTTACTTTTCACTTCTACTTAAAACTTTTATGCAGTTCTAATTGACATTCAACGCACATAAATTATAAAAGTGGCCACTCTACAGCTTCCACGCCCATCATTTAGGTAGGAATAGATATCAGCATGTATGAGCCACCAGAGACAATATCTGAAGCTACATCTACAGTAAAAGAAGCATAGCTGCAATGTATCCCATCAAGAGAAACTGGCACCACACTTCACATGCACATCGTTATACTAGTCAAAGCATGTGATAAAAGAACATGTCTATACCTTATCACAATTTTATTGTCCTTTCAGACAATATATGGAAAAAAAAAAGTGAACGAAAAGTAATTCCACTCATATTGACAAAGGGGAGAAGATGCCAACCTCACAAGGCAATAGAGGTCGCGAAATATTGTCACCATATCGAAAACCGTATCTTTCAAGAAAGTTCCAAAAACCATCTCGCAATTTTGACCTCGATGATACCTTCAACTGCAAGCAGTGTGCACCTTCTGATGTCTTAACCTCTCTTATAGAAACTTGGGCTGCATCCTGCACAGAAGCTTTATAGATCAAAACTTTTGTAGAAAGATATCAAAGGCAATAGTATGTTGATCCAAGTCCATGAAGATATCACCAAATTTCATCTATGTCAAGGATAAGACAAGGCGTAACAAAGATGCATATGGGATGTACAAGTTAATCAAAATGTAAAATCGACTTATGAGGGTGCCGCTGCTACAGCAACAACTAAGCATCTACACACATAAGGGTTGACCCAATCACTGAATACTGCACACCATATATGGTACGATATTAAAACCAATAAATTTAGCGCTGGATCCAAACATTAAATTTTGCACCAAATTTGGTACAAGTATCAAAACCAATATAAGCTCACAATAACTATTCACTATTTTACCCAGAATCATTACAGAAGCCCACAGCAACTGAGAATTTCAAACAATTGAACAACTTTCAAGTTCTACCTATAAGAGTCAACTTTATTCAAAAATCAAATGTTGTCCCATTCACTGCCTAAACAAAGGAAAGGATTCCAATTTAGATTGGTCAAAGCGACCAGCTCCGCATGGCCAAGAGTTCAACATAGACAGAACTAGTTAACAAGTCAAATCACACTCTAAAATCAACATGGACTGGCAAAGCTTTAGAATAGAGAACTCTCTATATGGAAGACTCGTCCCATCTACCTATATATTGGATGAAGAACATCATTTCTTTAACAAAACCAAGCAACTGCTCGAATCTCCCGGACAGCCACAAGAATAGATGTTGCATAGGTGCAGACAGGAAAGTAGCCAATACAAACAGATCTTAAAGCAAAATAATTAAAATATAAAGCACAATACAAAAATCTGATTTCAGGTAAACATTCCCATTTAATTATTTATTATATATTCAAGCAAAGTACACAAACAATCCAATAGATGTGACACTGAGTCATTAGGAGACACTCTTTAAACAACAAACCAATCCTAGATAACTTAGATAACTGTTACATGCGATCAGGAAAGTATACTACCATATCAAAGTTCTCAAACACGCTGATGTTGCTTTAGTGTCAAGCATAAATATAATCAGAAAAGTATACTTTCATATACAACTTCTCAAACATGCTGAAGTTGCTTTAGTGACAAGCATAAATATACAAATGCATAGTGCGATTTGGAATTTAGTGCATCACCTCACAGCATGAAGCTAATAGTCGTTCACCCACACCAGCATTCTTGATTGGAAACTGAAAGGAACAAATCATTGTTATCAAAATGCTCAAATCAGAAGGACGATATGCCAATCATAAAATAGAATTAATATGGGAAGAACACTTACATTTTGCATCAAATAGTATAAACATGGCTACATTTCGGATACATAGCCAGTTAAAGAAAACACAAAACACACACACACACACACATAGTTCATCTGCATAAGGAGAAGCTATGATTGCTATAAGGGTGAGTACTTATAATAAATAGCTAAAACTCTACTTTTGGATGCTAAGCAATCATCGATGTCAAAGGCAGAGTGACGAATGAGGGAGTGAGTAAAGCAAATAGAAAATTGGAGATGTAAAGATGTAACAATGACCTTTCTACAAGATATAAAGAGTAATCTCCAATAATACGGATAAATAGCTGCCATATTTCTCCATATAAACCCTCGAACAAGTTAAAAGAGGATAAGAATGGAAAATGCATTTCTGAGGAAAACACCTTGGTAGGACTCCGACTCATAGAGGCAAGACCTCCAAGTAATGTTAGATTGTGCTCTCATTGATTCTTGCAAAGAACACAAAAGAAATTCAAGGGAACCTGGAAGTACCTTGTTGTTTCTCATTTTTAAGCACTTTAAACACAGCAAGCTTAACATTCGCTTGAGTTCACTAACATGGCTCGGATGATATATTGGGATTGGTAATTCGATATACCCAAAATGACCTGGAGAAAAAGTAACAAGTGTCAAGTCTGTATTCTTCAATTTATCCAAACCTAAGAGATTAGAAACCACACTGTAAAATAAGAAAGCCGGTCATAGAAGTAATACCTTCACATTTACCCGGGTCGGATGTGCCACATGATTCACACCTCCCAAATTCGAGAGGCAAGCCAAGAAATGGATTAGAAAGCTGACTTGCATGAGTAATGGAGCAATCACTGACAGATGCTGCGCACTAAGAAAAAAAATCAAGATGAAGATAGCACATCAGTAGTAATCACGGATTAATTATGACAAGATCAGACTCCAATCTACAAATATGAACCATTGTGCATAGAAATTATTTTACTCTAGCAGCCTTGAAATATAGTGCACAGTCATAACCGACGTACAATTTAAATTCTTTGTGCTAAGAAAGAAATTAACGGGCCAGAAATAATAAAATGCTACATGACAGCATCAAGGTTTATGGGACAGAAAAAACTTACAATCTCCTGTCGAGATGCCAAGCCAAACCTGACCGCTGTTATCTCCGCATCTAGAACAGCTGTTGAAGTTTCCTCCATCCCTTTTCTACGCTACACCAGAGAACAGAAAACATTTTCAGAATTACAACCAGGCTATGTACGAGAAAAACAAAAGCAAAATGCGAGAATATAAGCAAATGAACACAACACGGTCTATCGAAAATGACACCTAATCTCACCAACAGTGAGAAAATCAGTAATCTGCTAAGAAAAATGGCAAAGGACATAAACAGAAGATCATAAGTTGGATCATCCACAAATGAAAGGGAAACAGCCTGCCTTCCAGTTTAAATTAAGGCCGAGCACCAAAAAAGAGAGCTAACAGAACGCCTTTTTAGTGTAAAATCATACAAAGGGAAAGATCAGGGACAACTTAGAACGACATTAGCTGAAAATGGAAGAACCGAAGGTAATACTGTCAGAGAGATTTTTCATCCATTGCGAGAATTTTCACGTAACGCCAAAAATCCACCAGTCACAGAAACAAACGGGGCCTCGCATCCCACTCCTCCGATTTCCTAGAAATTCTACCAGTCGAGTCAACCGCGAACCGATTCTTCTCGAACATTTCACAGAACAAAATAGCTCACAAGCCAACGAGGCCAGGACAAACGCATAACAGTCCGAGCGTGCTACACATTCCGACCAGTAGAACCGCACTTTGACCGGCGTCCGAAAAAACCAGCTCGACCGCTCTGTCCTCTAAATCCTCGTTACGAAACGAAAAACCTAGACTCCGCACGAACAACTACGGCCGAAAGGACTCGACACAGCGAATGCGAAGCAGGTAACGCCAATGCGACGCGATCATCAGCACGACGGCTCGGTCACGAGCAATTCCCCTCAGTGCCCCCCGCGCGGCCGGCATGCCGATTTTCCCCTCATTTCCTCGCCCCTCCCCGACGCTCTCCAGCCGAACGGACGCAAGGAGCGGGAATGCAGGTGCAACGTACCGAGGATTCCGGCCGCTTCACGGTTACCACCGCCGGAGGCCCCCCGGAAAAACCCTAAAAGCAGAGGCGGGGGAGCGCGCCGGGAGAGACGAAGCGGAAGGAGTGAGGCGGAGGGAGCGGCGGAGGGCGGCGGAGGGAGCGGAATTCGGCGCCGGGGCGCGGATTCGGCGCCGGGGATCGGCGGTCCGGCCGCTGGTTTTCTCGCCCCGGCGGAGGAGGTGGGAGGAGGAGGGTGGAGGAGGGTGGAGGGAGGACTGTGGGTGTGACAGCAGGGAGGGAGAAAGTGAAGAGACTTGAAAAAAGGGACTGCATGCAGCTCGGCTTTTGCCAAATGGAAAAAAAAAAAAAACATTTTCTTTTTATTCAGTTCGATTTATGGGTGAAATGTCCAAACCGCCCTCGCCTCACGCCTCTTGAGTTGACCCATTTTCCCACCAACTCTGGAGCTTCTTCGCAAGAGAATTTTTTAGGGTCCATTTGTTTTCACTTATGGCTCTTTCCGACGCTCGTTCTTTTGGATTATCAACGTATTTGCATTGGTCAGACGCGTTTTGGAAGGGGCAAAAAAAAATGTTTGGAAAAACCCTTTCAATGGTTCAAAATATACATATCGATATTCATATACTTTGAAGGAAAAAGTATACATGCATTGAGTAACGGTCAAATATTTGAAAGGGCAAAAAATAGATGTAAAAAGGAAAAAAAGTATGGTACAAGCTTTGACGGAGCTTGTAACGGTCCAATCCAACTGTTTATTTAGGCGAGACATCTAAACTCCCCTCACGTCACTTCTCATAAATATACTCATTTATGTTGAATCCCAGAGTCTTCAAAATTAGTTTTAGAGTCCGTTTGCTTAAATTTTAAAATAGGTATATACCGTTGCGCTTTAAATTTGTTTTAAATTTTTCGGAATCAAAGAAAAAACCCTAGAATGATTATACATCTACGTCGATATCCATGGGCTTTTAAGGAAAAAAAAACTCATGTGCATGTTAAAATGAAATTCAAATATAAAAAAGGCACCCAAAAAAAGTGAAAAGGGAAAAGATACAGTGAAAAGATTTGGCAAAGTATATAATGATAGGATTCGTTCATTTATCTTATTTTAATATTTAGTACGAAATCATTGGTCCGAACAGCCAAAAGATTAGTTGACCCCGTTAAAAGTCCAATTACGCAGGCATGAGCGTAGTGATTTCGTCACGGCAGGGATTTTGTATCTGAACAATACGAGCTTCTGAAGTTTTGTAAATTAAAAAATTCTGGAATTAATAGTTTGACCCTTTTTTTGTGCTACTAAAAGTTTAAAAAAAAAATATATATATATATATATATATATATTTTTTAATGGGGTTTTGCGACCGGAGGGGCTTTGTTGACCTCCTTTGTCTTTATCTGTTGACGGTCCAGGGGTCTCTTTGACTGGGGTGGCAGGGCTTGTAATTAAGGGGAGAGTGCGAGGGTAATTCGGGCATTGACGTGTCGGCTCTTGTCCCGATGCCCCATGGTTGGCAGGGTTTTTTGGGGGGGGGGCATCATTCGTGGGACCCACGGGCACGCTCCCCTTCGTTTGTGCTTTCGGGCTCCGATGGTCGGGTCGGTGCATTTGATATCGGGTCTGAAAAGCCCGATCTTTTGGGCCCAATTGGGCTCCTTGACTTGGATCTGTAGACCGATGACTGCGGCTTGACACTGGCAATTCGGGTTCAAGTGTAAAAAAATTATCATTCGACGTTGCAACCTCAATTTTGCAAAACTTATTAAATTCATCATGGTTCTCACCGAATATTTGACTTTGGTAATTTGTGTGGAAATTCTCATTGTTCTGTTTCGGTAGTCGCTTTCATATAAGCCCAACGAACCAGCATCAAAATGCTCGATTTGCAGATGTCAAAGAAGTCTGCCAAGAATTTTATTTCCATTTTGGAAATGCGTCATTTAACATATGAAGCACATGGCTCGTAAATGGGCTCTATGCGAAGAATTTTATTTTCATTTTGGAAATGCGTCATTTAATATATGAAGCACGTGGCTAGTAAATAGGCTCTACATAGTTGCTAGCAAGAATTCCTTGAATATTAGTTGGTAGGGCATGAATTTCGCTCTAAAAATTCTTGGCCACCTCTATAGTTTAATTAAAGGGTACTAAATTTTCTCCATATAAATTAGGCCAATACTATTTTCACGGCTAAGATGACAGCCACAGCCTTTTCATTACAATGGCTTGTTTGGGCCAGCTTTACCCCCGAAGATTTTGCATTTCTGCCTAGGATATTGGTTCAGCGGATTCTAACGAAGAGCCATTGGTATTTGATAAACACCTTGCAAAAGACTCATTGCCAAAGCTGTTTCCTGAAACAAGGAAAACTAAACACTAATGGAGAATGGAGGAAAGCTCAAACAATGCGGTGTCGATGTCGTGATGATAGTTCAGGCGGCACCGACGTCGTGTGATAGGCCACCGAGGTCTCACAACCCTAGGCAACAAATCCCGAGGTGGCATGACCCCAAGTGAAGCAACGCCGATATTGCACGACCCTAGGTAGTGCAACCCATCTTTGCTATGCTCGTGAAGGTAAAGGCAAATCTTTGAATGATTCGGTGAGGGCAAAGTGGGAAGACACAAAATTAATTAGCCTATTTTTTAGTCAAAAATTAGCCTTGAACATTCATTCTGCAATGTTAAAGCTCAAGGCAAGTGCAAAGTCCGTGAGAGCTTTGAGCATTTGTAAAGCAAAACTTTGCATTAAGGGCCCTTTAAAACTCAAGATATTAAATTCCAAAACTTTGGTTAAAGGCCATTTAAGAATGCTGAACCAAATGTTAAAGTGGTGCACTAAGCGTGCAATCATAGCCATAGTCAAAAGCAGCTCTTTTTTAAAGGTTTTCCAAAGACGCTTGCGAATTATTATCTCTGAAGTGGAGGTTGGAAAAATCAAGGCTGGGGAAGTGATAAACTTAACCTATGAAGAATTTCCAATGGATAAACTCCATATGACAGTGGGTCATGGATTGAACATGCACTGTGCGATGTGTACCTCTTCTTTAGACAAGCCAACCTTGTCCATCCATTTAAAGTGATGATCCATCAGATTTAAAACGTGCCAACTTGGGATATACTTGGGGGGTAATGCCTAGACAAAGTTGGTAGCTTACCACATGTTGGGGCTCCGTCGAACTCCCATAACATCAAGTTGGGCAAGGATACACCAGCTCATGTCTTTGAAAAGACGCTCGAAATGGCGTGCGATGCCGTGTTGCTTCTTGCGTGAGAGAAGAAGGAACTGGTGTCAGATGGGTGCAATGGTCAGCTAGCAGATGGATCTCGCGCACAGCTCCACTGTACGTGGCCCTCCCCCATCCATGGTGGAACGTGTTGTGACATCCCATCTTGTTTCATCGGCTAGACTCGAGTTTTTTGGAGAAACCTAGGCTATGCGAAGCGAGGCAAGTATTCTAGAGAGAATGAGGAGATGAATAGAACTGATGACAACACGGAGATGACAGAATTCTCCTCTCTGGCGAGAGTCAGCGTTCTTTCTTTTTGTACGAATAGTTGTAGGTTCCACTCTCTCTCTCTCTCTCTCGATACATTATCGACATAACATGGCAGATTGAATCTAAACGATAATCTCTCGACTGTGTGCTTCTACGTCCTCTAGTTTTCAGTCAATGCCGAGTAGGCTTGCGCCCGACTTGACAAATGGGGTTGGAAATTGTTGAAAAAATCCTGTGGAGACGGGACAGGGAATGATTTAACCCCCCACCAAAGACACTTTGGGTGACCAAAAGGCAGGTTTGTAGCTCGAGACGCAGGCACAGGGTTGTGGACTTACTTGTGACTCCTAGCCTCACATCGTGGAGAGCGTACAAGATCATATCATTCCTCTTGATTCTTCCTTTTCTTATGTCCTTCTTTTCCTAGAAGAGGTGGAAGAAAAGGCTCATCCAAGCCCATGTATCTTGCTTTTCAGACTACCTAACAATTGACAGTTGTAAATCACGAGATCTTCAATTATGTAAGAATTGTGTTAAATTAATGTCTCGAGTTTGAATTTGGATAACGATTTGTTAAACTGAATTTGTTGATAAATATTTTCTTCCGAGCATTAGAAATCGGACGAAGAAATAATTTCATTCTTGGACTTTTCTTTCGGACGTGCAAAATAAATAAGGAAGATAACATCTGCAATTACAAGACAAAAAAGGGGCTCACATATAACATCTGCAATTACAAGACAAAAAAGGGGCTCACATATTTTATTATCTTTATTTATCTTTATTCAAGAGTAGAAGTTATCTTTCTTCAACAGAATGGTGTAAAGAATAAAGATTTCTTTCCTCCCTGCAAAAGGCTAGTCCACGTTGAAGTAAAAGGTGGTGGGCCCAAGTCAAATATGTTGACTTTTAATGGGCACACATATAAACCCTAACGTGGGTTCTTTCTTTGGGGTGTGCTGAAAAAAGCTGAGGAGCACCGCACACAGGAAAAAGAAGAACAACGGAGCCGTATGAAGAAGAACAAGCAGACGATTTTTATTGTTTGCGGAATACATAGAATGTTTTGCTTAAGCTTGAACAAGCGGTAATTTTTGTAATGTGAGTTTACATTATTTATTTCTAAATATTTTGGATTTCGGATTAAATCTAGATATGGGAAACACTCAAACGTGAGAGAGATTGTAAATCTTGATTATCCGATTATAGTGAATCATTTGCTGTTGGCTCTCTCTGTGGATGTAAGTACTGATACTCGGACCGAACCACGTAAATCTCTGATGTCCTTATTATTTTTCATTTATTTATTTGATGATTTTGCATTGACGTAAATTGCAAGATCCTATCGTTTTTGCGTATTATATTCCAACAAATTATATAGGCCATTATCTTACGATAGAAGCATGAGCTTTTTCCAAGAAGTTCAGAACAAAGATTAGGTTTCAAGATCTTCTCTAGGTTTTGCTCTATGCATAGTGGAGAAGATAAAAGTCTTATGCTAGAGTTGGTTAATGATGATTGTTGGGTGGTTCCAAGGCCACTGCCAACCCCCCCTTCAACCTGTCCCCGCTTAAAAGGGTCAACTTTGCTATCATGATCACCCCAATTATCACCCCAATTACAACCACAATCATGCGAGGGAAAAAGAGACACGAATGTATATGTGATCCCGAGACGGGCTTAGAGATCGATATAGTACGGTGGGGCGAGGATGACCACATCAACTCGAGAATCTCATTTTCAGTCCCGGATCCAAACTCATGTATTCTCAAAGAATTGACACTTAGTGGCCACAACATCCGGCCTCAAATACAATTGATCATTACAAATGCAACCCTACATGTGATTTACGTATGCAGAGGATTGAACTCTGTAAAGCTTCAGACAAAAGTTGAGGTTGAGTCGTGATTGGCATCATTAGGAGGTGGGGAACGTTGGTATACTTACCCAATTCACTTAACATAAGTCAGTGCGCCACAAGAATTTTAAAAAACACAAAGTCGGCATAAAGAGAAGATGATGAAGAGGGAGACTTTTTTATCCTTGAAACAGAACGTGGAAGATAAAAAGGGAGAGAGGATTGACACAGGTACATTCGCATGAATCAAAATGGAATATTGTAGGATTGGCTTCATTCGTCCTTGGTCAGTGTATCATGTTGATGACGACCTTGGTGGCGAGCAGCACCAAGCTAACACAGCTCATGGCAGCAGTACTTGATCTTGATACGTGCATTGAATCGTGGAATCTTATGTCATCCAAGGTATGAAAGAGCTCTATGGTGATCCTTCCTTCTTTTTTTGTTCCTTTTGGCTAAATCGAATCCTTTCAAGCTTTGGTAATTAGCAAGTGTATGCCCCCCCTCCCAAAAAAAAAAACCTTTGGTGTTAAGTGTGATCGCGCATTGCTTGATAAAGCAATTGCAACGTGCCTCATATGTGTATAGCCTCCTTTCACCCATTGTTTGAAACTCTTGGATTGAACATTTTAACATAGTATCATAACATAGATTACAAGTTCGAATCTCAACGATCCATTCTCAAACTCTTTGCTCACACTATAGGAGGTGTGCCTGTTTCACAAGATGAGCCGATAAAATCGATCATGACATACAAGGTAGTGGCTTACATATCGCTTGAATAGGCGATTGTAATGTGTCTTATGTACATATAATCTCCTTTCACATACTAATATAAGTTTTTGGATCGAACATTCTTATAGTTTGTAATTTAAAGTTGGAATAATAGTTGAAGTGGCAAGACCCATGTTTGCCTTGTAAAACATCGTCTCCAAGACGTAGTTTAGGCAATGTTTGTATCACAGAAAATAAATGATTTAAAAAATATTTTTCTAAAAATAATTGCTTAATAAAACGAATAAATGAACAATGTTTTCTGAGTCCACAAAAACTGTTAGGTATAAATTGCTATCGATAGTGAAAAAAAATTCACTAGCTAATCATTTCAAGCGATATAGTCAATAATTTTTAAAATAACGTTTTCAAAATCATTCATTTTTCGCGAAATAAACGGAGCATTAATTAGATATGACTATATTAGTGAAATATATAATTCAATCTTTCTTGTGGTTAGAAACATGGCCAAGAAGGATAAGTCAAGATTTGTTTAGCGACATGCTTCAAAGTATATCCAAAGATAAGCATATTTCTTTTTCTATAGATTTTTTATTTTTTTGGTCGAAAGAAAGATACCATTCATATATCATACTTGAGAGGAACATAGAAGGCTTTCAAATCTAATAAATCTCAAATAGTTGCATAACAAACCAAAAGCCAAAAAGTGAATAACAAAGCATAATTAGTAGCTAGAAGCATATTCTTATCTCTCGAAAACAGATCTGACACTATAAATGATCGGTGGCCAATTATCAGATTCAATGATGAGCATATGCCGAAATCTTTCCTCCTTTTGCAATGGCTTCTAATGCGCATCTAGATTCAACATCCTTATCGCCATCCCCATATGGAGACACCAACATCGAAATGTTGAAAAAACACAGATCAAATACCTGTAATAAACTCCTGGATCTAATTTAGATCTAGTTCAAGAAAGTGAAACCCTCAAAACTTGACCTAAATGTAAATCAGGATAGGAGAGCGGCCTAATTTTGAAGAGATTGTGCAATCGTGTTACGAATATCCTTAGTGATTGTCGAATGGACGAATGGCCAAATTGGTCATTATGTTCACCCAAAATTAGCTGTCGAAATTTATTCGCATGCAAACTCTTAGACTAGATTGGGAGAGGAAAAAAATGGAAAACTTTAAAAGAGGGAAGAGGAAGAAGAGAGGAGGGCTCCCTTCCCCCACCCCCCTAGTTTTCTCTCGGACGACACTCCCTTTCTCCATAGGTGGCAAAGTGATACTCATACTTAAAATAGAACAGCCCTCTCCTTAGTTATTTTGTCCGTAAAATCTTTGGCTTTTAGCGATTAAGTTCTAAGATTAACATAAAGTAAATATCTTCCGTGGCATTTCTTCTGAGCAAAACTATGCTATAATCATCCATGTCGATAGTGATGGAGGTGACGCTTGAGCTATAACCAGATTAAATAGACCATGCACCAAATGAAAACCCATATTTCAACACCGAAAACGAGATAATTACACAGCACTGTTCACAACCGGGGGTACGGAGCTAGCCTGTGGTTGTGAACAGTGCCGTAAGGCGTGCTAACTCCGTAGTGGGCTTTTCAACCAGACCTACTCACCCTAGGCGCAGGTGGTTATTATACCAGCCTACCCAGTGGTAGCTAGAGTGTGCAAACACACCATGACGTGGAGTCTACCTTCCCCACCGTAGGGCCCCCTAATTCCCTGTCTATTTTTGTCTGCCCGACAGAGAGAGAATACGGAGGACAGCATGGGGTCTCCCACCCCAGGTCCATTCTGTGGAATATCTTTTGAGCAAAACTATGCTATAATCATCCATGTCGATAGTGACGGAGGTGACGCTTGAGCTATAAACAGATTAAATAGACCATGCACCAAACGAAAACCCATATTTCAACCCTGAAAACGAGATAGTTACATAGACTCACGTTCTTTCAGCTAGCGTTTGCAATTGTCGAAGTAAGCAAATTGCATATAACTCCCGTGACGTACAGAATTTATTTCCTCACGTTTTTGGAAGAACAGGTCAGATCAGGCGGTTGCATGCAGTCCGCAATTCATAAATACACAGCCTTAATGAAGAAAGGGGCTGTACAAGAGATTAAGTATTTGTTTTGTCTCTTGGCATGGTGGGAAACGATTCAGCAACTGCCTCTCATCCTTATCACAATGCATGCAATTTATGGGCATAATGACAAATGAAGAACATTTTCATGCGGTTTTCCAGGAGCACAAGGACAAATAAGTAAATAAAAAGGACAGTATCCTATGAAATTCTGTATGGTTTCACATTTCATAAGTTAATTTCCATTTCGTGACTGCTCTACTAAACATACACATTTGTATAAATGAAAAGCTCAAACTATAGTACTTTCTATTTGTCGGTACATTTTCTTGGGATTGCTATCACTCTTGACACGTCATGGTCCATTAAATGATTTCATCGTAATTGTTTAAGTTGACAAAGTTGAATACCACTAGTCGCATACTATGCACTCCACTTTTTCACTTTTCTAGTAAAAAAATGGAGAGGGATGGCCGACGATATCGACCTCTTCTAGACTTCGTCATAAGGGTCCCATATGTACAAAGATGTTCGAGTTGAGAACTATTTCGCATCACCAATAACCTGAAAATTCGAGATTGACAAGCTTATCATCGCAATTCCATCAAAATCTTAGTAAATGGAAAGTTACTCTGCACGCGATGTGGCGTAGTTAGGCAGCAACAACACCAACTATTTAGA
This sequence comes from Eucalyptus curtisii, assembly GCA_017140595.1. Classification (NCBI taxonomy): domain Eukaryota; kingdom Viridiplantae; phylum Streptophyta; class Magnoliopsida; order Myrtales; family Myrtaceae; genus Eucalyptus; species Eucalyptus curtisii. Next base: position 12,314,074 of record CM029503.1, read on the forward strand.
GATTCGTTCGTGATGCGAATCGAATTTATGATATCATGAAAAACAAGTGACCCATTTACTATTAAGCCAACTATATCGTGATTATTACGCATTCAGCTTAGTTTGATGATAACAATTCACTTTTGGGTGGATAGGCGACGGTACACCCTATAGGCTAGACTTACTCAAACTCCCAAAGATTTTGAAGAGAAGTGGGGGATCGATCGTGTCATTTTCATGGAGTTGAATCCATGTAACTTTCATCCACAATTGCCTTTGTTGCCTAAAGAACTAATTCTACCTACCAAAATTTACCGACAAACAGTAGAGTCAGAATCTCTCCATAGTGCAAAGCAAACCAGACACTGCATTCGATCCCGCAAACTTCAACTAAAGAGTTCTCTACAATGCGCATTAACTGGTTCGAATGGTTTCACACAAGGCAGTCCATACAGATTGAAGAAATTCAAGGGTTTTTTTTTTTTTTTTTTTTTTTTTTTTTTTCTGAGGTTCCACACAAAAGTGACAGGTCTACTATAACATCCGAGATGTGACGAAGTCTAAATATTCTCTATAGTTCCTCAGATTTATTGGACGAGGTATCAAGCACAGAGAAAGCCTGCACTACATGTATGCTTCTCTAGGGGAATCCTATGATTCTCGGGTTGAGGTCCACACGACCTTTTTAAAGGAGAGGACTTGATGGAAAGAGATGACCATATTGGAATATCAGAATCATAATCCCAAACCCACCCTTTTTCACAATTAGGAAATGCCAAATGTTAGATGAAACCGATAAGAAAATAATCAAGATTCATCCTATCGTGGCTAAAATTTTACCTAGTTAGTCCTCAACCCCATTATACGGATACCAATGTAGTTTTAAACTTTTCAATTATACTTAGTCTTACTCAATTTTCACCTAGAAATCACTGATGTGGCGATCCGGTCATTGTCGGAACTATCATCACGTTAACAATTTCCGATAAAGATTGATCGGAAGGACTACATTAAAATTTTGAATAATGATTTATGAGTAAATTGACATAATTGGAAAATTTATGATTGCAAAGATGGAAAGACTGATTGGGCAATTATTCTCCGTTCGTGCATATCCACAGAAAGGAAACAAATCATGGGCCACTAATTGTTAATTAACCTAACCAAGAAACAAAGAGTCAAAAGGGCTGTGCTGGCATGCTTGAGCTGCCACTTCACTCGATCTCATTGATATTGGGTGGACCATGAAGCTTCCCCTTCATTAGACGAGGGCGTTCTCTCTCTCTCTCTCTCTTATCCGAGAGTTGACTCGGCTCGACGCAACGCAATCAAAAGCCAAGAAAATAAGAGCAACTAGCAAGTGATGGGCAGTAGTATTAAAAGCTGACCCTCGCAAGACACGTCGATGGTCACGTTTTTGCGCTATACACGAAGGCGGCCCCTATAAAAAGGGACCCCAGCAGATCAACCTCTCCCTGCGTGTACCGCTCTTTCTTCTTCTTTTCTGAAACGATGGATCGCGGTGCAGTTCCGGCTGCTGTCATCGGGAATGGCCATGAAGCTGCGAAGGTCCCTTCCAGAACCGGGAGAGGAGCATGGAGTGCTGCCATTTTCATCATCTGTAAGCCGCTTGTTTGTTCGAACGATTCGTCCCATCTCGAGAATTCTCTCTCTTTCTTCTGTCGAGCCTCTTTTTTTTTTTTTTTTTTTTTTTTTTTTTTTTTTTAATAATTTTTTTTGGAGATTGCAGTCGTGGAGGTCGCCGAGAGATTCGCTTACTATGGGCTGGCCGGTAATCTGATGATGTACCTCACCAACCATCTCGGCGAGTCCCTTGCCGGCGCCGCTCAGGATGTGAACATGTGGGTCGGCGTGTCGGCCATCTTCCCGCTGGTCGGAGCATTCGTGGCTGACTCTTACATGGGTCGGCTCAGGACCATCATCATATCCTCCCTGATTTACCTCGTGGTATGTGGTATGGACACTAATCGGCGTCCCTTTTTCGACGCCTTATTTTCGTTTTCTCGTCTCAAACTTTGAAATTTCCCATCTATTTTCAAGCTCAAAAGCCTCAAATCTTTATTTTCATCGGACCGTCCTACGTCCGAACCGAATCTCTTAAAGCATCCGACTAAAATCAGTAGGTCAATATATAAATGCTCAATACGAGTGGAGTGCACAGTAAGCAGCTATAGAAGTTGCTTCAATGGATTATCAGCTAAAGATAATTTCCAGGAATTTCTTTCTTTCTGCACCAACTAATCCATCTTTCTGTGGATCTTTTGAATTGTACAGGGCATGATCTTCCTGACATTGTCGGTGTCTGTAATCCCGATAAGCCACCGCAAATCCACCTTCTTCACAGCGTTGTACATAATAGCGGTCGGAGAAGGCGGGCACAAGCCTTGCGTGCAAACCTTTGCCGCTGACCAGTTCGATGAGGACTTGCCGGATGAGAAGATGGCCAAGAGCTCCTTCTTCAACTGGTGGTACCTGGGCATCACTGCCGGCGCCACAACTGCCGTCTTCCTCATCCCTTATCTGCAGGTAGCTAGGGGAGCGCTCTGTGCGCGCTGCTCGGGTGCATTCCGGCATTTTCCACAACTTCATAGATAAAATTAATCTCAAAGATAAAAAGAATAGCTTACACCTACTAGTCCGTATAACTCCAGGTAATTTTCCATAAGAGTAATTGCTAAGATAATCGGTACAGATATCAGTATTTATGAACCCCGAATTTGGTCTGTTCATTGATGCAGATGGTCCATCCAAAGGAGCAGTCTTCTTTGATTTATAGCCGCCCTCTAATCAATTTTTTCTTCATTTGGAGTAGACGATGACTTCTCTCCACGACTTCGTAGAGTGGAAATTATGTGCATTTAGTGTCGATTTTGACTATGCCAACTCATGAAAGATTTTGCTTGCATCAAGGAACATGTTGCGTGGAGCGTGGGCTTTGGGTTGCTGGCCGGAATGGTGGCAATGGGGCTGGCGATTTTCCTGATGGGCCTGAAAATTTACCGGAGGCAGGGCCCCCTCGGGAGCCCGTTCACGAGGGTCGCACAGGTGTTCGTGGCAGCGGCTCGGAAGTGGCACGTGGAGAAGGAGGCAGGCGAAGGCCGCGGCAGCGACATGTATTACAACGGCGAAGATGAGCAGAGAACGGCTGGAGGCCGGTGCTTGGTGCACACTCCGCAATTCAGGTACGTGGGGCTTTCGATTTCCTTTTCGGGGTTAGAAGGTGGGCATTCACGTGCATCAGTTGAGGATGGATCAGCAAGCATGGCCCAGGGAATAGATGTGACAGCATCAATTGCTCAAGTTGCGTCTGGGAAAGCTGGGGTTTTGGTAAGATGAATGGAGATGATGAACAAGTCTCGCATAAGTGTATCTGGACGCTTTGCACATGCAGGGCGTTGGACAAGGCGGCGGTGATCGACGCGGTCGATGCGGCGAGCAAGACTAGGAATCCATGGCGGCTGTGCATCGTGACCCAGGTCGAAGAAGCCAAGCTGATCCTACGCCTCACCCCGATCTGGTTCTTCTGCCTGATGTTCACGGTGGTCCAGGCCCAGATGCACACCTTCTTCACCAAGCAAGCCTCCTCCATGTCCTGGTCCCACTTCCGCCTCTCCCCGGCCTCGCTCCAGGGCCTCGTCGGCCTCACCATCCTTGTCTCCGTCCCGCTCTACGACCGGGTCTTCGTGCCCCTCGCCCGTAAGGTCACCAAGCACCCCTCGGGAATCAGCATGCTGCAGAGAATCGGGTTCGGCCTGTTCTTGTCGATCCTCAACATGGTAGTCTCGGCGATCGTTGAAGGCAAAAGGGTAACGCCGGCAACATCTCCACAACTGTATACTTATCTCGACCACAAAAGCGTCCATTTGAATTTTTTCCATTTTCTGGTTCGGAACGTTCTGATCCTGCAGGTGCAAGTAGCAATCAAGCATGGCCTAGCGAGCTCCCCCAAAACGCCGGTGCCGATGAGCGTGTGGTGGCTGCTTCCGCAGTATGTGCTGTGCGGGATATCTGATGTGTTCGCCATCGTGGGGCTCCAGGAGCTGTTCTACGACCAGATGCCGGAGGAGATGAGGAGCATCGGGGCGGGTTTATTCATAAGCGTGGTGGGGTTCGGGAGCTTCGTGAGCACCGCCATCATAAGCGTCGTTCAGGCGACGAGCTCGAGAGCCGGGAACGAGTGGCTGGGCAACAACATCAACATGGCGCACCTCAACTACTACTACTGGGTCTTGGCCGGGCTGAGCGGGTTGAACTTGTGCGCTTATGTGGTGGTTGCAAGCAGGTTCGTGTACAAGAGAGTCAATGATAGCTTGGGTTTCAAAGGAGAAGTATGAAGGCAAATGTTGGTTTGATGAAAGAGCATAAAAATGTAGAAGCCTATATAAGTTCTAGCTGTTGTAGAGTAAAGAAATGGAGCATTGAGTCCCTCGCACATGTCTGGTCATTTTGACCAATCCACAACTAGACTCTCTCCGAGGCAACGAGATATGCATACTCAGATTCTAACTTTTTTTCTGAATACCCGTTTGTGCAAAAAGTTTGAGCTACGACCCACCTTTTTTTTTTTTTTTGGGAGGATTGGTAAGCTACGACCCACTTAGCCATCATGGACTCACAACATCTGCTAGCGCACATCCAAAATAATATTTATTTGGACTTGAGTTGGTGATGCTACTTGGATCTTATATGTTAAGAAGAGTAAGATCTTAAAGTTCGATTTGATATCTTGAAAGCATGGAGATAAGAAACTAATTTCCTATCAAGTCATTTTACACTGGTGTGAATGGTTTATCTTTTATTATGGCTGTAGAGTTAAACTCATTTGGTCAACTAAAAAACGGCATGAATCATCTCATTGCGATCGAGACTGAGAGGGAAAAGACATTTTTCACGGGCGATCTTATCTTTGAAAAAAAAGTAAAGATTATGCCAAAACAAAGGTAATGATATTTGAAGGATGGGACATCTCAAAATTTTTGTCAAAGTAGAAACCAGATTATTCTAGTCACTTTTGGGTGGGCGACAATGACAATTAGGGGTGAGTATCTTCTAACTTAGGAATTAGCCTGTTCTAGGTAGTTTTCAATTTCTAAAACTTGAAGCCAGTAGTTTTCGATCTAGTCCTCGATTCTAGGTGCAGAATTAAACCTATTGGGCCAGACCAAATCTATATGTTCTTCGTCTTTTTATAATTCTTTTTCTTTTAAAGAGTAAAGATACTTGAGTTGCATTTCTTTTCAACCTCTAGTAGAAATTGAAAAATGACCACAAATATGTTGGTCCATAAATAATCTTTTATTATTTAACATATATTAATAGGATACTACGCAATAGGGATGTGCATCGAGAACTCGCTTGAACCAAGAACCGCTCGGGCCGGACCGGATTGGATTGGTTTTGGACAGTTCCCAAATAGGGAGATCTGGTTCCCGATTCTCGCTTTTGGAATCAGGGGCTGGTCGATTTGGTTCCCGGTTCCAAGGTGGGAACTGGACCGACCGAACTCACCGGACCAGTTAATTATATATATAATATATATTTTTAAATATCTTAAGGAAAAAAAACCATAATTCCTCCAAATTCTCTCATTTTTTTTCATTTTATTTTTGGTCAAAAACAATAAATTTACCGATTCTACCGGACCGGATAGGTTGATTGGTCCGGTTTCCGATCCCGAAATTTGGGAACTGATCCTCCTGGCCCAATTCCTAGTTTCGACTCGAAATCGGATCGGATCGGGAACCAATCAGTCCTACTATGCAATAGAGTAATGACTATAAAATCTAATGTAAGACTAGTCGATTATCAATTAGTGCCGCACCCCAATCATGGAAATATTTATTGAACGGAAAATTGAAAATAATTCTTTTTGTTTTCTTTTAACGTTGTAGAACTCTCACTTGTGAATCTTTAAGCAAGAAGATGCATATATAAGGGGCAAACAAAAAACTGATGCGGAAAAGAACAAAATGGAAGGTGAAACCATTTGAATTCATCGAACATACTGCAGGTGGAATCATTCCAGCAGATAGTGGAAGCAACATCACCAAATGCAAACAAAAGACAACATCAAACTTTTGGAGTTCAAGACATAGGGTAAAAACAAAACAAAAAGAGGAAATACTCGTTACAGGATTGGTCTTGGAACCGAATCATGCCAGCTCCTAATTCCATAAATCAAAAACCATCCTATCAGTAATCGGTTTGAGGTTTTCGGATGGGCGCCGATTATTCTAAAACCGATCACCCCTACCGACGATCTAACGGAGGGGGGTGCGGGCCCACAGGGGAGATCCGATGACGTGGCATGGCAGCGGTGGGCGTTTTGACTCCGGGCGTCACAGTCAACAAGTCAACGGAAACGCCAGGGAGAGAGCGGCCAAGAACCCTATAACCTCGCTTCCCTTCGCTTCCCTCTGCTTCAACTTTCTCACTCTTCTCTCTCTCTCTCTCTCTCTATCAGTATCAATCATTTTCATTTTCACTTTGCCTTTTTCCCCCCCCTTTAATTTTCCTCTTTTGCTGCCTCCTGTCCTCGGCATCCATCCTACATTCCCTCTGCGATTCTCTCTCTATTTTCCCGCATTTTCCCTCACTTTCTCCCGGCATTTCCCCCCCTCGCTTTCTCGCGTGCCGGACCTCCTTGGACTGAACGGACTGCGGGAGGAATCTTAGTAAACGTCAATCTCGCTTGTCTTCTTCCCCTCGCGATTTTGCTTCCCATAGCCGGCGCTTGCTTAGGTTTCCTCGGATTCCGTGGCCGCGGGCTTGAGGAGCGGCGATCGGCATTCTTCTCCGGAGCTGCGCTTTGGAGCGCGCGATTTCTCGATCTCGACGGCGGAGTTCGCGCGCGCGCGCGGGGGCGGGGGCGGGGGCGGGGGCGGGGGCTCAGGCAATGTGGAGAGGCTGATTGGTTGAGGCGGCTTGAGTTCGGGGGGCGTGTTTTGGAGAGACGGACGAGTGGAGATGGCGGAGCGGAGTGTTGGTTTCGGTCGCTGCGTCGGTGTTCTGGAGAGGTGGCCTTGAGATTCATGCGCGCGGCGATGAGGATGACGGCCGCGGATCAGTCCAAGGTGGGGCCGCTGGAGAGAGATGTTGAGCTGGTGAGTTGTTAGATTGCTGAAGTCGTCGGAGTTTGGTGCCGTGTGCTTAATCTGTGGTCGTCCAGCACTCGTAGTGATTTTTTCTTTTTGGTCGATGACTGCAGTCATTGGTTCGTGGAAACGACGCTTTGACCTCTTTTTTTTTTTTTTTTTTTTTTTGTTTAGTAACAGTTGCCGTGTGCTTAGTTTAATCAGTTTTAATGATGTCGTACTCGTCGATTTCCTTCTAGATTGTTAAAAGAAGATTGAATCATGGAGACCTAGTGATTTGGGAGAAAGAAGTAGTTGTCCGGTATCTCTGCTAAAGAAAACTATATTTGTTCTCTAATTTTCTTATAATTGCCAATGGCGAACTCTTTTGCCGATGAGAAGTTGAAGCGCGATTGAGGAGCTCCGGCTTTACTGCTCGTGCCTAACGGAATTGATTGTTTCGACTTTGTGAACGTCGCCTACTGCTTTAGGTCTCCTGAATGAACCATAGGATGGCATCCGCTTGTGCTAGCAAAAATTAGTGATGGTCTTTTGGTACTGCATCCAACCGAGATTTCTTGTGCCGTGTTCTCCTATATCAAACAAAGCTCTATGCAGTTTTGTTTCAGTGCTATTTTAGACTCTCAGAGATTTCTATGAACTTGATTAGGAATACTTGTTTGCCATATGACAGGCAATTACCGCATTGAAAAAAGGTGCGTGTCTGCTCAAGTATGGACGCAGAGGGAAGCCCAAATTTTGTCCCTTCAGGCTGGCCAATGTAAGATTACGCCTTTCCCTTTTCTTCCTTGATATCCGACATTGACCTTGCTCCGCTCAAAAAAAAAAAAAAAAAAAATTAGCTGGTGTTCCATGTGTGTTTCTCAGTGGAACTTCTGAACATGAATCAGGCTATCTATAGGAGTATTGCAGACCTCCCTCTGCAAAGTTGCCTCGCGACATTATGTCAATATTACCGACTTCTTTTTTTGCATTATTCTTAGAAGTTCCCATGCTAGTACATGGTGATTTATCTTGCATCCTGTTATGTATCACGATTCAAGTTTTCACAGCCTGGGATGAAATGCAGGTGGGTGGAAACTATGTAGACTTTTAAGATATATCTGATCCATTGACCACACACTGTAGAATTGCTAGGACTTAGATGGTGGCTCCTATATGCAGAAAAGTTCTATGCATGCTGGGTACATCTCTGCATCACATTGAATTTAGATCCATTCAGAAATCCTATGTTGAGTGATGAAACTTCTACACTTGTTACCTCTGATTGATTCACTGGTATTAGACCCGCACCGCCATGGGACTTCTTCTGGGCTTCTCCATTTGCCATAATTCATATCGAAAAGGGGTGCTTCTAACCTATATTTACATTGGTATGCATATAATTAAGTATTGTTGACATCACATCTCTACGTATACATACACATGTAGTCTCTTGATGTACAATCACTGGAATCATGCCATGCCTTCCAAATTATCCAGCCAATTATAACATTCTCCACAGATGAGTTATATCTAGGTTGTACTCTATTGTGGCTTCTGAAACTGTCTACATTTATAAATCTTTGCAGGATGAATCTGTTTTAATATGGCTCTCAGGCAAAGAAGAGAAGCATCTAAAGATAAATCACATCTCCAAAATAATACCAGGGCAGCGCACTGTAAGTTTCTTTTTAGGTTCTCTGAATATTTGCACAATCAATGTTGATGATATATCTTGTCAGCAATGAGGAGAAGAATAAGGGGAATAAAATTCAAGGTCTAATATTGCATCTATCACTCCAAAGTTTAGCCTGGGCAATGAATGTTGTGTTAAAATTTGGAGCTTCAGTTCAGCCCAATACCTTAGATAAGTTTGATACAACTAGGAAAAATATGCGATTTGCATAAATTTCTCCAAGTAAAATAATCTTTTTGTAAATCAACCAAGGTTGTCAATGCATCATGCAGAATCTTCCAGCACCCCAGAAAAGTGCTTTGTAGTTTTTGTTTTTGTTTTTGTTTTTTTTTTTTTTTTTTTTTGAGTAGTTCTTTAGATTTATACATGTATGTTTTTCTTGTGATTCTCTTTCTCATGGTCTTTTCCACCATTTTTTGCTTGTGAGTTGGCAAACATATTTTGCTGAAGTTCTTAGATGCTTTTAATAGATTAGCCAGATGCTTATAGTTTCATGTATGTGTTTTCATGAGAAAGCCGTATCATGCTTTCGGTCCTATTGGATCGCGTTTCTCCATGTACCAAGTGTTTAACTAATAAAGAATGTTCATTTGTTAATTAATTGGCATCCCCTTGATGCGGTTTCGCTAATTGCCTTTACTGGTTGAACAAAAAGCTGGTGTAGGATCTCGGTGCCACCTTCACATTGAAAGAATGCTCTTCTTTACTTTGTGATATACATACTAATTACTCATCATCTTGTTCTGACAGCCAATATTTCAGAGATATCCGCAACCTGAGAAGGAATATCAATCATTTTCACTCATATATGATGACAGATCTTTAGATTTGGTAATTTTATTTATTATGTTAATCTTTGTTCTCATTTGTCTCTTTTTGATTCTTTAATTCCATCCTTCCATCCATTGAATTAATAATTTGACTTTAAGACTGACATTTGTTCGTCTTTTAACGTTTTCTTGATAATCTCCATCAGATTTGCAAGGATAAAGATGAAGCTGAAGTTTGGTTCACTGGTCTGAAAGCGCTAATAACACGTCGCAATCATCAGAAGGTGAGAGGAGGATCAAGAAGTGGAGTTTCATCTGAAGCAACTAGTCCAAGAGCACAGGGGCAAAGTAGTTCAGCATTTAGCTCACCATTTGCTAGTGGTGATAGTTCGCAGAAGGTGCATTACTTTCTGCAAGTTTTGTGCATATCTAGACAGTTTTGCATGGTAATAAAACTATATTTTTTGGTTCTAGGATCAGACCGACAATTCTTGCCTACATACACCAGTTGAAAGTCCAACAAAAATTGGTTTATCGAATGGATTGTCAGATGTGTCCTTATGTGCTCTTCCTCCCAAGATTTTCTATCCTTCAGAAACTGCATCTAGCTCTATTCACTCTCGCTCATCAGGGGGATCAGATGGAATGACTGGACGCATAAATGGAACCAATGTGGATGCATTTAGAGTGAGCTTATCAAGTGCTGTCAGTTCATCAAGCCATGGATCTGGTCATGATGAGGGTGATGCTTTGGGGGATGTTTTTCTCTGGGGGGAAGGCACTGGAGATGGCATTATGGGGGGCGGCATCCATAGGATTGGTAGTTCTTCTGGGACTAAGGTGGATTCCTTGTTTCCCAAAGCCTTGGAATCTGCGGTAGTCCTTGATGTTCAGAATATAGCTTGTGGTAGACAGCACGCTGCTTTAGTTACCAAGCAAGGAGAGGTTTTCTCCTGGGGGAAGGAAATAGGAGGCGGGCTTGGACATGGTGTAGATTCTGACGTTGCACATCCAAAGCTTATAGAGGGACTGAAGAATGTGAATGTCGAGCTTGTTGCCTGTGGAGAGTACCATTCTTGTGCCGTTACCCTTGGCGGTGATCTATACACATGGGGTGGAAATTCTAGCAATTTTGGGGTCCTTGGACATGGAAGCAAATCAAGTCAGTGGACTCCCAAAAAGTTAAATGGACCCTTAGAAGGAATACATGTCTCATCTGTTTCATGTGGACCATGGCATACAGCGGTTGTAACTTCTGCAGGCCAATTGTTTACTTTTGGTGATGGAACTTTTGGTGTATTGGGACATGGAGATCGGACTAGCGTGTCAGTACCCAGGGAATTGGAGTCCCTCAAGGGTCTTCGCACTGTCCGTGCAGCATGTGGTGCTTGGCACACGGCTGCTGTTGTTGAAGTTATGGTTGGGTCTTCAAGTTCCAGTAACTGCTCTTCTGGGAAGCTTTTTACCTGGGGTGATGGGGATAAAGGTCGACTTGGACATGGCGATAAGGAGACAAAACTAGTACCCACTTGTGTTGCAGCACTCGTTGATCCAAACTTCTGTCAGGTGGCTTGTGGTCACAGCCTAACTGTTGCACTAACCACGACTGGCCATGTTTACACTATGGGAAGCCCTGTTTATGGTCAGCTAGGAAATCCACAAGCTGACGGAAAGCTTCCTACTCGAGTTGATGGAAAACTTTTAAAGAACTTTGTTGAAGAAATAGCATGTGGTGCTCATCATGTTGTAGTTCTAACTTCAAGAACGGAGGTTTATACTTGGGGAAAGGGCTTGAATGGTCGTTTAGGGCACGGGGATACAGATGACAGAAATACGCCGACTCTTGTAGAGGCTTTAAAAGATAAACAAGTGAAAAGTGTAGTCTGTGGTGCTAATTTCACTGCAGCTATATGTCTTCACAAATGGGTCTCTGGTGTTGATCAATCAATGTGCTCGGGTTGCCGTCTTCCATTTAATTTCAAAAGAAAACGTCACAATTGTTACAATTGTGGACTTGTCTTTTGTCACTCATGCAGTGGTAAAAAGTCACTCAAAGCTTCCATGGCACCAAATCCTAACAAAGCATATCGTGTGTGTGATACTTGTTTTGGAAAACTTACTAGATCCCCTGACACTGACTCATCGTCTCATTCATCTCTTAGTCGGAGAGGAAGTATGAATCAGGGGCTAAATGGACTTATTGAAAGGAATGATAAATCTCATATTATGGTTGGAAGTAATTTTTCTGTAGATTTGAGTAAGAAAGTGGAGACAGAACCTTCCAGTAGGTACAAGAAGCTGGATGTTAATGTAGGTCGTGTCTCACCCGTTCCAAATGGGGTTATGAACAATGGATTATTGAACAGCTCAAGGTCTTGGAATCCAGTGTTTGGAACGTCCAAGAAGTTTTTCTCTGTTTCTCTTCCTGGATCAAGAATTGTTTCTAGAGCAACATCGCCAACATCCCGACGTTCAAGCCCACCCCGTGCTGCAACACCAACTCATTCAGTTCTTACGCCATCAAAGGCTGTTGATGATGATGCCAAAAAGACAAATAGCAGCCTGAGTGAAGAAGTTCTTAAGCTAAGGTCTCAGGTATGGAAGTCTTTTTTAACTTCAATCTGTGTGGGGAACCTTTCCAACTGTTCTTAGTTATATGGACTTCATTTTAGCTTGAAAGCAAGAGCTTGCCATTTGTATGGACATGGTTTGGTTATACCTTGCCATGTTACGCATATTAGAGTCTTCAGCAAAATAGGAGAAAGGGTGCATTGGCAGAAACAACTAACTAACTTGTAGTTGCAAGTATTGTGTTTTCTACTGATGACACCTAAGGTTCTGTGAGATTGGAGATTTTTTTCAATGCAATTTCTCACCTGGGTTGTCTGGCTTGTTTTATCAATGGGTCTATGACCCTGTAATGATGGGACAGGAGCCAAAGACAAGAAAGGTCATAATTATTAGGACCTGGGAATTCGCTAGCTTGATACGACATGGAAGGCACTTGCATGACGGGATAACATTGGCTTTTGCATTTGCCCTTCTTTGTTTTGTTGTGAGCATAACTCTTTTGCTCCATATATATATGCTAGTGTAACATAGAGACAGAGTTTACGAGATTAGTGTTTCAAAGCGCTCTGTACTTTAGCTTTGAGAGATATCCTTTTATAATTTGCCTATGATTGTGATGCAGGTTGAAGATCTCAATCGGAAAGCACAACTTCAAGAAGTTGAGCTGGAACAAACTAGAAAAGAGCTGCAAGAGGCTATGAGGATAGCTGGGGAAGAAAGTGCAAAGTGTAAGGCAGCTAAGGAAGTAATTAAGTCCCTGACGGCCCAAGTAAGCAATTGCCTTGAAGTTTTTGATCAGTTTATGACATTTCAGAGGGTGCAGCATCTTTTGTTAGAATCAATTTGGGTTTTGGTTAAAGTAGGAAACTCAAGCAGGATGATTTTCATGACTTTAGTACTCTACCATCTTTTTGTTATAGCAACTCAGAATACTTTTTCCCTCAGTTCTCTTGACAACTCTGGAAGGTTAAAACGAGCAAGTTTGAATCTAAAAGAAGGAAACATAAAATTTTTCTTTTGACTTTTTTGGACATCAATTATTGTGGAGGTATTACTAGATTGAATTCAGATAAATCAGGCTGTCAGAGCTTTGTGTGCCTTTTTTTTTCATATATATATATAAATTTCTTTTTCAAATTAAATATCTCTTCGACATTATGAATGTTAAAATAGTGATAAGCTTTTTTATTCAATGATGTCGAAATGTTGATAAGCTTAGTGAGATATTATGATGTTAGCATTGTACTGTCCATAAGGTATCAGTGGAGCTTCACTTTTCCCACGTTTTTTGCAATTGCTGTCAACTTTTGAGATCATGCAGCAACATCTCCGTGGTTTTTCCTGGGTATTACTGAAAGCTTAGAAAACAGCTGTCCTTGACAAACATCACTGACTACAATAACTCCAGTTGCTGTCGTCACCGACCTCTGGTGGGTAAGTGTCACAAACTAAATGCAAATTTACTCCTTTTCTTATGCAGTTGAAGGACATGGCTGAAAGGTTACCTATGGGAACCACAAGAAATTCACCTCCCTCCGGTCTGTCTAGTGTCATTCTTCCCAATGATGACAAGTTCAGTGGAGCTAGTGAGCATGCGAGCTATACTGTTAGTTGCCATGAACCGGATGAGAATGGATCAAATGGGCTAGTGATGCCTGACCCCTCAAGTGACAATGGTAACTCCATTTCAAAGCACACTGACCAGGCATTAGAAGCAACGGCGAGGAACAAAACTAGAGGGCTAAAAGTTGAACCTGCGAATGGAGATTGGGTTGAGCAAGACGAGCCAGGTGTTTACATCACCTTTGTGTTGCTACCCGGAGGCATCAAGGATCTTAAGCGCGTCCGTTTCAGGTATATTAACTGATAAACCAACACTACCCTGCAAACCTCTCTCTCTCTCTCTCTCTCTCTCTCTCTCTCTCTCTCTCACACACACACACACACACACACTCTTAGGATCATGTTTGCAAACTGAAAACAGAGCTTCTAGGTCACAATTGACTGGATTTTCTCGTATCAACTGGAGAGCACTGTATGTTTGATCTTTTACTGTCTTTACCTACTATTTACACCGCTCGTTTGTGCCGGCAATTGCTAATCGTTTCCGATTTTCTTCTTCCTGCTCTAGCCGGAAGCGCTTTACCGAGAAACAAGCAGAACAATGGTGGGCAGCTAACAGGAGTAGAGTTTATCAGCAATACAATGTTCCGATGGCAGACAAGTCGTCCACTGTTTTTGGGAAGGAAATGCTTGCTCACTGATATGAGGTGGATGGAGGCTTCGGAAGAAACCCGAAGTTAAATGATCCTCCGGGGTCGTTTCATCTCGAGGAAAAAGAATTAATCTCTTCAATTTTTGTTTCTTGAGCGAGTGATGGCGTGTTTGTTTTTTCCTCCCCCCCCTCCGCCTTGTGCCCGTTCCGTCCATTTGCCCATCCTCTCTGCCACGAAATTGACCCCTTTGCTATAGGAAATTGGAATTTGTAAATTCTTTGTAAGTAGGCCGGTGCACTTAACTCAGAACGCTTAATTGTAAATTCGTCACATGAATCCCAATCTTTTTGATCTAATTCCTCGTTTGGATGTTGGTTTTGCCTGAAGAAGCTCTTGGTCGGTCGGATGAACTTCAGGTGATTTTGTTGTGGATAATATGTTATAAGTATCCACTGGTCAGATTTCGTAGATTTAATTGGATTTCTGTTTTTCTTCATTCGGTACATTAGTCTTTTCTACTCGACGTCCCTAAGTGGCCACGAATTCATGCATCGAATGGAACCACGCTAACGTAACATCTTCTGATAACAGTGAACTTAATAGCGACTTCGGGGTTATTTCTTCCGTTAAGCAATAGAAAAACGGGAGACCTGTTTGAGAAGTCTCAACATTGACTTGGCGAGGTACGGTAAGAATTCGTAAAAGAAATTAGAATAAAAGATCAACCCTTTGTGTTTTGAAGCAGATAAGCACAAAGAATATCAACAAAAAGTATCAACAGCTTGAAGCCAAAATAATTGCCTATGATTCCTAGAGAAAAGAATGATAATGATCTACCCAATGCTAGAAGCTAAAACACAAGGGTTGCTTTGGATGAGGTGAACCAATTAAAACTCTCTAAGTTAGTTCATAAGTCAGGCTTTGTCCGAACACATTTAAGACGCAATAAATAATTGCTTCCGGCAAAGTCGTGCAAGGTACGATGAGCTCGTGGTCCCTCTTGATCAGGGTTACATGCTTGCTCTTTCAAGAATCTTCCACATGAATCTGCATCCTGAAGGATCATGAGCGACCACATGAAACGGGTGACAAATCAGTGCATAATTGGAGAAAAGTGTGATGATTAAAATGGAAACAAGCAGACAGGCGAACTATTCTACATGGACCACCGCTCAAAAGAAGATATCATAATGGAAGTAGAATATAAGAGACTAAGATGCGGTATATGGCCCTTGTTCCTGATGAATGGCCATGAAGAAGATTCATAGACCTACGTGGAAACATAGAAGGCACGTGTGCGGTCAACATCTCCGCCAGAGTAATCTCACGTACAAATACACACGCATTCCATGCAAAAGATATGTCGTGAACAAATCATACACTGAACTATTCAGATGCACACTTTCAAATGTGAAGACAATATGATTCGACACAATTGGTTCATGAAAAATCCAATAGAGTAGATCTCTTCCAATGTTAATAACATAAACTTCATGTCCCCAGGCTCATCCCTTCCTCTCTCCTCTTACATCATCCTGTCAACCACCACTACTTCCGAAGATCAAGCAGAGATTCTTCCCAAAGGAATAACTACATCTCATCCAAATAAAGTAGACCACAATTTCCGGTCAAGTCAAACAAAAGAATACCTGTAAAAATTCCAACATTTGTTGTTCAATAGTGCCACACATTGCCAAAGTTTCCACGTAAATAGGACGAGTAGCACCCATTCGATGAGCACGACTGATAACTTGCTCTTCCATGCTGGGAGAGTTCAAAGAGAGGATAAGTCCCATTTCCACCAGTAAAAATTTAGTTATAAGAGACTGAAATAAATGAGGGTAATCATTTGTCCATTCGGACTATGAAGGTAAAAATGTAATCAGAACTACAAAGGCAACTTGAAGGGCACAGCCAGAACTCGTATAAATGCAATATCAGTAGAGATTGGTCTATGGATATGTGGCATCTTGGCATATTCAATAGTGTTTGGATTCTGCCTAAAAAATTGATTACCATAGTCAAGTGAAACTTGATGAGTTTAAAGAGACATACAAAAGACAAAAAAAAGAGCTGACAAACAGTTCACTGCCATTCAGAATTCTCACGCACTTCGTGCTAGGATCTGTCAAATGGGTGGGTCGGATTGGGTCGGGACGAAAATGATCCTACCCAAATAGACCTATCTTATCTGTTTTGACCCATTTACATGCAATGCAAATATGATGATCCATATCCGACCCAACCCATACCAAACTCATATTCGACCGGTCCTACATTATTAAAACACTTTCATATTTAATCCAATCTAGAAAAATTCATACCTAAACTAGGGTGAGAGTGTGGGGTGAGCAAGCGTGAGATCAAGTGAGAGCGAAAGAGAATGAAAAGAGAGTCATAGAAGTGGATTGGGTCTAAGTAAGTTGTAAACCCATATTAAAACCCATATTATGTTGGGCTTTACCATTTTAAACTCATTTATAACTCATTTACCGAAGATAACTAACCCATATAACAATTCAACCAATCATATATAGGTTAAGAAATGGTCTATGACTTACTTTGATAGGTTTACTTCTTGCACAATGATTAGAGAAACCGACATTTTAAGCGTCTGTCAAAGTGGTAAGTGAATATTTGTATCCAGAGTGAAAAAATGGAGTCATGCTTATATCAAGCTCGTGGCATAAGAGCCAGTGTGTGTTTTTTCTTCCCCGTGCTCAGGAAAAGAAATTTTAACTTTTTGAACCACCAAATTTCAGCAGCAGTTGAAGTGCATCGACATCTTGTTTCACTCAAAAGACAATCCTCGATGCATGGCGTGTTCAAGAAAGGAATATGTGATAAGCAATAAAAGAATAACAGATGAGTGCCAACCGACAACGGCAAGATAATTCACACAATGTACCTCTTGTCCCAGATAGGTTCCATTAAAAATACATGTGTCACGAAACTCAAGTCTAGACCCAGTGCAGCACTTCCATCCATTAAGAGGGCCATGCAGCTCGCATCATGCTGGAATTTTGCTAGTGCCTTCATCTGAATAAGTAAAGAGTATATTAGTTTCAGTGCATCAAATACAGTTTGAACGCATCAGATATTTTTGTCCGTTTGAAGTGGCATTTTTTACTTTCAGTATATCACGAGGAGCCCGCACATGAATTTTCGGCAACACAAAATGCTTGAAAATAAAAAATACTTAAAACTGACATAAATTTGCATATAATTTTTTTTATTTATAATTTCTAAAAAATTTCAATGCTATTTTGAGTTCTGTTAGCAAAGTGAAAATTTTGCTTTTAGATTTTCTTTTAGCCAAAACAAACACTCCTGAATAAGTAATTACAATAGTGCTATTCTGTATAGACCACGACAAATTACTCTAAAAGCTTAACATTGCCCCTCATGTGTAGGCATGATGTGATATATAAATACTATAACATTGTCCCCCACATGTAGGCTGGATTTTCACCTAAAACTAAAGCATGAAAATATACAATGGAGAGGAAAACAAGAGGCCTGAAAAGATTTGAACTCAAAATTTCACGCTCTGACACCATGTAAAATTTTGTGGAATTACTAAAATCTGTTTTTAAAGCTTAGGCCATGAGATGAAAGTATTATTTAAACTTTGAATACTCCAACAATTACTGAAAGAAGAGCTTACCTTGTTGCTCGTGTGCATTGGACTATACATGCCAGCAAAGCTGATACCAGCAAGCATCAACTGGTCAAAGAAATAAAGCACATGGTAATCACTAATATGTGGAAAATCATAGTCATTAATGTATGACCGTGCAAATGATAAATACCTGCTGCTCTATTACATGTATATGCTCCAGAAACTGAGAGAAAATTATAACCTTCTCCATGGTTATCCTGTGAGAATCTGTCATAGAACTGGACTGATCATCCTGCGTTAATGATACCTTTGAGCTATTCGAAATTGAAGGGGTTGCTTGCTCCTGAATGTTCACAGCACTAAAGTCGTCACTTGTAAATTGACAACTTCCAGTGGCACCTTGCAACCTTCTCAATTTCTCCAGCAGATAAGCAACTTTACTGCTTGATGTTGACTGCCAATCTGAATCCCAGTCATCCTGGATACCAACACACATATCATTCATGGAACAAATAAATAAGCACATGCAAAACTACTTTTCAAAAAAAAAGACAGCCTGCCTGATTGTAAGAAGGTTGTAACTCAATAAGATCTTTGGGCACAGGCCACTTCGGGTTTGGATTTTCTCGCCGGGCTTCAGGAGTCTGCATCTCATATGAGTAACCACACCCAGGAGCAGTACATCTTTCACTGCTCAAAGCAACACAATCAAGGCAAAGGAGATGCCTACATGGGGTAATAATAGGTAGTCTACACCACTCCTTGCACCTAATGGGGAGTAAAACAGAGTCCAGGTCAGTAATCTATATTGCAATGACACAATTCACAAAGCCACGTGAAAAGGCAAAAGCAGAAATTTACCTGAGGCAATCACCACCATGGATGAGATAATATTTTAGCAGAGCGTACTCTTCAGAGAGAGGATCCAGACCATATTCCACTAGGAGATCCATTGTCTCTCGAATATCCTGGCCGGCATCCATTACCTTAACGTGTCCAGCAACACAGCAAGACAGCCTCACATTCCTAATGGTGTTAATACGAAGCTTCCATTGCTTTGGATTCAACAAGCTCTCAACATGTGATGGATCATTCCAGTCAGCCATTAGTATATTGCGACGGACAGTAACTACCAATTCATTGTAACTTTTAGCGTGTTGGTCAGTGAAGTTAAGAAATGTAACTTTCTTTACGCAAGGTGGAATGGCCAGCAAATCTTTCTTTCTTGCACTTATCATGCATCGACGAAGTATTTCCACCAAGCGTGATCGACCCTCCTCCATCTCTGCTTCAAATGGCCTGAGGATGCCTGTTTCCCATGATTTCTGATTTTGCCCATATGCTTCCTCATGAAGGAACCTCAACATTATTTGAAGATGTGACAACTGACTGCTGGGTGTGTTCGGGGTGGGAGTTCCGGTCAGTATCCAACGACTGCAAGCCGTCAATGATATAGCCATTTGCAGTTTATTTGTTAAATTAAGACTTGACCCCAGAGTGTGTCCCTCGTCCAACATGATCCTAAGCCAATGCACTTCCTTCAGTGCACTTCTCTTATGAGGAGCCCATTCTGCACTTAAACGGTTGAAGGTAGTTATAACAACGTCATAGTCCCACGCAAGGTTATGCGGAGAAATCCTTCTTCGGTCGGTCAAGACATAGACCCTTAGTTGGGTAGGTCTAACATGCTTCTGGATTTGAGTTTTCCAGTGGTCAACCAGATTCCGCGGAACAACTATGAGTGTAGCTCTGGACAAATATAACCTGACAGAATTCAATGGTTCAGAGAGAGCAGTTTTTAGAGCATGCGCATCAAATTCCAAATGCTCGAGACCCTTTGGATAATGCCACCTGCAAACACCCTTTTCCACCCTCCTCAAAAGGCCAAATGATTGGAATATTTGGTGGTAACCAGAAGCAAATTGAATAGATACTGTACAAGGGCTTCTTAGACCGATAGTTTCCATTTGTGATAGCTTGTCCTGAGATAGATTAGCCAACCAATGGAGAGCTTTTCTAGTGTGGGAATCTATCAATGTATAGTGATCCTTAAGCGTGCTTTTGAAGAAACATATATTTTCATCCTTGCCCACTGTTGTCCCTTTCGAACAAAAACCTCTTAAGTCAGTAATCGGTTGGGAATTATCCCAAGTTTCTTCTGGAATGCTACAACTCTGATACATTGGGTCAACATTCATACTGCAAAACCATGCCGTACCTGCTTCAGCTACAAATTTCTCTGCAACCTTGCGCCACTTGTGACAAGAATCGCACTGGATCCATGTGTCAGTAAATATTGGAGAATCCATCATAACATCAGCTGGCCTCTTGCGACCACGTGGCGGCACTAATGGAGTACTGTCTAGCTTTTCATCAGAACTACAACTACCACCATCTTTGGCAGCACAGTCCATTTGACTTGAGTATTGGCAACGATTTCTCTCTTCAAATTGTTCTTCATATCTTGAAATCAGATTTTTCCGAATGCGATTCAAGTTCCTGGTGCGGCTGTTCACACCATCAGCATGCTCCGAATACACAACCGGAGGTGTCGACCGTAGCTTGTCAAAAGCCATTGACCAGGCTCTTTTAGGTGAAGGACCACCCACATAACTACCGCGAAGTTCATAATAACCGCACCTCTGATCTCCATTATGCTTACACCAAATCACCTGCTCCCCATCAGGTGGATCTGATAGCGTTCCCTGTGTTTTCAGAATAAGGGAAAGTGATGTTACGGTCTTGCCTAGACCCGGTTCATCGCAGAACATTCCCCCTCGGAAATCCTTAATTGTGGGTGCTTTCTCGGTTATGACTTCACCAGAAGCGGTATTCACAGAGAAAGTAAATCCATCTTCTGTTGAAAATTCTTTGTACAGAGGATGCGGCAGGGACTCTGCATTCCGTTCACGCTGTAACATCCACTCAACTGCAGCCTGCTGATGGGGAAAGAGTTTAAGTTTTGCACATGGCATGATAGACATGGCCAAGGACCTCAAACATCGGCAAGTTGCAGCGACCCTAATAAGGTCTAACGGGGCTAAAACTGTCAATATACCAACAATAACGTCATCAGGCAAATCCCAAATCCCAGATCCACGAGAATAATTTTCTGGTTGTATCCTTGAAGAATCAAGACCCCCTCTTTTGGCCAGACTAGGCAAACTCTTGAA
Organism: Eucalyptus curtisii; assembly: GCA_017140595.1. Taxonomy (NCBI): domain Eukaryota; kingdom Viridiplantae; phylum Streptophyta; class Magnoliopsida; order Myrtales; family Myrtaceae; genus Eucalyptus; species Eucalyptus curtisii. The sequence continues at coordinate 12,335,198 of CM029503.1, forward strand.
AATTTCATGAAGATCAAATAGCCTTTTCTTTGAAGATTCAGGGATAAGAGTATGAAGGTTGCATCCAAGAACATGACAATCGGGGAGATTCCAGATGCTCTTGTCGTCAGAGTAATCTTCATTACAAAGCAAGGTACTCCTCTCTCCCCAGTCACACCTGCACAAGGCATCTTTAACTTTTGCTAACGAGATCGACAAAAGCTAAATTATTGATTAAAAGATAGACAAGCGTATGCATGAATGAATCAAAATGCAATGCCAAAAAAAGAAACTAGCAGCTTTAGCAGATTTTCTCTTGACTGAGTCTACTCGTTTCCGAGGGACCTATGAGTTCTCTAAGAAACATAAAGTATCCAGGTAGAAACCTCAAATGTCGGAAAAGAGCACCCGCTATGGATCTCGAACGTGGGAACTGCCATCCGGACAGAACTGCCAATGGTAGGTAAACATCGACCAAGACTACGACTCTCGTCTCCCCGTGGCGATCCACCACAGCCCGGACCACCCGTGCCATTACATTCAAGCACTTACCATTTGACAGCGCGTGAATCTGGCGGACTACGCTCATGCTCCCATGTACCAATCCGACTCTACTCGCTCTCCTGCTCCTTAAACCCCCGCTCTCCCTCTCGAAAGCCTCGAGTTTCACGGATCCTCCAGCCATCCGTTCCACGTCCATCCACGCCTCCGCATTCGAATTACAACTCCTCCCCCGCTCGGGAGGCACACTGCCGCCGCAATCTTCGCGCGGCGCGTCGGCGGTATCGATCCCCGGAGCGGAAATCTCACCGCCGACCGACGCTTCCCCAGTCACATTCCCCTCGCATTGCCCCGGCCGGCGACACTCGCCCGTCTCCTCGCCGGACACGCCGCGACTGGACCACTCCAGCCCCTGCCGCTTCGAATCGATCCCCCACAGCACGACGTCGCCCTCGGTCAGGAAGCCGACCTCGTCGCCCTCCCCGAAGAGGAAGCAGCGGGCGCCGCGAGGCAGGGCTACGGCGGGGTCTGCGCCGGCGCCGGCGCCGGCCGGGGGTTCGGCTCGGAGGACGGCGCAGAAGAAGCCGCAGAGCTTGTGGTCGCACAACCAATCGTCCATCGGGGAGAACTTCAGACGGACGGAATCAGAAAGCGGGGCTCACTCGTCGGAGAGAAGTCGGTCCGCCACGCGCTCGATCGACGCCGGAGATCGAAGGTGAGGCGGCGGCGGACGGTGGCGCCGCCGCGAATTTTCTGGAAGGCGGCTCGGCTCTCGCTTCGGAAATTGAAGGCGAAAGCCGTGTGCGATTTCGGGGGGATAACATGGAAAGAGGAGAGAGAGAGTTGCTTGTTTTAGAGGCCATGGGATTGGACCATGCGAAACGGCGGCGTTTCTGTGCTCCTCGAATTTGATCGTGTTGACTGTGGTATCTTTTTTTTGAAATTTCGTAACTTTCCCAATGGTCATAACTCTCGACATTGAACTTTTCTTTTTAATTGCTCTTGTTTCCTCTTTTTTCTTATTTCTTCTTTTGGGTTTTCGCGAAACTTGATATTCTATCCTTTGCTTTGCAATCTCAGTCCGTGTCGATTGATGTATAAAGATTAAAGAGAGGAGATTTTCTCGTTCCAAAATTGATAATGCTAAATTTTTTCATAAATTAATCAAAATCTATTATCTTCAATTATATAAGAAAAATAATTTAATTCGATCATAGTTGAAAATTTGAAAAAGGTAAAACTACCAAAAACCTCAGATTTTACTAAGTACGACACATTTATCTTAAATTTGTATAGCGTGACATATTTGTCTCAAACTTTTTTATGATATAAAAATCCCAAACTTATATTCACGTGACACATAATTATAACTAAAGAAGTTTGAAGTTTTTGGTATCATAAAAAAGAATTGAGATTTTTTATGTTACAAAAAAATTTGAGGTAAATATGTCTAAATTTTTTATCTCACGAAAAAAATATTTAGATAATTGTATCACGGTGGGTAAAATTTAAGATTTTTTGTGACTTTTTCCCATTTAGAAACCACCAAAAGATTACCATTTGTATTTATAATAATGCATTACATATTTAATTATATTATTTAATAGAGGAGAATCAATAATGGGTTTACAAACAATGTGATATAACCCGTTTCGGATGTTTCGGATTACTTTATGTATTTATAATAATGCATCGCACATTCAATTATATTATCTTATTAAGGAGAATCGACAATAAGAAGTGAAAGATAACAATAGAACTTTGATTCTGACAAACAATTATCAACAAGCAAAATCAATGAATTTTCAGTTATGAAAACTGAAACTGAGAAAATTAAAATTTCAAAGTAAATCCTCGACAAGCATATACACTCGAGAAAAACAAAAGGAATATCAGAAAAAAAAGTTAGAAATTCTCGTTTCGTTATCACGACTAAAACTCCAATAACTGTCGTAGGTTTTTGTCGAGCCAAAGACCCTTTTCCGGATAAGTATAAAAAGTACGGGCACTGGACGGCATTCAGGTTAACTCGCGCATCGCATCGACGTCGAAGCAGCTATAAAGAACGAAAGCGAAGAGCCGCCGACCACGCTCACGAGGAGAAGGCAGGGACGCCGGCGAGGTAGCGACCGATGGCGAGGGACAGCTGCTTGGCGCGCGTCGGAGCCGGCGTCGCGGTCGGCGGCGCGATCGGCGGCGCCGTCGGTACTTTCCCCTTCCCCTCCTCCTAACCCTAATCTCTTTCGACTCGACGAACCGTCTCTCAATCGCCTCATTGTCGCGGTGCGCTGTCGAGGGCGCTTGAGCTAAGATAGCCTTTGGAATCGGTGTTGAGCTGTCGTCGTTGAAGAGGGTGTGCGGGTATATAGATGTTCTCGATCGCGGTCTGCCTCGTGGGTTTATGACTAGGGAGCGGTTTAACTGAAATGATATTTGGGTTTTGCGGGAATCTGGATTTGGAACAGAGCACGGTTTGAGAGCATTGCTGATTAGCTAACCTTAGAGCTAGATAAGGCGCAGCTGTTTCTAGTGTTATTGCCACGGGGAATACGTTTGCTGGTACTGACGATGCAACGCCAGTCTCTCTATGCCCTTTTCTTTTCTTGGGGGGAGGAAGTCTTAATCTTTTGTAGCATCTCTTCCAATCTGAAGGAGTTGAAGTTTTTGGTACTTCAGAGTTTACTGAATTTCTCTATCTGCAAAGCTTGTACCTTTACTACAAAAGGGATTAACATTTGTTAGTAGGAACCACTTCCGTATTGGAATTGTTAGTCAGATATTGCTTCCAGGATGATTTAAAAATTGTCAATGCTGGAAAAATGCAATGAATTTGTATTAGTAAAGCTGACAGTCTGACAGGACAGTTATCTGTGTTAAGCTTTTTTTTTTTTTTTTTTTTTCGTCAGAATATTTGTGCTTATGTTTTATGGACATTGTGTTTCATGGTCGGTATGGTAGAAAGAGAAGATGGGTGTGTTGGATAGGAGGACAAAATGATGCCGCCTACATTTTGCCCAATTTTATTGAGATAATCTTGAGGTAGCCTTAGCGAGCAATGCTTAGAGATATTAAGCAGTCTCGCTTCTGACTTGGCTTCCATGAGTTTCGGTGTTGGACGACCATTTGTTAGTTTAATGATCTGAACTTTTGTTCATTTTCTTGCGTGGGAAGTTTGTGCAGCTGTGTCTTTATTATGTTTTATGCTCTCTAAATTTGTTTCTATCATTATGGTAAAGATTTGACGTGCTTACAACACGTGATGGCTGATGCAGGTGCTGTTTATGGGACATATGAGGCTATCCGATACAAGGTATGGTGTTCTATCCTCTATTTTTCACATAATAATATAATTGCTGAATGCCCAATCTCTCCTTGTAGTCCTTTCCTCTATTTGGAACTCGGAAGATTAAATTTTTTTGTTCCTTAGACAAATTTCAGACTTTCATTCGAAGTCATAAATGTGAGAAAGCAACTGTTATTGGTTTTACCGTGCCTTTTCAGCTTACCTTCGTACTTGGGATTTGGAAGAAGGTGGCAATGCCTTGCCAACTCATGATGGTTATGAGCTTATTTTGGGCCTTTTGTATTAGCAATAATGACAATTACTCTTCTATACTAAGAAAAAGCACTCTTCGTTTCAGCTTTGTTTGTTTTGCAAATAATGATCGATTTGGAAAACATTTTCCTAAAAATAATTGTTTACATACAAGAATGAATGAACGAAAATATATTTTCACCATCTACGAAAATGTTTAGACATAAATTGTTGTCGATAATGAAAACATGTTTCATCGACTAATTATTTCAAGCAAAATCAAGCAATTATTTTTAGGAATATGTTCCAAATCATTTATTTTTTGGGAACAAGCTCACTCTTCATATGAGGGGGATCTGTTTTTATGTATACATGTATAGGTTTTTTTTTTTTTTTGCCTTTGCATTCCATAAATTCAGTTCACTTGTTCTGAAATATTGATACTGAGGAACATTGATATCCGGTTTCCTTTGTCCGATAGAGTTATTAACTTGAGGTCATCTTTGAAATAATAATCTACATAGAATGTCATACTTGGTATGCTTTGTCTATGCTCAGCGACGTGGAAATCTGCATCTAATAGTTTTACGCTCCTTTGCCCCAATGTCAACATCAGCCTGCCACTGAAGAAGGATAAGAAGAGAATATAAAGAGACAAGAAATTTACCCTGAAGAAAAGGAAAATGATACAAACCTTCAGCCCTTTTTTTTCATAGAACTATCAACTACTTGGTTTTCTCCTCCCTCTGAAGTCAATTTCTGGATGCCTTTTCCTCCACTTGTTACAAAAGTCAATGTCTTTCAGATGAGAATTATGAAAGGGTTAATTTGATTCTTCTTTCTATAGCCATTCCTGTTAGTGTGTCAAACTAAGCGGTTGTAGCTGAAGCAACAACTCAATCACATAGCTAGAGGTTGTCTTATCGGTGATTATGAAATTCTTTCCAGAGGGAATGACAACTTTCTTTCCAAGTTTATTTTATATTATTTATTTTTGGGCATGGTAACAAATCATATATTGTGATATGACTATATTGGGAATGAAAAGCTATCATCTCCTAGGGCAAATTTTTATTTGCTTCGGATCCCCTTCTACTAGGAGGCCATTGTGAAGTCGTATTGATGTACATTATGGATGTAGGTGGGTTTATGTCTGTTCCCATTGATTATGCTGCCTGTGAGAATGTATACCAGGAGGCTTGGTAACAAATCATAGATTATGATATGACTAGATTTGGAATGAAAAGCTATCATCTCCCCGGGGAAATTTTTATTTGCTTCGTCTCCCTTTCTACTAGGGGGCCACTTTGAAGTCATACTGATGCACATTACAGATGTAGGTGGGTTTATGTTTGTTCCCATTGTTTTAATCTGCCTGTGAGAATGTATACCAGGAGGCATTGGTTGTGGAAAGTTTATGATTTAACTGAAAGTTATTAGGTAGGCAGACCGTGTTTTATCATTGTTAACTAAGGGTGGTCTTAAGAGTTGACGTTAGTGTGTTGGAAAAATCAAGTATTTGGCATAAATTTTCTTCCATTCATTGCAAATAGATTGTCCCTGAAAGATTGCCTTTGTTATTTTGCAGGTCCCGGGAATGATGAAGATTAGGTATGTGGGGCAAACTACACTTGGGAGTGCGGCCATTTTTGGTCTTTTCTTGGGTGCTGGGAGCTTGATACATTGTGGGAAGTCATACTAATTGTTCCTGTTGTTTTGAGGGACCGATGTAATAATAACTTTAATTATCTTGAGGCAGATTTTTCTTTTTTGGCTCTCTCTCTCTCTCTCTCTCTCATCGGGTGTTTGTGTGTATGTGCGTGTGTTGTCGGGTGGGGTTTGTGCGTGTACGTGAACCCTAGTCCTCGGTATATCCAACTCCCTTCGTTAGGCTCCGAAGTTGTGCGAGACAGTCGGATTGGACCATGTAATTTTCTTGGACATGACACATGAGACTGATGGAGCTGGTGACATCTGGCGTATAACTATCATTCCATTGCAAGTGGAAGTCAGTCTCTTACGGTTTACGAGCAATAGCTTCACAACATATTTTGGCTAACGTCTGACTCGTTTGAGGTGCTCCAAAAATTTAAATGCGTGCCCCACTCTTTCTTGCTCAGGCAGTGGATCTTTGAGTGCTAAATCCTTGCTACACATGAGAGAGAGAGAGAGAGAGAGAGAGCAGGACCCACTGATACATTCCATTAGATAAAATATTGCCATTACAGGTAGGAGCACGAATAGCCAACGATGTTTGGAAGTGTTTGTCCTTCCTTTATTGCCAGTGTGGCAGCACCCAGATAAATGTGACTGTGCTTATTGTAATAATGTATTTGAGAGTGTAAGAAGCAGTATTTTTTAAGGTATATATCCACCTCCACAAGAGCAGATAGGACGTCACATTAGTGAAGGCCTTGTCCAGGCTCAGAACACGAAATTCTCCTCTCTTCTTCTTGTGGAAACTTCTCCAACATAAGCAAGAACCCAAACTGTAAGTGGGAAGTGGGTTTCCTCTAAAATCTACCCTTGTCAGAACACGAAATTCTCCTCTCTTCTTCTTGTGGAAACTTCTCCAACATAAGCAAGAACCCAAACTGTAAGTGGGAAGTGGGTTTCCTCTAAAATCTACCCTTGCTAGAGGATCCTCTCTCTCTCTCTCGCTCTCTCTCTCTCTCTCGTCCTCAGTTGAGAATTTGCAGACAGAGACATCGGGAGAAGGAGAAGAAGAAGAAGTGGTTTATCAATAAATGAAGGGAGGAATGGCCGTGAGAAGCAGGATGATAATTTGGATGGCGATGCAGGTATGGGGAGCTTTTAGTGGATGGTTCTCCACTTGCGTTTTGCTTGCTGATGAGATTGCTCGTTCTCTGGAGACTTAAGAATACCATGTTGTTGTAGACTGATAAATCATTAGAAAGTCCAGTTGCTCGATCAATCCTGCGCGTGTTTGAGTTGAATTTACTGGATCAAAAGCAAAAGAACAGGTTTTTCATTATCTTGTTTGTGTGTATATGTTTTGACATTATTCTCTCAGCAACAGACAATTTCTTGCATCACCCATTTCTTGGCTTAGCAATAAGTGATTCAGAAGACAGAACCTCCATGAGAAATCATATGATTTTCCTCCGTTTTTATCAAATATCTCTAATTAGTGACTCATTACTCAGGCCGATGATACATATTCTTGCAACAATTAGTGGTTGGATGTCAGCCTTGATTGATATCTCCCATCTTTCATGAAATAATTAATGACAGTGACATTAGTCCTTTGTTCGATGGATTCTCTGTTATTTGATGTTCTCTGTAGACGACCTAAAGATATGAAAAATTCAGACAGATTTGAGAAGAGAGACGCTCCACTGCATGCCTCCCAACATATGTCTAGGTCATCAGATCTCGTTGGTGCCACCCAATTTGAATATTGCATTGATCAAATTATATGGTTTAAACAATAGCAGATGCACATACCAAGTGTGCACAACTTCTTTTCCTAGAAGGAAGATTCTACAAATCCTATTGAACTTATGAGCCTTCACCACTAATCGATACTTTTTAATAAATGAGGGTGATCTTACATATACGTTAGTAGTTTCATATTAATAACTTCCGTCTTTGAGTTACCAACCTTCTTAATGCGCCAATAAATTGCCGATCATAAAATCAATCCTCCCTAAACATATAAATGGCAAGAGAAACATGTAATTTATCCTACACTCCATAAAAAAAAAAGGACTCGACTAAATTTGTGTAAAGTCACGAAACTCACCATATCGTCTAGACATGCTCTTGTATATAGATAATATCAAGGAGTCGGAATCTAAATTAAATTCCATAATAAATGATGAGGACCCCATATTATTTTTATATTGCAATATGATTCTGTGCGGCAATTATCAAATGAGTCTCCTATTATTATTTTTAGATATTCTTTTCGTGCTATTTTTTAGATTATTATAAATTCTTCGACTAGACTACAATTTTTTTATGAAGAAAAGATGTAGATGGTTTATGTAATTCGTGGATAGGGACAATTGAATATCTACCTAACGAAATAGATGGCTGTGAGATAGTGTGGGGGTCACAATAACATTAGTTGGAGAACCGTTTCTGGCCGGTGGCAACATATGGGAGAAATACACGTCATACATTTGTATGCAAAGAACTTTGTTAAAATTGAGGATAGGGAAGGGAATGCGGCTATGATATCATTTTTGGAAACTATCCTTTTTACTAAAGACAACGTCACATTTTACTTATCGTTCTCCAGCAAGTCAAATAATGCTTTTACCGTTTCTCTTGGAAAACCCATCTCTAAGGAAAAATCTTATGTTTGATTAATTTGTTTCTTTCACGTCTTATTTAACGGCCGTGACTTCTTGGAATAACATTCGGCAGGATATAATATATATCTATATAAAAATGATGAGAAAATGTTTTTTGACTATTAGTCAGAATTTCGAGACGAGTCAATAAATTTCAGTTTCTTACTTTGAATAATAATTTCTACAAAAGTGATTCGGAATATTTTCCATAATATTAGCTATTTCTCAAATATGGTTGTAAACTTAGTAAACCAAATTTATATGATAGTCTTAATGCCCCTACCATTTTTCATGTTTGTAATTACCGTAACCATTGGCTCAATAATGCTTATACTAATAAGAGCATTAGCATCTATAAAAGCAAATGTTTGTGAACCCACCATGTAATTATTGAATTGCTAGATGCATGGACAGTCATCTTGCCATCTCCATTCGTGCATCAATTTTTGCCCTAATGTGAGAAGAATGTCTTGAGTATAAATTCTATGGAGAGAAATGGTAAAATCTTCATTGGATCTCACGCGCATTGCAAAAGACTCGAAGGCGAGGAAAATTCAAAGAAGCCATCTTGTATTTTGTCTTCTTTGTTTTATGTTGGAGAAGAATTCAAAAGTTAGGCGGTGCCTCCTGAAACCTCATCATCATCATCATTCATCATCTCTCCTCCACCACCCCCACCCCATTCCAAAAGTCTTCTTCCCTCTTTCTCTCTCCTCTTTCTCTCTCTTCTGAAAGTCATTCGAAAGCTTCGTGCTTTCTCACGGCACAGCTTCGCTCCTTCAATCACGCCAATTTCCGAAAGAAGCTATCTCCATCTCCATCTTCTTCGCCGATCAGTTTTGGCTACCGTCTCTCACTTCCGCCGTCCCCGATCACCCTGCTTTCCGTAAATTTCGGGGGGTCGGGTCGCGTCGCGTCGGGTCGGGTCGGGCATCGGTTCCGGCACAGCACAGCCCGGGATTTTTTGGCCGATCGGCGGTGGGGATCCGGGCAATGGCGGACGCGGGGAGGGACGACGAATTGAGCAGCAAGCAGAAGAGCTCGTTCTTCAGTCGGTCTTTCACCATGCAGCAGCCCAAGGCTGTCGTCGATCACCATCCCGCACTCGAGCGGGCCGGTTCCATCAGGAAGTTGTACAGTTCGATCGAGTCCTTCAAAGGTAAGGTCCTCAAGCTCCGCAATTTCTTCGAGTCCCCGAAACCCCCGCCCGTCCCCCCGCCGTCGCCGCCGCCGCCGCCGACATTTTCCACTTGCAAGCGCAATCCCAGCTCCAATCGCAGCTCCTTTCCAGGTTAAAGCCCACGAGATCGCTCGGCTCGAGCTTTAGCAGCAACTCGTCGATTCGGCTGCCCGGTACAGGGGATAGGATCGTAGTGTACTTCACCAGCTTGCATGGCATTCGGAGGACTTATGAGGACTGTTATGCGGTGAGGACGATTTTTAGAGGGTTTAGAGTGTGGGTCGATGAGCGAGACGTTTCGATGGATTTGGCCTATAAGAAGGAACTGCAGAGTGTGTTGGGTGAGAAAAGAGTGAGCTTGCCGCAGGTGTTTATTGGGGGTACTTACGTAGGTGGAGCTGATGCGATCAGACAGATGTATGAAACGGGTGAGTTGGCGAAAATCCTCGAACGTTTTCCTAAGAAAGCGCCGGGATTTGTGTGCGAGGGCTGTGGGGATGAGAGGTTTGTGCCGTGCACGAATTGCGATGGGAGCAGGAAGGTGTTTGATGAAGATGAAGGGGTGCTCGAGAGGTGCTTGGAGTGTAATGAGAATGGGCTGATGCGGTGTCCGGAATGTGGTTCTTGAGTTGGGGCAAATAATTTTGGTCATGCTCAAAACTACATGTTGCCGGGGAGGTTATTTCTTGATGTGAATGATAATCTGCAGGAGGCTGGGGCCGGCGATGATGCATCCCCTTAATGGTTCCAAGATTGAATTTTTCCAGGAATTTCTGGACTCTTTTAGCAGGGAAGGAATGATTCATCAACTCCATGAACTGGGTTAGTAAGTTATTGTATGTAAAGTCTAAGTGACAATTTCACTGTTGTTTTTGTATTTATGCAGGAGAGATTTACCCTCCTTGGAATGTAAATAAATAATATGACTTGAGAATGTTTGTGGTTGTTTTTCACAAATTATGATAAGAGGAGAGGGGAAATTGATATTCCTTTCGTGCTCGATATTGTCTATTCTCAGTAATTACTGTTCTGAGTTATTTGGGGCAAATTCTGAAGAAGAATGTGGGTCAATGACATGCTAATGTCTATGTTACTCAGATGGACGTCCTATACTTGATGCTTTTTGTGACTTTGAACTCCAGGTCAAAGTAGGATGAAGCTCATGGCCAACCATTTTTCTGCTAAGTGATATCATGAACAGCTTTACATCTGTATTACAAAGGATAATTTTCAGTAGGATGTTCACTAGATTTTCGAAATGTTAATTGGAAGTATTGCTCTGCTTCCTAGGATCAGTCTTTTTCATGTTACTGTTACCATTACTTAGCTACAATAAATGCAGTAGCTCCTACAACTGTTCTGGATTTTGCATATCTACTTATGCTGATTGATGCAGAGATATGGTATGTTTAGTCTACATGAATTGTATTTGTGGTATGCATCCGTTTATTTTCAAAAATTACCTTGACCCGTGTATCGTATATAGGTGTAAATGATGCTATTAGGAGAGTAGTGATGCTATTAAATTGCTTTCTTGGTTCTTCATGCTATATTCTCCAATGGTAACTGGGAGTATGCCTGAAGTTTCAAATTTAGGACCTTTTTCGTCATCTAATTTGAAGATTTATTAATTGATTCAAGTTACACAACTCTTGAAATTAGAAGGGTTGGGTATCATGATCATGCTAATGATGCTGTTAGCAACCTGGAAGTTTTGCTTCACATGGAGGGGCACTGGGAATTGCTCTTATTTGGGTTCTTTGTTGAATCGGTACGTTTGATAAGAGTTTGCTGATGGGGATATGCCTTCTAGTACTGCTACATGAAAGTCGTGGGAGTTACTCCTCTGTATGCATTATCTGATGATTCAGGACTGAATCGATCTTGGCTTGTATTTTATGCTTCAATATGGAAATGTTTCAGCAATTTGCTGAGCTAAGTCGATAATATTCGCAGTGATGGTCTCCTCATTTTATTATAACGAGACTTAGGTGATCAAGATCTGATAGAATGATGGTGTATGGCTCAATGATTAGTTCATTGTGATCCCTGGAGATCTATATACTTTCTTGACTAATGTCGCTACAGGTGGATCAGAGCTACTCAAGTTGCACCGTTGGTATTATTCTTTTCTTGTCATTCTGTGAACATATTACTGTTCATTGTAACCATTGTTGGTGGCAGAAGGTTGAGATAGTGAGTTATGCTTCGTTTGGATGCAGCAGGTAATCGTGCCAGCTGTTCTTGGATGTGAGGGAAATAAACATCATAAGGAAGACAGAGTTGGTAGAGCATAATAGGTCATTGAGCATAATTTTGCCAAAGATAATGGCGATTTCTCATTGACTAGCAAGTTCGGTTAAAAGGTTGTGAACATTATTAACTGAATCTGGGAGATAATGCAGGCTGTGGATTTTAAGGATCTTGTACACAACTTGGGGAACGAGTGAAGGCCAACTAGTTACCATTCACGAACAATGTCTCGGATGAATTCTACTTGCCTAATGGTGGCTATGGTGCTTGCTTATAAAATGATGTGTAAGGGAGGAGGAGGATCACACTGTATTTGAAGGAAATTAAAATTGCTTGGATTTCTAAAGATAATTAGTTGGTCTCCATGTGAATAAACTGTGTCAAAGGCGTTCAGTTGTTAGTCGCTTTGTTCGGACTAGTTAGTGGTGAAGTGCACACTGGTTAAAGAAAATTCTCTCATTCAGTTATGTATTACCAAAGATTTGGGGAAGTGCACGTTGGTTCAAGTTAAAAGAAAATTCTCTCCTTCAGTTTTTATATTACCAAAGATTCATGACCTCCAATCAAAGGGTGTGGTAGCTTGTTGCTCCCTATGCAACTCTTCGTTTTGGATGTTCGATGGCCAATCAACCCGATGCTCTTTACTCATCACCAACCATCTTGTAGTCTACCTGCTCCTCTCACACGCTCACCAATTCATATTAGCTGTTGGAATCTGTCACGGTGCCTTGCGTATATTACCGAGTTATTCAGTGTATGCTCTCTACATAATAGCTTAAACAAAAGTAAAAGAAAAGAGAATCAACATCTTTTCATTAGATTTGAAGATAAAGCTGGCTTTCTCCTAAGGATGATCGGTTCCAGGGAAAGTGCCCATTAAGGGCTTCCACAAAATAAGAATCGGAACTGCCCACTACTTCCTAGATCCACCTGAAAATTGGACTACTAGTCTAGTTCGATTTTCAGATGGATCCATGAAATCTATCATGTCCTTGATTATGGCGAATGTGCACCTTTGATTCGCATTTAAGTTCAAGGGAATTCTCGCTTGTTCCCGTGGTTTGATGTTGGCTTATAGATAAGCAAAATAAGAAGATGAGTGAGCAAGGACTTAACTGCAGTTTGAATCTCAATGACAAATGTTGGCATGAGATTGTTTAGTGAATGTTTGGGAGTCTGCACCAAACTGCATTATGTGGAAATATGCTCGGAAGAAATAGGAGAAAAGTGCAGGATTTCATCCATAGGATGTGTCATCCGGGTCACCCCCTGCGACACCTCAAACCACGCCACCACCCGCCACCTAGCCTGCCACTGTGTCACCGCCATGTCGCGTCACCTAATCGCCATGCCATCTAGTGACGCCGCGCCACCGCCACCTCTCCACACTGAGTCACCACCCCCACCGCCTCAACCGTGCCACCCAACTCACCGAACGACGCCTCTCTCTCTAGCTGGCGTCCTTCCTTTGCTGCTGAGTCCAAGCAGCGCCACCTTCAACTCCTTTGGCGCGCCATGCTGCTCCCAAGTCAACCTCCAGGCAGCAGAGAGATAGAGAGAGAGAAGAACCGGCAAACATAAATCAGCAAGCCATTCCTCTCCTTCCTCACTTTAGCAGCACCGTGACTCTCTACACTCCCTTTTTTCCTTTCCTGTTTCGCGCAAGACCATGGCCTCACGCCGTTCAACCGTTGGCGACGCCCTTGGCTCAGCTAATGCCGGCGCTGTCCTAGCTGTCTTGCTTCGTTTTGTGCGGGCTTCCTCGGATAGTTTTGGACCGCCAAAGAACCAAGCGCAACCTTGGAACTTCTGACCCTGCAAGTCACAACAATGTCTTGGGGATTTGAGGTAAGTGGATATCCTCCGTTCTATCCTATATCGACTGACTGATTATGTTAGACGAGAATAGTTTTCTAGAAATTTTCATGAACGTTATTTAGATTCCTGTCTAATCGGAAGTTTTCACCAAGTGACCAAGCTAAAATGTCGCGTTCGTAATAGTTGAGTTCGTGGTTGGATCGTAGGAGTACAATCTGTTGATATCTAGTGTATGCTAGGACTAGAAATGCCGAAAACCTGAGCTAAACTAGTGAGGGGATCTAAGTCGGGATCGGTTTTAGTCCGACTTTAGTTTTGTTAATTTTGTACTGACTTGTGTGATGCGAATTTCATAGGGTGTCCTTCAGTAATTTGTCCTTCATTAGCTATTCCATGACATACTTTAAATTTAGATTTTTCGGGCCTTGCTTGACAAAAATATATTTGAAAAACTATCGAGTGTGCAATCTATTTTTACTACTACTAAACCGACATTCCTTTGCTTTCCATTTTCCACAGAATTTTTGGGCAAGTATTTTAACTAACATCCTTCATAAAAGTTGTAGAGTACATCCTAACCTACCACTATAAAAATTTCAGAATTTTTCGATGTCGTTTAGTTGCCAAAACAATGTTCTTTTGAGTCTTGTTAGCTATCCAAAGGCCTACTATTTTAGTTTGGTTTTTCAAAAATTTATATAGTGTTATATAAAACGAAGTAGACTTCAATTCCTCACGGTAAATGTCCCTCTAGACTTGTCTACATTATGTTAAAATTTCATAATTATTGAAACCAATTTACCTAGATAATTATTGCAATTTCTAAAGGTACATGGAACGCTATTACAAGGTGAGCTGGGGACTTTTGATGTGGAATCCTCTTTACGATTCAATTAATATAGATATGAGTGAGTTTATGTTAGCTTAGGGGAGAATAATTGACTAAGGATTCGTTAGATTCATTCTTGAGTTCCCCTAGTAATAATAATGTTAATGCCCTTTTTAAATTGAATTATGGAATTACTGCATAATGGTATGGATGTGTGATTAGGAATGCTGTTGGTCCTTAGGACGACAACGCCTTAGGTTATAGTAGGGATGCCTGGAGAGGTAACTGGCTTCTTCCAAATGCCTAAAAGGTGTAACATGGTTCCCCCACATGTTCTTACAATGCAAGATGGGTGCGAGATGTTTGGGAGGTAACGTGGTTCCTCAGATGATGATGGCGGAATTAATTTATATTGAATATAGCTTTAGTACTTTTGAATTCAGCTATTGATTACCTTTTGGGAAAAGTTATTGTTATTATTGATCTGTTATGTATTTTGAAAATGTTTTCAGGTAAATTGATGTGAAAGTGATTTACTAAAATATATCAAGGCTTTTCCTGTCCGTACAATGATTAATTTATGTAGTATAGACCGGTGGACCGTCTACTTGCTGAGTCTAGGCTCACTGGTTGTTGACTTCATCTTTTCATATCAATAGAAATGTCAACTTGGCGTTCCAACTGACTTTACTTGGCATGAGGATGAATTCACATAGTCTAATTTCTCGGATATAGTTTTTATACAAATCGTGTCTCGTGTGACGGTGGACATAAGGGCTTTGACGGGCCTATATTCCTTAGGTTTGTCGGCTTGTATGCTCGCATCAACGGGCGCACGTTAGATCCCCTCCCGCTATACGACGACGATGACCGACCAGGGGATGGAGCCAGCCCCATTGAATAGGAAGGAGGTAAGTGGATAGTAGAATTTTTGGGACGTGGACAATTTTTGGATAGAGTCAAGGCGGGATTAGGTGACTATGTGTACAGTTAGGTTGGGACGGGATGATTGACGTACAGCCGAATATAGGCAGTAGTACTGACCTTTTTGATTGCCCCATGTACCCAACCCGTCACCTAACATATAAAATAAATAAGAAATGAAATTACCCTATTTGTAGAAGTTTGAGTGCATTCTTGGATGTTTAAGCTAATTATGCTTTTGCATGCTTAAGAAAAAGTGAAACGAAAAAGATACCCGCACTAGTGGTTCTACGTTAGTTGTGATGTGTTGGGAGAATCCTTTTCTTAAGCATGCGGAAGCATAATTGGCTTAAACAACCTAGGACTGCGCTCAAACTTCTACAAACGAGGCAATTTCATTTCTTATTCATTTATATGTCAGGTGGCGGGTTGAGCATATGGGGTAATCAAAAGGGTCAGTACTACTGACTATATTCAGCTCTACGTCGGTCATCCTGTCCCAACTTAGTTGTACACATGGTCACCTAACCCTGCCCTGACTCCATCCAAAAATCATCCACATCCCAAAAATCCTACTATTCGCTTGCCTCTTTCCTATTTAGTGGGGCTACCTCAATTCCCTAGTCTGTTGTTGTCGTTGTACAGTGGGAGGGGACCCACCGTGCGCCTATTGATGCTGGCATACAAGCCAATGAATCCGAGGAATACATGCCCTATCGAAGCCCTTATGTCCACCGTCATACAGGACACAATTCTTATAAAAATTGTATCTAGGAAACTAGGGTCTGTGAATTTGCCCTTATGCCAAGTAAAGTTAACTAGAATGCCATAATGGATCATATGCCAGGTAGGTGGGGCCGGCATTTCTATTGATATAAAAAGATAAAGTCAACAACTAGTGAGCCAGTTTAAACTTAGCAAGTAGAAGATCCACCGGTTTATACTACATAAATTAATCATTCTATTGATAGGGAAAGTCTTAATAAAAAGTTTAGTAAATCACTTTCACATCAACTTACTTGAAAACATTTTCAAAATATATAATAGATCAATAAAGGTAATAACTTTTCCCGATAGGTAATCAATAGCTCTATTTAAAAGTACTAAAGTTATATTCGATATAAATTTATGTTGCTACCATCATATGGGAAACCCGTTAATCCCCGGGTATCTCGCACCCATTTGGCATCGCGAGACCATTTGGAGGAGTCGCGTTACGCCGCCTAGGCATTTGGAAGAACCCCTTCCAGACATTTCTACTATAACCCAGGAAATCATTGTTTTAAGGCCTAACATGATTCCTAGTCACACATCCATATCATAATGTAGCAATTTCATAATTTAATTTAAAAATGACATTGATGTTATTATTACCAAGGGAACTCAAGAATGAATCTAACGAATCCTCAATTAATTATACTCCCCTAAGCTGACATAAACTCACTCATACCTATATCAAACAAATCGTAAGAAGGATTCCACATCAAAGTCCCCAGCTTGCCTTATAAGAGCGTTCCGCATATCTTTAGAAACTGCAACAGTTATCTAGTTAAATAGGTTTCAAAAATTATGAAATTTTAACATAAGGTAGACAAGATCTAGAGGGACATCGTCCATGAAGGAATCGAAATCTAATTCATTTTATATAATACTATATAAATTTTTGGAAAATCGAACTAAAACAGAAGGCCTTCGGATAGCTAAGGGGACTCAAAAGAACATTGTTTCACCAAATAAACAATTTCGGAAAATTCTAAAATTTTTATACGTGGTAGATTAGGATGCACTCTACAACTTTCATGGGGATGCTTGTAAAAATTCTTGTCCAAAAATTCCGTGGAAAATGGAAAGCAGAGGAAGGTCGGTTCCGTGACAGTAAAAACTGATTGCACACTCAATAGTTTTTTAAATATATTTTTTTCATGTGAATGAATTTAAAATATGTCATAGAACAGCCAAAGAGGGACAACTTTGGTGAAGGATGCCCCATGGAATTCGCATCACATAAGTCAGCACAAAATTTAAAAAAAAAAAACTGAGGTTGGACTAAAACTGATTCTGACTTAGATCCCTTCACTAGTTTAACTCAGGTTTTTGGCATTTCTAGTCCTAGCACATGCTAGATATCAACGGACCATACACCTACGATCCAACTACGAAGTCAACTATTACGAACTCGACATTTTAGCTGGGTAACTTGGCGAAAACTTCCTATTAGACGAGAATCTAAACAACGTTCATGGAAATTCCTAGGAAACCATACTCATCAAAGATAATTGGTCAACGTAGAATAGAACGGAGGATATTCACTGCCTCAAGTCCCAAAGACATTGTTGTGGCTTGGTAGGGTCAGAAGTCTCGAGGTTGCGACCGGTTCTTTGGCGATCCGAAACAAATTGAGGAAGCCTGAATAGAATGATGCAAGACAGCTAGGACGGCACCGGTGTTAGCTGAGCCAAGGGTGTCGCTGGTGGTTGAATGGCGTGAGGCCGTGATCTTGTTGGAAACAGGAAAGGAAAAATGAGTGTAGAGGGTCACGGTGCTGCTAAACTGAGGAAGGTGAGGAATGGCTTGCTGATTTATGTTTGCCGGTTCTTCTCTCTCTCTTTGCTGCCTGGTGTATGACTTGGCAGCAGAATGGTGCGCCAAATGAGTTGAAGGTGGCGCTGCTTGGACACAGCAGCAAAGGAAGAACGCCAGCTAGAGAGAGAGGCGTCGTTCAGTGAGTTGGGTGGTCCGGTTGAGGCGGTGGGGATGCTGACTCAGCGTGGCGAGTTGGCGGTGGCACGGCATCGCTAGATGGTGCGGCAATTAGGTGACGCGACGTGGCAGTGACATGGTGGTGGGCTAGGTGGCGGGTGGTGGCGTGGATTGAGGTGTCGCCCGGTGGGTAGGGGGGTTGACCCAGATGTCACATAGGAGTTTGAATGGACCTTCACGATTCTCCAGCTTATTTTGCCTCTTGTGCACTTCTACGGTGCATACTTTCTTTGTTAATTACGTTATTTTGGAAAAAAAAAAAAATCTTTGGGCACATGAAAATGGAGTAAACATAAAAGTAAAAAATATATATATTATGTGTATCGGTCCAAGTGAGCGGTTCCACACTTAGAACGGGAACCGGGAATAGGAATGGTACTCAAGTACCGATTTATTGGAATTGAGAATTGGACTGATTTCTATGAAAACTGCCTAAAATAGGCTAGTTCGGTCCGGTTTGGACTGTTTTTGGTTCTTTCGCACACCCATACATTATCTCAAGAAATGCAGTAAGACTAATTACAGGAAAACACACAAAATCTCACTGTGCAAAGTTTCGAAAAGAGAAGTACATTACAATCAAGGGGAGATTCATGGAACAATAATGTCCTTTTTAGTGACCGGACACTGACTTTTCCTTTGTATATTTATTATTCTATTTAGTGTGATTTGGAAAACCAACTCAATTTGTGGCTTCTAATCTCAATCACCAACAAACATTAAAACGAATTTTTCAAAGCAATGAACTAAAAAACCCTAGTAGTATATGTACCAAACAATGTGAAACTCTATTACACTTGTATCACTATAATCCAGTCGGACTAATTTCAAGCTACTGAGTGAGGGGAACACATTCAAGCTCAATATCAAGCTCTCCCCGCTCCACATTCTTCAATCTCAAAGTTATATCCTGTTTTACTTTACCATCCATTAAGCTGATGACACCATCTTTCACTAGGGTATTATCTCTGCTTGCGACCCATTTCCCCAGCTGCATTGACTCGTCAATGGTGGAGCTTTCATATGCTTTGGCGGCAGACAGTAGGGGCTGAATATCTATATCGGCCTCTCCCATAAAATCATCCGGCTTGAATGTGTCCTTGTCATACACGAGCTGCATTTGCCATTATATGTTATTCATGACTTTCAAGGCTAAAGCTGGATTTTGCTACATATTGACAGAGTTTACGAACTCTGGCTAATTTATAACTATCTGTATCTCATGGTAAAAGCCTGATAGAAACAGAACACTTAACCAGACTCTGTCAATGCCATGAACAGTCACGAGTTTTGCAATGTTAAGACTTGTGTTGCCAAGAAAACCTCTGTCCACAAAATTATATTCAACTTGACGGCCACATAGAAGCTGAAAAGAGATCCGTGCAAGGTGGAGAATGCTGACATTGTCCTAATCATAAAGCAACAGAAACTCCCAGTTCCATTTCAGGGTCATCATGAAAGAACTTAAAGTGTTCAAGGAGGTCCAACCATATAGTATACAATGAACTAACTTGTCTTACTGTTCTAATATTATTGAATGACTTTTCTAAGGGGTCAATCTGCACACATATGGTGTCAATGGAGTATCAGTGCCAACAACTGCTAAACGACTCCAGAGAACACATGTTCAAATTATTTACTTCCAATGCCTCTCCATTCAATCAAAGCGCAATAGGTCATATAGGAAATAAGCTCCATACCACTTTCAAAGGAGGGACACTTTCCGGAATAGACAGCATCAGCTTCTCATTCCACACTGGATTCAGGTTGTTCTTTATAACACGCGTTTTCACTGACTGCAACAAGCCATTAACAAGACGAAATTAAATAACTCAATGGACTAACAATTTTATAGCTTCATACACTAAACCACAAGATCATTATCAACCAGTTCCAATTAGGAGGCTCACCTGGTGCCCCAAAGCAAGGATCACATAAGGGTCGCTGGTCATCACATCCCGAATAGCTAGGTTGGTGCCTCTTACCACGTTGACCTTTATTAGACCAACAAATTCAACCATTCCTGCCTATAGAAAAGTAGAAGTGCAAGCTATAAGGTTTTTGCTGCTGGATTCACAATATGTAACGTTGCCTGATCTGGTTCATTGCAACCCTTGGTTCTACCCAATCAATCATTGGGAATTATTTTCTTTCCAAGTAAAACCTCCACTAATTATTATCATTCCTTCCACTTTCAATTCCATTAAGTGCAAACAGAACTTGTTTTGGTGGAGTTGCTCCAACAAATAATCCAGATAACAAATCAAAAGCAGTTGAATTAGCCAGCAAATAAAAGGAGGAAAGACAGACAAATCATACCGATGAGCATTTCTTCTTGTAGGCCTTATGGTCGGTCTCCCTCCTTCCCCAGCTGTTACGAAATGCCTGCCCAATCCGATGCTTCGTTGGTTGTTTTTCAAACTGTCTCTTCTCTTGATTAGCGCTACTGCTAGAAGAGCTACTTTGGGACGACGATGGGTATCGATTATTAGATGATGGGAAGGGGCAGCTCATCTGTTCAGGAGAGTTTAAAAATTGGAGCAGCTCATATTTCCTCCTGAGTATTACAAGAAGTACATTTTGCTTTAGGTTGCTGCAAAGTTCATGTCGAAACTTACTGTAAATTTTGTGCACAGGCATTACCTAATAAAATCAGACCGCTCCTCTATCGAGGAATCCGCTTTTGGTTTTCTGAGGTTATCCGGAATGCAAGCTTCATACTTCAGGTTTACTGCGGTGTTTCCACCCCTCTCGACTAATGCTTTGACTTGCTCATCTGTCCACTCATCTAGTTTTACTGATAGAACCTGTTGCACTTGAAAACATAATTAGGGGCTCCTCTTTAAGTCATGACGCCCAGGAGATACTACTGTTATCTATTATCAATATCGTCAGTAAGACTAGTCCTCAAAACTTTAGCTCCAAGAGATGTCATACCTTTGAAATGTGCACTCCAAGGCCTCTGTGAACACCGGAGCACTTAATACATATAAATGCTCCTAGAGTCAAAGATCTGAGATGCACAAAGGAAATGTTCAATCATAATATATCTTCGGAAACATTGAAGGAAAGAACCACCTCTATGTAGTCTATGTATAAAACAATAAAAATAAAGTATGTTTAGAAGTTTAAGCAGTAATGTGGAAAATATGGTGCAGATAACTTCCAGAACTCCTCTTATCCAGTCAGATCCATTGGATTTAGGAGTGAGAATTTATATGGATGTGCAGATATTTCATGGGTTAATAGATGGGAGTATTATGCCCATTTGTGGTTATGTTAAATAGTTGCTTTTCCAGAGAGTCTGATTTCTTGTGCCACACAAGTCCTCCTGCTATTGAAGAAAAAATATGAAAGATACAAAGAATGAATTTCTGAGTCTATAGTACTCACACCCATTTTGGATCTGGGGAGCCACAATCTGCACAGAACTCATTACCAGGCTGCGACATTAGTTTCTCCAGCCTTTGCTGTGCTTCTGTTAATGGGTACATAAACATACATGAGAAATTTTCTAATTCAAACCCATGATGACAATTTTGAGACGGCAGAGAACTATTGCTTTGTGCACTACAGATGACATTCAGCATGGATGCTTTCATCAAAGAGACAATTACAATATAAAACTCAAGGAAGACATAAAGAAGTTCACAAATGAAATAATCAGTCAGGATAATATGAAATGGGAAACTACAATCTCCTTCTGTGGTATCTTATTCAATAACATCATGTTGGCAAATGAAAAAAGACTACATTCTGAAACTAAACTACATTATGTTTGGCATTTGCTGAAGTTCAGTAATTGACATGTAAGACTTGTGGAGAAAGAGACAAATATAGTGCCATTTAACCAGTAAAACAGAATAAGGAAAAGATATCACTTAAGCTGAAGATACCGGAATAAGATGTCTTTTTGTCACTTGTGCTTCCCCAACCAGGGTTTTCCGCACGCAAGAGATCAAAGAGGCAAGACCCCGTCCCTGTAAAAGCATTCAGGTATTTACCAAGGAATAGGACTGTAAAATATAATCATTATCATGTTGTCAGAGGATCTAAAGTCAAATTAATTAGAAAGAATGCACAGGCCACCAATGTCATTGATCAATAGTGTGGTAATGAACTATCAGAAATTCATCTACAATTGACAGGACTTTTTCAGCAACTAAAGATAAAAGATTAACGAAGGTGATAGGTCTGAGATAGAAATGCTAAAGAGCAAAAGTGAGAGCTCTGTATCTCCTCGGCAACATGAATGAGGAAACACAGCGTTCATACCTCAGTGCCTCACTGTCAAACATATAAGACCTATTCAAGGTTACAGACCTCATAGACTAAGCAGATCAAAATAAACAAGGCTGCTTCTCTTTGCAGATCAAGACAATCAGTGCCATGACACGACCTCCAGAGTCAAGGTTATGGCTACAAACCGTTTATTGAAAAAACCAAGAATTCTTAAGACAGCTATCAGTTTTGTGCAGTATCATTACAGTTAAATTAGTGCCAAGTACATTGAGCACCATCATCACAATCCCAATTTTTATTCCAATAACTTCGCAATAGCTAAAAAGAGATTCATATTTCCAATCCTTCAAATTGAGTCAAATCTTTCCATCACTTGGAAAGAACAACATTATGTACTCTTCCTTGCATTCTCTTCCTCATCACTAGCATCATATGGAAAGACCAACCTTGCCAGTGAACTTACTCTACCATGACAATTACCTAATTGATCTGCTTTTCGGACGCTCAACATAATAAGTTGTCAGGATGAAGGGTTCAATGCTTCATTATAAAGAACCAAAATCCTCTTATCAGACATTTGCCGACGTTGGTACTTGCAATAACAAAAGGGCACACCATCAAATTTCAGATTAAGTTTCTAACTTCACTTGAGCAATCTCAATTTTAACCAGCCAAAGAATAATTTTTTTTTTTTACTTTTCAATAAATGCTACATCAGCCAAATCTTAGAGCTTCTTCCAATTCACAGTGGCAATCTCAAAATCGCTGCCTTCATCGGCTTTCTGTAACCCCCCGAACACACAAAAAGAAAAAAAAGAAAAAAAAGGAGAGAGAGAGAAGCAGTATCTACATAATGCACTAGCTTCGATTATGTTATTGAGCAATTTGTTTCGACATATTATCAAGCCATTACCTGAGACATCGCCGGAACCGGAATTATCTTGCTGAATAGACATGTCAGCTTCCATACATAGAATCCAACATACAAAACAATATTTGCTATAATCTGAATATTTCCATCCAATCAGCTTCTTCTCTGCATCAAGAAACATGGGTTCGAAATAAAATCCATGTCCATGTAATGAAGTGGAAACTAAGCAAAATTGAACAGACTATCCCACGCAAAACGAACCTGCACAAGAAAAAGAGGAAGAAAAAACTAACCTTTTAAAAAGGGTCCTCAGAAATATAGATGATCCTCTCAGAACCCGTCGAGACTGATGCAATCTCGATGAATATTCATCATCTTTATTGATGCTCAAGAACAATTGGACCGGGAAAGAAGGCAAAAGAGAACCCAAATATTTCCACCCATAAAGAGAAAGAAACCCAGAAGCCGGCTGGAGTTAAAAAATGGGGAGGAAAGAATTGGTTGTGGATAGAGCATTGACCCTGTATATGTTTGGGCTGGAATTATTGGAATCAAGCGAGCAGAAGAAACAACTCAGGGCAATGATGAGGGATACGATAGCCGAATTCGGAAAAATGGAGGCTTTTTCTTTGTTTTTCTTCTCTCTTTTTTTCTTTTTCCTTATTCAATGTCTGTTTCTGATTTAATATTTGATTATTTTTTTTTTTTTTGAGCGAGAACAATGAATGATGATGCAGACGGGCATAAAAAAGGCCAAAGGAGGGAAAGTTCGGTTTTGGGGAGGGGGGGAAGGGATGAGAGACTTGTGGGTTGGTATAGTTAGATCATCCTCAAAACCTTTGGAGGGAAATTCACTCCCACTCGCTTCTTGTCACGCGTGTGATCCACACGAGTGCTTGTATGTACACACACAATATATATATATATATATATATGTAAAATATTCTTAGGTATGTCTATTTTTTTATTTTCAAATATGCAAATTTTGCATGATGTGTGACAACTATACTTGTCATACCGCATGCTCCAAGGTTCTCTCATATTTAATTTGAGATCTTCTTGCTTACATATATAATAAAGATAATTGTCTCGTACAATCTTAAACTTTTAAGAATATATTTTGGAGATAAAGGATCAATAATAGAGGAATGACAACCCCAAGTCCTTCGACTTGCAAAAGTATGGACATTACCTTCGAGCTATTATGATGTTATTCAACTTCATTGATTGATCTTGGCAAAGTAAAAGCATTCGAGCTATCTAGATTCATAAAGAGATTTGTCGTAATAAGGTTAAGAGGTAATCCATCCTCCTTGTATGTTCATCTTATTTTGAAAGTTTTAAGCTTGATCATGGGCTAGAAAAATGAGATGAGACAAATTTGCTTAATAAGTGGCATCATGCATTTACCCCGGTAAATTAATTTCCTTCCAATAATAAATGCGATCAATTTTTCATGCCCTCTTCTTTATTCAAAATGATTATAAACTGCATATATCAAAGACGTCAAAAGGAAAGTAGGGTGCACGTTAGTTTCACTCGCCAAAAGTCCAAAAATAGTTAGCTCAAGATAAAATACCGGAATATCCTTGTCCCCCTTAGAAATCTCCATTTTCTGACGAAGTCAGATTGTAGGTAGATAGAGCTACGCACGTTGTTATGTCGTTTTCCAAATGGGTGGAGTGGACCCAAAACTAAAGACACCCTTGTCGGCATGTCCGTACAAAACTCCATATTTTCTCATTTTCCTGTCCCAAAATACGCAAAAAGAAATAGGTCGAAGTCCGAATGAAACCGATTCAACATTGCCGAAGTCATTTATTCTCTGAAAATAGGATCAGGCAATCTCGCATGATCTCTGGCTCATCCAAAGCAAGCAGAGCATACCAAGCTGACAACACATTGAGTCAGCATAGAAGTCCGCAGGCAAGAAACAGAGGATCAAACAATCTAAGTACTTCAGGAGAGGTGAACTCTAATCTGTTAAAAAGTTTGGAACCCTCCGACACTACCACTTACAATACTACACGAAAAAGAGTATCCTTCTGAAGATCTACACATCGTCCAGCGCTGCCTTGGTGAAGATGGTACTAACAAGCCGACTGTCCTGAACTATCTTATTCAGGTTTATTTCAAGCTCATAAGGTCAAATGCAATTCAGAGACTACGAATACACCCATTTGCCCATAACCAGTGACATTGACTAGCTTGGCAATCAAACACAGAGTTGAACTATACAGATCATCTATGTTATGGTTGGAGACACCGCCCTCAGTTGTCAAGATGAAACAGAAAGGATGTTTAGTCATGATAGATAAATGACACTTCTTGCTGACGTGCTGACGATTTTTCTTCTAGTTGCTTCCCACGTCGAGGATTCTCACTGTCACTTGATGAGATTTACTCGGCTGACAATAAGAGAAACCTCCAAATTACCAGTAGATCCGTATAACTAGCATGATAAATGTACACCTAGGCATGGAAGAGATAAAGGAAGGAATTACCCCTCATGATGTTGGCCTTTTTCATCAGTAAGAAGCTTCAACCTCCATAGTTGCATCATCATTATGTCCATTGCTGGAGGTGTTCTCTGAAGCTTCAAACTGACCAGATTTCCGGGGCCCAGTATGCGTGCTTGTAGGAGTCTTTGGACCATGACAAGGAATAATTTGTCTGGTGTTGGGACCATCTGGCAAGTCTACTCCCTGCAAGTTGCCCAACCCCCCAGCTTTTCGCTCAGAAGAAACATTAGTCGAAATAGATGATTCAGCCAGCCCTGAATGCTTTGATGCAGTTTCCAGAGGTCTGTGGAAAAGAAGATGAGAAACGGCGCGGTCTATTGGATTTGTTTCTGTTTCAGCAGTACCCATTTCAGCCTGCCTGCAGGCCACAGTGCAGATCGCAATTAGTGCATTGCTTGAGATCACACTGCAATTTTATTTATTTATTTATTATTATTTTTTTTTTTGGGGGGGGGGGGGGTTAACTATGGGAAGGTAGACCAAGAAAAAAATTTCCCAGCATAATCTGGACTCAATAAAATTTAAACCATGGATTGCTCAACCATAAGGATACACAAGGCATAAGTAGTCTTCATTAGACCATTTGAAAAGCAGACCACGACCACGACCACGACTTACCTGTCACTACCATTCACTTCTTTGACAACCATTTCGTGCTGTTGCCTGGTATTGGTTTTGGTTCTGCCAGTCTCACTGGTCTGTTGTCTTTGCATCACACTTTGAGCTAATCGAAACAAGCTATCTCTCATGCAAAGTATAATCCTGCTATCCAACTGCAGCAAGGCATTAGTACCATCACAAGAAATATACAACATTGACCAGAAAACAAGCCAACTGAAAGTCTAGTATACCTCGGTGATTACGTCTTGAAGTCGCTGAAGTATGGTATCCTCCACTGAATAGTCATCAACTGCCATAGACATTGAGTCAGAATAATCATATTCCAGAGGTGAGCTTGGATCGAGAGACGCAACAGGGCCCATGTCAGCAACTTCACCATTAGGTTTCTCAAGATGTAGCACTTGATTCTTCTGGGTGCATTTCTCAGCAACTAAATGACCAGAGACATGTTGAGTTAACTGCTGTTGCCGTTTCTGAATAGCAAACATTGCTTGTATTTGTTGCCGTCGTCTTAATTTTTCAATCTTTTCTTGGGGCGTCATGCTTAGACTTTTCGCAGGAATATCAACAACATTGTTTACATGGCTTGCACTTCCAGAGGATTCTTCATAGCCAGACATCAGAGTATTCTTCTTGCATTCTCCAGATAGAGTTGGGGACACCAGGGGCATTAGTGGACAAGGATTCACACTATTCCCAACTGCAAGAGCCATGTAAGCATTTGATATGGGAATGTTATGCAAAGAGTTAGGATTCCGAGACTGTCTTGACCAACTTGAATCTGTTCTATCAAATGGCATTATGCTGGGCGCCAATTGGTGTTCATATGGTCCAGTTACATCTCCAGTAGAATACCAGGCCCCACTGACGTCTTCTAATGGTCTTATTTGGCTTCTTCCCTCCACAGCATCATCCTGGTTGCTTAACAGCCTCTTTTGAGACTACAGCAAGATGGTCATACAATGGGTCAACATTAAGACAAGGAGGGTCGCTCATGCTACAATAAAACAAGGCATGCAGTTCAGTCTAGGAAGAGCGTATGCTAGGCATTATTTTCATCACTGCAATATTGACAAGGTGACTTCTAGGTTGATAAAGTCCTGGCCTACACATGCATATTCTTTTAGGAAACCAACGAAATGTTGGAGGAGCTAAGTAATCCTTTTAATAATCGTTTGGCTCTGTGAATGAAGAAAAAGTAGAGCTCATTATGAAAAGGAAGTTATATCAGGCACCAGAATGTTCCTTTGTCCTACATCTGTTCAAGTTTCTAGTAGAGGATTTTCATAGTCTTGATGGAGGGACTATTGATAACATATTTCATCAGTCAATATGTGTAAAATTATATTATGTAATATTTAGCAACTTCTACAGGAATAATGATGCTTTGCGCCAGAGGTTGGGGTTTTCTATTGTTCTGACTCCTGATCATCTAGCAAAGCCTGTGACCACAAGCTGGAACCAAGCATTACTAATCCAATACAGTATAGCGGTTACAGGTGCATTTTGAATAGTCCCAAATGACTACCTTCTCTGCAGATTGAGCGGGAGTTGAAATATTGACAACAAAGCCAGAGTTCACTGCTGCGGCCTTTTCCTCCATGCCCACATTTGTCTGTTACACAGGACTAATGAGGAACATAATTTTAGCTGATAAACATCTTCATTCATATATAGTTTCCAAGTTGATAGTTGATACCTGATTATCTTGCCCAGGCTTACTCGTACCTACAGGATCTTCCACTTTCTTCAGAATCTGTGAGTGCTGCAAGAGGGGGGATGCATGGTCATTCATTTCCTTGTAAGAAAGTCTAACAGAGTGGTCTGGTTGAACATATTCTGCTTTTACTTCCACACCCTCTGATGCACCTATTAATGGTTTTGACCGCAGAGTAGGAGAATCCGCATGTCCAGAGACTGACTTTATGGGGCTAAAAGTTACATTTTTGCTAGAAGACCATAGCTCATCAGCACTGTCAAGATTCGCACTGCCATATAGTGACTCATCATTGCTGCAAATTTGCCACTGGGGATATTTAGTCAAAAAAGTGTCATTTGACATTACATTTGTTGGCTAACAGAAACAGGGGACAGAGGCAAAACTCACTCAAAAAGAAGAACAGTGACACTTATTCTAATCAAACTTGTTGGGTTGTAATACGGATATTCTAGTAGCAAAATCTTCTGTAGATTGGGGCAATGCTACAAGCACAATAATGGAATCACAAAACAACATAGATTAAAAAAGAACAAGAAAAAAAAAAAGCGATGGTCATGCCAATAAGTTCAATATGTGCATTACAGGAAAGGTAATTCATTGGATAAAATTCTGGCAGACAGAATGGCACTAATTAATCCTGTTTGCCTCTTGCTCCATTGCCATTTCATGCTTCATCCAAAAGTCTGGTGAGGAATTGGTGCAATTACGTTGCTATTGATATGATCAGTCATCTAATCGAGAAAAGAAAGAAAGAAAGAATGATGATGTAGCCTAAGTGGGTAATCAGGGATAAGCCGATCAAACATGAAAAACAAAATATATTACCTAAAAATCCGGTCAAGATCTTCGAAGCTTCCAATGGTTGCCCA